>OY756434.1:8681700-9881700 GCA_963576905.1 Mystacides longicornis
TATGGTTGGTTGAATAAATGGTTTAAAGTTCTAGTCAGTTATTAGAAGAAGTTGTTAGTTTCAAGAGTTAGAATTAGATTGTAAGTTTGTCTTATTAAACTGTATAACATTAATCTTAAAGAGTAGGGGAGGTCTTGTTTTACTTAGGTACTTTAGGATTTTTGTTGCTGTTGTTTTGGATTTAATGATAATATTTAATATTTTGTTAACGTCGAGGGGAGGTCTTGTTTTACTTAGGTATTTTAGGATTTTTGTTGCTGTTGTTTTGGATTTAATAATAATATTAAATATTTTGTTAACCTCGAGGGGAGGTCTCTTTTGGTAATTTTGTAGGATTGAAGTAAATTATTTTCTAGAGAATGCAGGGTTTTATTTGATATTTTGTTCAGCAAGGAAATGTGTTAATGAAAGAATTTCGAATGTGCGATGTCGAAAAATAAGCGTGAATGATGAGGTAAGTTTAGGTGTTTTGTTTTAAATAGTTCAGGTTAAATTTTCAATAATATTCTTTGGTTGTCTGTGAGAGACAAATAATATTTATATTGTTTGGCTCTCCAAAAGTATTAAGTGTCTGTAGGTGTGAAATGATCAGGGTTTGTCCGTACTTTTGGGTAAGCCACTTGACATTTCGGGGCATCGACATGTGTATAGTGGATCCGACATGTATCCACTATCACTATACACATGAATTATTACATACATTCTGAATGTAGGTACCTTGAATAGGGTCACATGTTTTATACAGGGCGTTCTTTTTCGTAAGGATGTGATCTTCTGAACAGTTTTACTGTTTAAGAAATTCTTTTGCTTTTGGTTTGTGGTAATTGTTTGGTAGCGTGTAGGGTAATTGGAATCGAATTATATGTAAGTTTGTTAGGTACTGTTTCGGGAAGGGCAATATTTTAATTCGAATATATTTATTCCCATTTTGGGGTCCCGGGTTCGATTCCTGGTCGGCTCACATTTTCGACTTCTATTTTTTATTTTTTTTTCTTCTCTCTGTCAGATCCTTTCGTTTCACACGAAATTCCTGACCATGGTTGCATTGTTTCAGATTAGACGAAACCGGGTGACTAGAAAAAATTGCCTCAGGCGATAAGTTCTACCGGTTTAACTCATAACTTGTTAGGAAAGGGATATATTTATAAAATCATTAGGTATTTTAGGGTAGTTTAGCTTTAGGTACTTTTCTTTCTATTGTATTTGGAGACAAAGTCGGTTGATTGGAAGACATCAACTAATTGATAATATCATCCGACTAACATATTTATATTATTTTAATTTTCTGCAAGACGAGACACGGTTGTGTGTTCGTGTGTACCGTGTATTTTTCTTCGCTGTTCTTCAGGTGGTACCTAGATCGATGTTTTTTCTGGTATTATTTTTGTTTGGTCCTAGAGGTTGTCTTTGGAAAGTATTGTGTTAGGAATGGAGACTAATAAAGATGGAGATTTATGGTCACATTTCAGGAATGCGTGAACTGTGAAGTGGTTTCTTTAGAGTAGGGATATTAATTTATTTGTGTGTGCACCAGAGTCAAGATGTTAAATATTATTAGTTTGTCAGAAATAATAATAAAATAAAGTCACATTTTTTTTTGTTGAATTGAATGTAGGTACCTAGAGTTTTGTATGTTGAGGTTTGATATTATACTGTTTTAATGCATTTCTAAAGCTCTGTTAATATTTAACTAATTCAGCTGTTACTTGGGTGTCACGTAGTTTTTTATTTCTTGTAATAATAGCAATATAATTATTTTGTTAACGAACATGGTAGTTCAGTGGCAAAGACGCTGACTTCCGACTTCTGATCAGAAGCTCTCGGGTTCGATTCCCGGTCGTGATCAGAAACTCTCTAAGGGTTTTTTTTTTCTATATTTTGAAATTTCAATTCGGGGTTTGAATCCTGTCTTAGTTTGGATGGGACCGGCAGACTGGTAGAGAATGCTTCAAGCGTTAAGTCTCGCCGGCTATTTTATTGGAGAGTGTTGAAATTAAATATAGATCAGGTTAATAAGTCTATTTTGTTTTGTTAAAATAACTTTTAACGTTCTCAATTATTATGGTTAGGTACTTTTTGACCGAGTGGGTTGATTTGTAGTAATATTGAGATAAAGAGTTGTAAGGGTATTCACCCACCCTATTCATCATTCGATGGGCATATTATAAAGTGGACTTTGGTCGGTTTTGTTTATACATAAGAGTTTTTGCAAGGTATGATGGAATATGAATTGTAAGTTATTAGAATTTTAGATTAAATATGGTTGGTATCCGCTCAGGAGGTCGTATCATATTATGCTGGTCGTGGGTTCGATTCCCGATGCCGACATTTTTTTTTCTCTTCTCCTTTTACACCAATTCAGGTCAGTGGGGTGTCATTTTTTTTTTGTTCACTTTGTGTGAACCCAGATTCATTATTTTTTGTAAAAGAGATACTTGGTGCTTTTGCAAGGTATGTGTTTTCTATGATTTATCATTGCTTATAAATATTTGGGACTGAAGTTAAAGGTCGTATTCTTTTCTGCTTGGTACAGTTTAATATTCCAAAAGGGTAGGTTGTTCTGTGTGAAGATACTTTATAATAATTAGTTCTGTCCGACTTTAATAAGTAGGTATATTTCTTCTTCAAACACTTCATTCCTTGGAAAGGTCTTTCATAATATTTCTTCAAAATTTCTAAAATATATAGGAATACATATTATAGGTATTTCTATTCATCTTTCTAATAGAATCGTTGTTTCTTTGCAGTTGCAATAAGTACTTTCTCTCTGTCCGCGGTCGTCATCATATTTGTATTAGGTGGATAGATTGTATTTCAGGGTTCAATAATAATAATAATGTTATAGGTCTCACTGTGTTTTTCGATTTATTACTATGGGCTTTCATTATTGAACTGTGAAATATTATTATTAAATTTATGAAATGTTAAGTGTGTCTTCTAGGTCCTAGGGTATCTTATGGTTGAGAGAGATATTTTTTGTCTGTTTGTATATTTGATATAGGTATATTTTGTTTTTGTTTATTATGGTGTTTTTTTTTGTCAAGCACTATATGTCACTACAGTATTTTATTATTGAGTATTCGGTCGAGCTTTACCTCGGATTGGTGAGGTACCTACTTCAGGATTTGAGTCGTAATTGTGTCCTTGGTTTGTTTCTATAATCTTAGTCGACAGAGCCGTATTTAGGAAGCTTTATATTTATTAAATTTTTTTTTTTTTATATTTTATTATAATTTAGTATGAGTTTGGGTGAATGAATTGTGATCTGTGTCTCTGGTTAAAGAATTCAGGACTACATAATTTAAGTTTTAGTTATTTTAAGATAATCATTCTCAATTCGATTAAATTAAATAAGTTCAAAGTTTTAGTTACCAGACTATTGCAGCAGGACCAAATTCAGCCAGGCCTTAAATTTAAAATTAGGTACTTATCTATTTTTATAAATTTTCATTATTCTGTATTGTGAAGGAACTGAATACTTTATTAAGCTTTTAATATTTCAATAATTTATAAAATGTGTTGACTATTGTTGTTTACTAACGACTCCATTGCATTATTTATCGTATTTATGTATTTATCATTATTTTATTGTATCTTAACAAACTCCTCTTCCTTTCTTTTCGTAACTTAAGGCGAAAATGACTCACAACCTTGTATTTATTATGATTTATTTTACAATATTGCATGAATTTATTATATACAAAATATTATACATATTTTTAACAACTCCAGTCCTTGCCTCAAACTTTGTCTGGGGGAAAGTTCCATTCTTCGTATATGATCCTAGGAAAGGCTCGAAGGACAATCCCTTGTGTCATCGCCGCTAAGGTCCTAATATGGGTCATTGCTTAACACCATAAATTGAATCTGTCATTATGAGAGGGCGACCGAGGTGTGGTTAAAGTTGTGACCATATTTGGGTCGGTTTCGGGGGTGATTGATTCAATGCCTATTGTAAAACCTTAGTTTATGTATTTAAGCATGCTTTGTACTCGTATCTTAGTTTATATATTTCGCGTGCGCGTTGAAGGTTAGTCTAATCGCATGAGGGACTCGACATCCGAACAGGCCGGTCGAGATCTAAAAGCAGCGGGACGTGGGGGCTGCTATATAGCATGAAAAAAAAAATATATATATTTTATACAATTCTAAAATCAAGTCAACAAAATGATTCAGAAAATAATTCTTTCTACAAAATTTTAAATTCCTTCACGATACAAATAACATTAGGTACTGGATACGGCCCTGGCACTAACATATTTTACAATGACTATTCATAGAAGGGACTTCGGCTGGTGGTTGTACCGAATGGTGGATTGGTAAGCGGGTAGGTACTTGTATGATTGAGAACCTATATCCATAGCGTTTTGAGATAGGCTCACATGGTAGGTGCAAATAAGATAGGGTTGTACATAGAAATTATAAATTTATATTCATTTTGAATTAATATTTTATTTTTTTTTAGTTTGTGAAAGAAAATCATGAATCTTTGGCCATTCTTGGCAAGCCCATGATTGTTCTTTCAAGGGGAGGATTGTCGTGGCCATTCATTTTATTGAAATATTGTAGTTTATTTTATAAACTTAAATACTAGTTTATGTTAGTCTAATATTAGTAGTGACATATTTTACTTAATTAGGGATCGAAGTCTTCCAATTTATATGTGGAGAAATGATTAAAACACTTCACATACCAATACTCTTGATTGTTTGGAACGCTTTTGGATAGAGTCATGAAACATTGACTGAAGATGGGATACGAAGGATTTTGTATTAGATAAATTATGCGCCTGAGTTCATCTCGGGACAGTTCGGTTTGCATCGTCGACGGGGATGTCGGGGGCTCGTTCTCGTACGAAATCCTTTGGATAGCCCTGTTTTCAGTTAGTGATTTTTATTGATTATTTTATTGAACATTTTATAACATATTAATTTTGTGTGCTTCTGGGTGGTGAAATCTTTTGTAGTAAATTCCTTTTAGATTCAAGCATAAATTTAAATTCAGTGTTGCATTTTTAATTAATATTTTACATAATTAAGTGTTATCTGGGAACCGATTTGAATTAGAATCTTTTAAAACATAGAGTCAGTGTATTCAAGAAAGAAATAGCAACTCTGGATCATTGATAAGTCTTACTTTATTTTATTATTTATTTTAATTTGTTTGCTTAGTTTGGGGAGGGCTTTGTGTTTTATCAAGAAGAACCATTCACTGCAAAAAGTGTAATGGCGAACGTTGTATATACGTAAAGCGCGCATAAGCCAGCCTTCGAAACCAAGTAGAAGACGGTCGTAAGCCCGTAATGGTTCTATCTTGATTTCAGGAGGGGGGGGTTGGTAAAGTTTTATGATATCATGGTAGGCTAGGATTGATTGCATGCTTATCTACTAATATTTCAGCTATCGACGACCACCATTTGTGAAAACTTTCAAGCATGTTATAAGTTGTCGAATATTTTGTTTCATCTTGTTTTGAATATTTCTCATGTCATTCCACAGAACCGAGGATGTAAGGTAAGTAGCTCTTTCATCTCATTATTACTAACATCACAAATGGTGGGGTATCCTGCGTTTGATTTGTTTACGTAAATGTGTTCTTTTATCACCTTTATTTCAGAGTTGACCAAATGTTTACAGGTTTATATAGTTGAATAATTGTTATAATTAATTTCGTACACAACGTACTGGGTCCTTAAATTTAGGTTACTAGACGATCACAATATCATCATGGCCATTAGATTCCACGTAGCGATCAGAAGTCTTCTTGAAAACACATACGTTTTACTTAACCGTGATTTCAGGTGCGTATCATGAAGGTTGTTAACCCCTTCATCTTGGGTTCGTAGATATTCGTCTTAGAGTCATCTACCTATTATATAGGTACATTGATGCATTCTTTCAGTCGACTCGGTTTACACGGTTTTGTTAAATGTTTTGTTTAGACAGATTAGGTGTCGTTTCGGAGTTAGGTAGTTTTAGTTTAGAGGAAATCTAGTAAGTAGTAGTCTCGTTGAGGGGATCCCATCACACCATGTATATAATAAAAACACAGTAGGTTGTAATTCTACACAGAAATTAACTTTTACTCGTGATTATTATGTGACTTTTGCTCTCACCCCTAGATAAGATAATAATTATTAGACTCTCATAAAACGGGGTTAAGTAAACTAAAAGATTTTGTAGTTAAAAGTATTACATACATGCTGCATATTCAATTATTGTCGCACTAGCTTATACCCGTCTTGCTTTACGTTTTTGATTCCGATTGTCAGGCTTGATCGGTAGGTAATTAAACAGGTTCTAGTCTAGCTTCCCATTGCTTAACAGACCTCTATAACTGACATAAGCACAGAAAAAGAAGAATGACACTGTCACAATTCATAAAAAGAGAGCAGAATGAAACTTTTAATGTTAATAATTAAAAAGACAGAAGAAAAATTATAGTTTGCCACTCACATGAAAAAAAAACTGCATGTATCATAATATGTTACATCTCACACTTGATTCAATTTCACTGTTCAATCGAACCTACCTACATAATATGCTAGTTTTAATCTCTCTATGGTTTGAATCTTAGCTACATTCGCTACACCCTCTATGTGTGATAAAGGCAGCTGTTTTACCGACCTCATTGCAATTTTTTTCAATAAATCTTTATTTATTGAGAATAATAAGATTTGAATAACATTTATATGTATAACAAATCAATCTACAATTATTTTATTACATTTTCATACCGTAATACCAGACATAATAATACAATGGATAAGCTCAATAAGCAGACCAGAGAAAATAATCCAGGTTCTTATGTAGTAGAGAAAAACACATCTATATTTGTTGATGTCTGATTTAATACATTTTAATAAGATTGCGTTCAACTTTTACATGAGTACGTTTACAATTTTATAATGGCGAATGCTAATATTTCATATTAGCATTCTCCATTATATTCATAAAAAATAGATTGAATCAATAAAAAAACATTTCAAATACTATTGTAATGTTATGTATTTAATACTCTCAAATGACGATTCCAAGTGTCCGAATGGACCTAAGGATGATAAAATACAATTAACAATCTATAATAATAAAGGAAAGTGCCTGACTGACTGACTGATTGACTGACTGATTGACTGACTGACTCATCAACGCACAGCCCAAACGGCTAATCGTAGAGAAGTGAAATTTGGAAATCAGGTAGGTCTCAATACAAAACCTTCCACTAAGAAAGGATTTTTGGAAATTCCACCCCTAAGGGGGTGAAAAATAGGGTTGAATGTTTTTCAAAGTATGCGAATATCTCGGAAACTAGACATGGTACGAACTTGAGATTTGGCATATGAATTCTTCTATAGAAATGAGTGTTAGCATATTCGGCAATTTTTCCAAAATTTAACTAAAAGGGACGAAAAAGGGCACATATAAAAAGGGATGATTTTTAAGTGCCTCCTAAAAAGTTTAAAACTGGTTTTATCAAAATTTCAAAAAAATGATTTCTTCAGAAAGAGTCAAATTATACTATTTCGTTTTCAAAAGATATCATTAATTAGAGGGAAGGGGGTGAGGGGCATTTTTCCAACGTGTAGGTATGTGTGTGTATCCGTCCCCTCTTTATAACTTTTGATTCGCTTGATGCACAGATCCTAAAATTTCAGAAACTATTGAATACTTTAAGCATACAAAATTTGTATACTCAGAATTTTGAATTTTTTTTTCAGTCAGGGGTTATCAACCTTTGAATTTTTATTTAATTTTTCGATATATCTCAAAAATCATAAAATCTAGAACCCTAAAATTGTGTATGTATATAGAAAAATACAATATCTAAAATATAATTTAATGAAGAAGTTCCAGGATTTCTCAAACTTTTTTTATAAAGAAAAATATTTTTTTTATGACAAATTTACGAGTTTCAGTGCCTATATTTCAGAATTTTATACAAATATCGAAAAACGCCGAAACGCTACAACTAGATAATTTATTTTTCTATAAAAAATACATACATCATAGCAGTACATCTCAAACTTTTCTTAACAATTTTTGTAAAAATTTAATTTATTGACGACATCGTTTCATACAATAAACATACCGACTCAGGCCATCGACAGTTGGATCTCATTCGGCGAGCTGGGCCGGTGTGGTGCCGCGGTGTATGGCTAAGAACACGTAGAAAGCCGATACCGACCCGCGCCGACCAGCGCAAAGAATGTTACTATGCATTTGAATGGGGATACCCACAGAAAAGCAGGAACCCGCTTTCCGGCATGCTCATTTAAATGCATTGAAACCATAGGCAACAATCTATGAGCCGGTCGGCGCGTATCGGAATCCGCTTTCTACGTGTTCCTACCCAATGAATATATACGTAGGTAGGTACCTACCCAGCCCAACCTACTTTCTCCAATACACGTGTCGAAACTATTGCGTAATCTATAATATTAATATAGTTTTGAACTAGCCGACCCGTCAAACTTCGTCCCGTCTTGGAATATAAATAATATGTTCGAGATTTTATGTATAAATTTAAGTTGATTTCAGTTTAAAGTTATTTAACACAGACGACGACGTGGTCCTTATATTATTGAATATGAATTAGTATAATGATACATTCATTAATACCTTTTTAACTAGGTACTGTAACCGATGCATCTGTTATAAAACATATCATTATATTATTTTCTATCAGCATTCCGTGAATCGTATCATATATCAAACTGATTCCTGTTAAACGCCTGATTTAATTTCAAAATTAGAAAAAATGTATAATGGAAGTTTTATTTTTATTCCGTGCAACTTTTTTCTTTCATAAGACCCTTCAGACAAAAGCAAACACGACAAAAAATGGGCGATATAAGTTCAGCTGTTCTCATAGGGTAAGAAACACGTAGAATGCCGATTCTGAATAGCGCCAACCGGCGCAAAGAACGTTACTATGCATTTGAATGGGGAAACCCACAGAAAAAGCACGTACAGCGATTCTGTACCATGCATCCTGTACAGCGATTCTGAATTGTTTTTTTTATGATCGACATTAAAATCATTATGTAGGTACCTACCTATTTTAGTAATTTATTATCTCTACTAAAATAATTTACGGTAAGTTCAGGAAAAGAATCTGGATTGTATTGCAATTCTTTATGTCTTGATCTGTCAAAATATTTGAAGCCATTTCATAAAAACACTAGCAACAAAAAAAAAACTATGTGAGTAATCTTGCTTTGAATTTATTGCGTAAACCATGAATAGCAAGTTGATATAATAATATGTTGAAAAAAGGTAAATAGTATTATGAAGTCAATAGGTAAATTATTTTATATCAAATGTAGTCAATGTGCAAAATATTAAATTTTAAAATTATCTACAAAACCTCACATCATTTTAGGACAGATCGTAAATAATTGTTTTGAAAACACTGGTAAGTCAATGACCACATCATTTCGTCACTGTATTAGTGTATAGTGCGAAAAAATTAACTGTCCACTGGAACGTATAAAAAATAGAGACGAAAGGGATAGCAGTTAGCCGGATATTATGACCTCCTCACACACCATTTCCAGATCCCTCAGCTCTGCTTCGAAGAAGCAGAACACGAGGAAGACCCTCTCGGTATGAGAAGATCTTCTTTGTCTTCGGAACCCTTGCGGTAGGAAGAAAAGCGTTCCCTTTAAAATATCGGTGTTTTTATTTTCAAAAATTTATAAAATTCCCAGAATGCTAAAGAAGTGCTTACTAGAGCCCGGCCAGTGCGTAAATTACCATGGGTACAACGCATGAATTACGCTTACGTAGGCGGTATATACCAATTGGACTGACTCCGTTGCCGGAACGTTATTGTTCCAAAAATCGCGGAAACTATCTGCATCTTCAGCCAGGATGATATATGACGAAACGTTGTTTTATTAAACTTCCCTTACTTACGAAGACCAGCAAAGCTGCTGTTTTCCTCTATATAGTCTAATAGTCTATATAACGAAATATTATATAGAATTACTCTCCATAATTTACCTTATGCTTGATAATCAATTTTCTAAGTTGTAGAATTTATTTTGTGATTATAAGGTGTATTTCTTAAGTGATACTTTAATAAACAAATCAATGAGTTATCCAAACATGCCTCTTTTTACTATCCGGTATCCGGCAGGATATTATTTACGCCGCCGGATAGACCGGATATCGGATAGTTGCCGATATCCGTTTCATCTAATAAAAAATATAAACAGTGGACAGTTAATTTTCTTCCTACTCTACATTGTCGAAAATTCGTCTATAGTCGAACGCCAATTATTTATACCATTAGAATACTGAGGTTGACCACCTCACTTCCTTAAACCTCAACCGGTTAGAAAAGGCACAATGAGCCTCGGACGACTTCGAGCGCAATGGAGAGTTCTTTATGCCTAACCTATTCTCCTGAGTGGGTCCAAGGCCTCCCGTATTATGGGGTGGTTTGGGGGGAACCGCCACGGGCTTGCGCTGTGTGCGGCTGGCTTTTTGGCAATCGGGCTAGGGTTTGGCTTTGTGCGGATCGGGTTTGCTGCAGTTTAGTTTCCTCCGGGCTGGTTTGCGGTGAGCGGGGGGGCTTAAAAGGGAGAATATTACGTTATTATAAAAATGGAGACCTACTTTACGTGGTCATCGCATCACGCCTGGAGGCCAAGTCGAAATATTAACGACAGCTCCAACGTTAACAATTTGTTGTTATTTCCATAGAGATAACGTAAAAACTGTTGTTCAACGTGCGTTAAACAATGTTGTTCCAAATTCCGAGTCAAAAAAATAATTCTGTCAGTTATTCAAAATTAACGTTAAACGTTACCTCAAAATCTTTGGAAGTATTACGACGCTGCTATTATATTGAAGAAGAAACGCATTTATTTTTGTTTGGAAACCATTTTCAATTTGGTTAACGTTAACGTTCGGAACGTTAACAGTTTTCACGTTTAACGTTATTTATTTCGACCTGAACGGCTGGACCGATATCGTTTATTCTTTTTATGTCGTGTTTGCTCAGGATAAGATATTTATGAACTAAATTTCGAACCTACGACCAGACACACAACAACAAATCAACGTGAAAGATATAAATTGAAATGTTAAAAAAACGTGTGTAGCTTGAAAAATGCCCAAAGCAGATAGAAATAAGTGTTTTAAAGATCACTAATTTCATTGCTTTTCGAGACCTGAATATTTTTCTATTCATATCCAGCAATATAAAAATTGATTTCAAATAACGTCATTTGATGGAATAAAAGTTATTCGAGTTATTTTTTGGGATTCTCATAGAACAATGTCAGTCAAGTTAGCGAAATTTTTAAGTTCGCGGGCTGATTCTATTTGTATAAGAAGCACATATTTTTTAAATACAGATTAATAACGACAAATATAAATAAAAATATAGTAATTTAATGGAAATTTTAGAATATATATTTAAAAAAAGAAATGTTGATGATGTTTCTTATTATTATTAATTTTGATGCGAATATAATTAATTCTGCATTGTTTAGGAAGAGAAAGCAAATACAGTAACACGTGAGCGAAGCCACGGGTATTTAGCTAGTAAACAATAAACACACAGACTATTTTTTATAAAGATCATCAACTTTATAGAAACAAATTAATGTAAAATGAAATGCGCCTCATAAAAGGCGCAGAAAGCTTTTTAAAGGCGTTATATTCAAATTGAAAATAGATTAATATTGTTTGTCTTTTAATGATATGAATAAAAACTTTGTACAAACCTATCAACATTTCAACTTTGACATAATATCCATGTCATTGTTTTAGAAAGAAATTTGAGAAACAGCGATTGCCCAGTCTTTGACAATGGAACTTATAATTGAAATGAGATACGGTCGAATTTTGAGCACTGGTCGACTATTATTAGTATCCATAATAATTCTTTGTGTGCAATTTGACTCCAATAAAACTATAGCAACATTCTGTCTTTCAATCGTTATTCTTCTGGCAAAATTTTTGAGCAAAAGTTGTTTTGGGACAGGCATCATAAAACCATTGCAACATTCTGTCTTTGAAAATGTATTATTATGACTGATTCATGGAACTGCCAACATAATATAGTTTAGAATCTTTAGGTTTTTTGTTGTAGCAAGCGAAGTATGATCATAAACATGATTAAGCTTTTTCATAGTGATATTGCAGTTGAATATATAGCCAGTCATTATAAACTTCAATGAAAATTTAATTTAACCTTGCAACATTTTAGCACTATTAAAATCGTATGTTCAACAATGTCATGTAGTTTCTCAAACAAAAAAAAAAGAAACGAAGTAATATAACACAGAAAAAAAACTCAGAATCATGTTCGCATCGTTTCTCATATCCCAATTCGCCATCAGCCAGTACTTTTTCCTTCCTTGTTCAGATTTATGCCTAAAGATCCCCTCCATGGAAACACACGTCGCAATATTCCAGTGAAACATTTAAACTGAATTATGCGAATAAGTCTAACGTATTCTAAAGTTTCAAAACCAATAAAGTTAAGTCTTAAACATTGCCGTTTCGGGGATAATATCAGTTTATGGTTTCACCCCATTCGCATATCCTGCCATTACAATTATTATTTTACAAACATATTACTTATTTGTGTAAGTTATACCTTCTGTATGTTCTCTTATGTAGGAAAATCTGCAATTTGTTTGTAACAAAATAATTTTAACCAATATGAGTTGTGTAGCAGATATCGAATAAATTTGCGAACCAAAAACTTCACTAACATTAATTGTATAAAATGAAAAATTAAACGTTCATTTTGAACGTTAAAAATACTTTCAAAATTTTCCACAAAAGACAAAACGCGAATATTATGCCGTTTAGTTCACCATCGAAACACTCTTAAAAATAAAGCATTCTTTCACTAGGCTATCATCAACCATTTTAAAATTGATCACTGTAGATAAATTATCTAGCTAGAGTAAATACTGTCTACCTAGACAACTTTATAACTTTGATACACTGCAGAGCTGTTTTTCTCTAGGTAGAGAACCTAGAAAACGCGTAAAATGATGCTCTAACGAGAGTGAAGCCTGAAACACCGAACAATGCAAGAGTTAAACCTCTCTAGACAAATCTTGAGCGACTTCTGTTAGTTTAATAATTACCTTTACTCTTGACACTTCTATAAAACAACAAATACTTAGATCACTCTAGCTTTAACAACTCATTTAAAACTGTAGGTATATGTTTCAAGACTCTGCGACGAAACAGCACGCCTTCGAGTCAATGCCAGTAAAACGGAGCTCTTGGCGAATAATGCCTGCCCCGATAAACAGCTACCGATAACCATCGATGGTCACCAGGTCTCCCGGGTGGATAAATTCAAGTACCTGGGAGCAACCATTACCACCACTGGTGACGTCGAGGCTGAGCTCCCGATACGTATCGGTATGGCAAGTGGCGCCTTCAACAACATGATCAAGATATGGAAGGCGTCGGCGTTTAGTGTCGAGACGAAATGTAAACTGTTTGATGCGTGTGTGTTGCTCATTCTCCTGTATGGGTGTGAGTCCTGTCACCTGACTTTGGCCCAGGCACAAAAAGTATCAGCATTCGAAACGAAGTGCCTCAGGAGAATTTTGGGTATAAGATGGTACCACCGCATCACGAACGACGCTATACGCCGGCGCACCCAGCGTGAGCCCATCACCTCTACTATTATGTGGAGGAGATGGACTTGGCTGGGTCATGTGTTAAGGATGCCGAATGACAGTTGGCCGAGGAGAGCGCTGTTCTTCCTCCCATCAGGGTCCCGAAGACGAGGAAGACCCTCTCATACTGTGTTCCGCTCCTTCGAAGCAGAGCTGAGGAATCTGGACATGGTGTGGGAGGAGGTCATTAACGTTGCGCAAGATCGAGCGCAATGGAGACCTCTTGTTGCCTCCCTATGCCCCTAAGTGGGGTCTAAAGGGAGTTTGGATTTGGATTGAATATGTTGTGTATGGGTGCTTTAATGAAGGAAACCTATTGAGGCTGCTTTAGTCATATTATCGTGAGAGCTGATGGGTCAACTATGTAACTACTTTAACCACTTGTCAGTAAAATGTTATAAGACTCTAGTGAGGCTTAAGATTGGAATTCGGAAGCGAATTCTCATGAAATGTTACCTCGTCATGTAAGTTTGCGGTGATGGTCGTCCATTTTCATAGAGAAGAGTAAGATGCTAACCGTTTGTAAAAGTGATGTAGAAATTTCTCTTAGGTTTTCGTTACCCCTATGCGATTCTTGAGAAACCATTACGCAAGTTATTTTTGGGTTTATATACCTACTTTTGGAAATCCCAAAAAGTACAAGTGTATAAAGTTATTCATAATAATATGTTTGGGGGTAACAGTTAAAAAAACATCCCTTTTAAGTATGTTCAACCTTTCTGAAAACTTTATTTTTAATTGGATTAGAGAACAAACGACTGACCTTTTCGTTGTAAATTTATGTTGAATATCAAGGGGTATTGAACTACCTTGAAATTTTCAAAAGTACAAAGCTTATAATAATATGGTTATTTATTTCGAAAACCGTTCGCTCAATGATTAGGGCGAAGTTTGTAGTATTTTAATAATTTTATTTATTCAATTTTCTTTTCTTTGAAGATCATTTTTAATTACCTCAGTACGTAATTTATAATATTTTCCATTCGTTCTTTTGTGATAATAAATAAAAAACCTTTTTCGAAATGTTATTGGTAGGTATCTTTTAAAGTAAGTGTAAAAACACAAAGAACGCCGATTCCGACAAACGCGGATCGCCACAAATAAATTATGTTTTCTATGGTTTCATTCAACGCATTTACCTAATTAGGCATGCCGCAAAGCGCGTTTCTGCTTTTGCTGTGCGTAGGTATTCCCCCATTCAAATGCATAAAAAAAAACATTATTTGCGCCGGTCGGAATCAGCGATCGTTGTGCTTTCACCTGAAGTCAATGCAAATGATACTCTAGTACCTATACTAGAACACTATGCTAGAAAAAGTTCCCAAGAGATTATTTTAGCCTATCCCAATCTATTTTTAACCTTGCTCCAACCTCTTCTTCTTGGTAATAAAAATTTTGCCAACCTTAAATATAAAAAAAAGTTTTCTTTAAAATTTCGTTAATGTTAATTATGAAAGCTTTAAAGCAAGCTATAAAAACAAATAAAAATATCGAAAGAAAGATCAAAAACTTGTTATCAGTATTGGAAAAGTCTCGCGAAAAACTTTTTTTAACAACAAATGCAAAAAGTACATTTTGTACCTGCTTATTCATATTATAATATTTAAATTATAACTTTTTCTATTCAAAGTTTGCCATAAAAATAACTTTTTCTTAATTATGTTAGCAGAATTTAAAACAAACTTATAAGATATCTTAAATATTAAATAATATCATTATCTTAACAGCCGAAAGACAAAAAAAAAAGATTCTTCTCTATGCAATACCAATGATTGATTTTTAAGAATCTTTCTTCTTCTCTAAGTGCCCTGTCTTGTCTCCCCAACGTTGGCAATCACTTCGGCGGATCTCTCTCTATCCTGTGTCGCTGCTCCTCCACAATTCGGATGCCGGTACAGTCGCTTATAACGCCCAGCCATGATGTTCGTTTCCGACCAGGTCGAATGAAATCTTGCGAACTTTGATAGTTGTTGACTGTAACTGTCTGTCTACTCTAGCTCGCCTTAGGACTTCGGCATTTGCTACCATGTCTGTCCAGAGTATTTTAAACATCCTACGATTGGCCAACATTTCAAATACCTCCAATCTGCTCATTCTATTTAAAATCTCCAAATAATGAGCCAAAAGCGAGGGCGAAGAAGTCTTTGGACAAAAATTAACATTAAATTCCTTAGTATTAACCGTAATAATTGAAACTTATAAAAGAAAATGAAATAAAATATGCATTGGCTACATTTTCGCTGAAAATAATATATTTTGCCAACTCTTTAAAATAGTACCAACCTACTCTTTAAAAAGCCTCAGCTCAGAGAGATTATGGAGTTCTTATTACACATGTGCAACTTCAGAGCTCGCATAAAATTACACAAGAGCATCAGCAAGATACGTTTCCATTATGCAATCTTCTAAGACTTCTTTGAGAGACTTACTATATTCTTATAGGATGCATCTCTATCTTCTCAAGAGATTTCCACATCGCTATCATTTGCTAAGTCAGACGTGTAACTACTGATAAGTTCTTAAAATATTATGAATAATTGAAACCTTGCAGTGTACTTTGTAATAATGTTTAACTCAATGTATTTTTTGTGTAACTAGGGAAGTTATACCGTATTTAGGTGACATCCAATATATTTTATTGACGAAGCGGAAGATTAGCTTGATTTCGAAAGATGTCATGGATTCGAATCCTGACACACCATTAGAACCTTCGCATATAAAAAATAACACTTATTTAATTGATTTTGGTTATTTTTTTTATTGCGGCAGCTGCAGAGGTCGCCTGGAACAATTCTGTGGTGGCATGGTAAAAGGCATTAAGTCAGTGGGATGACATTTCTCAGTATGGCGGATTTACTTGTCAGTATTTTAAGAGGTTTCATTTTTGTCAAATATTATTTGATACAAATAAAATAGATCAACTTTGATGCATTTAATTCGTTAAAAAGGGTTCACTATACGATAACTCATATTTATTTCATAAATATTTCTTTGTTTATATGCTTAATTTATAATGCGTGTCTTTTTACCTTGACAATTTTGGCTCATAGGTTGAAAAATTTTGTACTTAGGTCAAATTTTACAAGGAAATATACCCAGTTACTCTCTATCACATGCTAATTTATTATTTTTCAACACTTACATTTTATTCTTCATAAATATTAGTTGTTTTTTAGCTTACTTATTATTATTTTCTAGCATAGCATTCCCAGAACATCAGTAGGTATATTTTTTTTGCTCAGAATGTAATATTGTTAAGTAATAAATGAAGAATATTCTTTGAATAATAAAATGAAATTAGTTAATTATAGGTATTATTACCTTTGTTAAGATGACCCTCTCTCACAATGTACCAATCCTTCAAAGCAGAGCTGAGGAATTTATACACGGTTTGGGAAGAGGTCATACAAGCTGCACAAAATCATGCGCAAGGTAGGTTCCAACATCAAACCATTGCAAACCAGATGAATATTCGTAAATTTGAACATTACGACTTAATGGCGAAAGTGATCACACTAATCCAACCTTCGAAATAACATTAGAAGATGGTCGTAAGCCCGTAGTGGTTTGTTCATACTTAATAGCCCGACTTTCTTTAAATTATATCAATAATAGTATTAAAATAGCAATGAAAAAATATTAAAAAAAAATAATAATATGCAGATAGTATTACCGATCTATTGTCTATAGCTTAACAATAAAAACAACGAAAGTTGTAAACAGATTGGTCGACAGATAAGGAAGATACCTGCCACAAAGTTCACAAAATACATTTTTAAAACACATTTTAAAAAGGTTCACTTTCTTTTGACGGATGTTGTGTTGAGGTGCGGTCGTGCATTTTGCTGTGTTCTATAGTTAATTATTACACACTGGAACTTGTGACATTATTATTTCTGAGTGAGACGTATTTTTTCATAATACTTATTCTATTTTTTCACATAATTTCATTCCTATTGTAGTATTACATAGCCTAAAATATTAATAATATATTATAGTATTTTTTTTTCTTTTTTGAACTATAAATTGACATTGGTTAATTTATATGTTTATAATTATATTTCTTTTTTTTTTCTTTTTAGTTTCATATGTAAATAATAGGGTATTTCTAAATATTTAAGAACCTGTTTAAATCTTTTTTTTCCTTTTCTATCTAGGTAGGTTTAAGTTTTTTTTTTTTCATATACAAATTGTATTTAATAAATGTATCATATATTATTTAGACGTCGCGTACTGAAACGATAAGGACCCGGCTGCCTATTTTTTTTTCTTTTTTATTCTTAATACATTCTTCTTTATATATATATATTTTTTTTTTCTTTTTTTTCTACTTAATTATTTTAAGAAATCGCAATACATTTTTTTTTCTTGTATTTACCGTTTCCTTTTACCCATGAAAAATGGACTTAAAGGAGAAGGAACCACCTGACCCTGGGTCAATTACTCTGATCGATCGGGACTTAGGTGACAATTCATTATCACAAAATGTAATCTCACAAAATCCTTACATAATGAAACAAAAGCCAAATCATTCTCATATACAAAAAAACACTCCTACTTTGATTACTGCAGCTGAACATAATACACCTTCCTTTAATTCTCTCAGCTCTCTGAACAACCTTATGGAAGAACACTCTTATAGCCAGAGTAACCCTGTGTCGAATTCAGATTTGGTACAAGATGTGTCTGCAACAAGGATGCGTCTTTTAAGTAAAAGACCACGAAAAGAAGAGGTTCCCAACAAGGATAGTGAATTGGCTATTCTTGAAAAAAAAAAAAATTTATATAATGATTCTTCTCTTGCTCCATTTTCAGTAATAGTACAATGTGCGGATAAAAATAAAGTATTGCATCCATTGACGTTCGGAACTTTTCTCTTTAAAAACAAATATGATAACATTGTTCCCGGTAGTATCAAAAGTGAGAATAGACGGAAAATCTCATTACAATTCACAACAGCGGTTGCGGCAAATAAATTTGTCAATAACTTGGACTTAGAATGCGATGAATATGAGGCTTTTATCCCGAGCTACAAAACTACCAAACTTGGCGTGGTGCGTTCTATTCCTCTGACCCTCTCTATGGAAGAGGTGATCCGTAACATCGAGGTCCCGCAATCTTTTGGTAAGGTCTTAAGCGCTCGTAGACTTCATTATAAAGAAAAACGTACAACTTCTACTCCAGGAACAAACCTATGGAAGGAATCGGAAACTGTAGTCTTGACTTTTGAGGGTCAGACACTCCCAAAAAATGTAATATTATTTTATAACTCTCTACGAGTTGACTTATATAAATACCCGGTCATACTTTGCTATAGATGCTCTCGCTTTGGCCACACAAAAAAACAATGTCATTCCCCCACAAGATGTTATAAATGCGCCTTAGACCATTCTGGTGATAATTGTGAAGCTCCGACATTTAAATGCGCAAATTGTAAGGGGGCTCATAGAGCTTCTTCATTTTCATGTCCAGAATATATAAGACAACAAAATATAAAATATAAAATGGCTGAAGATAACATTTCGTATACTCAAGCTGCCAGACAGGTTCCAAGTTCTAACAGAAGCTACAGTGAAGTTTTGAGCTCTCAAAAAAATTGCTCTCCACCTACTACCAAGGAGGGCAATACTTCTCCAAATTTCGAGCCTATGCTACACTCTTCAAAACCCCAATTTAGCCACCGCAATGCTCCATCGACATCGAAAAGACTTCCTCCCACTTCTAGAGGTCATACCTCCCCATCCACCTACCCTTCTACGTCTAAATTTTTTCCTTCTTCTTCTTCACCTTCAACACACCAGTTTTCTGCCTTTCAGAGGTCATCAACCCCATCGCACCCCCGCAAAAAGTTCAATTTCTCTAAACCTTCCTTTGATAAAAAAGAATATGATGAATTAATGTTTTATAAAAATGGCCAATTACCTTCTTCCCAAAACGGTATTGCCTTTTCAAACATAGAAAAGGCAAAAGCCCCTATCGTGGAAGAAGAATTTCCCGATGAATTGAATGTTAATGTTGAATCCACTTTGAAAACCATTGCTCAAATTCTACATTCTATATTGTCCGTGCCCAACCATTCTGATCTACCCATAGCACATTTTGCTCTACCTTTCTTAAAAGAAATAATGTTACAAAATGAACCCCCCCTCTCTCAGTAACAATTTGAGTTTGTCACGTCCTATGAACATTTTACAGTGGAATTGTCGTAGCGCTGTCGCCAACAAGCACGACTTGATTTACATCCTGAATAAGTTCGACATAATGGTTGCTGCAATTTCTGAAACTTGGATCCCTCCAGATAGTACATTTAGCATTCCCCAGTTTCACTGTCTAAGATCAGATAGAGTAGATGGTAGAGGAGGCGCCGCCCTTCTGATACACACATCTATACCATTTGTACAAAATACGAATGTACCAGTCTTTCCTAATATTCAGATAGTTTCAGCAATCATTAACGATATAGGATTTGTTTCGGTTTATATGGCCCCAAATCAAAGATTCGATGAGAACATCTGGAACAACATTATTTCCACCTTACCATCAAAGGTATTCATCCTGGGAGACCTGAACGCTCACTCTCAATCCTGGGGCAGTGTATATTCAGATCGATCAGGAAATGCAATTTTGTCTTTCATTGATAATAATAATCTCTGCATCCTGAACGACGGTTCTCCAACTCGTTGGACCCCCCCAAATTACAATGTAAGTGCAGTAGATGTATCAATTTGCTCCGCCGAACTGGCCTCAAGTTCTCAATGGAACATATCCGACGATTGTTATTCCAGCGACCATTACCCTATATTCATTAAATTAAATACCAAACTAGACTCGACTCGGAGATCGTCCAAATCTAAATTTATCATAACAAAAGCAAACTGGTCCAAATTCCGGGAAGTTATCCTCAAAGAATCAGAATCCTTATTGTTGGCAAACATTCCAATGAGTGTGAATGAGATATATGAGAGATTACTAGGGGTAATTATGAAGGCAGCAGAAGAGAGTATTCCTACCAGGGTGGGACCTCGTCCCCGCAAAAAGGTGACCAGATGTGCGCCTTGGTGGGATAAGGAGTGCTCGGAAACCATCAAGGAAAGGTCTATAGCAATGAAAGATTATAGAAAAAATATGAACCTTCAAACCTTTCTTAAGGCCAAGGAGATTCAAGCCAAAACTAAAAAAATATTAAAAAAGAAAAAGAAGCAGGGATGGATTAAGTTTTGTTCTTCTATATCCCCCGACACCCCTATATCCACTGTTTGGAATATGATTCACCGATTAAAACATGCAGTCGAACCCACGAGGAACTTGATTCCCACGAATCACAATTGGATAGATGAATTTGCTAATAAGCTCGCTCCCCCTTATGTAGCAGGGAGAGAAGAATTAGGTATGTCCACAATTATCTCACAAACTGCATTATCTCCTGATCATTTATTAGAATCTCCGTTTTCATTACATGAAATTAAATCTCAAATCACTCACTTAAAAAATACTTCACCTGGTCCCGACGACATATTTAATAATTTCTTCAAAAAAATGCCAGAAACTTTCTTATGCCACATCCAGTACCTTCTTAATGAATGTTTACAAAATTCTACAATTCCCGATTCTTGGAGAGTTCAGAAAGTTATCCCCATCCTTAAATCTGGCAGAGACCCTAACCTAGGTTCGTCTTACCGTCCCATAGCACTATCTTCCTGCTTCTTGAAACTCCTTGAGCATGTTATTAGGAATAGAATTGATTGGTACATTGAGAACAAAAATATATTATGCCAATACCAATTTGGCTTCCGTAAAGGTCGTTCCTGCCTGGACAATCTGAGCATCCTAACCTCTGATATACAGTCTGCGTTTTTGAGCCAGGAAACACTGATTGCTGTATTTATCGACATTGATTCGGCCTATGATAATGTACCTCTTGATTTACTCCGCATAAAACTTGCCAATGTTGGTCTTCCCCCGAAAATTTACAACATAATTCATAATATGCTATCAGGCCGCTGTATTAACATAGAAGGAGGTCCCCAAATAGTCTCACGGTTGCTATGGAGAGGACTACCACAGGGATCTGTATTGAGCCCTATTTTATTTAACATTTTTACTTCCGATTTTATAAATTCGATTAATGAAAACTGTAAAACTCTCATCTATGCAGATGACATAGTCATTTATTCCATTCATAAAAACCCTCTTGACGCTTTGCGAAATTTAAAATCTTCTCTAAGGACAGTAGAAAACTGGTTTAATCTTAATGGTCTTAAAATATCTGCTGAGAAGAGTAAAATAGTATTCTTTTCTAAAAAAAGAAATCTACCCAAGAATGAAATCCTTTCTATAAATGGTTTTCCAATCCCAGTCAAGAATGAAATTAAATTTCTTGGCGTAACCTTGGACTAAAAACTTTCATGGAGACACCATATAGATAACGTGGTTACAAAGTGTGAACGTAATATAAATCCTTTGAGAGCTGTAAGTCGAGTTTGGTGGGGAGGACACCCTGTCACATTACGACTACTATTTCAATCATTAATTCGCAGTCAAATTGACTTTGCTTCCTTTATTATACATCCATTACCCAAATACCTACAAAAAAAACTAGAAGTTGTCCAAAATAAGGCACTTAGATTGATCATAGGGGCGATGAGCTCGACACCTGTCAACGCACTTCATGTCGAATGTGCTGAACCCCCAATAGATCTTCGTAGATTGTATCTCGCTGATAGATTCCTTATTAAAAGAATTGTACTCACAACCCATCCATTAATTCCTACTTTGAGAAACATTATTTCAAAAACTAAAACTAACAAACCTCTCCCTCCACTGGCTAAAAGCTTAGAATTCTTATCACAATATAACCAAAGATTACCACAAAGTAACTTACTCCCTTGTTACCAAATAGAATATGAAGCTATTGTATTTGAACCGGACATAATAGAAAAAATACCTGGCTTGGATACATCTTCGGCCGATCTAAACTCTTCTAAAGCAACATTCAACTCATATGTCTATTTTAACTGGCCAAACCATATCGGAATCTTCACAGATGGTTCAAAGACTGAGGATTGTCCAAATTTCGGTTGCTCAGTTATAATACCTCAACTTCAAATGTCTAAAATGTTTCTACTTCCACCCCCTTGCTCAGTATTTACCGCCGAATGTACAGCCATACTCCAGGCCTTGATTATAATTTCATCACTTAATCATAAAAAGTTCATTATTTTCACTGACTGTCTGAGTGCTACCCATATCATTAAAAATAACGCGTTGAGATTCCCGTACAATCACTTATTATCAAACATTAAAGCTTACATATATAAATTGCACACCGAAAATAAAAGTGTTACAATTTGCTGGATTCCTGGCCACAAGGGTGTCGCGGGAAATGAGGAGGCAGATAAACTGGCCAAATTAGCCAGCACCATCGGAGAGCCTCCCGTGTTCAGGAGTCTTCAAATTGAGGATATTTATTTGGAAATTAAGAAGCGCTTATTTGAACTGTGGAGAGAACACTGGGCGTCCAATAATAAAGGACGCTCATATAAATTGGTTCAAAAAGATGTATGTTCAAGGCCATGGTTTGTTCGAATGAAACTGTCCAAGTATTACATTAGCTCGATTTGCAGAATGCGTCTTGGTCACAATTGCCTCTCGAATCACTTGTTTAAAATTAACGTTAAAAACAGTCCCTTGTGCGAGTGCGGTGAAGATGAGGAGACGTTAGATCATATATTTTTCGATTGCTCGCTAAGAACTCCTCTGAATATCGTCTTTGGTAGGAAGCATGTTGTTGTTAATGGTCCTATAAATTCAGCATATTTACTGAATATTTGTAATACAGACATATACAGGGACATCTGCCGATTTATTTCGGTGAACAACCTTAAGATATGACATTGTTTTGTTTTTTTTCCTTTCTCTTTTTTTTTATCTTTGTAGATTTGTCCTATGAACTCTTATATTATTAATCTTGATAATGGCACACATCACCCCCCTGGGTGGATTGCCTAATAAAAGAAGAAGAAGAAGAAAAAGGTTCACTTTTAAAAGAACGGCTTCTCACGGCAGCTCTATCATAGACAACACCGTTTTACTTCGTGGTAGACAAAATTCGACGCGCGTCGTTTTACCTTGCCAAATAAAATTAATATTGAGTTATGCCGGAATGAAAAAATGCTTTTAAATCCTTTATAAGTGGATTTTTTTAAATTTATGTTTTTGAACTTTGTTCTGTTTGTGATAATGTATGCTGTGGCGCATATAACTCAAAATGCTGAAAAACGCGACTTAATGCCTTTTACCATGCCACCACAGAATTGAGACAGAAAATGCTAAAAAAGGACAGACAATCTATAAAAAAATCGAGACCCCAAAATATTTATGTTATACCTACTAGCTTTCCCAACAAAATGTCTTACCTACTATGAATATTGAATTTGGCTTTTCCGAAAAATTTATTTCTCATGATAAAAGAAAACCTTCTTCTTCTTCTTCTTCCTAGCCTTCCCTCCACTGCTGGATGTAGGCCTCTTCCATCTGTCTCCACTTCTCTCTATCTTGGGCCGCTTTTTTCCCGGCGACCGCAACAATATCGTCGGCCCATCTCTTCTGTGGCCGGCCGACTCCCCTTTTATTTTCCCATGGTCTCCACTTTAAGACTCTGGGAGTCCATCTCGAGACTGGCTGTCTGGCCACGTGTCCTGCCCATTGCCACTCCAATTTTGCAATCCGGTCCATAATATCGGCGACTTTTGTTCGGCGTCTGATTTCAATATTTGTGATTCTATCACGCAGACTTATGCCCAACATTTGTCTCTCCATGGACCGTTGCGCGCATTTCATTTTGTGGACAGTATTTATGGTCAGGGACATTGTTTCTAAACCATATGTCATCACAGGCAGGATACATGCTTCGTAGGTTTTTCTTTTTAGATTAATGGGGATATCCTTATTTCTCATTATATGATTGAGCTTTCCGAAGGCTGCCCAACCAAGTCCAATTCTTCTGGGTATTTCTGCCACCTGGTTCTCTTTTCCCATTTTTAACTTATGTCCAAGGTAAATGTATTCTTCAACAGATTCAATCATTTTGTCGTTGACTTTTATGTTTCTGTTGGATGGACTCATAATTTTGGTTTTGTTATAGTTCATTTCTAAACCTAAACCTAAAAGAAAACCTAGCAAAGAGATAATCGGTCCAGCTGTTTACTCTTGCTGCGATGGCCACGGAAAACAGGGCTCCATTTTTATATATAAAGATAAAATATGTATTGAGCTTATCAAATGTTGTTGTGAAAACTCATTTTAATATTAAGTAGGTAAGTAACTAGTTAGGTAAATTACCTATTAGTATTTTTATTTACTTACAAAGTACCTACCTAGATCTAACATCCTGGAATGAAGAAACATCACATCGTTGCGATTATGAACTGGATAATATAAAATTACAACAAAATTATCAATTCAGTTTAAATGTGTCACTATTTATTAAATCCGTGAGCGTTATTCATGAAGTCTATTAATCATATTCCCGATAAGATTTATATTCAAGTGATTTATGATTGAATTAATATTCTTATAAGTAGGTATAAGCGCTGCTTTCTTTATACTGAGATAGGAAATAGAATCGAGCAAATGGCGTGTGGAAAATTTGGAAAGGTTGATGGTATTTAAGAACCGTAGAGCAAGAGAATTTAACAGCCGTATTATTATAATTACTTTTATCGAAACATTATCTTAGTTAAGTTGTATTTTGTGCTTTTTATTGAATGCCATTTTAAAGTTCTATGTAAAGTCTCTGTGGAATTTTGAGTCAATTTTTAGAACAATCTAGGACATGGGACTGGTCAACATAGGATTCTGTTGACCAGTTCCATCTTTTTGGTGTTTTTTCCTGATGATCTACCTTCTTTCCTTTGGTTGTGTAGTCGAAATTTTTTTGGCTTTGTTTGAAGTCATTTTGGAGACATAGTCTATCTGGTGGTATCTGCTCTCTATAGCCAACCTTGCAACATCTTCTAGTTGCAAGTCCAGCGAATTTCTTCAGTGAAGTGTCTATGTGGATTTTTTTAGGATATTTTTGTGTCTTCATTTCCATTGTTCTGAGTTTTGTAATTTATACGTCCGCCTTCTATAGTGTTAAATTCTTCTCTTCTTCTTGATATAGGACTGAGTCCTGTTTTTTCTCGGATATTATTCCTGGGATACGGATGTCCAGCTGTCCCTCCAACTTTTTGGTGGGCGTCCAGGTGGTCTGCTGATGTTTGACGGAATTTGTTCTATATCTTCACCACTTTCACCGAATCTGCTCTGTTGACGTGGTCTCTCCAGTAGCGTCTTCTGTTTCTTCCCCATCGCACAACATCCTCGACATCGCAGATTCCCGGAATTTCTTAGTCTTTCTCGAATGGTTAATCACGCGATGGGGCGAAGTGTTTTCATTTTGGTGGTTCTCAGAAGACTAAATTCGTTCTCGTAGTGTCGGCTCTGGTTTCCACACCGTATGTCTTGATTGCAGGTCTTATAAAATATTTATTTTACTTTCTTTCAACATAATATGTTTGTTTAGGTACATACGGTACCAGATGGTAGTACGCAAGCATCCAGCTACAATGGCGGCTTTATTTGCTTGTTTCCGATACTTAATTTTTAAATCATTCTTACAACTCAGAACCACTACCTGTACGTGTACATACATACTCGTTATAAGATGCGTCTGATATGCCTCAACTTAATGCGTCAATTAAACATAGGAAAAAATCAAACCAAAACAATATTACTTTTGTACTTTCTAAAGAGTATGTAAAATTACGAAGGCATACACTTGTATGAAAAAAAAAAACAAAAAATTGGAAAAAAAAATCTGGGAAAAAACCTTTTTATAATCAACGCTTTCATACAAGTCAGAGAAAATTGCTGACCTTTGTCAGCAATACTTTTATGATAAAACGACCCCGATTGAACTGTGGAGAGACAAAAAATAAGAAAAAAAACATTTCCAACAGTAAAATGTTCAATCAATTTAGATTAGGTTGGTACCTACACACCAAATTTTGAGTTCTTCATTGTACCAAATTGGCTCTTTTCAGACTGTTTTGTAAAGACTAATTTCTGTTTGGTTGATTTTACGAGTTTTGTCCTTAATTGGAAGAGAAGTTAAATACAACAAAATAATTCACTAGGCGAAGTTTTTGTGTTAAGGAGTATGATGATAAACAGGTCCTCGCTGCAGAGTTATATTGTCCTGACGTACCAAGGATAATAATAAATTATAAAACCCTCTGTTTTATTTATTTTATGCCTTTCAACTTTCAACTAAGAAATGATTGCGTATGAATTGTCTTTTGGCTGCAGTATTTTGAAATTTATTATAATCCAATATTGTTTATTTATTCAGGGAACTTATTTTGAATTATTGAAAACTGGTGATCAAATTTTCTCGTCGTCATTTTTCTTCGTCTTCTTAGTTTAGGTATTATGGCGTATACCTAATTCAAGAGGTGGGGTTGGCCTCTTGTGAGGTCTATTCCCATCTATCCTTTCATCTTTTTGGTGATCTGCCTAGGAGAAATCTTCCATGGGGTTGAGCGTATGGTTGAGTCCACCCATTTTCTTCATGTTTCATCTATCTTCATTTTTGGGATTCAAATAAAGCTGTGTTAAAAAAAGAAGGTAATACGAAAATAATTTATTTTCTTTACTACATTCCTTATTGCCAAGTATTTAAAAGAGGTAGGTATTGCACATTTTACTCATAGTAGGTATATGGAATAAACATGAGTCTTGTGATCGGATTTCAATAAAAAAAATAGATTTCGCTGAAATTAATTTTCTCGACGTTTTCGAGGGTGTAGATTCCAAAAATACAAAGATTTTTTTTTTAAATTTCCGCGTAGGTACCCGTACGCCAAAATTGTGTGCGCACCCATAACTCATAGTAATTCTTATCCGATTTGATTAAAATTTAGTAGAACGGTTAGCCCCTCGATGTAGATGAGTCAGTAAAATGTTGAGATCTGTACCTTCAGCGGAACCCTCTTAAAGTACCTATCCAATGAAAATTTCACTTGTTCTAGAAAAAGAGCTAAAAAAGAAAAAAAAAAATTCTTAAATTTCATAAAATTTGGTATACGGGTTGGTCTTATGCTCCTACATAAGCACGTAAAATTTGAGGTCCGCAACGTCAGTGGGTCCCCCTTAGTGTAGTTCTAAAGCAGAATTTTTATGGAAAGATATGTTTTACACGAAAAGGCTGTTATAATAATATACTATGAGTTCTGGGCTACCCTAGGTTAGCAGCTTTTTTTAAGGTTTGTGTATTTCGTTCATACCTTGTGAAAGTCCATTTTTGCACTAATTTATGTATTTCAAGCGCTTTCGTCTATCTCAAGTAGACAATGTCAAGAGACAAAATATACTTCTATACAGAGTGTGCAAACTGGTAGAAATTATTTTTTACTAGCATTTTTTCGATTCGTTATTAAAAGTCTGAGATAGCCGTGAATGTTTTCGTAAGATTAATACTGACATTAAAAATCTTTGAAATATAATAAAAGGGTAATTCTTAATGCCGGAGGCTCTGATTCTTAGCTACTATATAGATTTGATAATGAAAAATTCCATAATGTATCAGGTCTTTATACCCCTACTAGATCTTTACGCTCAATTTTTTTTTGTCTTCCCTTTTTATATGAAAAGTGATAGGGACATTCTTCGTATTCTGTAAAGAATTCAGTGTTTTAGTTGCTCCTTTAATATAGAATATTCAAGATATCGCCTTATACATATAATTAGATATCACACATCATCTTCATCGATGTGTTTCTGACAAAATGGATTTATTACACAAGTGGTAGCTTACAAAGCCACGCCACGTTTTTTTAAGTTTCTGACATTCTATATTTCACCTTGATTCATGTTCTAAATCAACTAAAGAGTTTACTTTTTCCATCTCTAAAACGACTGATAAAACGGTGTGATAACTGTGTGACAAAATCGACTCCATCAAGTTAGTGTGGCATATCATTCGCTTTTCAGAGAGTCAATTGCCTGTTTTCTTTCTTACGTTTTCTCAAGTTGTCTTCATAATTCTAAGAGAAACAGAGTATGACGGAAAAAGCGTAAGTAACTTAACGAATTGTTATAAAAAAAATGCTTCTAATAATAATGAAAATAATTTTCTTTTAATACAGCCCACGAGAATAGAGGGACGGACGACTATACATCAAAAAGTTTTCGTTGAAACTTCCATTCCCATTTTCATAGTCATAAAACATTTACTTATGTCTCTATAAACACAACAAGGTATACATTTTTGTTATGATATTTTGCAGATACTCCTACATAAAACTTCTATACAATATTATGGTTTAAGTGTATGGTCTGAAATACTCTGGTATAGATCGCTTGATGTAGGTACATAATCCTCTTTTTTTTTTTTTTTGTTTTTGTTGAGGCCTTCCACCCGATATCGAGTGATTTTGGCACATAATCCTCTTCTAAACCGTTTGTTATCCCATCTCCATATACAAAAATTATTGAGATTTTTTTTCTTGGTCAACGCACTAGGTGAGAACGGCTAGACCAATTGCGCTAATTTATTTCTTGTTCTGTCAGGAGAAGTAGCGAAAAGTAGGTAACCTTTTAAGTATTTTTTAAATCATAAATTAATTCTTAATTTGAAATTCGAATGGCTTTCGCCAGAAACTGTCAGTTATTTCATGGTTAGTGCGAATAGTAGAATGCGGATTGAAAATATATGGCTTTAAATGGATCCATCGGTTGAAATTGCATTGCTTATTAGGTTATTAATAATAATTTATCATTATACAAATTCAATGTATTTTGCTTTATGATTTTGTTTATTACATACTAGATCTGCCTACATCTGCCTGTCTGTTTTTTGTTTCTCTTCTTTTGTTCATATGGCTATATTATGTGTTAATAATTTTGAGACCTAGTGGTGAAAAGGCGCAAGCTGTTTTGCTACAAGGTATTTATTTTGAATCAATAAAATAAATAAATTTGTTTTTTATGTACCTCCATATTTTGAATTCAGGTTAGACATTTCATTATATTTTTTTTCTCTTTATCGAACAACCAAATACTACAATTTTTGAGGGGTTCAAAAAAAACAAGTACTTAAACAGTTACCTTGTTCTATGAATCTACGAAACACAATATGAACACGTAGATACGCCCTTTATGGGTTTGTTATTTTACATAAGATTGATTTTCTTCCCAGAACAAACCATTTATTTTCTACTGGACACGGTATATCTTCGAAACACCCAACACTTTTCATCGAATCGCTCCTAAATAATTGCCCGCATCAAAGCAAAAACCCAAAATAATGTGCCCATGTATGTGGATCGCTATCAAAATGATAGATTTTCATAGATCACAGATTCGTTGCTCATGTTTGTTTTTATCAATTTAAGTATTTTTACAAAATTATAAAAAAAACAGCTTTTCCGACAGTCGTTGACCTGTTGTCCTTAATATGAATGTTGATTTCAAATTTGTAATTTATACGAAAATACGATTAAAATATTATGTTTGAATGTTAAAAAAAATATTTCTGTAATCTTGAAAGAAATTCTATCAAAAATCTGCGCACCAGTGCTTGGAAACTCAATGGTTGTCAAATAAATAAAAATGTTGTTGTCTTGGAATTTTTCACAGATGGCGTTGTTGTCAGTAAATCCGTTCCATACTATTTATCTGGAGCATAGAAGAATCCAATAAACCAAGCATCATAAAAATCTGTTCAGCTGATCTCGAGTTATAAGCTGACTTTCTTTTATATTATAGATTGTAACTCAATGAATAAAAATAAAAAATAATATATTTTAACTTAGTAATAATAATTATTATAAGTCTGTAACAATTTTTATATAAACATTAAAAGAGTCAAAGGGCGGACTCATCCCGAAGGATCTCTTCCAGCCAACCGCACTCTTTCGAAGTTTCACTCTTCTTTTTTTTTTCAACCTTTCGCAGAACTTTCAGCTTCGGTGCATATGTTCATTTATATGTGGTTAAGTACATAGAAGGCCATGGTTGCACAATTAATTAAGAAACGTAACTCAAATTCATTTCCTTTATGTAAGTTTAGAATTTTATAAACATACCAGTATTTAAGAGTCTGAACCGGAATCCAGACTAGTCATCATATACCTAATAATATATTTTAATATACCACGTCCAATAGGTTTTATCGAATACCACCATTTTGCTTACTAATCTCGTTATAAGACGGCCATTTATATTCAACCTTCTGTGTAGGCCTTTGATATAAGGTGTGTGTATTTTACCGTCCAATGTCGTGAGATGAGATGAAGATGTACTGCGAAGCTTTTGAAGATTAAAATATGCCGTACTCCGTTTCTCCTAAATATAGTTACGATTCATAGGCTACCCGTCTTTAGAAAATAATGGAAAACATCAAAACAATGAAGAAAAAATCTAAATTACTCGTATTTAAAATTCAATGTATAGAAATTGCTAAATTTTAAAGTTTAAATTAAGGATTAGATAACTATTTACTACTTATTTGAATGCATAATATTGCATAACCATATAATGCATTCTTATCTAAATATATAAAAGAAAGTCTGGTGCGATCACTCGAGATCGGCAGATTCTTCCGATGTTTGATTTATTGGATTCTTCTCCTCTCCGGATAACAGAATAACTATTAAAAATTAAAAAAAAAAATAGATTGAAAATAATATAAATATAATGAAAAATATTAAAGTTAGTATGGAACGGACTTCCTAACAACAACGCCATCTATGAAAAATTCCATTGAGTTTCAAAACACCGGTACGAAGATTATTGATACAATTTTACTCATAGTAGGTATATGGATTATACACGAGTCTTGTGATCAGATTTCAAAAAAAAAATTGATTTCGCTGAAATTAATTTTCTCGACGTTTTCGAGGGTGTAGATTCCAAAAATGAAAAAAATGTTTTTTTTTTTTTAATTTCCGCGTACTCGTACGCGTACGCGTACACTAAAAATGTGTGCGCACCCATAACTCATAGTAATTCTTATCCGATTTGATTGAAATTTGGTAGAACGGTTAGCCCCTCGATGTAGATGAGTCAGTAAAATGTTGAGATCTGTACCTTCAGGGGAACCCTCTTAAAGTATCCAAAGAAAATTTCACTTGTTCTAGAAAAAGGGCTAAAAAAAAATTCTTCTTGTCTTCGATTTTCATAAAATTTGGTATACGGGTTGGTCTTATGCTCCTACACAAGCACGTAAAATTTGAGGTCCGTAACTTCAGTGGGTCCCCCTTAAAGTAACGATTAATATTGAATAATATTATGTAGTTCTAAAGCATATAATAATTATTGTCTTCTGGCTGTTATAATATACTATGAGTTCTGGGCTACCCTAGGTTAGCAGCTTTTCTTTCAAGCTTTCAGAACATTCAAACAAATTATTTTAAACGAATTTTTGTATGAATAATAATAATTTGCGCATAAGTGAATACTGCAATGCCGGCTGATGAAAGAAAAAATAAATAAATAATAAATTACAAATTCGAAACCCAAATTCATAGTATTGACCTTTTCTCTTAACCCATACTGACCTACTATACCAACAATATTTTTACGAGTATGATCACAAAAACATACCATATAATAAGCAATAGCCAATATTTTTTTCTGGGCTCTCACCACGTGAACACGAACAGCTATAAGATAAAAATCTTTCACATAAAGATAAGCTTGTGAAAGAGGAAATGGTCGGCATAGGTAAGAACCTATTTGAGCCCACGATTTTCAATAATAATTCTGACTACCAACCACCTCTCATTGACGCACATTTTTTGAATAGGTTTTTAAGAACTGAATTAATTTTTTGTTTTCTTGTTGAATTTTAATCACTTCCAACTAACTGACAATAATGGCTATAACTAGAGATGGGACTAACGGCTTAAATTCAAAAACGTTATAGCCATTTCGTTAATTGAAAATAACGTTAATATTAAAGCTGAAAGCTATTTTAAAAAATTTGGTATCCGGGGAACCTCATTTTTTCCTAAAAATAAAAAAAAGTCGTTTCCAAAATTTGGTATCTGGGAACTTAACTTTTTCCTAAAAAAAAAAGGGTCCTTTTCTCAGTTTCATAATATTACCTGACATATGCATAATAGGCTATTATTTCCCTGACTATTATTTTTATTCAACTATTATTTATAAATATCGTTAAATATTAATAACGTTAGAGGCGTTATTTTTATTTAGCTATTATTTTTATCAGCTGTCGTTATAATGCCCATCTCTAGCTATGACCCTGTCCTAGCTGGTCGCATGAACAAATTTGTGATCGCACGATGAAGCATTGTTGTGTCCTAACTGCCATCGTATGATCCACTTTCCTTGACAACGCAAACAAATAAAATATGAATGTTAGGTTAATTAAGTAATATTTTTGGCAAGTAGATGTCGTATTAATTATCGATACAACAGTGCAATACAAACGACGCACGATCTGTTTCAACAAGGCACCGATCGGACGATCGAATTTACGTCTGTCCGTCTGCCCAGTTAGGACACGTTCATACAATGTTAAATGTTTGAACAGGGCATCCGCGTTCATGCGATCATCGCAATTAGACCAGTGGGGCTAGTACGAGTTATATCGAAAGCTAATTGCACGCAAATAAGCGCTTATTAGCGTGCAAATAGTATTCTTAAATCAAACGATCGAATCATTCGATCATTTTAGTATGAAAATTTTTCGAAACTCTTTCGATGATCGTTTCGATATTCGATCATCGAAAACTTATACTAGGGCTACAGAGACCAGTTAGAACAGGATATAGCTTTAAGCATATTATTATTTACAACAAGGATACTACTAGGTAGCTTTGTTTAAAACTATAAATTTGGTAGAGTTTAATAATACCTAATTATGAATTTCGTAATAATTGCTTGTACAAAATGTTATAGTTTGTATGGGTTTTATATGAGAGCATCACAAATTAACCGGTTCTACTCTATTGGTTTCAGAAACTCCCAAGTTTGCCGAAGCTATTGGCAATGTGACCACACCACTCGGACGAGAGGCGATATTAACCTGCATAGTTGATAACCTACAAATGTTTAAGGTAACTTTCTGTTAATTTTGTATCTCTGCCAACAAGGACACTTTACTATAAGTTTAAAAAGGTTTATCGAAAATGATTTGAATTTTTTAGCAGTTTTCAGAACGTGATTTAAAGTAGAAATAAATTAGACACTAATGCCTTTTTATAATATTTTAAAGTCACTGACTATTAACAATATTATTAATTTTTTTTTAATGAACCCTTAATTGTTCACTCAAAGTGAACACAAATACACTCTTCGACTTTTTCACAGTATACCTACTTTACTTTAAGCTTGTGTCGCGAAAAAGGAAGACGGCTGTCATCTGGGATCTAATACACGACGTCCTCACAAAACAATAAGAAAGCCAGCGACGTAGCCACTATAGTACCAACCAGTTCAGTTTTGTTTGTCTACATTTAAAGCTGCAAATAAAATGTTTTTTTATCTTCATACGTAACTAAGATAAAACAATATGAAAGGTTATTTCTTTTTTTTCTTAGCCTTTTATATTATTTAAAAACCTAACTCTTCAAATGGCAGTGTTATTTCGGGAGCCTTTTACCAGAAATAATTACACGTTCTATTCTCCCAAGGTCAGAATACACAGACTGGGAAATCTGGTAGGCAATATCACCGATATTTTTGTTGACAGTTTACCTAAGTTCAAAATTGACGTAATTAATTTTATAAATGTTTAAAATTGACATTGGGCATTTCGAAGTTGTTTGTGTTTGTATATGCATGAGAATGTATTTATTTATGTATACATGTACCTATGTATTTTTGTTTGACTATGTGCATTTTTTTTTTCATTATTTTGACCACAATATTTAATTTCTTTCTAAATTTCATCGACATTTATTCACCTTTCTGACCAGAATTTAATCATATCTGCATGACATTGATATTTTTATATATGATAATTTCCTTTTTTGACATTAGTATTACCTGACATACTGCTATTATTGACATTAAATTTGTATTATTTGACTGCCTACTCCGTTATGGCCGATTATATTTTTTTAATACAATGTTGACATTTTTATTTGCGTTTGTGATTGTACAATATTTATTATTTGTTGATATTATATATTACTTATATATTGCTGTGTTGTTGGAGTGAAAGATGTTATGATTGTTATTTTTTTTTAACATGTAAAAGGCTATTGCCGTTGATCGAATAAAATAAAAAAAAAAAAAAAATAAAAAAAAAAAAATTAAATAACCTTATCTGCAGAAATAAAAAACCTCATAATATACCTAAGGTTTTAAGTGTAATTTTTATTCGTAAAATTCTGATATAAATTTAATGCGATTTTCATAGTATGCGCTTTCGATTCCCGAAGGGGCATGGGTTGTTTAACATAATAATATGGAACATGGCAGAGATTTAGGAATTTCGGAATTTTCGACGAATTTTACCACCCAAACGGCGAGCGATCGCACACCAGCCTTCGAAATAACACTAGAAGACGATCTTAGCCCGAAGTGGTTCAAATTTAAAGGTATAAAAATTACGTCTTAAAACCCAACACTATTGATTTAACAATCGGCATAAATAAAAGTACTGTTATTTCTACAATACTTCTTCAAATACCTGCTGTAACCTGTAATCTCTCAAGATATTTCACAATAAGTAACAGGGAAACATAAATATATATCCATTTTTCTTCCGTGTCGATATGGAGTCATCATCAATATTAATAAATCTACTGAATATCTTGTTATTCAGACCATTGTGTTGTTATTATTTTCTCGTATTCGCTCAAATGTTATTATTATTATTATTTTACGATCTGATTGCTTCCTTATTCTTATCCCAAATTAATTTATATCAAACTGTTTTTCTTTCAGCTCTCCACAATACATATTATTATCCATTAATAAATTACAACACATCTCTATCTCTTCACTTTACTTACTCTACGATTTCAATAATTTGTCGTTGCTTGAATGATCTAATTAGCCTGCCATTCACGATCACTCCAAATGGATGTTATTCATTGTGACAACTGAGATGTGAATCTTCAGTTTTTTTTTCAATCATACATGCATACGTCCGTTCTGTGGGTCTTGGCTACCTTCAGAAGATTTCTCCATGCTTCCAAGTCCTCCAATACGCTCCGCCAATCGTCCACCCCCAGCAGTTTGAGGTCTCTCTCAGCTCCATCCAGCCATCTCATCCTGGGTCTTCCAATAATCCTTCTTCCAGCGAGCCTCCCACAGAAAATTTCCTAGGAACGGACGGTTCGCTCGATCTTTGAACGTTACCATTATGTTTTATGAATTTTGCAGCATTGATATCATCAAACAGTTCATGAAGTTTACGTTAGTGTAATCAATTTCTGAATGTTCAGTAAATTCTTCGTAGTATTTTCGGTTTTAAGATGTCAAGCCTTTGCTTGTCACCTTTCCTCATCGGCCGACCTTTGATGAGTATGTAAGAACTGGCAAGATTATGGTCTTATACGGTTGCTTCTTTAAACTTTTTTTGGACTTTCTAGAGAACAGTTTAGATCTAAAGAGCTTTAAAAGACCAAAATATCATCTGTTAGCTTAGACAACTGTGGCTTGTTTGAAGCTGTTTTCATTTCTATCTGTTATTTATGAATCCAGATAGTTGAACCTGTCTAGTGTCTGAGGTACTTTGTTTTCCATTCAGTTAAAGCCAATCCTAGACTTTTTCTATACTCTCTAGACGGCTTAACGTCTCTCTCAGGATATCGTCTCTAGTCATAATACACTTATTAGCTATTATTAAATTTAAAACAGCAAAACGTGTACCCTGGTGTAAGGATAATGACATATTGAGACAAAGTTTGAGCTAGTTTTTAGAACTGATACAACAACAACAACAACACTCCCTTTAACACCCCACTCAGGGACAAAGGGAGGCAACAAGAGTTCTCCATTGCGCTCGATCTTGCGCAATGTTTAGCACTGATAATCGAATATATTATATATTTTTTTCAACCTTCCCATCCGATCAAATTCATCGGTTATGTTCTTACGAAAATTCCTTTATACGTTTGAGAAATTAAACGCCGAAAATAAAACCGACCGTTACAAATGGAAAAATATAAATGTTTTCCTCACCAGTATTTTCAAAAAAAAAATCAAACACTATCAATAATTTTCGGATAATTGTGTACCTATTGTTGACAAGTGATCAAATGATATTTGCGAATAAAAGACGAACGATTACTCTTGGAAATATCGTTAAGTTTATTGGATTTTTTCCGTTCGGATATTTTTGGGACACAGGTACCTCTTTACATTTGCGTTCAAACTGTAGTTAATAAAAGTGTAGGTGGCAGTATAGGTTTTAAAATTTCTGTAACTAACATTTCCCTTTGTGCACCCTTTGAACACAATGCAAATTTTAATAAAAAAAGTAAAATGATTAAAACCGAGTGAATTTTTCTGACACAAGTCTGCATCGAAATTCGAGTTTGATATATATCATTTCTGTAAATCAACCCTTTCTGTAAAATTTTTGGCCCGAGGGTATGCATTAAAAAAATATCTAAATCCTGGTGAATTTTGATACAACACCGGCACGACTTAGGTATTTGAAACATTTTAACCTACATAATATTAATGAACAATAATTGTGAACCTACATATTAATGAACAATAATTGTGAACCTACATATTAATGAACAATAATTGTGAACCTACATATTAATGAACAATAATTGTGAACCTACATATTAATGAACAATAATTGTGAACCTACATATTAATGAACAATAATTGTGAACCTACATATTAATGAACAATAATTGTGAACCTACATATTAATGAACAATAATTAATTGTGAACCTACATATTAATGAACAATAATAATTGTGAACCTACATATTAATGAACAATAATTGTGAACCTACATATTAATGAACAATAATTAATTGTGAACCTACATATTAATGAACAATAATTGTGAACCTACATATTAATGAACAATAATTGTGAACCTACATATTAATGAACAATAATTGTGAACCTACATATTAATGAACAATAATTAATTGTGAACCTACATATTAATGAACAATAATAATTGTGAACCTACATATTAATGAACAATAATTAATTGTGAACTTACATATTAATGAACAATAATTGTGAACCTACATATTAATGAACAATAATTAATTGTGAACCTACATATTAATGAACAATAATAATTGTGAACCTACATATTAATGAACAATAATTGTGAATCTACATATTAATGAACAATAATTGTGAACCTACATATTAATGAACAATAATAATTGTGAATGAAAAAAGAAAGTCGAACCAAGAAACATCTAACTGTTGCGATTCGCCGTAACACTTTTGGCTCATTACTGAATCCAGATGTTTTTCACTCAAACCAGTCTTTCTATTACACGGAATAAGGATGGAGAAGAGCAGCAAAAAATAATATGAAAGAAAGAAGGGAAAACACATTTTTTCGTATAATTTGAGACGGAATCAATGATAATTAATATTATTGGGATAAAAACAAATGACAGATACGTTTTTTTTAAGGTAATCAAACCGCTTTTCTCGACAATCGATATTACTAACCCTATTGAGTTGCAAACGACCTGTACCATCTTGGGTCAGTTAAAGGCAACAAAATGACAGCAGTTGCAATCTTCAAAATTTGGTTGCTCTCTTTTTCTCAGTAATTTCCAACTTTTATCTCTAGGCTCTTCTTCTCAATAATTTCCAACTTATCTCTAGGCTCTTCTTCTCAATTATTTCCAACTTTTATCTCTAGGATATTTTTTTCAATAATATCCAATTTTTATCTCTAGGCTCTTTTTCTCAATTATTAACAACTTTTATCTCCAGGATGTTGACATGTTGAGAATTCTCATGATGTTGTTAACATAAAGTTATCACCAGCCTTCGAAATAGCAGTAGAAGATGGTCGTAAGCCCGTTTCTTTTAAAAATCGAACATCAGTAATGAATTATTAGTCACTAGTACCATCAATGATGTATGGCTGTGAAACGTGGACATGGACAAAAAAGAAGAATGCAGCAGAGATGAGAAATGTGGAAAGACTCTGTGATATGGAAGTTAGCGTTGTTAAAAAGATTTTTTTAAATTTATTTATTTACATGAAAAATTTGTAGAATAATTATTATAATAGAAAGTTGCCTAATCCCCTACGGGATATTTGGCTTTAGATAAAAGTTAATATAAGTTGAGATGGTTTGGGCATGTTGATAGAATGGATGCAAACAGGATTACAAATAGATTACATGATATGTATAAGTACACTAGCTTATACCCGTTTTGCTTTACATTTTTGATTCCGATTGTCAGGCTTGATCTGTAGGTAACTAAACAGGTTCTAGTCTAGCTTCCCATTGCTTAACAGACCTCTATAACTGACGTAAGCACAGAACAATAATGCCAAAAATTCAAGTCACCACCGCCATCTGTGGAACCAACGCCAAAACACTCAATAAAAAATAATTCATAACACATTTATTTATCTTTTCAACAGATGGCGATGCTAATATGTGTTTATTCAATTTGTACCTGTCAAACATCAAAATCAAACTGCATTTTTTTTCATTAAATCTTTATTTATTGAGAATAATAAGATTTGAATAACATTTATATGTATAACAAATCAATCTACGATTATTTTATTACATTTTCATACCGTAATACCAAGATTCCATTCAACGTTTACATGAGTAATTTTGTTTCCAAAAGTCTTTTTGAGAAATTTGTATGAAGATCCTAAAAAAATAGATTTTTTTTAAATAGCTCTAAATATATTAAAGTTAATGCAGCAAATTGTATTTAAGAACCTTCTCCAGTATTTCGTACGGCTCTGGGCATATTAATATCTGACGTAGCATTTGTATTTTGAGCGTGATGCTCGGACATAACGGTAAAGTATTGTCAAAGGCAAATAAAAAAACAAACATTTCTAAAATATTATGTAGATTATTTGATATATATTCGAACAAAATCCCTGTTGAGTCGTCTTTTCTTGGAACAATCTATTAACTTCTAACTCAATACTTCATTCTTTGTTCTCTTCTATTTTGAAGATTATTTTTTACTTGTAGTTTTTATTCGTGGTTTAAGTTTTGTTTCAGATTGGAACAAACCGGTTGACTAGTAGAAAACGCATAAAGCATAAGTTATTATTGCTGAAATCTAATTTTGGATGCAATTCATTCATTCTCCTTTTCAACCCTAGGAGCATAGATAGGCAACAACAGCTCTGTATTGCGCTCGATCGTGCGCAATCACAGGGAGGACACCAGTTGCCTGAACCTCCCACTGATGGGGTCCAGGCGTCTGAGGCTTATTTCTTGCGCCTGTGTGATCAACTTCACGGTCCCGCTCTGACTTTTCGATTTCCTCCCTGTTATAGGATGCTAGAAAAACCAGCAAAAAAGGAGAGGTGCTATTCATAGCCGGTAACCCCACGGCGTTTATATAAGTACTTTCCTTTATTTTGAAAGGTTTTTGTTGGTTTTGGCATTCGTCAGTTGTTCGATTGTTCGGGAAAAATATGTGTGCGTATTTTTTTTCCAAACAACAGTGGAGCTAGTACGAGTTTAATCGAAAGCCAATTGCACGCTAATAAGCGCTTCTTAGCGTGCAAATAGTCAAACAATCGAATCGTTCGATCATTTTTGTATGGAAACTTTTCGAAACGCTTTCGATGATCGTTTCGATATTCGATCATCGAAAACTTATACCAGTGGTACAGAACTCACGTACCACTACAAAGTTTTTATGGGCGGCAGGAAAACGCTGGATAGGCGGCGTTTTTCGTTCATTCAATCATTATAATTATTGTTCTATGGCCTATTCTTGTTTAAAAAACACACACTTGAGTTCAGAGCAAAAGCTTATTTTATCTTCTTGCTTCTTCCTTGTCCCTTATTCCTATCCCTCACCCTTATCCTTCTTCCCATTATCCCCAGCTGAGCCTGCACATATTGTAGGTCCATAAGTATTTTTCTTCTTCTTTTTTTTCTGTTGTTTGTCTTACTTCTTACCTACTCGCTGTTAATGTCTACGAATATACTTTACTGATGTTTTTGTTGTCCATACTATTTGTGTAATTGTTTGTAATATTATCACTGTTTGTATATTTGTTTAATAAAATAAAAAAATCTAACAGACCCAGTTTGAGAGCCATAATAGAACGTTATTTATTGTTAAAATAAACCTTAGTGCTGAAAACTAGAAAGATTTAAAATGTACATAAATAATTTTGCTTTTTTGCAGGTGGCGTGGCTTCGAGTGGACACGCAAACCATCCTCACAATAGCCAGTCACGTCATAACAAAGAATCACCGCATTGGAGTCTCCCAGTCTGACAGGAGGTCATGGAGGCTGCATATAAAGGAGCTTAGAGAGAATGATAGAGGATGGTACATGTGCCAGCTGAACACGGAGCCCATGAGAAGTCAAATGGGATACTTAGAAGTCGTAGGTAGGTTGTTGTTGCATAACATTACTAATATTATATGGTATCTATTTTTAGTTAAGTGTCAGAATTTATATGAGGAATTCATACCTTGGAAAATATTTTGAGGGTTTTTATGCTTACGCATGTTTGAGTCTTGTCGGAATATTTACGCGGATGAAGGAGTTGCAGACAAGGTAATTGATTAATGAGCAATCGCAAATTTTATTAATCTTATGATATTGTGGCGGCCATGTTTTGCATGACGACATCATCCACCAATAGCATCTCTCCATGATGTCGACATCTAGTAGCAGCCTGCCACATCGTACAAGGCAGCACACCAACCATCACTCACCATCAAGTCACCATCAAGTTTGCATACAGTCAACACGCACCTTCCAACTCGCGACGTGCATCGCGGTGCGCCACGCGGTACTCGCTTAATTATAATCTGTACTCCTTTATAATATGTTACTTCTACAATAAAACTGATCATCCAACCTTCTATCTCTACCTACCAACCACCATACCCATAATATAAATGAATGTTAGGTTAGTGCGAACACTCATAACTCGAGATCGGCTAAACAGATTCTTCCGATGTTTGATTCACGTCATTCACGTCATTTGGTGGAACTAGTCTAGGGATAGCTCATCAAAACGTTCAAGGATTGAGGGGAAAACTTCACGAACTGTGTACCTCGAGTGAATTGACGAACATTGATATAATTTGCCTAAGTGAAACTTGGTTGAATGACAGTGATGTTTTGCAATACAGTGTTCCTAATTTTAGTTTACAAAGTTATTTTAATAGAATTAATACAATTAGAGGCGGTACATTAATTATGGTGAAGGATGGTATTAAAATGAAAAATAGACAAGACATAGTGAACGCTTCTGTGGAAGGCGTTTGTGAGTTCAGTTGTGTAGAATTAAAAAACTTAATAATTGTATGTATATATAGACCCCCATCTGGGAATTTTAAAGATTTTTTACTTATTCTAAATGAAATTTTGACAAAGATAAGCGACAAGAACAATAAATATGTAGCTTTATGTGGTGATTATAATGTTGATTTTGACAGTGCCTCAAATGAGAGCCGCCTACTAATAGATCTGTTAAATTGTTTTTTACTAAAACGTACCGTGTTTTTTGCCACAAGGGTCACTCATAATACGTCCACGTGTATTGATAATGTTTTTACTGATTTACCTATTCAAGAAGCCCAACAGATTAACCTTGTAAGATCTGATCATTATGGTCACTTAATTCGCGTACAGTACAACACGAAAAGTACAGTTACAAGGGATACAATAAAAAATAAATTCGTATATAGAAGATTGTATAATCGTGAAAATGTTGATAAATTCATTCAATCAATATCCTCTGTGCACCTTGAGGATAACTTTGTGGACATAAATAAAAAATTCGCCCACATTTTCAACCTCATTCTAGTTGAAATAGAACATTACTTTCCTCTAAAGAAAATAAAAATAAAAAATAAACACACTTTCAAAACCTGGAGTACAAAAGGGATTCAAATATCTAGAGAAAAACTATTTCAATTATATGCCCTAAAAAAATCGGACAACTCGGTTACACTGAAAATGTATATAAGTAAATATAGTACAATATTCAAAAAAATGTGTCAGGAAGCGAAAAGAATGTTTTTGGGTGAGCAAATTATAAGCTCAAAGAATCCTATTAGGACTACCTGGGAAATAATAAAAAATGAAACGGGACGTTCTATGAGTGATAGCATTTCTAATAATGAACAAATAACTCTTAAAGAAACTAAAAACCTGACTAATACAGACACAGCAAATTTTTTTAACAATTACTTCGCTAATGTAGCTTATTTATTAACCAATAACCCATCCCATTGCATGGACTTTCTCAAGAGGAAGTCCATGACAATAATAAATATAAATGGAGCCAGTACGCAGCCCTCAATGATTCCAGTGGTGATCCTGAAAGCATCAGTGGGACCACCCGGCGTTTTGACGCTACACTCGGAGTCTTCATACATGGACTGCACCATTTTAACTATCTTCGGAAGTATACCGTACAGAGCTAAAATTTTCTATGTGGGCCGTCGAATGCCTTTTCAAAATCTATGAAGCAACAAGCGACTGGAGAGTTAACTTTTAAATCCCGTAAAACTCATATTTTTTTAAATTATTTTTAACTTCACATCATGTGAATGAAAGGTCCAATTTACTTTTCCAACCTAGGATTATTAATTGTGTTCGTAGATTCGGTGGTTTCTTTACTTCGTAAGATGGGTCTCGATGTAAACAACAGTTGAAATAATAATAATAAGAATAAATCTTGGAATATTGTTTAGGATAGAGAGGAAACTTGCGTAATCGCCAGGCAGGAGACAAACAATAGAAGGTGCGGAGTAGTAAGGGGTACCGATTTAATGAAATTTCCAAATACCGAAACGGATAATAAATTAATTTTCTCAAACAAAATGATATTCGGTTATTGAACCGTGATCCGTGTTTGAGATTTGATTAAAATTTCTACACCCATCGGCCGAAACTTTGTTCAACAGAAGGTATCTGTTGATATAAGAAGGTTTATAATGGTTGTTCCATTATTTACGCAAGATTTGATTTCATACACCAAGGTGTTAAAAGCCTTATTTCAAATACCATTCGATAATTAAGTCAGCAAAGGAGTTTTTTCAACGGAACAAAGAGTTTTTTTTTCTATTGTTTATACTGCAACCAGTATTTCTCTTGTATAATGTTCTGTTGACTGTTCTCTGCCTCTGTATAAACTATTAACTATTTTTATTTTCCATGTATCTTTATCTTAGCTTTTGGTTTTGTCTCGTTTTCTTTTTTTTTTTCTTTATTGGATAAATGATGTTCAAGTGACGATTCCAAGTGTCCAAATGAACCTAAGGATAAGGACCTACAATAAAATAATAAACAATAAGATGTTTATCTTCTTCTTCCTTTTAAGGCAATGCTAGCATATTCTTCAGAGTCGTCCCTAACTAACTGCCTTTTCATCTTTTTGGAGGTCTTCCACGAATTTTAGCTCCGTATAGCTGGTTGTTTTATGCTTCCGAAAAGTGTCTGGTATTGTTCATCCTTTGTACCATCTTTTTGTTATACCATCTTCTCCATCGCACGCCATCTGACGATGTTTTCTTCTTCTAACACCGTTGTATAACAAATGAAAAAAATCATATACATTAAAATTCATAAGGTAGGTAGGTATCTACTTACCTAAACGTTTTTTAAGAGTTATTTGAATATGTAAGCATCATCAGCGTATCTTATCCTATCTACCTCTTCCTTTTGGCTAATTTTCACTTTTAGTTCGTCCATCACACCTTAAATAATATTTACCCCTTGACTTATATCATTTCCACACCCTATTACAGCAGCCTCATTTTTGTATAGTGCGTGAATAAATCGTCTTTCTCTATCCGCTCTACTTTATCAAACGCCTTTTACAAGTCTATCAATGCGACGTTTGTGTTTTGATATTTCTTTATTACCTTTTCTAGTAGTGATTGCAAAAGGAGTTATTTTATAGCATATTTTATGTATAAATTCGAACTGGCCTCTAGAAATATTTTTTATAGTAAAACTTATGCTAAATAAGTATTGAAATTTGGGAAAAATTCGAAAGGAGTAGGTAGGATTACATACATGCCAGAAAAACATTATTTGCTTTTTAAAGATATTCTCTACAGTAATGTTGCCTTTCCTTCGTTGATATGCAATAAGCATGTAATTACCTTTCAATTCAATAAAAAGAAGACAATCAATAATAAATAAAAAAAATTCGAATAATAATACGAATTCGGTTAATTTTGGAACACCACAATATTCTAATATCGATGAAAGTTTTCTATAGTAAAAATGTCTTCAGGTATTTTTCAATCAAGATTGACATAAATAATTTCAGTAAGTATTAATAAAATAACAACTGGTCCTCGACGTTGGAGAAAGTTTTTCAATTTGCTTTCTGAGTTTTCAGTGATTTTATTGAATTATCGATTTATTCCAAACATTAATAAATTTTAAGTTGTAAATAAATAATCTTATTTCAAAATCGTTGACATTGATTTTACGCATCTGATTTAAATCACTTTTTTACATCACAACGGGATATTGTAAGGGATTAAAATGAAACATACCTTGGGTAGAATGAATCCAAACTAATTCGGCAAATTTGTTTTTTTTTTATATACTTTTCATGAAAAAGTATACGAATTTGAAACTTATTCGCATAGGTAATTAAAGGTGGATCACGTTCACTTATAACACATCCATCATTGACATCTGATTGACAAGCATTTTTATTGGACGAAAGTGCCTACCCTGACGTTAATTGCATAAAAAAGTTGAAAATTCTGATATTTTTGGGTAAATTTCTTTAGAAATAGGGAACGGAAATACAGCTTTTATTCTGGGATGTTAGGCTTACGATTAAAATATCGACTCTTTGGCTTTCACATTGTTTTTTACTGATCAATAAAAATATGTTTTTAGGTTAGATTACCGACTGGTTGGTGGCCATGTTGTGTGTGTTTTTCGTTATTTGAGAGTCTGGTATCAATTTCATAAATTTACTTAGATAGGATCTTTATTTAAGGAAAGCCTACTGAGTAAATAGGTATATAGATCGTAAAAATGTACCTGTGTTTGTATAGCTGTAAAATGTTACGAATGAACTAAAATAACAATAATTATTGATGTACAAGTTTCGAGAACGTCATATTCGTAAAGTTGGTTGAGACCAATTATGTACAAATTTTCTTGATCTTTTTCGATTTGGAGACTAAATTTTTCCTAATAACATAGCAAATCACACCAATTTATCCATTAAGAAACAATATTAATGTATTTATTAGAGAGAAACAGCATGATCAACACAAACAAACAAAAGCATAGAATTTCCAGTGCAATAACAGAAAGATATCTCCAGCGTTGCTATTGTCAATAGTTAGGTACGATCAACGTAAAATGGCGAGTCAATCACTTTTTAGGGTCAGAGATAAGAGCTGCCAAGCAATTTCATTGGTATGACCTTTTAACTATATATTACTGGTATGGAAAGAGTTGATAGTATATTGCTTTTGTTTACTATGCTAGCGATAGCTGTTAGTGTTTCGATACAACCTTTGGGGTGATATTTTTAAAGCGATCGCTTGAGTTATATGGGCGACATACTCATATTATATCCTAGAAAGGTGTACAATGGAGACTATTATGCTAAAAAATACATGTGCATTTCCAGAAATATGTCATCATTTTTTAACACATATAAGCAAATGGATAACACAAATATATCCAGTGGAATACAGGTGGTTAAATTTATTTATTACCGCTCGTATTAAAAACGAATGGTTGGGATAAAAATGTTTAATTACACTGTGTTATAAAGAGGGAAAAAATAATCCCTAGATCGGTAAAAACTCTGGCAAATTTATGAGTAAAAACGTACAAAGCAAAGACTTGAAGTAAAGTTGAATAAAAAAAGAATGGCATTTTTTTCCAGTACCCCCGGACATAGTGGATTCTGCCTCCAGCTCAGATGTTGTAGTGAAGGAGGGTGGAACTGCCAAACTGTCGTGCGCTGCCAGAGGGTCGCCGCAGCCCAGTGTTACTTGGAGACGTGAAAACAGTCGGCCCCTGCCCTTACCCAATGGTACCGAAGGTAAGTAATTACTCATCCGCTAAATTTTTACTTTTACCGACGACTCGATAAATTAATGTCGACAATTCGATAAACTCGAAAATACGAGGTTGTTTTTTTATCAAACCTTTTTATTATTTTTTTGAACCAAACTGTGAAACAGGTTAAGTTAAAAAAAAAATTGAATTTTTTTTGTTTGTTTTTTTTTTGAAAATTGAAGGCAAAGCCTCAATGTTTTACTTTTTATATCATTTCTTATGTTTTAGGAGTTTTATTTTCGAAACCTTCTTTTAAAATATAAGAAAACACCAACTCAAATTAAAATTTTCGTACATATTGTTGAATTTGTTTTCGCCATTTGAACATTCGTGCACGTTTCTTCGTATAATTCTGACAGTTGAGAATGAATTGCAGCCGGTGGATGACTTTATGCACACAAAAATGAATCACCGAGCGTAATTCACACTTGGTGGGCGACGGATCGGGACCTTCATTTTACAACTGCCAGACCTAGACCGAACATTACAGAGATTTTGGCCAGTAGAGATTCGTAGAGGAAAGAACGATGTAGGTATGATCCAACGTTGACGCTCCACGCGCTAGTGGCAAACATGAGTACATATTTTACGAACAACCCTCGTATTTTAAAAACATAACAATATCCCGTCCCTAATTTCACGAGTCGCTGGTTATCTAAAAAAAAAATATCAGCAACTGATATTAGTTGCTGATAATTATTATTTTTTTAACAGTTTACTTTAATAATTGATTGTCAGACATTTCGTTACATTTTTATCGTTTCAGTGGATATTCTGTAGCATATTATTACCATACACTTTTATTTATCGAACTGTCGGGAGAAAATATAAATAAGATCGCCTTTTCGAGAAAAGTTTACAAGTAGATAGTGTGTGAAGAAAATAATAATAAAATTATAAATCATTTGAGATGTTATGTAACGTTGTCACTTTAATTCTGTTTTGAGGCAGGTGTAATTTATTACTAGAATATTTTAGTTTCTTGTTGGTAGAACATAACAGGTACATGATTATAATCGAGCCTCGTTAGTTACCCACCTCAAGTACTGCTTTAACAAAGTGCGTTCACTTAATTTTATTTTTCTCACATAATCTCACACACGTAAATAATTAGACATTTTTCATATTTTTGCCCTTTATGACTAACGGCCGGTTTCATAAAAATAAAATTTTCCTTTAAAAAACAACGCGTTTCATAACAACAAAATGACATTCAAATCCGACTTTATGTTAGTCCCGTTATTGGCACTTAAAGTCCACTTTAGTGTACACAAATGCATGAACATTAGTACACGGTGACAATGTGGACAAAAATGACTAAAACATGCTGGAAAACATGGCAAAACGTATATAATATTATTGTTCACAGATTTTGTTTACTAATCATTCATAAACCATAATAACAAATTTACACAAATAACGGCACTTTGATGCTCTATTGAGAAATGAAATTGACAGATTAACAGAAATTCCGCGAAAAAAATAGTAAACAACCTACGTTTTCCACAGATTGGCAGGGTAACTTTACCAACTGCTACCAACTTTCAAATATGTTTTTGACATTTCACACTTTAGCTAAAGTAACCGGGAATATTATTTTTATGAATCACGTAGACTTAAAGGAGACTTTTAAATTTAAAATTTGTGTGTTCTTTTTGCCGCTTATTTTTGAAAGCGGCTGTAAATCTTCCAACTAAACAAAGGCACAAATTTTAATACAGACCAATTAGTTAGGTATAGGTAAGTTTTTTCTATTAAGCCTGCTTCAATTTAAATAAATATTAGGATAAAAATAATATAATGAGGGTTCAAAAGCTAAAACAATAAATTAATAGTTATTTCCAAACAGAGAACATTATTAAAATCTAAAGTGGGCATTTATGTTGTTTCTTTCCAAGCCCACCCCCTGATATCTAACTACCCTTGTTAGCTAGAAAATATTGTACTATCTTTATCGCTTACGGCTAACTGATTGATTGATGATTTTATTAGTCAAACAGAACAAAAGCCCAAGTTGGGCCAAAGTTATTTAGTAACAAGGTCCTATCTACAGCTGTCGGTGAGTTGCGATACTTAATACCTTTTCCGATTATTCGATGTACCGTACTGCCAAAGTATATTTTATTACCGTATCAAACAAAATACTAATAGATTCTATTCTAGTTTCAATTAAGATGTTTGTCTCGATAACACCAAGTAGGTAGTCGTTTGAGGGATTGCCTAGTTATTGATGAGAAGGTACCCTTTTAAAAATACCAATTTATCAAACTATGTACTCTGTAAATGTATGTTCCCACTATAATAGATAATACTTAACAAATTTTTCTAGTGATATCATATAAGACTACTTTAGAAGGTGCATAAATAAAGAACAAAATGAAAGATAGTAAGTAAAAGTACAACGAGAGAAAAATATTGAACAGATAAGTGATATTTAGAAAGAGATACAAAATAAACCAATGAGTAGGTACTTTTGGAATGCTTTTATGAACCGACGAAAGGAGATACCTACCTATTTATATTTTTATAGTTTCACCCAAAATATTCTTTATCTATCCTCAAACTATAAAATATTTTTATTTAATATTTCCTTTATAAGATAATATTCTTTATATTTCCTGCTACATCGTATCTCAGCCATCTTTACGCTTCGCTATATTTCTTTTTCTGATCACAAGGCACCTACTCATCTAAATTGACTTTTCATATGATTATGTCTAGCATGAGTATTGAGTATTGAGTAGGTACCTATCCATTATTTATTTATTTATTTGTCTGCGCAAAAACGTTGCATTTACCTACATAATATTATCAAAATAATATGCATTTCATAATAATTGTTTTCGTTATAACGCTTTGGTATTTAAAAGATACAATAAAATATGGTCAAATAAAAGAATAAACACATAAACATCGACATAAAATAAATAAAGAATAATAAGTAAGACTTTTTTGTTTTTTTTTCTTATCTTCTTTTTTCTTGCATTGCATTGCAAAAAAAACAATGTCATCAAACATTGTTATGTAAATGAATTGCCGCATAATTGAATGTCGCATATTTTTAAATTTTAATCACTATATACTAACCGGTTGAGTGAAAATAAAAACATTATAGTCGAAATACGAATCATTTTTTTTTACAAATATTTCGGATTGTCAAAAGCAACCATTTTGTGTGTATTTTATAGTCTTTGTTAAAAGACAGTTCCTAAATATCTTCTTCTTTGTCAGCCATCCCTCAACTGCTGGATATGGGCCTCTTCAAAAGTTTTCCAACTCTTTTGTATTTTGTACAGCTTTCGACCAGTTATTTATTTATCGTATGGTCTTACAATGTATGTCACATTTCATGTAGGTTAATATTTCTTTTTCTTTCAAACAAGTAAGAATACATAAAAACAGCAATTAAAATATTAAACAGTTATATCTCCTATTGGATTGTCAAATCGGTAAAAAGAAAGTAAATAATTTAAAAAAGATAAAATAAATTATACATAATTATGGTTAATTTAAAAGGTTAAAAACAAACAATGGTATATTGGAATTGTGTCTCCTTGTCAAAAGTTAAAATTGCTGTGGTGTAAGTATTCAATCGCCCTTTCGTTAAGATGAATGAAATCGAGGAAGTCGCCATCATAGGCTCTGGCCATGCATTCGGAAACTATGTGTCGCACCGTCTGCCTTTCCGCTCCACAGTCGCACTCAGCGGAGTCTAGCCATCCGCATTTGAAGAAGAAGTCGGCACATCTGCCGTGACCAGTGCGGATTCTGTTCAGTGCTGTCCAGTCTCTTCTAGGCAGGTTGAAACCGGGTGGTCTGTTAGTTATGCACGGCATACCACTAGTCTCTCGGCTCGAGGCCTCATCCCATCTAGCCCGCCAACTCTCCACGCTATTAAAATTATTATCGTAGAGACTCTTTCCTGTTACAAGTGGAGGCTTTCTTGATTTTAGTCTGCTGGTCGACAAGAGGTAGTCAAGGTCCTGGTTGGCTGGGAGTGCTGGGTACTCCATAAGTTTTCTGTACTCCCTAATCAGAGCGCTCTGTCTTCGGAGGTCTTGCGGTTGTATGTGGCTTAAGACAGGCAGCCAGTGTACCGGTGTAGATCTAAGTGTGCCTGAGATGATACGCTGGGTGTTGTTAAGCTGCACATCTACTAATGAAGTGTGTGAGCTGTTAAGCCACACGGATGAGGCATATTCCGCTGCAGAATAGACTAGGCTGAGTGCCGATATTCTTAGCGTTTCTGCTGTAGAGCCCCATGTAGTACCAGTCAGCTTCTGTATTACGTTGTTACGTGTTTTCAATTTTGATGACAGCTTATTCAGGTGTTCTCTGTAGGTTAGTGTTCTATCAAGAGTTACTCCCAGGTAACCAGTTTAGCCCCGCGACCGAAATCACATCGTCCACCCATCTTTTTTGGAGTCTCCCAATTAACCTCTTATTCTTATAGTTCATTACTATAAAATATATTGTATCAAAACAATTATCAAAGTAAAAAACCTACTAAAGCACATACGTATACGTCAAATGGGAATTATATTATGTGAAGTTAAACTCTGGAAAAATATTATTACATACAAAGGTTTTATTTTTCAACATCAAACCTTTGCCCCACCGAAGTATTCATTGATTTTTCCCCTACTGGACGTCCTGTTTGCAATTGATTAATGATTTTTTCGTATCTGGGATAATATGGGCAAAACCTTTGTGCGATCAAAAAAATGGATACCTGTTATTTTTTTTTAACAAAAGTAGGTATATTATAAATTTAATGTAACGTTTAATGGGCCTTATTGTTATAAATATCAGAGGCACTGTCTGTGTTCATAATTTAAAATTCTGGCTACTTGCGTGATAAAAATGAATGAATATAATGTTGGTATCTACATACGAATAGCTACAATAATAATTCACCTTTGATAAATTTTTCAACTATCCAGCTTAGCCAATACCTGATTATATGGCGACCATGGACATTTTGTTGCCAATCGTTCATATATAGGTAATTAGCATGCATCGATAGGTACAATATACTAACTTCCAATGTGAATCCACTTAGGGGCATAGGGATGCAACAAAAGCCTTTCACCGTTTTCGATCCTGCGGGTCTTCGATGTTTTCCTTCGAAACCTTGTTTTTCTCCAACCAAATCCCTCAGCTTCGCTTATAAGGATCAGATGAAAATGATCGGCACCCGGTAAAACAATGATATTCATTCGATACGTAAATTCAACGACTGAACCACTAGGCTACAAAACATATTTTCTTTCCTCAATTTAAAATGGGTCGTTTTTATGAGTTGTCTATTTGAAACTAACCCAAGACGGTCGAGCACTTGCAGCAGTTTTTTTTTTAATTAACCTAACAATTAAAAATCGAAAAAAAAAAAGTTTTTATGTGTGCACAAATTGTTATATAAACTCGTTAAAAATTCCCATTGCTAATTATTAATATTATCAAAATGTTCATATTATGGTCAAGCTAAAAATCGACCCCAATCTTTTTCTACCCTTCGATTACAAAAGACAAGGAGATCCATCATCGCAAAATGCCCATTGCCCAACTGAAATATTTTTATTCATGTCAAGAACTTTAGATGTTTTCCATGGCTTACAACGATTGCCTTCATGGATATTTTTGCTAAGCTTTTTATTTATGCATCTGTTTCCCCCCATGGTTTGCTGTTTAAGAGGCTCAACCTCCCGTCTAACCACAAGAAATGCTTCTTACATGGTTTATTTATTTACTCGAAATCACATTATATTCATATCTACTTACATAAGTTAAACTAATCAATATTACAAAAATAAATTACAAAGAAAATGCTCACTAGATGTAAACCTATATTTTATAATTTCGTTGCTCATTGACCCAAGAATATCGAATAAACTACTCAAATCACTTGAACAGAGAGTTAAGTACCATATTATGAACCAAGGAGTTTTATTTCTGGACCATACCAGGAATATATTTATATCCAATCTTACTTTTATACACTTACCTGAATAAATAAAGTTACCGAGGTGGTTCTATGTAAAGCACGCATTAAAATGTACGTGTGTATGTGAGAATGGGCCCTCTTAAAGGGATCCTTTGAGGCCAAAATCGAAAAACGTAATAATTGATTTCCCTCCAAACCTTTGGGTACTTGAAGATTTAATGGCTTGTATATCCATTTTATGATACGCCTTGGACCAGACCATTCCTAAAGTTACGCGTGTTATCTGAATGTGAAATTTTCTCATTGTTGCTTTTGGTATTTTTAATTGAAATAAATAATATTTATTTATAAATTATCAAGTGTTCATCAACGTATATTATAGAATAAAATATATCTCCCGTAGTTCGTCAATACACCTTTGAGTTAACTAGAATAGCTTACTATTAAACTTTTTAACCTCCTTAGAGGTTAAAAAGTTTGACGAATGCCGGGATGATCGATGGTAGAAAAGCATCCGCTAAAAAAATAATATGAAAGAAAAAAAAATATTATACATGATTTTACTAAAATGACCTGCTATTTGATAAATTTAAACGGCAGCTGAGAAAGCCCGTCAAAATTTTAGATCCCGCTTTTGAGTGAAACTATACTCGTGTCAATTTTTTTTTGAGATGCTAAAATTTTGGTGTAATCGATGCAGAATGTGCAAAGGTATGTGAAATAATAAAGTAATGAATCAATTTTTTTTAAGTGTATAAGAGAACAATTTGTTAGACCTACGTGTTAATCTAATGCCCACGCTTTCAGGGCAGTACACAAAAGTAAAAATTCAACAAGAGGAATCAAATATCTTATCTTAGTCTAAAAATAGACAGTTCAATCAGTTAAGGCCTGTGTACACATCTGAACCACACGCGGTAACATAACTTATGCAACGTATCAAATTTAAAGTTTTTGGTAAACTGATTCCATCAAATCTAAGCGTAGAAAATATGGACTGAAATGATTGGTAGCCTAGTCGTTCCCTCACCGACTTACTTTCGTATTGATATTCTTGTTCCCGTTATTTGAAGCCGTCCATTTTTTGTTTTTCACGCTTGTAAAATGTTGAAAATGAATAAACAACAAAAATGAATAGCAAATCGGGAATCGAATCCAAGAACTTCGTTACATTTTCTTCCAGATCTCTTTAAAGGACACGGAAAATGATTTACAAAATATGTAAGTGTACGAAGAGTGACCTCGGTAACTGAAATTGATAGACAGACAGGTCTTTGCAGTTTCTTCCAATAAAAATGTCAGTCAGATATCAAGGATGGGTGTGTTATAAACGATTATGACCCGCCTTTGATTGTCCATAAAAATTTCAAATCCTATACTGTTTTGTATTCTCAACAGAAATAGATAGATTATAGATGCCTAGGAAATGTATAGGAGTATCTCAGGGAGAAGTGCTGAAAACATCAATTAAAGAAAAAGTTGGTTAGTCGTGCCCGACACGGATTTAAGTTCCTGCCTTTACGATAGGACTAACATACATTCAAGGCGCATTGAGCCTTCTATCCCAAGGTGTAATGGAGAAATCACCGCTTTTTTATACCTTTTAAAAAATTCAGCTTCAGAATAATTTGGTTTATCCAATTTTTTTATTAGATTGTTCCCTCACTTACTATTTTTACCAAACCTTTTCATCTCAGAAGCCCTAGCTAGACGGTTTTCGTCTGGAATAAACTTTTGTGACGACAGTGGAGTGAAAATGAAATTGATAAAAACTTCATACAAAAGGAAATCAAAAAGGAGAAAAAAAGCGATAGGTTAAATTACATTTCACATATCCTGTTTGCTCTCTGGTATACTACTTACACACCTATTTTTTTTCATTTTTACTCCTCTTTATATGGATTCAAAATAAAATTTTCAAATCCGACTATACGGGCCGTAAATGGTATATTTTTTTTCAACAAAGACTGCTAAAACTTGAGAGTCAGAGTAGCCTTCTTTCCAGTAAGAAAATGTGTAGCAAAATAAATGATGTATGAAAAGTTTCTTTCAATGTCATCTTTTAGTTTTTATCGTATCTCATCATGTTTTTTTTTATTTCAATGAATCTGGACTTACCCGAAGTGGGGACAAAAATACACTTTTGACATTTTTCCTTAAAGCAAAAATGCTTGTTCTGTTGTGAAATTGAGAGATTGTCGGCAGCGGTGATCGAACGCAATCCAAACCAAACTTCCTTTTTGCCCCACTTAGAGGCATAGGGAGACAACAAGAGCTCTCCATTGCGCTCGATCTTGCGCAATGTTTATGACATCCTGGCACACCATGTCCAGATTCCTCAGCTCTACTTCAAAGGAACGCAACACAGTAAGAGAGGGTCTTCCTCGTCTTCGCGACCCTCGGCCAACTGTCATTCGGCATCCTTAACACATGTCCCAGCCAAGTCCATCTCCTCCCCATAATGGTAGAAGTGATGAACTCACGGTGCGCCGGCGTATAGCGTCGTTTGTGATGCGGTGGTACCACCTTACATCCATATCTCTCCCGAGGCACTTCATTTCGAAAGCTGAGACTTTTTGTGTCTGGGCTTTGGTCAGGTGTCAGGACTTACAGGAATACAGGAGAATGGGCAACACGCACGCATAAAACATCAAACAGGGGATCGAACCCATAACCCGTTTATTATGAGACAGAGAGAATATCTACTTCTACCCAATTTCTTAATCCTTGTTTCTTGTCTCAGGATTTGAAATTCAAAACAAAAGATCCTTTTCTAACAATAGCAACACAATCTGGCCTTAAAGTTACCTAAGCATATTGGATGTCAAAAGTCTTAGTGATATTTTAAGAAACTAATAGTGACATTTTAATTATGAGTAGGCCGTACGATCGATTTTTTTTATTTTAGCAAAAGAACATAATTTCTAATATAACTCCTGAAATAATCTGATAGTTGTTTTTATGTACTTTCTAGATATTTTACTCAGAATATGTTTGTCTAAATAATCTCAGAAAAGGCATTTTCTTACAATTTTTCTTATTCTGCCTTTTCTTATCCGATTCAAGAACCAAGCGTCCTCTCTCGTTGTTGGTGACGAAAAAAATATCCAAGAAATTGTATAAAGCAGATCTTGATAGTGTGACAATTTCGTCGCATTACTTTTATTACTCCCACAGTTACATCTTATATATTTTATAAAAGCTCAGATCAATGTCTGTCTGTGTAACGCTGACATTGAAATTCGTGAACATTAAACTTTTTCGAGTTTTAATAATTAGATGACGCATTGTTCAAGAGGCCCTGTGTTCGATTCCCGATCAATTTAGGGCATTGAGGATGGATTTCTCAAATCCAATGTTTCTCGGTGTGTCTCTTTGGGGTTGGTCTGTCTTATATTTGAAAGGACCGGTTTACATGACTACTATAATCTAATAAGTTACACCGGCTATACAGACACTTTTCTTTTTAAATTATAACCTTAAAAGCACAAGGCCCTAAATAAAAAAAAGATAGTTGGGACATATTGACATCAGAATAGATGCAAAAAAGATTAAAAAAAAACTGGAACATCTTCTTCTTCTTCTTTTCAGCCTGTATTTATCCACTGCTGGACGTAGGCCTCTTCCATACTCTTCCATCTCTTCCTATTTGCTGCCATTTGCAGCCAGTTTTTTCCCCCCACTTCCTCTGAAGAGAAAAACGTATGAAGCATGTATACTGCCAGTGACTACATATGCACTGGAGACCATGTCCCTCACAAAAAGAAATGCCGAAAAACTAAAATGTATGCAGCGATCCATGGAAAGATCCATGCTTGGTATAACCCTAAGAGATAAAATAAGAAATGAAGAAATTAGGAATAGAACCAGAGTGGTAGACATCATGGATCGCATAGCAAGACTTAAGTGGCAATGGGCAGGACATGTTGCAAGACAAGATCCCACAAGATGGACTCCAAAGATTTTGAGATGGAGACCCTGGGAGAATAAGAGAGGCGTCGGAAGACCTCAAAAAAGATGGTCCGATGATATAGCCGCTGTGGGGGGGAAACTGGAACATAGCTGGTAAGAACCTCAAAGATAGAGTAAGTGAGACCGGGAAAGCAACTAAGAAGGGATTCTTCCAGACTCTTTCACATGACATTGCACGGTCAAACCCATGGAAGACGGCTCGGGCAGACCACCAAAGAGGTCAAAGGACAGCTGAGAGTCGACCTCGCAAGAAGCTTAACTCACCTCTTAAATTACAGGCCACACAATTACAGAGAAAAATAATTAAGAAGAAGTTTTTAGATTGAGGATGCTTCATCACCTGAATAATTGTCATTAAAATCTGTCACACGTCGACGAGTTAGCTTTTCTATTTCGGTTGTAATAGTAGAGTTGGAAACATTGTAGGTGATCCAGCCAAGGTGCGAATGAATTTACTTACAATAAAACTGTACTTGTTTTTTTCTGAAAGGTTGTATTGCCCTGCCCGTCAGTAGGGTGGGTCGTAATAAAAGATACGAAAGGTTTAATCTGTTTCTTAACACATCACTGACTTAAATTAAACCAATGATCTCGTCCAGAAATAATTTTGAGAAAGCTCAGTTATTATTATTGGACCTTTCTTTTATTCTTTGAATAAAAAAAAATAAGGAGATAATAAAGAATATCAGTTTTTGAACATTTTTTAAATTAATTACTGTAAATTTTTACATTACAAAAGAGCAGCTTATCTTGCATTGTTTTCAAACAGACGGCTCTACTTCAACAAGAATTTAATTCAAATCTGCGCTTCGTTATGATCACTTATGCAGTGGTTTCCTAGGGAGCGGCCGTATATTACGGCAGCTTACGACGGCGGTCTTTACGGTGACATTTGGAAAGTTCCGTGCCCGTATTATTGCCTTCGTTTATTTAATAAGAAACGTCAATTTGTGTATTGTGTCGGAACGTGAAAATGAACGATCATGATTTTTCTTTAGTTATTTGTTTGGAAGGTGAGCAGGCATCAGAGGAAGATGAATATCGTATGGGAGAAGACATTTATATCAATCTCGTATCACAGAAGGTGCTTTTTAAACTTATATATAAAAATGGAGAGCTATTTCCCGATGTCATCGCATCACGCCCAAACGGCTGGACCGATTTCGCTAATTCTTTTTTTGTCGTGTAGGCTTTTATCAAGAGAATGCCCTTTTAGAAGAAAAAAATTAATTAAAAAACCTTATTAGTACTTTTTACCTTATAATTTTTATCCCAATTTTGAAATTTACAGAAATTGTCAATTGGTGCGATAAACAGAATGCGGATGAAATAAACATGGAGTTAAACAGACGCATCGTTCGGAATCACATTGGTCAAATGATAATTAATTCATCACCATACAAATTCGAATTCAATATTCATAGTTAGGAACACAGGACAACGTCTGTCGTGAAAGCTATTAAGTAATGTAATAATTCAGTGCTATCAATGAAAGCGTTCACGAATCATCAGACACTGGCAAGACGGTGGCCGTTTTTTAAAATAACGACAATATTTTTTTGTAACTACGGTAACAAAATAAACAACCTTCTACTGACGCCGTTCTCTGAACCGTCGCATTCTTAGGAAAACAACCCACTACACTAGCGGACGTTTAAAAAAAAAAGCGAAAGTTTAACTCTTTAGCTAAAGGAACTTTAAAAATTTAAAGTTGACGTGTTTCATAAAAAAATATTCCCCCTTACTTTAGCTAAAGTTTGAAATGTTAAAAAAAAAATTTGAAAGTTGGTAGTAGTTGATAGTGTTACCTTGAAAATCTATGGAAAACATATGTTGTTTACTATTATTTTCGCGGAATTTATGTTAATCTACCAATTTCATTTTCAATCAGTCGCTATTGTTGTTAATTTATTATTATGGTTAATGAATTAGTAAAAGAAATCTGTAAACAATAATATTCTTCCCGTTTAGCCATGGTTTCCACCCTATTTTAATCATTTTTGTCCACAGTGTCACCGTATAATAGAGAGAAAAGTTTGGTCAGCCCTAAATAGAATCCGTACTGGACAGGCAGGTGCCCCGACTTTGCTCACAAATGTGGATAAGGAGATTTCTCGAGGTGCGACTTTGGAGCCGAGAGACAGACCATCAATCATGTAGTTGCTTTCATGGCAGCTTCTCATACTTTTTCGCTCTGACCGCCGACGCGATTGAATGCATACATTAAGACATTAGCATCTGAAAAGCAGGAAAGATGACCCTCCGCTTTACTTTTTACCCTTTTATGTAAGACGAAATGTTCTGGCACATGCTAAATAAAATAAAAGGTAATATTTTTTATGTTTTTTTACGTCACTAGAGGATTTTAACCACGATTATTTGACGTGATCGACGCGACAACCACAAATAATAATATTACCACTTTAGCAGGACTTTGAAACTTTTAGAATTTCTGAACTTTCTCTAAACTTCACACCAATTACGTCAAAATAGAAAGAAGCGTATTAAAAATATTTTCATTTTTTTTAATTTATATGCGAATGGATGGCTAATTCATCGTATTAGGTAGTGGTTTGAAATCATCTTCGAATTTATTTTATTTAAATTTTAATTTATTAGGTACCGGTTTACTTTTAGATTCTACAAAATAATATTAAACTACTTCTAATATTCTAATCTCACTCTTCACACGTAGGTAAGTCGTATTTTTTCGAAAAAACAGTTTGAGTTTATTAACTAGTTGCGTAAAAATAAAAAAAATGATTACATACATATTAATAACAAAAAAACAAGTTTAAATTCCACCAGCTTCAAAAACAATACAACAGTGACTGATGGAATTTAAAAATAAGTCAGTTTGTACAGGAAGTCCGGTTTAAACGACCCAAAGACAAATGTTTCCGAATGACACATTTGACTTTTATTGATGTATGAACCCACCGCTGAATATTTTTACGGCGCTTTGATGTTATTCCAATTCATCGAGAACATTTCGTTGGAACAAAAAGGAAAGATTTTTTTTTCATCCATCTTATACGGACCCTGTTGTTTTTCAATGACCTGGCTAAAACGTGATGAATCAAAAATCACTTAAACATCACAGAATAATAATGTTGATGGATTTTGAATGGTTGTTGACCAGATCTTTTGGGTTTTTTTTTCGATCACGAAAAAATCAACGCTTTCAACCTGTACCTTTCTAGAGTTATTTGTAATGTTGAGTATATTAAGAGCGTGTCAGCTCTGACTTCAAAGTCAATTTCGGGCGGGGCATAAAAATTAGGGCGGACTCTCTCCACTACTTAATTCTCACAATATTTGTACGTATGTAAGTGTAGAGTTAGGGGTCGGAAACCAGTGGAATGCGTCGAAATATTTAAAACCTCAATGTTCTTTTGACTGCAATGTGTTTGGAATTTTTGAACAACGGTGGATGATAGTGATGATAACGATAATGCCGATAATGATGATAAACATGTATTTGGTTAAAGCGACATTATTAATTTTACGTTACATTCAGGTACCTACACGTTGCTTTTACCAGATTTTTTTAAACATGAGTTCTCACCATTAATTAATTTCTTCTAACACTCACATACTATTCATTCTAATTGCCACCATTTCAGATTATACGATTATAAAATGGGAACGGGAAAAATACACTTTTTTAATATTTGATTTTAATGGCATATTAAAAAAATGTAATTACAAAATTCATACAAAAATAAATGCTATATCTTATGTATATATTGCATGTGTGCAGATTCATTGCCGTCGAACTCCTCCTTTAAAACTGGACGGTCAAGATTATATGTCATGGTATCAAAAGGATGTGAAGATAACCACATCATATTAAAAACGCGCCTTCCAGATATTTTTGTCCCTTCAGTCGTTGGTTCTAATCTGGAAGTTTCGCATGCTAAGATATTCTTTGAATCTAAATCCTTGTTGTGACTCGGTTGGTCTTGAGATGTATCGATTAATTTTGCAGTAACTCTGGACTTAGGAGTAGCTGCATTCATTTGGTCCGGGACAGCGTTCCGTGACCTGAAAATTGACGAGATTTTGAAGATATATCTGTAATCTTTGAAAGGTATACATAATATTGTAACTTTTTTTTATTGGGCCAATACTATAAAAGAGATACTAAAATATCTGTAAGTATGTCGCTGGTAAACTAACGGATGGTCGTTCCTAAGTAAATTGTTCCGATAATGGTATTATAAAACATTTTTAACAATCCGAAAATAGTGTGGAAAATTGTGTGGATTTTACTGCCGGATAATCTAATTTCCAATGGTTTTTTTTGGCAACACTTGAACCTGTTTTAAACATTCGAATTTTAACAATGACGTGCCCTGGTGAACAAAACCATAAAAACTTTCACTCAAAACAACGTTGGGTTGTCTCGCTCTTAGTGATAAGAAGAAAGTGAGTCAACAATATCTAAAATGAACTATCAAAATATTACATATCTGCAGCCCGATTCACGGAAAAGTTTAAGTCTAAGTTCGAACGAAGTTCGATTCAAACTTTTGTGAATAGGGCTGCTGGTAATAATAATTATTGTAGGCGGCGACTATCTACAGTCTATGTACCTATTCACGGAGGGTTTGAATCGAACTTCGTTCGAACTTCGAACTAAACTTACACTTAAACTTTTCCGTGAATCGGGCTTCTGGTCATTCGACCATCGGTAAGTTACGAGGTCCTATTTACTCCACGGGACATGGTAGCCGGAAACTGCCGAACCATTCCGAAGTGTAACGAGGACGACTGTATGATTGTATTAGTGTCAATTATAATGTTGATGCTATTTGTATTACTTTCAAACAATTCGGGTTGGTTCGGCAGTTTCCGGCTACCATGTCCCGTGGAGTAAATAGGACCTCGTCGGTAAGTTCCTGAAATTTGACTGAAGTATTGCCATAAGATGGAAAAATGACCAAACTGCTCAAATTACGGCTTATTAATAGACCAAATGTTACAATTTATACATAAAAAATACTTACTTCTTAATGTTACGTGCTTTGGCAAGGAGACATTTTTTGTACGATTCACTATTCCGGTATACTTCTCTTTTCGTCCCATTTTGATTTTTTATTTTACGCTCTAAGTCTATAATATTGCACTCAGCGTGATAAAATAGTTTCTGAAAAAGCAAAATAATGTGATATAATAGTACTTAAGATATCCATCGACTGGACCAAAATCAGTTGGTACCTATATCACAATATGTTTGTGAATGGGTTATATTCAGATTGGCGCGGCGTTTAAAATTTTGTCCAGAAATTTTGTTTTATAGAAAACTGCTAGAATTCGGACTACATAACTAATAGAATTCGGTATCCAGCGATTTTTAGAAAGGAGTTTAATTTTGCCCAATAGGAACGTGCCACCCTGTATAACGCATAAATGATAATAATTTAGAAGAAAAAAGTTCATAATAGGTATGCAATGTAAGTGACTATAAACATATTATACCTAATTCAAAAAAATAAACTTTAAAATCACCAAACAGCAATGATAGAATTAATTGCTGAATACAAAAAATAATAAAATAAAAATCACTAACCAATGTTTGTCGTCCTCTGTAATATACGAATTTTCGTCAAAAAGTATACAATACAAAACGTAAATTGGACTAGCGCAGGTTGCACGTCATCTAAGTCCACGATGTAGTGGGCGACTGAATAACTGACACAACGAAAACCAGTGCGTTCCTTGTAATTCCCGTGCTATAAGTGTCATTATCGCATGCACGCTAAAGCCGATAGAATATTTCGATATTCAGTGTTTATTTGAAATAGAGGTTTTTTGGGATTATACGCTAAGCCGGAAATAAATATTAGCATTTCGTTCTATAATCTTGTAGATTTTTTAATGCTCTTTAAGACAAAAAAAGAATTATTTCATTCCGACGTATATATCAGTTGGAATATTAAAAAAAAGATGAAAAACGACGTTTGCTATTTTTATTTTCTACAAGAAAATATACTAGATATCAAAAAACGGCTCTGAGGCCGCCTTCATTAAAGTCTAATTTATGTTATATATTTTTTTCATCGAAATCCGACAGTAGATAACGCCGGAAAATGGATTGAAAAATCATTAAAATCACCCCTTTGGCGACTCTAACAGCCTTAAGTCAAACTGCCGTTGTATGCGCAATCAAGCCTTGGGATAAGAATACTTTGTCACGCGAGAGTTTTGAGAAACGAGCATGAATGTGTTGACCGACCGTTAACAGTGATTTGCACTTTAATCAATTTAATGATGTTTTAATAACACTTGCTTAAATCATAACCTTCAAATTCTGAAAAGGATGCACATACAAGGTTTTTCAACGTACCTATCAATGTGATGAATTCATCGAGAAAATATCAAAAATCAGTAAGAATATGTAACAACTAATGACTCTAACAATTCATTACTGATGATCGATTTTTAAATGGAACAAACCACTACGGGCTTTCGACGTTATTTCGAAGGCTGACTTAGTGTGATCACTTTACGTTAACAATGTTCGCCTTCAGGTGGTAATGTTTAAGTCTCCGAAACTCCTAATCATGAGAATGCTCAACATGTTCAACAAATCTCATGTATGCAACAAATAGATATTTAATAATCAATGAAATATAGAGATAAAAGTTGGAAATTATTGAGAACAAGAGAGCAACTAAATTTGAAGACTGCGACTGCTGTCATGTATTTGAATCAGTAGTAAAATTTAAATGAGGGTTTAAAAAAAATATTTACATCATTGAAATTGTTGGTGAATTAAGCTTATTGTTGGAGTTAGTTTGTTTTGCATATAATTTAGTTATCAAAGTACCTTCGTCAGTTCAATTCAGCTGTTTATAAACTACTTAATTTATTTTGTTATCTAAAAAAATCGTAACAATAGCCGGTGTGGCTTTTTTGGGGTCAGTATTGGATTGATATCATTTCAAATAAGTTCTATAGAAATGTTGCTTTGAAATACGAGCAATAATATGGAATGAATGAGTGTCGTATCTTAAGGTGTTATTGTACCTACATGTCATTGTAACACAATGAGAAACCCTTACTAAAAACCTTTGATTTGCTTTATTCTCAATAACATTCAATACTTTCTTTTACTCGGTCACTCCACAATATACTATTGTATACGAAGCTAGATGCGAAGAACAAAACGTTAAATAATTAATGCAATAGCATTTTTTTGAACTGTCCTTTTAAGGTGTCTAAGAGTACCAAGTATGAAGCAGCAAAGGACATGCATGCATCAATAAGATGGATGAAAACCAAATTTAATTCTTTTAATGTTTCAAATACTTACCTTGAAAAAATATTTTCATTTTTAACATTAAAGTAAAGGGATGTTACCGAACGAGGCTCTGTCGACCGAGCATTGACGGTACAGCCATATGCCACCTTCGTGGTCTTTAATCTGCGTATTAGTAACAGAAAGAAAAACTGTAGCAAACCCATACCAACCCTCCTGGACACCGTGGTATTGTCAATAAAGTGACTTTTCAACAACCGCCCTAAGGTCATTTAAGGAGATGGCCCTGGTGCAGAAGTGCACTAACTATGCTAGAAATAAGAATAAAAAATACCAGTGGGTAACCTGATAATAATGGTTAGGTTTTGATGTAGCATACTACCAGAGTTTGCCACGCACCTACCGGAGATTTATGAAAAAAAACACATACCTACCTAAATGATAAAAAAACGCATTCACATCTATGAATTTCCTTTTTGAGTCACATATTTCGATTGAAGTGGATAAGAAAAAAAATATCAAAGAAAGTCGGGTTAATGCGAATACTTATAACTCGAGATCGGCTCAACAGATTTTTATCATTATTGGTTTATCGAATTCTTCTCCCCTCCGGATAACAGAATAATATGATTAAAAATCTGTTAAATGGATAGCAAATAATATAATATTAATGGTAGTATGGAACGGATTTACTGACAACAACGCCATATGTGCAAAAAATTCATAACTACACAATTTTAATTTACTTCACAACCAATGAGTTTCAAAACATTGGTACGCAGATATTTTATAGTATTTCTTTCAAGGTTTCAGAAAAAAAAATTACTTTCAAACATACATACCTAGTCGTATTTTTGTTTAAATTACAAATTCGAAATCAATATTTATAGTAACGACTACAGAACAACGGCTGTTGGGAAAACTAGTTTCTAATACAGAAGGTAGATAAAACTTAGAGTAGGTAGGTACATAAAAGAATGAATGATTTTCCAAGCATACCTTTATTTTACAAAAGTGTTTGTATAGGAACGCGTTGTTAGTAGAGTGAGGGACTAAATAAGAAAAAAATTAAAGTTGGTAACATATTGTCCTTTCTGCAGCGTAATAAAGTTCCTGTTTCATATCCTGTCACCAAATAAACATTGATGTTGATAGAGGTATGGACCAAAACAACACTTAACCTTGTTTTCTCTTTATTCCGTTAAACGTTACGTTCAATGACAGAACTTGAACAATTTTTAAACGACAACGAAATAGAACGTATTCTAATTAAAAACAAAAATTTGAATTAAGAACTTCTAAATAAACAATAAGAGACTTGTTTTAATGGATAAATAATGTTGCTAATTTCTACCATCATCAAGGCAGCCAGGAAAGGAAAACGTAGTAAATATTCAGTTAAATATGCTTGAAGATAGATTGAACAAACGAACATAGAGCCAGAGCATTCTTTCTTAATGGTTGATATTGACACCTACCAAGCAAACAAAAAAGAACAAGAACTAACACTAAGAACTAATTAATATGCGATGACAGTTTACCCGCGCCAGAGTTTTAATTCTAATCAAGAAATAACGCTTTATTCTAGTTCTGACTAAGTTTTTTTTGGCATAAACTCATTATTGTACAAATTTTAGATCCTCACTTAATGATTCAAATACTTAACAGTGTGAAATTTCTTGAAAAACTATTGCAAAATAACGACAAACACGTAGAGAAAAATGCAAGTAAATTTAACCACAAGTTAGTAGGTAATATGAAAAGTACTTTTTGAAATATAATGCTATTGAAATGATATCTAAAGGGGATAAAAAGACACATTTAAAAGTAATATAACAATATTAATATGTCTAAGGAAGGTTTCTTCTTTCGTCTTTCCCATCCATGTGCCATATTCCTTTCCCTCACCCTTAGCCTACATAATACATTCCTATCTACGTTTTCCCCGTTGTTTGTCTTAATCACCCACCTGCAATTGCAATTTGCGTTTATAATATTATTTCCATTACTTACCGGTATTTTTTTTTCCATACCGTGTAAGTAATATTTTTATATCATATAGGTGCGTACAAGTTTGGAAATTTCACCTTTGTACGTATTTGTGAGTAACTTCACGTGTTGTGTACCGCTTAGACACGGTGTGGTATTATTCAATATGCTCTGGTCTTATACATATGAATGGGTACTCTATTTCCCTGGTGACGGTCATGCATGAAACAATATAAGTCCTGTGGAAAATGTTCATGTTCCCACATCTGAACAACGGATGTGCCATCATGCTGCCATATATCTTCCTTACTTTTTTTTTTATTTTGGGAAATCCTGTTGTGTCGAACTTTCTTTATATTATATTATTGTGTATGTTTATGTTCACTCTACACACAATAGTTTCCTTTTAGTTTTAACAAGTTCATGAATTATTTAGTTATTGTTACACTAAAAATTTTTGGTCACAACTACTTTGTTAAAATGCATTTGGCCAAATCTAATGAAATGGTATATAATATTATTATAATCTCTTTATTTTTCTCAATAAATCAAACATCAGAAGAATCTGTTGAGCCAATCTCGAGTTATAAGTGTTCGCACTAAACCGACTTTAATTTATATAGTAGATTTCATTTATTATTAAATTTCTACTTGTTGCATACGTGAGATTTTTCGACATGTTGAACATGTTGAGAATTCTCATGATTAGGAGTTTCGGAGACAAACATTACCACCTAATGGCGAACGTTGTTAACGTAAAGTGATCACACTAAGCCAGCCTTCGAAATAACAGTAGAAGACCGTCGTAAGCCCGTAGTGGTTTGTTCCATTTAAAAATCGAACAATAGTGTTTCGTAAAGGGGTAGATGGGAAGGATCGCACCTACCTTGTTTTACTGGCTGTCCTTTTATGTCCTTTTCACCAAAAAAAACAGTTAACTTGCAATAAACAATACTTAAACACACACACGTAAACTCGCAGAACTAAAACTGTCAGTTGCAGCGACGATGTAATTACCCCACGGGAGCTTGTAATGTACTTGCAATAACACATAAACAAAACGTAAAACACACGTAAACGTAACTCGCTGAATTCACTTGATGTCAGTTTCAACGACAGTACGAAAATATATGCGGTCCCCACGGGGGCTACTAGCATACTGATTGACTTTTGACACATAGATTGTCTTAACACATAGAAAATTGTCGCAGGTGCGACCATAGGAAAGGGTAGGTTGGACAATGTTAGGAATTAGGTACTATGAATACGAAACATCCTCCCCCCGAAGAGGCCTGGTATGTATACCAAGACTCTTTAACAAGGCAAAAATAAAAATCCCAAACGGATTGCAAACTTAAACCAAAACACATAGAGCAAGCAAAGCAAATGTCTCAATAAAAATAAAATAAAGAAAAATAAAAAATAAAGAAATTAAAATAAAATAAACAAAAGATCATTACTACATCTAGCCATCCTGATGAGGAAGTGGGCACAGCTTCGAAACTGGCCTCATCAGGACACCAGTTGGAGTCTTTAGCTCAACCACACGAGTGACTCCATCTGGAGATAATGAATTGTTAGAGTCATTAGTTGTAATTTTTTCTTTCAACTTTCGACAGATACTCGTCTAATTTAATGTGAATAAATGCTTTTAAATAAATTTACCTTGATAGATTTTGAACGATTTATTTAAATAGGCATCAACCATAATATTGAAAAAAAAACTTAATAAATTATGAGTCTATTGATTTCAGAAACTGAAATTGTAAAATTTGTGTCTTTCAAGGCTTAAAATAGATATTGAAAACGTTTTCAAAGTAGGTAGTTTTGTCGTAACAAAGGTACCTATACTAACTTATTTAACCATTTTAAATAATGTCATATAAGTCCTCTAGATAAATTAGTTATAGGACTGAACCTTATGTGTTCGTATCTGTTTGTAAGTGAAGCCACAAAACAGTCCATATCAAAGTTAAATAAACAATAATAGAAACCATAATATGTGAGTATTAGTAAGTACTAGCGCCCTCTACAAGCAGAATAATATCTTCCTTTCTACCGTTGTACGTGTGGATATTAGCAATTTCACCTGCTCTTGTCCTCTGGCTCTGTGTAAATATACTGATTATTAACAACCAACATTATAATTAATTACATATTGTTTTGTAAGGGGGATAAGCGCTACCTAGGACTGCTAGAAGAGGATTGTTAAATATTCCTCGCACGCTCTAGACAAGTTTGTCTCTCGTAGAGTAAATACTGGAACATAAGTTGTACTAGTTAGTTGTTTCCAATTATTTTACATTCATCTCTCAGAGTTTTTAAGCTTGTGTATTTAAATTTCTATAGTAATTTTATAATATAAATTAAAATCGGGATAGTGCGACCACATATAACTCAAAATCGGCCGAACAGATTCTTTCAATGTTTCATTTATTGGATTCTTCTCCGCTCCGGATAACAGAATAACTATGTTAAAAATGGATAAGACAAAATATAAAATATAAGTAACTACCTAATATTAAAGATAGTATGTAACGGATTTCCTGCGACGACGCCACAACAGCAAAATTATTGTTTACTGCACATGATGGTAGTTCCCTCTCATTCTCGTAAACGTATGTAATTGCCGCTCTTACAGTAGCCTATCCCACTAACTCCAATTTTCATACGAAGTCAACATCGAGCACATTCATAATAATGTGCACAGACGGCATTGGCACTTCATAGGCGAGGTAGAATGTCTACGCGCGCATATTATATTCTCGCGTTGTTCCCGCCTGAGCTTTGAATACGAATGAAATATGGATGTATGCGAAATATTTTTATGTTATTATTAATTTTATTAGCTTAACTCAATCGAATTAATTGTGTATTTTTTCTGGGGTCGCAGTGCAGTCAGTGCACATTACATATGAACGAGCCGCTTCGGGTTAGAACCACAGAACAATACCTGTCGGGAAAGCTAGTTTAAAATAAATTAGGGCTAGTTTCACCATTTAATACTCGAAAACGACTGAACCGATTTTTATCATTTTTGGTTTGTTGGATTTGTCTCCGCTCCGGATAACAGAATAACTATTAATATACTAACAAAAATGATTGCTACGAATAAACATAGTGCATTTTTTGTATTCCCTGCTGTTTTGCCATCTTTTGGGGTTCTAACTCGAGAGGAGTACCAGTCCCTAAAACTGTTTTTTCCCTACTTTTATCAAAACAATGTTACAAAATAAAATATAGGTAATTAACTGTACTTCAAAATTATTTGGGCTTCTGTCACAAAAACCTTCGAATAAAATTAATCGCAGAAAATAAAATAAAGATGAGTAATTATTTCTTAATTGAAACTATTACATTTACCGGTTTTCAAACCGTAACCAAAATATAATAATTTGCTTTTCTCATTTTATGCAACCGTAGCTCCAACGTTTACAATCAAAATGATTCTACCTTATTATACAAATCGCATCTGCATACATATGAACCATCGCAAGCCCGTCGTTTTGGTCACTAAAACACCTTGCATTTGTACAAAAACAGGGCACACATGTGTCTTTGTGGTTTTTGTATAGGTAAAGAACAACCCAACTATAAATAATACCTGTACGATTTTATTAGACTTCATTTTATAGGTAAGCAGTATTAATATTTTTTACCCATCCTGCCGTGTCCCGTAAGGATTAGGCAGAGAGAACAAACCTCCACTCATTTCTTTCCAAGCATAGTTTTTTACCACCGACCTTGTTCGTAACACCTAACTTAAACTTCATGTGAACATGGATTTCCATAAATAATCAAATTATTGCGATTGTTGAAACAGTAGCCCTAGTATAAGTTTTCGATGATCGAATATCGAAACGATCATCGAAAGAGTTTCGAAAATTATCCATACAAAAATGATCGAACGATTCGATCGTTTGATTTTAGAACACTATTTGCACGCTTATAAGCGCTTATTAGCATGCTTATTACCTTTCGATAAAACTCATACTAGCCCCACTGCAGAGGTTTATTATACTAAGTATACATTTGCAAGTAGTTGTAGAATTTGGTAAAGAATCTTGAACTAAGTTGCTCCTTATGTAAGATAAAAACTTCCAAATTATGAGCATTTATGTCAGAGATCTAGAAATTGTCGACGTTCAAAGGTTATTAAGGTGGTTGGAGGTCCAGTGGTATCAATCGGCGACTTACGTACGTACAGCCGACAGCGTACTGGAGGTCGTGGGTTCGAATCCCGGTGCTGACCATTTCCACTTTCACGACACAAGACTTTCACGAAACTAGTAAAAAGTATATACATATTTTGTGTTCACATCGAGGGAGCACAGATTCATTTCTACTTAAAAAAAAACAACCGAGCTTAGTAGTCTATAGTGGCATAGGGGCCGACTTCTGATAATGCGAATGTCCCGGGTTTGATTGCCGGTCGGTTCAGATATTTTCTGTATATTTTTTCACTTGAAATTTCTACTCAGCAACCCCTTGAAAAATGTGTTCTTTATTTATCTTAATTATTTATGTAATCTTATTGGGTTGGGATTTCTAGAGATTTTGGACCTCTCGATCCTTGGTTCTTGCTGAAATAAACTGACTCCTTGTTTGCTTTCTATACGACAAAGCTACATACGACACTGGAAGCCAAAGGAACAGGGACGCTTAGGTATGTATCAACGAAACAGGATGTGCAAAGTGACTGCAAGTTGAAATATTCAATTTCATACGTTTGCCTGGGGTTGCCGGCTTAGAATAGCACCTCTGCTCTTTTTGCTGGTTTTTCGAGCATCCTGTAAGAGGCAGGAAATCGAAAAATCAGATCGGGACCGTGGGGTTGACCACCTCACGTTCTTAAAACAATCGGTCAGAAAAGGCAACAGAATTAAGCCTCGGACGCCTGGACCCCATCAGGGGGGGGTTCAGGCAGCTGGTGTCCCCCCTGTATTGACCACGGCTCGATTAAGGAACAAGAGCTTGAAAATTGGGACTCTGAATGTCCGCACTCTGAGGGCGGGCGGGGAGCTTGTTGCTGCCAAGTTGGCGGGAGATTATGGACTAGATATCCTGGGGCTGAGTGAGGCACGCATCCCAGGCTCGGGGCAGAGTGACGCTGGCAATTATGTCATGCTTCACTCTGGCCACCGAACTGCACGGATGCGTGGCGTCGCTCTACTTTTAAGTAAATATGCCTTCTCTCGCCTTCTTGGTTGGGAACCTGTTTCTGACCGCCTGATGAGTGCGTCCTTTAAGATGAGTGGCGAAACACTGACGGTCCTTCTATGCTATGCTCCCACTGAGGATGGGGACGCGGCTGCTAAGGATTGTTTCTATGACAGTCTGGATGCAGTTGTGTCCCATGTTCCGAGGCGCCATCGCCTAATAGTTCTGGGGGACTTTAATGCCAAGGTTGGCAACGACCCCCAGAATGGACCAGGCGTCATGGGTAAGCATGGCTTAGGAGTGATGAATGATAACGGAAGCCGTCTCATTGGTTTCGCTACGCTCCATGGACTCTTAATAGGGGGAACTCTCTTCCCCCACAAGGATATCCATAAATACACCTGGACCTCGCCCGACAGAAGAACGAAAAACCAGATAGACCATCTCCTGGTAAGGGCTAGCAGCCGAACTGACCTGCGGGATGTCCACACCTGCCGGGGAGCAGACATGGACACGGATCACGAACTCCTTGTGGGTTCGTTCAGATTCAAATTCCACCATTTCCAGCCAAGATCGTCTGCTCCTCGCCCGCTGGACATACGCAGGTTAGAGAGTGCTCAGTGTCGTCACTTGTACGAGACTGAGTTACGCACAAGGTTTGCCCCCTTGCAGGATTCACCCAGAGCTGCCCCAATTGAGTCAGCATGGACTAGCTTTCGTGACGCGGTTATGGAATCCGCACGTTCTTCTGTCGGCTATAAGAATAAAAAGAGGCCAATATGGATGTCCGATGGGTCCTGGAGTCTCATCGAAGATCGCCAGAAGGCTAAGACCCTCAGAGACAGCGAAAAAGACCCTCAAAAACTGGCCGCTTTGGTGTCTGAGTACAGGGAGCTGAGCCGCAAGGTGAAGCACTCTGTACGAACAGATAAAAGAAGACACCTGGACTCTCAGATACGGCGGGCACAGTCTGCTGCACTCGGTAATGACTCAAGGACACTTTTCGAAATCACCCGGGAGGTCGGGGGCAGGGGTCAAAAAAGACCCGTGACGGCAATACGAGACTCTCGTGGAGCTACTGTCACTGCCCCCGAACTGATTAAAGGGAGATGGAGGGAGTACTTTGAGTCGATATTGAACCGCCCCGAGCCCTCTTCACCTTACAACTTTGAGGAGGAGTTGGCGGGTCTTAATATACCTCAGGCGACTGGGATATGTGAAGATCCGCCGACCTACAGCGAGATGGTGCTGGCCGTGATGAGATTGAAGAACGACAAAGCGGCAGGAGACGATGGAATCCACGCAGAGCTCCACAAACAAGGCATAGATACCCTTGGCCAACCACTTCTCGATATATTTAAAATGGCGTGGGAAGAGGAGAGGTGCCCAAAAGATTGGCGGAATGGATCCATCGTCGCAATATTTAAAAAGGGGGACCCCCTTGAATGCGGAAACTACCGTGGAATTACTCTGCTGAGTGTTCCCGGTAAGGTATTATCTCAGATATTACTACACCGCATTCGGGGGCCTGTCATGGCTGTCCTGAGAGAGCAAAAATGCGGCTTTGTACCTGGAAGGTCCTGCACGGACCCAATTTTCTGTGCCAGGTGCATCTTTCAGCAGTGCAAGGAGTTTAACTCTCCAGTCGCTTGTTGCTTTATAGATTTTGAAAAGGCCTTCGACAGCCCACATAGACCATCAATATGGAAAATACTTGCTCTGTATGGTATACCTCCGAAAATAGTTAAAATGGTGCAGTCCCTGTATGAAGACTCCGGGTGTAGCGTGAAAACGCCAGGTGGTCCTACTGAAGCTTTTAGGATCACCACGGGAGTCAGACAGGGCTGCGTACTAGCTCCCTTTATATTCATAATAGTCATGGACTTCCTGTTGAGAAAGTCCATGCAAGGAGCAAGAGGTATACCGATAACACAGAGAGATGGTCTAATGGGCGAACTGTGCGATCTGGAGTACGCGGACGACCTAGCGTTGTTCAGTACGACAGTGGAGGAATTACAGCGCAGTGTTTCAAGACTGCGACGAAACAGCACGCCTCGGCCTTCGAGTCAATGCCAGTAAGACGGAGCTCATGGCGAATAATGCCTGCCCCGATAAACAGCTACCGATAACCATCGATGGTCACCAGGTCTCCCGGGTGGATAAATTTAAGTACCTGGGAGCAACCATTACCACCGCTGGTGACCTCGGGGCTGAGCTCCCGATACGTATCGGTATGGCAAGTGGCGCCTTCAACAACATGACCAAGATATGGAAGGCGTCGGCGTTTAGTGTCGAGACGAAATGTAAACTGTTTGATGCGTGTGTGTTGCCCATTCTCCTTTATGGGTGTGAGTCCTGGCACCTGACCAAGGCCCAGGCACAAAAAGTCTCATCATTTGAAATGAAGTGCCTAAGGAGAATTCTGGGCGTAAGATGGTACCACCGCATCACGAACGACGCTATACGCCGGCGCACCCAGCGTGAGCCCATCACCTCTACCATTGTGGGGAGGAGATGGACTTGGCTGGGACATGTGTTAAGGATGCCGAATGACAGTTGGCCGAGGAGAGCGCTGTTCTTCCTCCCATCAGGGTCCCGAAGACGAGGAAGACCCTCTCACACTGTGCTCCGCTCCTTCGAAGCAGAGCTGAGGGACATGGACATGGTGTGGGAGGAGGTCATAAACATTGCGCAAGATCGAGCGCAATGGAGAGCTCTTGTTGCCTCCCTATGCCCCTGAGTGGGGTGGAAAAGGGAGAATTGATTGATTGATTGATACGTTTGCCTGAGAAGAAAAAGAACGAGTAATTTTAGTATTTAGGACTTTTGCATTTTAACATATATTTAACAAAATCAGAAGCTATATTTCCATAAAACTACCTTCATAATAAGTTTAGTGAAAGTCGTAATACGGATTGAGCTCCGAGGTGCTCAGTAGCTGAAGTACGAAAGTGTACAATACGGTACAATATTTATGAAGAAAATCTGATATATGGATTCGTTTATTCTTAGTTATGATTGCATAAATTTATTATCCGCCTATAAAAATGAAATTTATCGTCGTAAGTATATTGCTTGTTCACTGCTAATGTATGGCCGAGACTGTAAAAGTTAAAATAATATATCGGCGTCATTTTTAATATCTTGCTATTACGTGCATACTAACGATAAAAAATTGTTTGAACGGACATGGACTCTTACAAAAATACCATTCATGAGATGCGAATCGCACAGCTACCATGCTATGGAAAGATCAATAAGCGATCGCATCAGAATAAAACAGAATCTATATTCGGTATTTTGTTTTTCATTAATATAGTGGTAAAACATAAAAAAAAACACTTTCTAATGAAACCAGTTTGGGTAATATCGCTTGGATAAATTCGAATTCTTCGTTGACAGAAAAATTAATAATTGAAAAACTGTTTTTCGAAAGCACAATTATTGTACAAAAATCAAATTTTCGAATGACAATTGTTCGAAAAACAGTTACTTTTACATTTTTTTCCAATCAATGAAAATTTACTTGTGCTGGCGGAACATGACGTCGTTAAAAAATCTAACAACTGTAATTTCTGACAAATGTGTGTTCGTAAAACTGTTTTTCGAACAATTGTTTTGAGTCGAACAATTACCATTCAAAAATTGATTTTCGAACAATTATTATTGTTTTTCAAAAAAATTCATGTAGGTACCCACCTAACCGAATGTAATTTTGGATAGACAACTCATGACTCGAATGAGCGTTCCATTGATTAAAATCCAATATAATTTAGATTGTATCTATGTATATAGTAAGTAAGTAGAAATACAATCACAAGCATCAAAACCACACAGCCGCAGTGACAGCTCATCTATTCTGATAAAATAATGTATGTTCCTGAAACATAGATAATAGTCAATAGTTGTTCATAGGTAGGTAGGTAGGTACTATCAATTCTGATATTTGCACAAATAATTATAATTACATACACACAGTGTGCTTCGATTTGTGGAACACGTAATTACATTAAAGTTTCACCCTTTCAATAATACCTAATTGGTTACTCATTAGTACCATTTTTTTTTTCAAAACATTTGTTTTAATGAAGAAGCAGGAATAAAGGTGAACATAACCATAATATTAAGTGCACCCGGAATAAAACTGGCAGCGTTACATTTATCCTGTATTAAGCTCTATGTATCGCGTTCATTGTTTTACATAGTATTTGTATTATTGAAGTCAGTAAGGGTGCATTTACCTAAACCAAACAAACATAGAGAGATGTACTCCTAATCATGAGAATTCTCGACATTTTCAATATGTTGAGAATTCTCATATAAACAACAAGTAGATATTATTAATTAGGTAATAATTAATGAGATATGGAGATAAAGTTGGAAATTATTGAGAACAGGAGAGCAACCAAACTTAAAGACTGCGACTGCTGTCGTTAAAGTACGATGTAAGACACACAGTATGGTACGAAAAGAACATCTTCTTCTTTTCCTATCATACTATGCGCTCATACATTTTATTTTTCATCCTTACCGCTGGGTCCAGTAAGAGGTAGGCATAGTGAATAGACCATCATTTTACATTTTCTTTCAAATCTTCAAAAAATATTTTCGTGAGTTATTTTGTAGAACATTTTAATAAACAAATAAATATTAAAATACTAAAATAAAAACTTTGTCAGTTCTATTTTTGAGTATGCATATTTGGTTAAAACGTATTTGGACAACCGTCCTTCTTCAGTAGGTAACTTCAACAATAGTTAGGGTTACTGAAGATGGACGGTTGTCCGAAAACGTTTTAACCCAATATACAACATACTCAAAAGTAGAACTGACCAAGTTTTTGTTTATTTTCATTTTCTTTCATTTTATAACTCTTTAAAACAAGCAAATCAATAAATTCAAACTTTAAAAAAATCAAAGGGTTAGGTATTTAATGTTTAATTTTATGAAACTATGAAGTGGTTGTAGTCCAGCGGTTAAATCGACGACTTTCGTACATCCAGCGGTTCGTACATAGATTCGAGTCCCGGTGCCAACCATTTCCAGTTCCAAGACACTATCCTTTATTGCTTAAAGTGAAATATTTCGAAAGCGTATTTGAGTTCATTTTTATTGAACCCAGACTCAATTTATGGAAAAAAATAAAATCAAAATACATTCAGTAGATGCACAATGCAATCCTGATACCATACATGATGTATGGGAGTGAAACATGGACATGGACGAAAAATCTGGAAGTTGGAATAAATGCTGTGGAAATGAGATAACTGCGTAGGATATGCGGAAAGAGACTGATTGATAAGGAGGAATGAGAATATTAAAAAGGAATGTGGAGTGGATGTTAGCGTAGTGACTAGAATGAAAGTTAATAAATTAAGGTGGTTTGCGCATGTAGAGAGAATGAACGAGGAGAGAATGACAAAAAGGATATATAAATCTGAAAGAATGGGTGCACGCAGACGAGAGCGACCTCGAATGACATGGTCTTATCATATCGGTTCAGTCTTAGAGGAGGGCCAAGTCAGGAGCAAAAGGAATAGAAGGAATATGCGGAATGTTATGCGTTTGGAAGAAGCGAAAGAGGTATGTTTGGATAGGACAGAATAGAAATCCGTACTCTCTGCCTACCCCCTTCGGGAAACGGCGTGATGGGTAAAAAAAAACATTCAGTAGTTACCTACTCCAGTAAGGCAACCATAAATGCAAGGCAACAGGTAAAGATTCGCCTTTGACCAGCAGCCCGATTCACGGAAAAGTTTAAGTCTAAGTTCGAACGAAGTTCGATTCAAACTTTTGTGAATAGGGCTGCTGGTAATAATAATTATTGTAGGCGGCGACTATCTACAGTCTATGTACCTATTCACGGAGGGTTTGAATCGAACTTCGTTCGAACTTCGAACTAAACTTACACTTAAACTTTTCCGTGAATCGGGCTGCAGATCATTTGCCATGAACTTGAATTGGTTTTGTATCACCCGATGCTGATACCTACAGAAGGTGAGCTTTGAAGATCTTCTGGTGAGTAAGAGGTATGTCCTTTACCAGAACTCTTTCTCCTCATTGTGACTTCCATGAATTTTACCCTCTGAAGTTTTAAATTTAGGATTTCAAATTCCAAACATTGTACTTACATGAGTTATGATTCTCGCATTATTATTATGATGTCATATTGTACGTAAAATAATAACGTCCACTAGGTACATATTGAAAATTGAAGTTAAACGATGCGTTTGTTCCTGACTATTGAAATATTTAATGTTGTAAAATCATCAATACCATGCATAACAAGTACTTAGGTAATTAATTACTGAGCGAACAGTCAAAACGTAGATACATAATAATATGATTGTTATTTCAACAATTATTAGTTTTGAGCATAGCCGTTATATTAAATCTATGAGTTACTACGTTATTTTCAAAAATATAATAGGTAGGAATAAGAAAAAAATAAAACAAGAGATCATAAAATAGTTAAGTACCAATTTTTTTTTATTTTATTACGTCAGACCAAATGTCTCGTTTTGCAAAAAAATAAAATCATATCCTGGCGCCAAATACATGACAGCAGTCGCAGTCTTTAAATTTGGTTGCTCTCTTGTTCTCAATAATTTCCAACTTTTATCTGTTTATTTCATTTATTATTAGGTAAATTTCTACTTGTTGCATAGGTACATGAGATTTTTCAACATGTTGAACATGTTGATAATTCTCATGATTAGGAGTTTTGGAGTCGAACATTACCACCTAATGGCGAACTGTTGTTAACGTAAAGTGATCACACTAAGCCAGCCTTCGAAATAACAGTAGAAGACGGTCGTAAGCCCGTAGTGGTTTGTTCCATTTAAAAATCGAACATTAGTAATGAATTGTTAGAGTCATTAGTTGTTATTTTTTCTTTAAAATCATTTTGTTAACACATTGTGATTTAATCTCAGAATCAGAAGATCAGTTATTTAAAACATTTTTTCTTCATATTATGTTATTATGTTAGTAACGAACGTTTGATAAAACATTTTTTCTTCATATTATGTTATTATGTTAGTAACGAAAGTTTGATAAAACATTTTTTCTTCATATTATGTTATTATGTTAGTAATGAACGTTTGATAAAACATTTTTTCTTCATATTATGTTAGTAATGAACGTTTGATAAAACATTTTTTCTTCATATTATGTTATTATGTTAGTAATGAACGTTTGATAAAACTTTTTTTTTTATTTTATTCTTCTTTTTTTTTAAATCAAAATACAATATAATATATTTAAACTAGATTTCTGTTCATAAAATGATTGCTAAAATTTATAGTCTTTATATAGGTACTTAGGTAGGTAATTGGTGCTTGAATTAAAAATTATAAAATATTTCATATGATAATTTTTATTTCAATATTTTTTAACAATAATTCAAATAAACCTTCAGTCGGCATTTTCAAGCCGTGACATACGGACGTGTTTCCTGTTGTCAATATTTTTAAGTTATAATTATTGGGTAACAATTATAGTAGTTTGCATCTTAATGTGAATTATTACCAAACGAACAAAGACCAAGAGCTTGAAAACATGGTAAGTATATTTTCCTAATGCTTGATATTGGACACCATGGAAGCAACAAATTATTAGTAAACGATGACAGTTCTCTCTTGTTATTATTTCCATGGTGACCATATCAACGATTACGAAAATATACCTACTCTATTTTTAGGCTCTGGGTGTTTTTGTTCGTTTGTTAAAAATGCACCTTTATAAAATATCGATTCCTGACTTGGCTTCATTAATTTCTAATGGCTTCAATACAAAATAAAACCTATGGAAGTTGTCCAAGTTTATTGCTAGATGGTAGATTTGTCATTGTTTGGGTTCCGAGTTGGTTCCCTGAAGGTTCAGTAGGTTTCATTTAAAAGTTTTATCCTTCTTTGGAATCACATCGCAAATCGGAAAGGTATAAGTACCTATGTGAAAAAATGTCTTAATAATGTGATAAACAAAATTACCTTCGCACAGTCATCAATTTAATGATTTTAACCTTCCGTCGGGCGCAATGTTTAGTGCAACGAGTTCGGGCGCAATGTGCCTGATGGGCACACATAAAAACTGTTAATAATTTTTAATATAATGTATATAGATGAATTATTACTTATGATTATATTTATTTAGTATGTTTTTGGTAGAAATAAAAAGAAAAGATTCTTATAAAAACAACATTTGAAGAAAAATCAGTTTTACAAAATATGGTGTTCATTTTCAACTTTTTCCACACAGAAATAAAAATATAGCAAAAAAAAACAAAAAATGAAAAAAAAAACAAAAATATTTTTTTCATTCGATTGTATTACTGTTCATTCATTTTAAAAACAACATTGAAAAAAATATTAAAAAATCCTAAACAAATTTTAGCGTGTCACAAAAATCATAAAAAAAAAAACATTTTTTGTATATGATTTATGTTTTTCTTTCAAGTATTGTGTAATTAATTACAATATTTTTTCAGAAAAAAATATTAATAAAATTATATAATAGGTTTTATATCCCTTTCCCTAGAATATTTTTCATTTATTGTATCCATATATGTAATATTGATAGGTATAATTAACCATTGACTCTATATTCTATCATATCTTCAGAAAAAAAGATAATTCCAACAATCAATAATACTCGTAGCATTTTTCGCTTTTCCTTTTAACCCTGGTAAATGCATGATTATATTATGAGGAGCTGTACGTTGTCTCTGAGATGGTACATTTCGTTTCCATTTGGTTACATTCATTTCCAAAAAAATACTATCTACTTATAGAATCCTCATCAATTTCATCGTCTTGTTCCGTGTCTGAATTTTCATTACCTCAGAAGCAATGTCACTCTATTCGTCAAACTCATCTCTTAGAATTGGATCATATTCCACTAAGCCCATCACTATATCCAAGTCTTCGGGATTATTCTTATCAAAAACTCGATACAATATAAACAAATAATATATTATGTATAACATGAACGGGCGCAATGTGCCTAACAGACCACTTGATAAAAGAGACGCAATAATTAAAAAAAAATATTTTTACCGTAATATTCTAATTAAATGTATTTTTTTTTAAATATTTTCATTAAAAAAATACATAAATTCCGTACTTTGTGTTTGGAACGACTTCGGGCGCAATGAGCCTATTTGATCTCAAAGTGGCAGAACACCTCCCCATGAATGTCAATTTCATACTAAATGTGTGCATAGCGTGCACAATATAAAGAAGCGAAGGTACTGAGTACCATACACAAGTTCGAAAAAAAATAAAAAAAATACAGTCAAAAACAATTTGAATGTGCCGGCTAGATCGGTTGCGCCCGACGGAAGGTTAATCAGATATTATTAATAATTAAAGGTATTGATTAGGAAAGGAAAAGGAAGGTATTAAAATGGAAATTCAAATATATCTTATATTATTAAGTAATTAGGTATCTGTTCAGAGAAATAATTTCGCTATACGAAAATAGAAACAGATCGCATAAGTAAAAGCGTACTTAGCTAACTGAAAACCGAGTCAAAGTGCATATTCAAAAAAAAAACTCATTTTCTAAGGTCGGACACTCACTTGAACAGCAAGCACGGCCGACGCAACTAAATTTTAACACTCCCGTTGTTTAAATCTTACCAAAGCGTTATACTGTGAAATTTATATATTTTGAAAACCAACGATTGCTGCGTAAATTAAGAATAAAAAAAAATAATTATACCTAAATGAGAGCATTAAAGTTCATTTATTTAAATAAATAATAATACTTTTCTATACAGAGGTGTCAGTATAACCGGCGAAACTTATCGCTTGAAGCAATTTTTCCAGTCAACCAGTCCCGTCCAATCTGAAACAAGCCAACCCGGGAAAAGAAATTTCAGTGAAAAAACACTTAAAAAAACACACAAAACTCGGAGCTGATGGGAATTGAACTGGTGAACTCGTCCACGCCTATTATACCACTGTGCTTTTGAGATCGGTCGATTTATTTAATAAATCTGTAATGAAAAGCTTTAATTGAACGACTCAGAAAAAGAGGCAATCTTTTCCAATAAATTAATTATATTTCAAATAAAATTAATGTTTCCTTTAAACATACCCTTTGCCTAACTGAATTAATCAAATTTGAATAATTTTTGATTGATTGGATGTAAAATTGAGTTAAGAAAATGGTTCAAAAATAATCTGGTATTATGTTCTGGATATACTTAGTTCGGATGCTTCGATTTTATGTGAAGGATTGAGTCGAGCATTTTTCAAAATTGTCTGTTTGAATATAATTATAGAAATAAATTTTCTATTGTAAACAAAAAAAAATGAATAATTGTAATATGTCAATGGTTTAAACACAAAAAAAGACAAAAAAAAAACAAAAGCAATACGGTAAGACAATGATATTTTATTTAGCTATTTAAAAAAAAAAAAAATAGCATCCTCATAAGGCAAAGGGTGTATTTTAGGAAATGCAATCAAATTTTAATAAGCTTGTACAATATTAAATTACTTTTATGCAACATCATAAAATTTAACAAAATCAGTTAGGTAAGAAAATTACCGATCTTGGAAGCTTCTAGTGACACAGCCACCGGATTTTGATGAAGGGGTTTCCGGGCTCGATTCTCGGTCAGGTCAGAAATTTTCTATGGATTAAAACATTTCTACTCCAAGTGAATCCGATTCCAAGTGATAGAGAATTTCAAGCATCTAGTTCCGCAGTCTATACTGAAGTCTACAAGAGAGTTATTTATTATTAAAAAAGAAATATGCAAGTGCGTAAAAATAATTTAAAAAAAACGCATATTTATTTAACCTCCACCCATTAGGGTGCTGAAGACGAGGAAGACCCTCTCATATCGTGTTCCGCTCCTTCGAAGAAGAGCTGAGGGATTTGGACATGGAGTGGAGGGGGGTCATAAATATTGCTCAAGAGCGAGCGCAATGGAGAGCTCTTGTTGCCTCCCTATGCCCCTATTGGGATTTAAAAGATTGCACAGCTGATGTTAAACGTTCCAAATTTGTCAAACCTGTTTCACGAATAAAGATGGAAATAAAACATATTTACAAACTTTACCTGACAAATTAATTTTTTACTTATTGAAGTTGTTATTATAACTTTGTATGAAATTCAAGCAACAAATATCAGGTATAGCTGATCCACGTTATTGAAAAAAAATTATTAAAAAAAATGAGCTATTGAGTTGTTTCCGTTTTGAATAGGCCAAAGGAAAACGTCAGTTTGGATGATAATGCCATAAACAGGAACAGCCGTAGGTACTTGGCCTGCCTGTAGGTGATAGTAAAATTTCGATTTCCAGATTAAGGTAGGCCCGGGCCATATTAAAACCCTTTCAAAATAATTAAATTTAAATAATATTAATTTAAAAGTACTCCCGGAGTTAGACCTCTTAAACCTTCGGACACGTTAGTGTGTTAATTTCATGGGTTTGTGGGCTTGCAGACTCGACTGTGAGGTGAATTTTAAACCGTCTTCCCTAACGAAATTATGTGGCTTTGCCTTTTTCGCTCTTCTAGGGGGCTAATTTTAGTTCTAAACATTATGAAATTTCAGGTAAATTTATTTAAAAATAAAAAGAATTGTATTGAACGCTTCATACTTGACACCTACATATATTTTTTCTTCTTCCATGTCAACGCAAATCCCCTGTCCCCTGCTATACCCCACTGCTTCATCTCGAAAGGTCTACCGCGTCTTCTGTTGCCCTCAGGGTGGTAGTTGAGTCTTAGACGGGTGAAGTCTTCTGTGGGCTCCCTCTAAACGTGGTCCAGCTTCCGCTTATGCACTGGATTCCTAGGGAGCGGTATGTCGTCTGACAAGACGACAGTCTTGGCAATGTTTTTGTTACTACGGTAACAAAATTGACATTCACCGCTACCGCTATTATAGCAGTACCGTAAAAAGACCATTAGTCGGCGATATTTTACAATGGTGGTGACATACAGTTGATGAGCTGTTAGCTTTCATACGGTTGCGCTTGGCACACAGTAATACCACCAGTAGCCCTAGTATAAGTTTTCGATGATCGAATATCGAAACGAATATCGAAACGATCATCGAAAAGTTTCGAAAATTTTCCATACAAAAATGATCGGACGATTCGATCGTTTGATTTTAGAACACTACATATTTGCACGCTTATAAGCGCTTATTAGCGTGCAATAAGCCTTCGATAAAACTCGTACTAGCCCCACATATGCCCATTATTCGTCAAATGTACCTATTTGTTTACAAAACTTACCAAGCGTGTGTTTCGGGCACTCTTTGAAGAAGTCGACATGCAGAAATAGGTATTTGAAAAATTGAAAACAAATCTAAGTACGTACCTACTAATATAGATCGATATTTGAATCTATGCAACAAACATTCATGTTATATCAGCTGTTTTAAAAATAAGGAAGATGGCACAAATCACTCTTTGAGGGTGGAATGCCTAATTAATAATAGTAAAAAAAAAGGAAGGAAGTTAGATTGAGGTAAATTTATAATAATTGGAAACCTCTCATCTGTCTCAAACCTCTAAGATTTTCTGATTTCGGAAATATTCTACGCTTTAGAATAATTTATTTATTAAAATAGTATTCTGCCGTATTATTCTTGTTTAAGAAATGAGATCTTGAAGGAGAAAATATTATTATTAAAGGTATCTTAACTTTGAAATCCCTTTAGCTTTTACAAGGAACGTTGAGGTTTGGGAAGGACTTAGCATTTTGTTTTAGAAAATACAATGACAATTTGCATAAAATTTATGACTTTTAAACCTTTTAACCGAGATAAATAATTTAAGCACCATTTTTTAATTTCTGAAAGTTTTTTTTGCTAAACTACAAAATAGACAAAAGTTTTTCGTCATTTTTTTAATACTATTTACCTAATGATAATACATACATACATACATTACATACATTCTCCCTTTAAGGCTCCCCGCACACCGCAAGCCAACCCGGAGGAGACAAATCCGCAGCAAACCCGACCCGCACGAAACCAACCCTCTAGCCTGATCGAAGCAATCAAATCCAAAAGCCGGCTCCACACAAATCAAGCCCGCCGCAGATCCCCCCCCCTCCCCCAAAACCAGCCCGCAATGCAGGGGGCCTGAACCCCACTTAGGGGCATAGGGAGGCATCAAGAGCTCTCCATTGCGCTCGAAGGCGACTGAGGCCCATGGTGCCTTTTTTGACCGATTGAGGTTTAAGGACGTGAGGTGGTCAACCTCACTGCACTGACCCGAAATTAATTTATATTAAAAGATTATTCAGGCATGCATCCATTATTTATAGGAATTCATAACCTTAAAAAAAAATAATTTCGCTGTTAAGAGCCAGCGGTTGTAAATGAGGACTAAAACATTACAAAGATGCTGAGCATCTTTAAAAAAAAATCATTTTATGTTTTAAAAGGTGTAAAATATAAAGGTCTATATTATAACCATACAAAAATTGAAAGTGATTGAATAACATGAATTCAGTAGGTAAATTAAGTTTATGTAATGTTGGTATATACTATGGCGGTCTCCACAGCTTTCTCTTTTTTTTCAAAGGAGAAAACTGTTGGTAAAGGGAGACACAACATATTATTTCCATAATTTCTGCAGTAACGGGAATACTGTCCTTAGCTGCCCATACAACTCTTGTGTCCACTCGTCCAAGAACCTGTCATCTGTTAGTGCGAATGGCTTTCTCCGCTATAAAGTGGCGCGTGTGCGTTTAAGTTTCCTGATTAATTTGGTAAACTTTTACAGGCACACTTTGCTTTAGTTTGGCTGGATTCGCATGCGAGCCTTAAAAGTACACGGTTGATTGAACTCTTTATCCGAAAACTAAAACTTTTTACTACAAACTTAGCTTTCCAATGGCTTTTAGGATGTCATTGTGGTTTAAATTATTTTATTGATTAAACTTTTACAGTACGGGAAATATGCGAGGTCGAGGACATAGTACGATGGGGAAGGCGACGAAGAAGGTTCTGGTATGCCCATGTGAGTAGAATGGACTCCACCAGACTCCCTCACATGGCATTGCACGGCCAACCCCGTGGAAGACGACTCCTAAGCAGACCACCAAAGTGGTGGAAGGACAGCTGGGAGTCGACCTCGCAGGAGGCAAACCCCACTCTTGAATTACAGGCCACAAGGCCTAAATTAAGAAGAAGAAGAATAAGATTAAACTTTTTATAACATAAAATGAAAAAATCCGAGTCTTTAATTAAATAACCCGAGTAGGTATGTGAAGTTGTTTTTCTGCACATCAAAACCTTTAAAAAAAGTGCTCAGCCACCTGTCATATTATGTTACTGTCAGACACATTAGTAGAACAAAATTTCTCTTTAGTTGCGAGTAGCGCCATCTTCTGGTAAACGCAGAAACTAACAGCGTCAATGACATCAGTCAGTCAGTGAGTCAGTGACAAAGACAATATTATATAGATTCCCGTAGTATCTACACCTACATACAGTGTCTCAAAAGGTTTTATCTTATTATTTTTGTTGGTTCGAAAGAGTTATTTTTATTCATACAGAATATTATTTATTTATTCAAAAATCTCTCAACGTTTTTTCCAGAGAAACTTGGTTTGCTTGTACTCTAAATCGGCAGTTCCTTATTCAAATCTCACCTTACAAAGGAAAATGAGTAGTTGAGTTTAGCGTAAATTGAATCGCTCCTCTGGTTTTTTGAAGTACTTCTTCTAACGACAGAACGGGAGGGAGAACAAAATGAAAGGATAGTGAGTGTAATTATTGGCAGGGGGTGCTTAATTGTCAAAAGCCATTGTGAGGGAAGGCAGAGAGTAGAGATCTGGGAAGGCAGAAGTCCTTCTACTTATTTATAATAAGCTGAAGACGTTATAGCTAGACAGTAATCCTCTAAGTATATTATTCAATTCTCATAAATGAATAAAGATTTGTTGGTTTTTGTTGTGGCGAGTATTCTGAAACAGTGTTCAGTGCACAATATACCCCCTATTATGCTATTGGTTCCAACTAAAATAAGAACGTTCCAAAATCCTGCACGTCAGAGGTGAGGTGTGTTAAGTCCATAAAATTTCAAATAAACTATAGGTAACTACTACTTTATATTTCATTATAAACTCATTTTTGAAAATTTTGGACTTCACCTCTGACGTACAGAATTTTGAAACGTTCTTATTTTAGTTCCAACCAAAAGCAGAATAGGGGGTATTGTTTTCTTAATTATTTCTCTCCGTGATTTATTTTCATCTTTCCAAGTTATTTTTTCACCCGCAATATTTAAATATACCTACATACATACATCTGTGGACTTAAACCCCAAATGGGTATTGGCCTCCCTCAGAAGCTACCCTATCTCTCTTCACTGCGCGCCAGCCATCAATCCCCGAAGATCTTTTTCAGCGCCATCCATCTATCGCAGTTTTGGTCTTTCTGTGATCCTTTTCCCGTTTGGTCCCGTATATAAGTGTTTACTGTTTATCTGCCCGTGATACCTGTCTCAAACAACGGAATCGACACTTGAATGAACACTTTAATGTCATATTTCACCTGAAACATAAATATCGAAAGGAAATAGGTGTAATCATACAGTACGACTTGTCAAATGATTCGATCATTTCGACCGAACTATAGGAAACTCCATACAAAATTATCTAAATTAGAACACTATAACATGCTAATAAGCGTTCAATAAGGCCTTATAGAGGGACGCCGAGGGCCTGGCAGGAGGCAGACGTCCTGGTTGCGCAATGAAAGGGAGTGGACTGGCATCCGAGCTGTGTGAAGGAGCTGTTCTGAACAGCGCAGGATAGGAACAAGTTCCCCGAAGTGATCGCCAACGTTAGGGGGACCCGACAGTGCACGTAAAGAAGAGAAAGCCCTTATAAAATCCGTACTTCTTTCCCCACGTCTGGTAGTTTTACCTGATTTATTAACGATCTCCACCTCTGACTAGTCCATATCTGTTGTAGATTCTTCCTTTTGAGAAGAATTTACAATGGTATAAAATGGTGTTTTAAGTTGAATTGACTAACTTACATATAAGACTTAATTTGGCAGGTAAAATAATTTTGGCTTTTGCTTCAAAGTGTGTATGAGTTATTATAAAACAATGTGATCAGATTTTTTAATTTAATTTCTTTTTTTTTAACAAACTAAAACATTAACTTCAGACAAATGAAAAAATTACAACTTACTGTCTCATACTGCAACTATTTCACTCGAGAGTAACAAAAATATGCTCAAAGTCAGCTAGAAAATTCTGATGACTCCACCGTTTAAAAGCATTTAGATATTATTAATTTTTTACACCCGAGTTTATTTTTAAGGGACTACTTTGTAAATTAATATTGGTTTTTTTTTCAGTCTGGGGTGGAATTTATAAGAGGCGGTTTTATTTAAATGTGACACTTGTTTTTGAGACTTGTGGCATATCTTAGTTACGAAAAATTATTGTGGCATATCTTAGTTTCAAAATTAGAAGATTAAAAAAGCGATAATTGATCGTGAAGATGAATGATTAGGCATCAATTAAACACGTTATCTTTATATTAATACTTGAAGGAAAATTTTGGGACCATATTTACGAAAATTGTGCGATCGGAGGAGTATGAAATTTCGCACATTTATAGTTTATACAGAGGAGTGGCGAATGCTAATAATTTTTATAAAATTATGTATAGAAATCATTACAAACACTTCTGTAATATTATGTATTTGATACTCACGCAAACTTCGATGTAGGTATTTGACATTGACACAGACGCATATATTATTTTGTTTATCTGTGGTCAAATTGAGAATAAATTAATATTGTTTGTCTTTAATAATAATAATAGAAAACACTTTGGACATATCAACATTTCAAATTTGACGTATCCGTGTCATTGTTTTTGACAGAAAATTTACAAATAGCGCTTTCTGAGTCTTTGACAATGGAAGCTTAATAATTTTCAAACTTATAATTTAAATAAGTTATGGTCCAATTTCGAGTAGGTACCGGTCGACCACTAGAATCAATAAAAATGAGAATAAAATAAAAAAACATGACGGTGTGATCCCAGATCTCACTATTACCTGTTTGGGGAGGGTTAAAAACAATGATTATTGAAATGTTAATAGTTTTCCATGTCTTTCGGTGACTGGCAATGGGTATAAGGAACACCAGCTGTTCATAGAATAAGGAACAGTTTGCGAAGTAAGCATATTTGTAATCCTTTGGCATACTACTTCAAAAGAAAAGGTTATCAAGAGTTTCTCTAGTCATCACAACCTCATGTACCTCTTGGTACTAAAATGTTACCATATTCATTCTTGTAACCTGATTTTTCTTCTTATAAACTAGATGATTCAGTTCAAAACTAAAAAAAAAGTGAAAATCAAGGAAGTTTGTCAAATAATAATCTGCATTACATAGCACAGAATACTATTAAAGGTTGTCAAGAATCGTTAGCTATCAAAGTCTAAACAGCGACCTTTCTATTCTACATAGAAAGCTGATACCTTTTTTAAAAAAGGAACATTAAAATTTTGCAAGATTTTTTTAGCTATCCACTCGTTTATAATTGATTTAGAATTTTTCAAGATTCAAACAACATTTATGAATACAAATTTGTAACGAAAATACAATTATTAGGTGCATACTTACAATATTTTAATATAGGCATCATTTTATTATTGAATTATAAATAATAACAGAACTATCTAAACTAATAACTATTAATAAAATAACTATTTCCAAATATGAATCTGGGCTCATCTAATATGAACACAAATATACACTTTTGATATATTTCACAGAAAAAAGAACTGTGATGTGAAAGAGGAAGATGGTGAGCGTCAGGGTTCGAACCGCTTCACATAATACAAACCCTTTTCTCTCTCCGTCATCTGACAGGTTCTATAGTGAAATACCCTTAACCAATTTCAGATAAATAGGTACCTATATCAGTTATTTTTAATGGATAATAATAATTTGAATCACTTATTTCTGGAATGGAAGGCATCTTTGAATTGACTCTTCATTATTCAATAAAATCTTAATTAAGTGAAACCGCAGTAAATTTCTGACCCCTGGTGGTGTTATTTACAACCAAACAAATTAATTTATTTATATAAAAAAAGCTAAGCTATGATGCTAAACTAATAAATCATTATTCGAGTGAATTTTGAAAGTTCAACACTGAGGAAGGCTCCTCTGCTCCTCTGAATAACTGGAGTGGATATTACTGGAATAATAAGAGCTGGCGTTATAATCCCTTAAACCAGAAGCTGCTGGAAACTTTTCCCGCGTAAACCTTAACTAGTGCTATTTCAAAATAATGTTATTCAAAACGTCACGATAACTTCAAATCCTTCACGAATATTTTACGAAATTATCCACAGAGTAACAACTAAGCCGAGTGGCTAATCTGTGTAATGTGCTGTGTGCCTTCGTACTTCGTCTAATCACTTCAGATAAATAATCACATCAGAGCAAAATATAATATCATCCTCTTAGGAATTTACGAGAAAACGGGGTCGTCTCTTCGTATGCGTCATTCTTTATAACACCGTTTTCATCATCATTCATTCATTTTCTCTTTGTAACCTCACTAACGGGTAGCCGAACGACCTTGAAAGCCCTGTGGTATAGTCGCTCTCCTCTGAATAAGAGGTCGCCGTTGGGTCAGACTATTTTTAATTGAACATTCCTTGCGAATTTTGAATGTTTACATACAGTAAAACGGGATGGTTTGATTAGAAAAATGTTATTTCATCAGGTGATAAGTTATGCCGCCTAAGCTGGGAAGTCTTGTATACAACCGAAATATATTAAAGAAAACACAATATCTCTCACTTGATAATTCTATTATTAATTAAATAAGAAAGTACAAAATATTCACATGTCACAAAAAAAGCTCTTATCTCTCCAATCGATAGTCTCAGAATCAATCCCTTTGATTTAACAATAATCATCTCCTTGTGATAATTGTTCCCATTTTAATAATTTAATTTTAATGTTTATTAAAATAATCGCCCTCTATAGAATATTCATACTATACAATGGTTTGCTCCCTAGCTATAATCACAATATATTACACTTAGGTATACTAAGGAGGAACAGAATATAGTAAAAGGGAGGGTTTTCCTAGTCTTCGGGACCCTCATAGGAGAAGAACAGCATTATCCTCGGCTTACTTATATTTTATGTTCGGCATCCTTGAAATGTTGATTGTAAAAGACCTGCGCCAGACGTGTAGCGTTGTTTTTTTATGCGGTGCAAGGTGCCTTATTCCCATATATCATCGATGGCGAAGACTTTTGTGCCTGAGTTTTGACTAGGTGCCATGACGCACACCCAGCAAAAGGTTTAAACTGTTGATAGTTTCGGCCGAAAACTTTCCATAGTTTGGTTATCGTCATTTCGATTATAATACCATCACTGTAGGACATCTCTTTTAAATAATTGGTATACCTCATGCTGCATACCCATGCATGCTGGAATTTCTCAAGATATACTGGTCTTTCTTGATCTTCATATTCTTTTTCAGTGGGTCAATTGATGCCAAGGATCGCGACAGCCATGCATACCACCAACATCCTCCACCCCTCCTGATCTTCAGCCATTATTATGGACCCATTTAATGTGGTCCTTAATACCGTAATAAACAATATTTAAAATCTACCTAACTCATGAATCTCGTCATATCGCTTATTACACATTGCAATGCTGTGACAACAATTAATACCCATGCCTCCATTTTACTAAACTTTCTTTATTTTGTAAATGCACAAACATGAAATTTGAACACAAAATAAAATTATCAAAAATTCAACACCTCAATCTTAAAAGTGTCAAATGGTATTAAAAAAGTATACCTATACATAGTTGCTTGTCCAGCTGATGCTTATAACAGTTTTGGGGAAAATCGAAATGACCCAAATTTTCCAATATCCTCGAAATACTTGCGACTTTTCAACTGTAAGAAACGATTTGAATTTCCTCCGAAAATTTAACACCCAACACCGTCCAACACAGTTTAACGATAATTCTTTTTAGGGGAAGATTTTGTAGGTTGAATTTTAGCCACAGCTTTTGTACACTAACTTTAAAAATTACGTATATACTTTTCAAAAGCATCCAATTAAGAAGGAGGCAAAAAAGATATTGAAAACTTGTGTCGTAAAATAGAAAGATTGACGACATCTGGTATCGAACCAACGACTTCCAGTACGGAACAGTATGAGTTTCAACTCGGCGTCGTAACCGTCAGTCTACTGACCACCTCAATTGGGAGGGATAAATAAGAGTTCTCCACTTCACTTCATGTTGTGATATACATGGTGACTGGTAATTGGACCAATTCCTTGAAAGGCCAAAGGGGTCGTACTTGAGATTGTTTGCAATAATTGTGTTCCAATTAACCAGGGATCTAATGTCAGTGCTTTTCGAGTTAAGTTTATAGTTTTTTTTTTTTCAGTTTTTCACATTTTGACATAAAACTGAAAATTGTGAAATAAGTACTCCACTTAGGGAACTAAAAATACATTTTTATAACAGCTTATGAATGAAGGAATGTTTTTAATAGAAAATCATAAAGAAAATTTAGAAAACTTCAGAAACTGGTATAATATGGAAGATTTTGGTATTGGAGCAGGCTGGTATATGGAAGTAGATATAATATTATTATTTCTATAGATGATCGATTTTGGCATATTTCATTTTTTTTATTTCACGACCGACGGTTGATTATATATTTTTCAGGAGGAAGAACCTCGCCTCATCTATATTTTTAGAATTCATCATTTACTTATTCATTCTCCCTTTAAGGAGCTCCGCCCACCGCAAGCCAGCCCGGAGGAGACAAATCCGAAGCAAACCCGTCCCGCACGAAACCGACCCTCTAGTTCGATCGAAGCAATCAAACCAAAAAGCCGGCCCACACAAATCAAGTCCGCCACGGTCCCTCTCCAAATCAACCAGCAATGCGAGAGGCCTAAACCCCACCCAGGAGCATAGGGATGCATCAAGAGCTCTCCATTGCGCGCGAAGGCGTCCGAGGCTTATGATGCCTTTTCTGACCGGTTGAGGTTTAAGGACGTGAGGTGGTCAAACTTACGGTCCCGATCTGATTTTTCGATTTCCTACCTCTTACAGGATGCTCGAAAAACCAGCAAAAAGAGCAGAGTTGCTATTCTTAGCTGGCAGCTCCACGAATAGTTAAAGTAAACATACATATATGTATATACACAACAACGTACAAAAAAACAAGCAATCGTTACCTCTCTCAAAAGAACGAGTCATGTGTCGAGAGAGAGAGAGCTCTATAAACGTACATATAATCAATCAATCAATACTCCCTTTTACACCCCACTCAGGGGCATAGGGAGGCAACAAGAGCTCTCCATTGCGCTCGATCTTGCGCAATGTGTAAGACCTCCTCCCATAAATTTATAATAGAAAAAAAAAATAAAATTAATTGTTGAATATAAATATTTTTGTTCTTCATAAGGCTGATGAATTATTATTCTCATATACAATGACATATTTAGTGCAATATGACCACTAAGGTCTTACGAGCGTCTTCTACTGCTGTTACGACGACTGGCTTAGGGCTGTCTTCAACAACCTGTTAAATCGCCTCAAGCCTCGAAATTCCCATCATGGAAATCTTCGACATAATATTGTTTCTTGAACCAACCAATTTTTCCAGCACTTTCGACAGCAGATTTTCGATCTTTCAGTAGTTGATTTTATCAATTTCCTCATGTTGGACATTGTTAATAAATATCTACCTCACATAGAAGAACCTAAATTTATTCATCTTAAAATTTTCATGTAAGCTCCAGGCTATAATATGAATCTCTTGGATGTTGAAACATGAGCGTAGGTAGATGCTAAATATTCAGACGGTATGATAATATACTCAGAATATTATGTCCTGTTTTTTTCTTACTGTTTTCTTTAGTAAAAACATACCAATAACGTATTAAGATTGAGACTGAAAGCACAATAATTTTCTATAATACGGCTTATTTATGTGAAAAATTTGGTTTCCATACTATAAAGACAATGTTCGAAGTTTCTATTGATAGTATTGAAATACATATCATTAGACTCTTAATTGAATTTTCAGTAGGACTGAGGGCCATCACCTTTGATTGGTTCAGGTTCATGTCCTTTCTATCTTCTCCCTTTTTTGACACTATTGTGGACTGTAGTTTGTTTTTCAGAGGTAAGATGTTATACAGAATACAGAAAATGTTATAGAACGGGCGCCGAGTGGCATCCCGCGATGCGCTTATGCAAGGTACGTCTTCTGTGTTGACTCTATGCAGACTTGTCGGTGACTGATAGTTGAACGGCTTTGTACGATGTGGCAGGCTGCTAACGGGTGTCGACATCACGGAGAAACGCTATTGGTGGAATATATGTCGTCATGACTTTAGAGACTATAGGTACGCCAGATAACTTCAAAGCAGAATGACAGTTTCCTTTGAATGAAAGCTTTTTTTTTTAGGATGTAAATTAAACGATTGTTTCAAGTGCAAAGAGGTTTCTCAGTAACGATTAAGTATATGAATATTTCAAAAACAAATTGTCTCAGCTAATTTATGTGGTAATCAGGCCGTTAATGGGTTAATTTTACCCCTTTCGACTACCTATAATACCTATACTAGCGGAAACCCGGCGTTTCCTCTACTGCGATAATCAGAAGTGATAATAGGTATTTTTTATGAAGATGACAGATCAGTGTTTTTTGTCGTCTCCATACACATAAAGGAGGTCAAAAGAAACGTGATGGACAAAATGCGCAAAATAATAATAGATAATATGTTAAAACTTTGCTTGTACTTTTTTAATCATTACGTAGTAATTTTATGATAATATTAGAAAGGGATGTGGAGTGGATGTTAGCGTAGTGACTAGAATGAAAGTGAATAAATTAAGATGGTGTGGGCATATAGGGAGAATGACTAAAAGGATATACCTATAAATCTGAAAGAATGGGTGCACGCAGACGAGGCCGACCCCGAGTGACATGGTCCGACCATATCGGTGCCGTCTTACAGGAGGGCCACGTCATGAGCAAAAGGAATAGAAGAGCGTAAATGCGGAATTTTATGCATTTGGAAGAAGCGAAAGAGGTTTGTTTGGATAGAAAATAATGGAAGTCCGTACTCTCTGCCTACCCCCTTCGGGAAACAGCGTGCTGGGTAAAAAAAAAACATTATTACAAAATTAATTGGTTTCAGTCTGTAACGAACATAGGCAGAAAATTTATTTTGTACTTTATTATATATTAGCTGACCAAATATACGTTGTCATATCCCAACTATTAATTGTATAATAGTTTTTGTATAATTTATGATTGAATTTTTTGATTATATATTTTCTTGTTATTTACAAGGCAGTGTTCACGCCATATAATTGTATAAATAAATAAATAAATGTAATATTATTATATCCTTCGAGCATGCACAGAATTCGAAGCGTAGATCAATCAAAATATTCCAAACGTAGGTCTTTACAAGAAGGAATCTAGGTTTATATCGATATTGAATGAATCATTTGAGAGGATTACTGAAAGGACAACTCCGAGGACCATCATCACGCTAAAAATACCTACCTGCATCTCATGTATTAAGACATATTGTGCTGTTCCTCCTTCGATCAACTTAAACAGACTACTTCGGAAAAGGCAAAGTGGAGAGGAAATAAAAAAATCTGCTAACAAATCCTAATAAGCTTTAGTTTATTCCGAGTCCGGACTTCAGACTTTGCCACTCCAGTATGCTGCGACGGATATTGCCTTGTCACTATTTATTGCGGTTGCATCATAACAATTATTATATTTTTATTTATTTTATTGATTCAAAATAAATACCTAGTAGCATAACAGCTTGCGCTTTTCCACCATTTAGTCTCAAAATTATTAACACATATTATAGCCATATGAATAAAAGAAGAGAAAAAAAACAGGCAAGCAGATGAAATAACAAACAAAATCATAAAGCAAAATAAACATATTATAGTGTACCTACCTACATGTAAGTGCGCGGGCGCCCCTTTATTTTTATATATTATATTTTTATAATTTAGGTATGTACTTAGGTATTTTATTTTTTTTATTATTAGAGTACATAAATGGGGATGGATGGACTCACCAGCATCCGAATGTGGGATGACACAAACAATCGATCATCTGATAAACGAGCGCCCCATGTACGCATTTGAAGAAGGACTGCAGGATTTGCACACACTAACGGATCACGCGATCCAATATGGCTACAGTCTCTGGAGGTCAGATTATGTGCCACTATAAGAAGAAGAAGTACGTAGTACTTACAGTTGAGAACAAATTTTCAATCTAGGGAGACAGTAAATTACAGGAAAGATGACTAATTATTATTTTGGAAATTTGATTTTTATATTAATTTATTCATGCACTGTAATTCTTCGTGGAAATATTTTTTTCATCATTTATTTATTTATTTAAATGATAAAAAAATAGCCGTGGGGTTGCCGGCTAAGAATAGCACCTCTGCCCTTTTTGCTGGTTTTTCGAGCATCCTCTAAGAGGCAGGAAATCGAAAAATCAGATCGGGACCGTGAGGTTGACCACCTCACGTCCTTAAACCCCAACTGGTCAGAAAAGGCACCATAGGCCTCGGACGCTCTTGAGCGCAATGGAGAGCTCTTGGTGCTTCCCTATTCTCCTATGTGGGGTTTAGGCCCCTCGCATTACGGGTTGGTTTGGGGGGGATCCGTGGCGGGCTTGATCTGTGTGGGGCCGTCTGTTTGGTTTGATTGTTTCGATCGAACTGGAGGGTCGGTTTCGTGTGGGTCGGGTTCGCTTCGGATTTTTCTCCTCCGGGTTTGGCTTGAATGGGATTTATTTATTTATTCAAACAAAACATTCTCCAGTCAACTCTAGACTGGTATAAGGAGAACAAAATAATCATAAGTTAAATATAATAAATTGTCAAATACTTTGCATGAAAGAATAAAAAAAAAACATACAAAATAGTCAATAACTAAAGTTAACAATGAAAACATAAATAATATATAATGAAAATTTATATAAAGGTAGATGCAGTTTAGTATTCACACTCACACAAGGCAAATCGTGCAATTAATTGGTCCAAAACGAATCCAAAATATAAAAAATCAACAGGGTCAGAAAAAATGTTAAAAAGTACAATAATTTTATTATTCGCCACAACCAAAACAAACGTGTTAAAAGACATTTAGTTAAACTGAGCCAGCAATTAAAAAAAAATAAATATACAAAGCATTTTTTCATAATAGGCTCAACATCTGGAAGTATGAACTATGGCAGGAGGCTGGTGGAAAATGAAAGTAGATTTAAATTAAATTTCATTCATTTAATCAAGAAACACGGATGTAGAAAAAGTTTTTTTTCTTTTATAGATATAGATTATAATATAATATAGCGAAAGATACCTAGCCGAAACCACCCACGAATACTCATTCCCCCTAATGAAGAAAATTTCCTAACGAGCTTTTGACTAATAAGAGTTTCTTCTTCAACCAAAGCAACACTTATCACATTACCGGGAATAAATTGGGATGATAATATAGCGTAGTGTGTAATTACAAAAATGGTTTTGAATTTGATTAACTCGAGAAGCGTGAGACGACGTTTATTTCAGCCCCAACCAAAAGGTTCGTTTAGACATTATGAACGGGAAATGTAGGGTATTTTAAATATGAATTTTACTGAGGGAATTCTCTTATTTTTTTTCCATCACGCCGAGACCCGTAAGGGGTAAGCAGAGAAAACAGACCTCCACTTTTTTGTTTGTCCCACCAACAAACCATTTCTCATACAACCTCTCATATTTGTCATATTGTTTTTGTTGAGATTGCAGAAGCTTTTAGATAGAAAAGAACGGTTGCGGATCTTGTGATGCTGTACAAGATAGTGAACAGTATATTTCATTCCCCTGATCTTTTACATTTGATAAAGTTTCATGTTCCAACAAGATCCACGCGCCAGAGCATATCATTTCAGGTCGAAAGTGTGAGCACTAATTATTTGTATAATGCCACGATACGAAGACTCCATAAACTGGGTAATGACTATGCGTTTTGTGCGGATGTATTTGGTGATTCCTTTATATCATTTAAGCGCTCAATCTCCCACCACTTTAATCTGAACATGTATTGAGATTCTTCTGCATTGTAAATTCTTTGATATGATGGTTCGCATTTTGTATTGTTGGGGTCTTGTGCTTGCTGGTGTGTGTGCGTTTGTGGGTTGAGGGTTGACAATATTATTTATGACTTATATTTTTTATTTTTGCTTTTATTTTTACTGACTTTTACTGTTGTATAATTTCTGTCTGCATCAACTGTTTTTGTACCGACTGATTGTATGATTCTCACTGGCTGACCTTTCTTTTCTTTGGTTTTTTTGTTGTGTATGTGTTGATTTAGCCTTTTTGTATGTGTTTTCTTTTTGCTTCTTATATTGTATATTATGTAATAATGTTAATGGCCTATGGCCGTATATGATTTAATAAATAAATAAATATTTATCTTACTTTTGACCTGAGGGGCCGAAGTCAATTGTAATAATATAATGGCCGTCAACGTTATCGGTCGGTCGGTGTACCCATAGTAACAACGTTCAAACGACAGCTTTTTATATTGCTACAATGGGAACACCGACCGACCGATAACGTTGGCGGCCATTTTATTACACTTGACTTCGCTCCTTTGCCTTCCTCGAGGACTGAATCAATAATTATTATCTTTATCACGTCAAATTTGTGATTATCACATGATTGCTTTAAAACGTATAAGACGAAGTAAAATGTACGTTGTAAATGTTCGAAGAATTGTACCTAAGCTATGTCGAATTGAAAGGTTTTTTAATGTGTTTTTTTTAAATAAAAAAAAATTATACTTAATAAAAAAAAAATACACACATAATAATAGGTTTTCATGAATAACATTTATTTTTATTTATTTTGGAAAAAACGTAATAGAAAATAAATATAACAGATAAAATCATGTGGTGTTGAAACGACAGAGGAACATGACGTTTTAAAATTCGAACAAATTATTTCATTTCGGTCTTACAAATGTGCCTTTGTACAACTGTTTTCAAACAATTATTGTTATAAGAATTTGTTTTTGTAATATCAAATAATTGTGCTTTCGAACAATTTATTGTCACTGTCTCTTATCCACGCCATCTCGATCCTTCTTCCGCCTTTCAGCCTTTCAAATTCTCTTCATCATTCTGATTGCATTCATGCTTTCCGCATGCCCAAACTATCCTAACTTATTGACTTTCTCTGATCTTTGTAACAACACTACTTCCATACCACATTCCTTCCTAATAGTTTCATTCCTTTCCATATCCCATAGAGTCTTTCCATATATTCTTGAAGAGCTCTCATCTCAACCGCATTTATACTATATTCTTCTTTTTCGTCCATGTCCACTTTCACATCTATACATCATAACACAGAATTTTTAAATTTATAGGCAACATACCTAATTTAATTAATTAATAAATTGACAAAAATATAATGGTATGTTATCAGGTCCGGGGTTGAAAAGTCCACAAAGAATCTCCTAGACAGAAATTCCACCGGTGGAAGACTTTGCTTGTAGTGAGACGTTGTTGTTTCTCATAATACATAGGTCTTAGTGCACCGCCCACCCTGCTGTCAGCCACTTCCCTACGCTCAATATACCTACTCAATCACTTGCTGGAGGCTTTAATTTTCTATGGTTATTTATAATAATGATTATAGATTAAAACATTTACATCATTGAAATAATGATGAAAACTCTCTTTTAGCCTAACCTTCAATAAGTGAAATCCTCTTTCTCCTATCCGATTCTCGGAAATGAGATTGTTAAACATTATGCCCATATCCGCCAACTTCATAAATAATAATTATTATTGGTGGTGATTCTGTGTAGACATAAAAATTTATAATTAGTACCTACCCTTATAAAGTAAAAATATAAAGTTTAAGCGCATTGATGACTCAGTTAAACTACCATACCTTCATAATACAAGTGCATGGATAGTATTGGGATATTGAATTGTTCATTGGAAATCAATAGTAGTGTATGTCAATAATTATTCAAACATAATCCACAGTAGGTATTAACTGGGTGAAAATTATAATTAAACATAAATTAATTATTGTATTAGAAATTTGGTAGTTGCATTTTAGCTATTGCGTAGATATAATTAATTTAGTAGTACGTGTGAGTAATAATTGTGCAATGTAGATTGATTTTGACACCCAATATTTTAACATTCCACAAAAACTATATTGTAGTATCTTTCTAACTACAAATAAATATTTCTATAATTTTTTTTTATCTAGATAATTTTATAAGCGGTTAATTTTACAACGGTTAATTGACCTGGCGCGTCCTAATTTGATTTAAATTCACATTGATTTTCCGTGGAAGATTAGTAGGTATAATATTATTAGGTACTATTACCTTGCGTCAATAATCTGATGTATGACTTATTTGCAGACAGAATAAAGCTGTAAGGGCTCTTTGCACATTTCAGCCTCGCCTATCAATTATTTTAATTCATTTTTATTTGCTTAACTGATTATTTCTTTTGAAAACTTTAATATTATTATTCGTAAGAAGTTTTGTAAGAATTTGTATACTTTGATAACTTCAAGTGTTCGAGAGAAGCCTAGGGACAAGAGATAATAAATAAATAATGTTAAGGATGTCGAATGACAGTTGTTTAAGAAAAGCGCAAGGCATTCCTCCCATCAGCATTCAGAAAACGAGAAATATCATCTCGTATTGTGTTTCCTTCGTTTGAAGCAGAAATGCGTCACAATTTTCAACATTTATAAGAAAACGTTCTATATGAGAAAAAATATCCAATTATTAACTCTACTCATTCCTACTTTTAATTGAGAATGTAAAATTTGGAAACATTGACAGTTAAACTATGATTCTTTATAACATTTTAATATGCGGTAAGTACCTAATGAAGTAAAATCTCAAAGGCAATTCCACTTCCAATTTTATTTTATTAACATCGTTTCAGTACTTTTTGTTCGTGTCCATTCAAATTCAAAGCCATTCATTTTCCTTGAATAAAACTCACATTCTTTTTTTTTCCCAGCCAATAGTAACCCTTGAAGTTTCTCAACAATTCTTAAACCTTACAAATCCATTAACCCCTTTTCCTTCGCACACAGAGACAATCTACCCCCCGATAAAACAAGACCATTAGGCAGGGACGTCCTTTGACCTTCTGACCAGGAGAAAATAAATTAAGGATATTACTCGCCTCATACACGAAACTAAATTGTTCTTTCTCAGTTTCCAACTGGGTGAAAATTATAATATAGATTCGTTCAAATGTATATTGTACTATATTATATTCGTAGCGTTAACCTTTCGAGATAAATACCAAAAAGGAGAAAAAAATAATAGTAGTTTTGTGTGCCAACTTGACCAAACATGCTGGTCGAGATGGCACTCGTGAGAATCCATGTTGAACCCTTCTTGTGAAATCAGGTATACGTATGGAGAGGACGAATCTTTTCAAGGGTAGGCAAAACAAGAAGATATTAGTATTGTGACCAACCCACCTGAAATCCGATACTATAATAAACAAACTCTTGTGTTATATAAGTAGGTAGGTACACAAATAATATTATAACAATCTGAATAATATTATCATGCATAATATACTCAACCTATAATACTCGTGATTCCATTTACTAAGTTGAGATATATAACCTACATGTACCCCTTACTTGGTTATAATCTTTGAGAAGAAAATATATAATACATACTAGAGAAATAATGTGCTAATGCGCATGGTTCCACAAGTAAGTATAATGCTACCACGTGACTGCTGTTAAACTCATACTAACTGTGACGTTTGTCGGTAACGGTGTGTGACATTCGATTATTTATTTTTAATATTTTAGCGTTAACACAGAGGGATTTTGTGTTTTAATAATATAATTACTGAAAGGTAGTAGGTACCTACCTATGGGCTTTGTTGTTTTATCTTATGCTCTGCAGTCACGTGACTGTTGAATGAAGGAACCAATTTTCGGTTCTGCGTATCCAAAAAAGTTCTCTCATAATATTTGTACTCAGTGTGGTTATAATAATATACCTAATGTTTTTTTTTTTCGATAATAATTGCAACGATAAAGCTCATAATTCATGAAATGAGGAGCTCAGATTCAGGTCGACAAGTTTTTGCTCAAAATGTTCTTCATGCATGAAGGCTTTTACGTGCCGCACTGGGTTACACTATGATTTTTTTAGATGTTCCAATAATTAATATCAACGTGTTGAGAAAAAGCGTAGACCTTACTGTATAATATTGAAGTTTTAATAGTGAATTCGTTGTCATTGAATGGCAAACCGCTTTTTAAATACTTTGACCATAATTTTGAAAATACTTAGGTATTATTAAACTTGTTCCTTCCTGATTTTATGGTTGTTGAGTGACTGGAAATGAAGTAGATAAACTAGGTATGAAGGTTAAGCGAAGTTTACAGGGTTATGTTAGGTCTGTTTACAAATCTTTAAAGTTTTAAATTTACACTTGATTTGCAATCCCCACGTTGCGTTTATGAAAATTTTAAGCTAAATCTTCTTTCGCTACACACTAAAGATTCTATCAGCTGTAATTTTTAAAAATGTTGAATTTAGAATCATACGAAACTATCCTTATAACGAAATTTCTCTCTCTTTATACACGTGATTTCATGAAATTTAAAACAGCAACACGTGCTGGCAGGATAATGACAAAGTATAACTAATTTGGATCAAGTTTTTAACACTGACAATCAATTGAAGTAACGTGACGAATAATTGGACCACGTCCACTCGAGTTTCCCCATCGACGATCCGTTTGTACTTGACGCGGTTGAATTTGGACTGATGGATATCCGATTCACCCTATCACTCCACATCATCCATTTGGTGTTCCCCACTCACGCTCATTTTTTGGAGTGATCTCTCCATTTGTACGGATGCAGTGGGGTGTTTTTATAATTTTCACTAGATTGTTTCATTTTATTTTTATTTATTTTTTATTTTTATAAAATCAATAAATCATTACTCAGCATAACAGGCACAAGCCCTTTGCGTTTGTACTTCGTATAGGTCGTATAAGATCTGAGAATGGATTCAGAAAATATAAAGAAATAACACAAAAAATAAAAACATTGTTATTACCTATTTTCTAGCACTACAGAAAACTATTGTTCTTATATTTTCACTAAATCAGTCTATAAAATAGGGAATTAAAATAGGCATGTGTTTATGTTATTCTCCCATTGTTTGTGGAAACATATGGGTAATTCCACAAACACATTAGGCATGTCTTATACAATAATAAGGAGACCCTAATGGATTTCGGTTCGAATTCTCGACGTACTGTCGAATAAGAATAATAAAAATGATGTTATTTCTTTTCTATTCTTTTTCTTCTTATTATTATTATTGGCCTGAAAACATGACCATTAAAGAGAATCTCTGCAAAATTATTGTATTCATGTATAAAGGCCATCTTTAATCGAATCGTTTTTTTCCCCTTTGAAAAATAATAATGTTATGATTTCCTTTGGATAAAACTACATTAATATTATTGTAATTTCTTCAATTATTATTATTTCTTTTTATTAGATTTTTCTTATTATTTTAGGTACTTATTATTATAATTATTTTTGTTTTTAGTTGTCTCGCAATTCGGTGTACATTTATAACTCTTATGAATTCAGATACCTTAGGAAATTATGTATTTACGTATCATGCACTACTTCAGTTGCACACTATGCTAAAAAGGTTTTAAAGAAGTTCTGCATCCTTCGGTAACCTATTGATAACCTTTCCAAACCCTTCTAATTTTTCTCAAGACTTTAAAAATATTTTTTACAATCTACGTATTTTCGGTAATTTTGTACCTATCACGACATTTTTCAGCAAAAAATGGCAAGATTATAGCCAAAATTCTTAGCATAGTCCAGCAGAATGTCTATATATAAACAAAAAATCCGGATTTTATTTATGCAGTATAATAGTTATTTCTGTGTCTTCTGACTGCGTTTGTAGCTAAGTATTAGGTATATTGTGATTACGATTGCAATAATTTATTTTTATATAGAGTTTATGTGACACCACTCATTTGCAAAAAAAAACTCCATATAAAATGTACGATTTGAAACTGCAATCGTAATCACTATAAAGACCCCGTAGCCAGTAGTGTAACATAGTGATTACGATTAGAAACTGCAATCGTAATCACTATAAAGACCCCGTAGCCAGTAGTGTAACATAGTGATTTCGATTTGAAACTGCAATCGTAATCACTAAAGACCCCGTAGCCAGTAGTGTAACATAGTGATTACGATTTGAAACTGCAATCGTAATCACTATAAAGACCCCGTAGCCAGTAGTGTAACATAGTGATTACGATTAGAAACTGCAATCGTAATCACTATAAAGACCCCGTAGCCAGTAGTGTACCATAGTGATTACGATTTGTAACGGAATCACTTGTATTACACTTTATTGACTACAATGTGTGTGTACCTAACATTTTCATTTGCTACGGGATTTTATATTTTTATCAATAAAACAAACAAAAAAATAAAGTTCACCAAATAATTCATTAATATCAGTTTTGAAATGGAACAAAGAATATGAAAAAAATTGACCAAAAAGCAGCCTCATGTGAAGTGCTGTTCTTTCCAAATCCAAAATCCAAACTCCCTTTAGACCCCACTTAGGGGCATAGGGAGGCAACAAGAGCTCTCCATTGCGCTCGATCTTGCGCAACGTTAATGACCTCCTCCCACACCTTGTCCAGATTCCTCAGCTCTGCCTCGAAGGAGCGGAACACAGTATGAGAGGGTCTTCCTCGTCTCCGGGACCCTGATGGGAGGAAGAACAGCGCTCTCCTCGGCCAACTGTCATTCGGCATCCTTAACACATGTCCCAGCCAAGTCCATCTCCTCCACATAATAGTAGAGGTGATGGGCTCACGCTGGGTGCGCCGGCGTATAGCGTCGTTCGTGATGCGGTGGTACCATCTTATACCCAAAATTCTCCTGAGGCACTTCGTTTCGAATGCAGATACTTTTTGTGCCTGGGCCAGAGTCAGGTGCCAGGACTCACACCCATACAGGAGAATGGGCAACACACACGCATCAAACAGTTTACATTTCGTCTCGACACTAAACGCCGACGCCTTCCATATCTTGGTTGTTCTGTTGAGCTGTTCTTTATTTCCGAGTATTTTTATTCAAGGTTCTGAGTGTTTTGGTTGGATTTGATGCTACAGATACGATGAACGCATGATGAACTATAATAAAATTACTTGAAATTATTAAGGTTCTGCGAATAATTTGTTATAATAATGTCCACAATATAGTTTGACGTAAAAATGATAACATTAATCTATCATGCCGTCATATCACGTGATTTATACAATCATCCCGTCAACAGAACAAACAGAAAGTAGTAATCTAATTTAAATTGCAATACTTTTACAACCATTCATCATGACAGTAAGTTATTACAATAGTTTTATACACTGATTCATAATTATTATTATTTGTACGTACTGGAAAATTGAAAACAGTATCAAAATGCGGATACTATTATTTTAATACATAAACGAAGGCACAAGTTGTCACAGATTTTGAAAATGTTTTTATATAAATTTATTTTGTACGTGTGTATGCGTTCTAAGAGGAATCTTGGGACCTAGGCCGGAAATTGCGGCTGGCACCTGTAGGCTGAAAAGCAATGCAGAAATACGTGCACTCACAGCTGAACGATTGATCACAATATACCTAGTAACATCAGATCTGGAATATTGGCATGTTGGCAGGTCCGGGGTAGAGAGGGCCACAAGGAACCTTCTGTACAATAGGTCCACTAGTAGAACACCACCAAGAAGACCAAGGCAGCGGCTAAAGGACAACGTTCCCCGAGACCTGGACGTGCTGGGTTTGGGAGATCAGTGGGAGTCCATTGCGCAGGATGGGATGGCTTGGGAAAACATTGTTAAGGAGCCCAAAACTCTGCAAGAGTTGTATGGCCATCGGAAGTAAGTAAGTGTGTGTTCGACTGAGCTCTTCCTAAACGGTTGGACTGATTTGTACTAAATTGTGTTTATGATAAGGTTTATTCGAGGATGGTTTAGATTCACTATTTAATCCTATATTGAAAAAGTTTTTAATTGTTATTGATTTATATTTGAATAGTATGCTGTTTTTTTTATAATTACTTGATTTCCAATAGTGCCGTTTCAATAACGTTGTGTTTCTTCTTATTTCGGGTGTCAATCCGTAGACTGATCTGTCCCAAACAGCTACTGTCTTAAAACCTTCCTGTCATCAACAAGCCTCTTCATATCAAATTCTTACAAGCTACAGCGCATGTATCCAATCACGGGTGAATTTTGCTGTTGTCACTAGCATGAATTCCTTGGGTGATGGTGCAAAGCAGCCCTGGATGACGGATGTTGTGGCCTATCAAAGTTGCCCTCTACTGTGAAATTCTTTTGAGGAATTCCCTTGTACCTACTTAAACCCTATACAGCACCTCGTCATCTGGTGAACACATCTCAAATGGCTGATTTTTCATGTTTTGCATAATCATACAATAACTCCACTTTTGAAGTGGTTGATAGCCTAGCGGTTAAATCGACGGCTTTCGTACGCACATCAGCGTTTTGAAGGTCGTGAGTTCGAGCCCTGTTGCCGACCAGTTCCATTTTCACAACGTAAGCTTTGCTCTCTGTGATATGTATAGTTCTCACTTTGGTGATATGTAGATACCAAATTCATTACAAAAAAGAAAGAAAAGAAAAAGAGTCTTGATTAATTTTGTGATTTTGTTGAATGCGACGAAATTATATTTGGGTCTTTTCAAACAAACACTCTGTATAAAAGTCCGTTCTAGCTACAAAAATATTTTCATTAGGGACCTTTATACGACTGACTTTTACTTTTATTCTCATTAGAACTACAAGAAATCCCAGTTAACTTTATTATCAGAGGTGTCCTCAACTGGGGGAATAAACATCACCTCGCGATGTCCACGGGAGAAAATTGGTGCGGTGAAATAAAAATAATGGCTAAGTATCATTTTGATAAGGAGAGTACGTTTATACACCGTTACCAGATAGTAAAAGTTTATGAAAAAAGTATTAACAATAAAAGTAACACATTCCTATAAATAGAAAGGGCAGTGTTGAGAAAGCTTACATAGGTATTCGTATGTTAGAACGAATGATATTATTAATAATCTAATGTTTTTTTTTCTGCTGAACCAACGCGTGAATTTTAACATATTATCCTTATTGGCCATTTTATTCATTAATTGCAGGATGATGGCCTACCTAAAGATATTTTGCCCTTTAAAAATGCCATAAACTCCCTACTCCATTTTACACAACAGCCTACTTAGAATCTTTAATTGACACATGCTCAGATATTCCCCGTGTTTATATTGATACTTTTGGAGAACTCTGCAAAAAAATTCTGAAAAGTTGTGTCTAAATAAATAAAGCCAATTCTAACTTAGACGATGAATAAATATGAACACAATATGACGTTCCGTTTATCAAACATACACCTTATCGTTTAAATGCAGAAAGCGCATAAGATATCGTTTGAGGCCGCATCATATTAAAAACAGACCTTATATTATCACCGTAGGAAAATACTGTCGGCATGATCCTCCATGGAAATTTGTAAACATGGTCATCCCCTCAACGATGGTATTCTATCTTGCAAGTCATTCTTGCTCTCATTATGATCCCTCCAGGATTTTTTGGGATCTTTGAAGATCGCCACTACGTTATGATTTTTTCATGATGCTCCAATTTTAGAACAAAATTCTGAATTTCTGTTTCCCTTCTAGGTGGGTTCCTTACCTTTGTTATCACTTGTCAAGATTTTATATTTTACAATAATTTAAATAATTCCACCAAGATTGCACGTTCAATTCGTTAATTTTATATTTTTTTCATGCGATCTGTTATAGTCAGTTAATTCCTCCATGGTCATCTCCATCTCTTTCAGGCTTAAACTCCTACCTTTTGGTACACCATCAGTTGCCACTTTGGCTACGCGCTCGTATCCATTTATTTTGACACGATCCCTCCAGTGTCTTCGTCTGATTCTGCCCCATCTCACGACGTGGTCAACATCACACATTTGCCTAATGGTGTTATTTTTTATTCTGTCTTCAAGGTTTTACCCGTGATGGAGCGAAGTGTTCTCATCACGGATGTTCGGAGAATGGACATGGTTCTGGCAGTATCAGCCAGAGTTTCGATTCCGTCGGTAGGTACCTACGCCATGACAGGCCTGACAAATGTCTTGTAGATACTGTCTTTTTTCATATAATATCTATTTTTCCAAACGATATCTTTCAGCCAATTTCGTTGATTGTCATTATGTTTATGTGTGCCCAAGTGCCCTTAAAGGGTCTATGCTGGAAGCGATAAAATAAATGAATAAAAATAAGATATAAATTAGTGTAAGATAATGAAAACTGAAATACACATCTATAGATGGTTAAACTGAAGTGAACGTATATAGATCAAACCTCGAACAGGTTAATGAGTGTTCCTGTGACCTTTGCACTAACGAGTCTGAAGTTCGTGCCGCTGCTCGGTGTAATAATTGATGATGGATAGGAAAGAGATAAATCCCTGAGGGAAACGTAAATACAATTTATTGGTAGGTACATAATATATCTTGTGATAAGATCACTGTTATTTGTTAACATATTATTACTATTACCTACACGTCTGCGTGTTTGCAAATAGGTAAATCCCTAGTGATAAAAATCACAGTCACAATTTACATACACATGCCTATACTTACTAAATAAATAACCATAGAAAATGAACGTCGTGAATGAGTATGTGTATTTAGGAAGCGTGTTTAGTCGTGATGGAATGTGTGAAAAAGAAATGGAACGTAGGATTGTTGCTGGTTGCGGGGTGGGCGGTGCACTAAGACCAATGATGAGAAACAACAACATCTCACTACACGCAAATAAACTAGTTCATAACGCGATCCTGTTACCACCGATAATATAATATGGTTTTGAAACGCGGAGAATGGAGATGGACGAAAAAAGGAAGAATATAGTACAAATCTAGTTGAGATGAAATCTCTACGAAGAATATTTGGAAAAACTTTATGGGATATTGAAAGGAATGAAAATATTAGGAAGGAATGTGGTATGGAAAGAAGTGTTGTGGCAAAGATGAAAGTTAATATGTTGAGATGGTTTGGGCATGTGGAAAGAATGTATGCAAACAGAATGACAATGAGAATTCATAAGGCTGAAAGGAAAGGTGTAAGAAAGCGTGGCCGACCGAGAATGACGTGGATCGAATACATCTATTCCGTCCTCAAGGAAGGCCAGGTAAGAAGTAAGAGAAATAGAAGAGGGTGTATGAGAAATGCTATCTTGGGTGAAGAAGCGAAAGTCTAAGTATGCTTGGATAGAAAAGAGTAAAGGTCCGTTATCTCTGCCTACCCCTTACGGAAACGGCGAGATGGGCAAAAAAAACTTATTGTGGCATAACTATAATAATAGTTGGACATGTAATGATGTCGCGACACTTTCTTAAAATAATAATGTGTTCTGAGAAGCGAATTAGGTATAATTATTTTATTGTATTATCATCAATAGTTTTCGCAGCGCACGCGATGTAAAGAATATTATTGGAGTAAAGTTCGGTTTTTTATTGAAAACTAGCTTTCCCGACAGACGTTGTCTTGTGGTTCTAGCCCGAAGTTGCCCGTTAATATGTACATAATGTGAACTGCGTCCACGTAAAACAATACAAAATTAATTCGATTAAGTTAAGCTAATAAAATAATAACATTATTAAACTATTTCTGAAACATCCATATTTCATTCGTATTCAAAGCTCTATAATGAACTCGCGCACACATCCTACCTCGCATATTTCCAACACGAATGTGCCCGATAATATTGTTGACTTTGTATGAAAATTTTCTAACGCTCGAATCGTTGCGGTGGAGTAAGTGGGATGGGCTACTGTAGGAGCGTATGCGAGAATGAGAGGGAACTACCCGTGATGGCGTGGGCGCGTCATAGGTAACCGTTCCATACAAACTTAAATATGGTATTTTACAAAATTTGTTATCCAGTTTTTAAACATTTTATTAGTTATTCTGTTATCCGGAGCGGAGAAGAATCCATTAAATCAAACATCAGAAAATTCTGTTGAGCCGATCTCGAGTTATAAGTGTTCGCACTAACCCGACTTTAATTTATATTAGAGATATTATATAGCCTAGGTATGTCATACGAGGTTAGTGTAGCTTTCCAACAGTGAAATAATTTATTATATCGGTCCAGAAGTCTAGGAGCGTATTCAATGCAAATAATCAAAATCATTCCTCTTTATAATGTGAGTATAGATAATAATAAGCATAACTTGTCTTTCTGCTGATTCCGATAATAATAAATGGTTTCCTCAGACAAAATCGTAAAAATAACAACTGAACTTTGACATTATAAAAAGCTTCTTATAAATACCTAAGAATTAGCATTAGTTTGTTGTTCTGTGATTTCGCATCCCACTCTAAAATAATAGAGGTTCATAGATCACAGATAGCTGATGGTTGGGAACGTTCTAGTCAGAGAAGCTGATACGGGTTATCATAACAATATCACATCATTGGTTTATGTACTGTCACGTATTGTCACTTTATTTGTTAATGGATGGGGGTGGGGGCATAGTAAGCACCTATTGCTCCATATTAGTTTTTACCCACAATCATACTATAAAAAATTGTTGTTGCCAACAATGAATACATAATAATTAGGTACACATGCCAACCTCCGTTCTCTAGTTGTTTAAGACGCCACACTTGTTATCGATCGAAAAGTCTCGGAGTTCGATTCCCGAACGGCTATGAAATTTTCAACGTGTTTATTCACTTGAAAATTTTAACAGACTGATTGAGATTGAACGGAACGAGTTGATTTATTTTTTGGTCTGAACAAAATTTCTTTGCGAGTGACGCCATTGGTAAACGCAAGAACTAAAAGCGTTAATGACATCAGCCAGTCAGTGAGGCAGTGACAAAAACATTTGTATTATAAGACTTTATTTAAAATTTATTTATTTATTTCCATTATCAATTAAACTTAACAAACAGTTTACATATATAATTATTGGAATTTACTGCCCCATAATTAATAAGCAATAATAATAAATTAGTTTATTTTTCGAAAATAATATACTTACAATATAAGTTTTACCTTTCACAATTAAATAAATTGAAAAATCCAACAACGTAAAGCCCGTGTGTGGGTGTAATAATTGAAACAACAATATTTTTATAAAACAAATACCTACAGCTCAAAATCAAAGCAATAAGTAAAAGCAAATTCCAGTTCAAGAGTAAGCAAAAAAAAGTTTATATAAAACAATAAAACAAAAAAAAATATTAAAAATAATCCAAAAACAATATTAGAAATGAAACACAAAATAACAACCATACACACCAGCAATCACCAGAGGATCCCATAGGTAGTACAGTGACAACCGTTACATCAAATACGCAGTCATTTCCCGAAGCCATAAAGTGCTTGAGGTATGTTAAATATTTATTTTTGTTCCTCAGACTGTCTGGCATATCATAATATTATGATGGCTGTGAAAATAGCAAAAAGCTATTGATTAATTTAATAGTTTGTTGAAGAAACTCCCTTGGACGTAATATGACTTGGCTTACCTACATTAGTTAGTTCCACAGCGATGAAGCGATTTTCTCTGTATTCCCTCTCCACTTCCTTGTGGTCCGCAGTTTAAGCCAAGCATCGGACGATGATAATTTTATTTCCAACCCACAGCAGGATTTCCCTCCAATATCTTCCATTTAGCTTCACAATCTAATATTGACTGTCAGTTCTGTTTATCTTTGAGTCGAACAAACTAATCTAATTGAAATGCATTTAAAGGTTAAAACCGAATTGATGGTAACCGCTTTATACCTTTTCATTCGCCTTAAACAAAATAATGTGGTTAAATCAGCATATTTCAAAAGGTTATAACTTGATCCCAAATGTTTTATTATTGCTTTTTGAAGATTGGTACTGGTCTTTTGGATTTTGTCAATTTTGCTAGCTGATAACCATTGTTTTGTTGCATAACAATTGATAACTTCGTCCGTTAGGCAGAATTTTCGTTGAAAAACTATAATAGGTATCCCCACGAAAATCATCTTACATAATATTACTTACTGATGATTTATATACATAGGACAATCAAATGAACCTTTTATATTCTTTACGTCCGACAGGTTTTGCTGCTAATCGTCGAGATTTTCACAGGCAGGTACCCAACGAAAAGAGGAAACACTAATTTGCGGACTGTGACCGTTTTTCATGGCTTCAGGAGAAAACTACACAATGAGGAACATCAATTTAGACCTGCTGGTGAAAAGAGACTCTCCTCGTGGTAGGCCATCAATTCAGACTCTCAAAGAAGTGGTCTTTTCCACTGACTTTGTTCAGCTGTGCCCGGCTGATACAAGAGACATCTCATGGGGTGGGTAGGCTAATATATGGCATTCTGCCTTCAAAGGCAGTGTGTACAAAAATATCTTTTCATCTCACAGGTGCCAATAGTTGGGTCTAGCAAGACAAATATTTAAACGAAATCAAAGTCCTCCCTGAATACAATTATAATTTAAATTTTATAAGTAAAAATGTTATAATCTATACTAATAAAGAGGAAAGATTTGATTTTTTGTTTGTTTGTTTGCATCGAATAGGCTCAAAAAGTACTGAACCGATTTGAAAACTTCTTTCACTTTTAGGAAGCTACACTATCTCCGGTGAACATAGGCTATATTGAATTTCCAAAAAAATGGGTAAACAACGAAAACTTCAATAATGTAACCCAAGATGTAAAAAATTTCCCTAAAATATTATTTTTATCGCGAACGCTGTGAAAACTAATGATGATAGAATAAAATAATTAGTACAATTTTGTAGAAGACATCATTATTTACAAAAAGTATCGCGACAACATATGTCTAACTATTATAGTTATGCCACAATAAGTGTTTGTTTATTTTAAAAAATTCAATAAAATGTCACCTCTAGAAAAGGCTCTTTATTGGTATCTTGGTATTAATCCTTATTAAAATAAATTAGTTCATATTCAAGTCTGCTTTAATATGGTTGTATAACTTTTTGAATTATTCAATTTGGACATTCCATTCGAAAGTTATCACGAGTTTAAAAATGTGAGTATTGGAAAAAAAGCATAATCTCTATCATCCCAACTATGGGAGCGGGGAGGGGACTGAGGGGTGTCATGTCAAGTTTAGTAAAAATACCGCGCAAAGTAGTCGCGGTGGTAAAGTGACGTGACACGATACATTGCAATGCAATTATTCCAGATTAACATATGCTATAAAATATTTTGAAAAAGTTAGGGATCTGTATGAAAACTAAATTATTTTTAAGTATCTTTCTACCCGTGCGAAGCTGGGGCGGACCTCTAGTCTCTAAATAAAACTATATTGGTTGGTAAACGAAACGTATTACTAAAGAATAAAAGATTCACTTAACTCTGAGAAAAGCTACGAAATTTTGTATTTCGTCCAGCGATGTTTCTTCGTATGTATGATCTCCCAAATAGCGGCCCTCCTTGGTACAGGAGACCCGTGGCAGTCTGAGGACGTCCAGCGGTCCCTAACACGCACTCATGGTTGAGAGAAATCCTCCTCTCGCTCTTTCCATCCAAAGAAAACGGCTTGGTAGGTATGACGTCCTAGGTTAAACGAGTCGGTCCAGACTCATTCAGTTCAGTATTTATATGAACTTTTATACCCCAAAGTAAGATTGATCACAACCCTACACGAGCCTTCATTTGCCCTTAAGTTAGCGTAATGAAAGTACTATGAAATGTTGAATTTGTAGCTTGAAAATTTACAACCCCAATTCTCGACATTTTTGCCCACAGCCTTGAACAATTTTAACTCATATTCCACCCGTAAACTGGATCCCGCATTCTGTAATCGAATACATAAAAATAAAAATCTTTGCAAATTATTGCAACAAAGTATCTAATTTTATTCAACAAATTTGATTAACGTACCTTCTGTTAATATGCGGGTAAGATTATAGGTGATTCCTGTATATTATTAACATCTCGACACTATTATCACTTTCTGGTTTCATATTAATTGCAAACTTACATTTTTCTTTTAAATTTTTAAAAAATCATCTTGACGAAGCGACTTTGAACAAGTCAAAAAAAATTATCCCGCCTGCAGGTTCTCTGAACTCGCCTACCTTGCATCGTTCGTGTGTTCGGTGCAACTCGGTATTCTCCGTAACAACCGAACAGAGGCGTTACTATCGCCCTGTCCACGAGCACTACACTCTTAACTACTAAATATAAATAAACGCCCTGTGTTATATATCCGTTACGCTGTACTCTCAAAAAAAATCGTTACAGGACATCAAAAGTGAGGTAAGTGGGGACAATTCAAATAGTTAATAAATGACGTATCGTCAATTACTTAAATCAAGCATACTATTACAATCCAGCCTTAAAGGAAGCTGCTATTTAACGTTACATTTTATGCAGGCCGTGCATTTTTGTATGTTATTTTCTGTATATTACAAAAAAATAAATTAAAATTTTGTATAGGTTAAACTTACAGCAAATTAAACCTACTAATAATTGTAGAAATTATTAATTTTTGACTGTTTTCACAACAAGTTGACTGGGAAAATTTCACAAGAATATAATGTTCCTTGCAGTTTTAATTAATTATGATTATCTTCATGTTACGTAGCTTGCTAAAGAACATTAGTGGCATAAGTCCGTTAAATGTTGTTGAAATCATTAATAATGTTAATCACCCTTATTAAGTCCTCATATTTTACAAGAGAGGTTGATGCTGAACGAGTTTGATCTACTAAGCCTCAAAGTGGATGCTACAAAAAGCTTTTGACGAATTCATCCGGACTCAGGAACGAAATAATTTTAAGCTTCATCATCGCAGAAATTATGATGGCTCTCAACGAAGGAGTACTCTTGTATCGAAATTAATAATTTTGAAATAATATTGCAGTAGTAAAAACTCATAATTACACTGCTCAATTTTAGTCAAGAGTTCCTAGTTACCTACTAGGTACTGCTTCTTCCTCAGTAATCTTCCACCCAGATTTATCTTGGGCTTTTGTATGACATCTTCTACCCGCGACTAGAATAATACCATCGGCCCATCTTTCATGGGGCTGGCGCCTTCCTCTCCTTTTATCCCACTGTCTCCAGTTAAGGATTCTGGGTGCCCATCACTTTGTCACATCGTCTTCGGGATCCTGATGGCAGGAGTAACAGCGCTTTTCCCGTTAGAATGTCTGTAGACATCATGAACACAATATTTCAACCATGTTAATCTATTATCCTATATAGAACAGTTCCAGAACAGCTTCAAGGCTTAAAAAATATCATCCACAATGCACCATTGGAACTCAATATAAGACCATGGAGGTGCAATTTGTTAGAGGTAAAAGTCTATCATCGTGGTTTTACCCCAAACAACACTCTAGGGCAGGCTAAAAAAGGTTGCAGCGAGCTCTTGTAACCTTCTACAATAATTTATTTACAACTTTTTTAGAACGTTTTCTACTACTTTTGAGTAACTACAGGTTCATTCACTATAATATACTTTTAAGATTAATCCACCCAATCTAATTCCACAGCCAACCTAATAATGAATGTTGTCCAAAACTTCGTTGGGTGAGAAATATCCGATAGTCTACCTACAATACGGCTTGGCATATTGAAATAATAATTTATGGTGGGTTTTATTACCCTGGCGACCTTACCTTCCAATCAACCAGCTGAGAAGATTAATCTCCTTGCGAGTCTTAAATGGTTGACAACCTTCCCGTTATTTCCAGATGCCAAAATATACTTTTCCTTGCCGGCCGGAGTTCACCTGTAAACGCAATATTGTTTACCTTCGTCGAATTTCTCTTGATATTTTAGCCATTATTATCCTTCTTTTTGAGAACGATAATAAATATTTACCTTCAGTAAAATCAACAGTGTATTTTGGTGTTTCTCAATATTATCATTCGTACTCTTATTTACCTATATTTCTTACAAAATAATTGTTTGAAATTTTGGTAAAATTAACATTAATTAAAGACCTGCGTCGGCCGTTTGGTAAATTTTCAATCAGGATGCTTCGGTAGGCCGAGAAGTAGGAAAGGTGGAGATACTTCGGTAGGCCGAGAAGTAGGAAAGGTGGACATACTTCGGTACTTAAAACATTTTATCGTTGTTAGGTATATCTACTATAATTTATTATTCTTTTACTTCTACTTATGGCTGATTGCAAAATGTTTACCTTTAGAGGTCGAATCAAAATTTGGGCTTGTGCAATCTACATATAATTATGACCCCGCGGAGACAGGAAGCGTTCAAGCGTTCCGAGTTCTGCGTTCCGTGTTCTTTGTAAGTAGTAGACCACTATAGCAACTCGCAGACATAGCGGCAGTCAGACCGCGCCGGTCAGTTAAATGCTCGCGTTCTTGCGTTCTATTGTCAGAAGTACAAAGAACTCGTGGGACGCCTCGCTCGCAAGATGGCTTACACAGAAAAATTAATTGACTTAGTAAGAGAGAGGCGCCGAAATATCGCCTTACTCCAGTTGAATATAAAAAAAACTGCTAACCTAGGGTAGCCCAGAACTCATAGTATAATATTATAACAGCCTTTTCGTGTAAAACATATCTTTGCATAAAAAATCATAATTTTACGATTAAAATGAATTATTTATCCTTGGAATTATTATAGAAACTTTTAAATGATATCGACTATTGGAGCTTTTTATTATCTGCTTTAGAACTACATATTCAATATTAATCGGTACTTTAAGGGGGACCCACTGAAGTTACGGACCTCAAATTTTACGTGCTTGTGTAGGAGCATAAGAACAACCCGTATACCAAATTTCATGAAAATCGAAAAAAAAAATTTTTTCTTTTTTTAGCCCTTTTTCTAGAACGAGTGAAATTTTCTTTGGATACTTTAAGAGGGTTCCTCTGAAGGTACAGATCTCAACATTTTACTGACTCATCTACATCGAGGGGCTAACCGTTCTACCAAATTTCAATCAAATCGGATAAGAATTACTATGAGTTATGGGTGCGCACACATTTTTGGAGTACGCGAACGGGTACGGGTACACGGAAATTTAAAAAAAAATGCATTTTTGGAATCTACACCCTCGAAAACGTCGAGAAAATTAATTTACCGAAATCTATTTTTTTTTTTGAAATCCGATCACAAGACTCATGTATATTCCATATACTATGAGTAATATCGCCAGTTAATGTCTTATTTTTTTATTTCTTTTTTTATATAATTAAGCAATTCATTAAAGCTATTTATTGACATTCGGATGTAAATAAAAAAAAAACGTTCTTCATCTTCAAGTAATTCAGGAAAACTGATCTCTCCTTTTTAAGGATTTAATTGGATGCACCCAGTATCTTTTTTTCTTATTAGACTCATTAGATGAAGCAGTGCTTCATCTTCTGAAGACGAACTATCGAAATACATGTATCACGTACAAGCTTGGTTGGGAAAATGGAACGCAGCATTTCTTACCGTGTGCTATGCGTGTAAGAACTCGCGTAGAACTCGACCGTACGAACGCTGGACGCTTGAACGCTTCCTGTCTGCGCGGGCTCCATACTCTATGTAAATAACCAAATCATTGTAACATAGGTACTCTTAAGTTATACTACCAGAATAGCAGAGGATTGAAGAGCAAGACTTGCGAGTTTCGTGCTAACCTTATCATAAACAACTTTGACATCGTAGTTCTGACGGAGACCTGGCTTAGGACTGGTGTCTCGGATTCTGAATTGTTCGATGACCGTTATGTGGTATTCCGCAGAGACAGAGATTTTGATTTCACAAATAAGAGGGATGGTGGCGGTGTTCTGATAGCGGTTCAGAGGTCCTTGAAGTGTTCGCGTGCTCCCATGTGGGAAACCCTGGGTGAGAACTTGTTTATCTCGCTTTTTCTGTCTTCTAATGCAAATATAAACCTGTCCAGACCAAATCTTATCCTAGGTGTTGTCTACATTCCGCCGTCATCCCCTATCTCCGAATATGAAACACATCTCAATAGTCTTTCTGCCAATATTTTAAAACATGACCAAAACACTCATATATGTATTTTAGGCGATTACAATGTCCCTGGAATTAGGTGGATGACTGGTGGGATGAACCCCGAAGCCACTGTTGAGTCGAGCCCAGGCGATACGGCCAGATTACTACTTGAATCAATCTCCTTCTTAAATGTTAAGCAATACAATCATATTCCCAACAAAAATAATAAAATCTTGGATTTGGTTCTGTCTGATGTTGCTTGTACTGTGATTCGAGGAGATTTTCCTCTAGTGCCTGAGGATGGTCATCATCCTTCTTTGTTGATTGATATTCCCCTTGAACCAAATGTGCAGTTGGACACCCAAAGTGTACCCAAATATAATTTTTTCAAAGCCAATTTTAATGAAATAAATCATATGCTCAGCCTAATTGATTGGAATGCTCTATTGGATGACAAAAATACTGATCGTGCTGTGGAAATTTTCTACGATACGCTGGTTAATATAATTGACTTACATACACCTAAGAAACTAGCCAAAAAGTCCAAGTACCCATTTTGGTATAGAAGTTCTACAGTTGCGTTGGTTCGAGACAAGAATAAATACTGGGACCGATGGAGAAAATATAATAATCAATTTGACTACGCTGCCTATTCTAACTTTAGATCTCAACTCAAAATTGCACACAGAAATGATCATAGACACTATATTGCTAGCATTGAAAAATCTATCAAAACTAACATAAAGCCGTTTTTCTCCTATATTAACAACTTAAAGGTGTCTGACTCATATCCCAAAAACATGCATTACAAGGATATTGTATCTGATGATCCTGAACGTATTCATCACTTTCATCGATTAACATCTTAAGCTCCGAAATCTATAGCAAACTTATCAACCTCAACACTAATAAGGGCGCTGGACCTGACTTGATTTCCCCCATTGTTCTGAGTAAATGTGCGTCTCACCTGACCAAGCCTCTGCATATTCTCTTCAACAAGAGTATCAGGGAGGGCTGCTTTCCAACCATTTGGAAAACAGCTCACGTTACCCCTATTCATAAGGCAGGTAATAAGGATGATATTACGAACTATCACCCAATATCAATACTCTCCTCTGTATCCAAGGTTTTTGAAATGATAATCAAGGATCACATTTATAATTTTCTCAAACCTCAACTCTTGGAGGAGCAACATGGTTTCATGGCTAATAGATCGACCACCTCAAACCTTCTCGTATATGCGGATTTTCTTTTCAGGGCGATGGACCAACGCATACAAATCGACGCAATTTATACAGACTTTCGGAAGGCATTTGATAAGGTTGATCATGGACTACTGGTTCAAAAGCTTTCATATTATGGTATCCACGGTGACCTATTGAGGTGGATTAGTTCATATTTAAGTAATAGACTTATGACAGTAACTCTTAATGGTTTCAAGTCAGAGTGCGTGTGTGTTACATCGGGGGTACCCCAGGGTTCTGTCTTGGGCCCTCTGCTGTTTCTGGCTTTCATCAATGACATAGGAAATTGCTTCGTTCATTCGGATTTTTTACTATTTGCAGACGATTTCAAAATTTATCGTCCCATAAGATCTAATGATGATGCTGCTTTACTGGAGGAGGATCTCGGTAGGGTCCACGACTACTGTGTTCGTAATAGATTGGAACTAAATCTGAAAAAATGCTTTTCCATATCCTTTACTAAAAACAGAAATATTATTTCTCATAATTATGCGATTGACGATACTATTCTGCAGCGACTCGACTCGGTGAGGGATCTTGGTGTTACCTTAGACTCCAAGTTGCATTTCGACGTTCACGTTGAAAACATTCTGACACAATGCAACAAAATGCTCGGTTTTATCCTAAGAGTGACTAAGGAATTCAGGGATCCTACGTCTCTTATGACCCTGTATGTCTCACTTGTACGCTCTCGAGCTGAGTATTGCTCCCCTGTGTGGAATCCCTTATATGACAAATATAATATTGCATTAGAAAAAATCCAACATAAATTAGTACGAATTGGAAATCGCAGATTTGGGACATCACGCTTTAATGATTTAACGGACCTCTCGTCGAGGCGTAAACTTGCTGACGCCTGTTTGCTACGTAGAATTTGCATGTCCACACTGGACACACCCCAATTATTGAAATTGATTAACTTCGCGGTTCCAACAGTTAGACGATCATTTTGGCCCTTTCACATTAATCGTCACTTAACTAATGCGGGTTTGCGAAATCCTCTGCTAAGAATGACTAAAAACTACAATAATAAATTTAAAGATGTCGATATGTTTCACGGTAGCTCCGATACATTCAGGAGATCAATATTATCTATACTTGAGCAGTGAGTATCCCTCCCCCTTCCTTTCTTCCCCACTACTTTTTGAACTCTTTTATTATTTTTAAATTCCAAATATTAATCTATTTTCAATTTTTCTTCTTTTTCTAACCTTAGTATATAAGTTGACATTATTTAAGTTTGTTAATTTTTGTATAATATGTATGTTGATAAACTCGGGCCGTCTTCCCCTTGGTTCTCCTTGTCTGCTTTGGCTCCCTATTGCGGCTATGGGACCTCCGGGGCTTTAGGATCTGGGGGTTTGGTGGGCGCTTTGGTGTGCCGGGGTGGGCATTGGGTTCGGGGGTGGATGGCCTGATTCATAATATATTTACACCTGTAATGGGGTGCAGCATGATCTGTTTATTGATGTTTGTTCATGTGTTACTATTTTTGTGTCGTACCTGTTGGTGTATGGTTGGGAATAAATAAATAAAAACAAATATGCCACGATACTCAGTGAGCCACTAATCAACCATATTTTATTTAGAGACAAAACAGAACTTTCTAACATGTATACACCTATAATATAATAGTGTCTCCCGTACCCATTTGTATGCTGCAATTCATCATCTTCAGTGTAGTAATTCCATTAAGTTTACCATGAATCTGCATATTTTGATATTGCACCATACTTCCTAAAATGATTTAGATGGCGGCGTCCGTGTGACAGTTTGAAGATTCCAGTGTAATCCACAAACAGTGGGGATCCTTTTCAACTACAGCAATATCGCATCTTAATATTATATTTTTTCTTTGACTGGTCAATATAAGAATCTTCTCTACATTTCATTTTATCTTCTTTACTGGACGTAGGCTTATGATTATTTTTTTTTTAATTATAGACCTCCAACCGGACTCGCTTATTACTATGTTTTTTTTTTTCAAATTCTTCAATCAAAAGTCGAATTGATTCTTTTTTCAGATTAAGGACTCTTATTTTTCCTTATTATTTCTCAGGTAATTAAACCAATGATTGTACATATTGGGAATTATTATTGGCTTATAATGAGACTTTCAGATATTGGACAACGGAGTTGAGGGCTGCCAACCTTTTTTGGCCAAAGTCGTGTTGTACTTCTAGGAAAAATGTTACTTCTTCTTCTTCTTCTTGAAGTCTTAAATATGCGAGAATTTTATGAGAGTAGCTTCCTTCTAAAAAATATCAATCACAAAGAGCAAATTTGATTGTCTTCATCTTAGTGACAGCACTTGCACGTCTCAGCCATCCTTGAATGGCATATTTTGTTTGTCGACATCATCCACCAATATCGTTTTTCCATGATGCCGTCACCCGGTAGCAGCTTGCCACATCGTACAAAGTCACACAACTAATCAGTCACCATTAATACTTAGTCATATTCATAGTCGACACAGAAAAAAGCTTCCTAGTCACTCAACTGGTCACCTCCTTCCCTCTAACAAAGAAATCAAATTAGGTACATCAATTTGTACTTCTAACCCTCTGAAGTCCTTTGAATTTAAAATTTTCTTTATTCTGTCTTGGAATCAACCCCGCAATTCAACTCAACACACCCACATACTCAGAATTCCTTGCGATGGAAATAATATTACACGTCATTTATTATAATAATATGATGAAAGTTTATATGAAATTATTACAACAAAATAATTAAAGACACTGAAAGGTGTAAAACCTTAATTAAACTGTGTGTGTATGCGAGCGCGTTAGAGGATGGAGGCTTTAGATTACGAACATACCTATATATAGCTTTCGAGGTAGTTTATTACAACATTAAACCTAGGTACCCGTTAATTACAGGAAACGACAATTTATTACAAATGAAATAGGTACATATCCTGTCAATGTCATTTTAAATATACTTTTCAACCTGTTGGTTATGAATAGCCAATATCTTCAGAAGACAACTATCAGACATAATAAATAATTAAGTAAAATTAACGAATTGAACGTGCATTCTTGGTGGAATTATTTAAATAAAATAATTTAAATGAAACAATTGATTTGTTATTCCACTATATTTATTTACCTGACTAGTTTCGCAGGAACAGGTCCTGCATGGTCACAGGTGACTTAGAAACATGGTCACAGGTGACTTGGTTTCTAAGTCACCTGTGACCATGCAGGACCTGTTCCTGCGAAACTAGTCAGGTAAATAAATATAGTGGAATAACAAATCAATTGTTTCATTTAAATTATTTTAAATAATTAAGTGTTTAGGTGTCGATGGCAGTCGTGCAAAGAGGGCGCTTTCTCCCATCAGGGTCTTGAAAAAAACCCTTGCACACCGAGTTCCATTTTTTTTTAGGGAAAGCCGCCCAAGATGAACGCGGTGGATTTAAAAAAAAAATTCCATAAGCCGATTGAAAATACGGTTTTATTCTTGAAATTAAATAAACTTATTAAATATTGAATTGTGATCATAATTTCTACTTACTCGTATAAATAAGACACTGGAATTCGATTTTCTAAAACCAATAAAAATGCCACCAGTCTTTATTGTGTCTTTTTCTAATAATTGACAGCTTCCATTAAGAGTAGATGTGTTGTACATTTCACTCAAGTGATTCCTCTTCGATATCCTCCGAACAACTCATATCCGGTAATTGATTGCTATAAGCAATCGAACACGAGTGGGATGCGAATACATTTTATTATTCCATTAATATATTTTTATATTGCCTTAAGACAGTTGAATGGTGACAAAAACATTCGCAAGCTTTTCCCGGAATACCTATTTCGGTTTAAAACAAAGGAACGTCAAATTACGAAAATCTGCTTTTTGGGTTCGTTTTTTTATTTCCTGTGAAGTCTTATTATCTTTATTATGTGGGTGAATAAATAAATAGATCGCTTTTATGTTGTTCCGGAAAAACAAACCCCCCGTCTCCAATAATTATCTCCCAATTTACCAAGAATTAGTTACCTACTAAGGGTTTAACGTTTAAGTAGTTGATTGCTATTATTTGAGAAATCTAAACATGGAATATTTCACGTTTATCCTTTTATGTTTTTATTGAGAACAAAGCATCTTTTTGTCTTTGATCAATTCGAGAATTCAAGGGTGGCAGAATAATTGTTGACATTCTTTTTTTTTTTTATTTCAACCCACCTGTTACTAAAATAAATTTAACCACTGATGTTTGCTTCCAGTGTCGGCACGACTATCAGTGTTACCAACCCAAATTTTAGAATACAAGTAAATAAACTGCCAAATATTTGTAGGAATTGTCAGATTGGTTTTTGGTATTCAAACATATATAATTTCCCTAAAAAAATTGTAATTGATTTTCTAAAAAAAAAAATGTTTTCATATGGGAAAGTCTCAAATTAGGTAGGTTTCTGCCTGAAATCGTAGTTAAAATCGGTAAATCATCCGAAAAGTTAGTAGATATGGCAACGTCGGCCACGAAGTTTTTCCAAACATCTTTATGTTACGGGAATCGTACAACTTCATGTCAGCAATCCATCATCTTGGAGGTTCGCAGATATAGTTTTTTTTTTGGCCTGTCTTTTCTTTTCCCATCCGATTGAGCAGTATTTTACTGTATACCTTAAGGCCTATTATACAATATACAATAGACTTGGAAAACATAAGCTACTTTTTTTTTAAAGGGGATATTTTGCGCTCCAACCTGTAGGTAGTGGTCTATTGTGCTTCCAAGTAACTTATAGCCAAGCTTATTTAATCTGCAGTTAATCGTGAAAAAAAAAAATGAACGATTCATTGATTGGAAGAAGGTTAAAGGTAAGATATTTGAAGTCAATAACTATGAATTTTGAGTTTTGACACAGACAAGATCAAATTGATAAATATTGGTAGATACATTTAATACTTTTTTTTTCAAATTTCATTTTAATGTCGTGTTAAAAAATTGTCTCTATCTTTTGTAATAAAGAAATGATAACGTAGGTATTATTTAATAACACCATTCGTAGTTACATGAAAATCAAAATAAAACATTTTTAGACATTTCAATATTTTTAAGAAATTGAAAAACACTTTGTAGATATGACTATTTTCGTTACCTAAATAAACTATTAGTACCTGCCTAATAATAAAATTAAAATATTTCGCATTGGGTATAACAAGACCGAGGGCAATGGAGAGCTCTTGTTGCCTCCCCATGCCCCTTAGTGGATTGTAAGCGGATATCTGATTGATTGATTGTAATAACAGTTTTTACTAGGTAACAATAGAGAAAAGAATACATACTGAACTAATTAAACCAGTCGATAGAAACCGCCAACTGTTTTTTTTTCAGAAAGGTCTCCAAAAGAAGTAAAAATGTTTTGTTTATTTTCAATTCCATTTATGAATAAAATACCTAATTATTGATATAATATGTCTGCTGTACAGTGCAGTGAATAAATTTAAATTAAAAACTGCATGACATTGCAGGTAGTTACCATTTTTAAAAATGAGACTCCAAATGTCATTATTTTACAAAAAAAGAAGAGAGAAGGTACTAGGTAGGTACATCAAATTATACTCGGTTTTTTTTTCATAAAAATTTGCACATAAAAGTTAGTGCTATGTAATATAAAACACAAATAATTTATGATTTTAATTGCATTTTTGTGATGTTGCAGCGCGCGAATATTTTTTACACATTATTAAATTACTTAAATATTAAAAATAAACATCAAAGGTAAAACAAACAAAAAGATAAAATACACAAAATAAATAAAAATTTACAACTTTTAAATACCTGCAATGATTATTTTATTACTATTTGTAATCTATGGGCTTTAAATTTTTTTTTTTTTAAATGTTTGGCATATGCTTTTGATTCATTTTTTTTGTTTGACACCTGAAATAACGCTTTGGAAGGTGGATAAAATTTTTAATTGGATGTGATGTGGCTACAGTGGATGATCGTTAAACGATTATAATCCATTCTAACACCATGTTCATAAGCCAATCGATTGTTTAGTTCTAAAGGCCCTTAAAATCGAAGCACTAATCTTGTGTTCTTAAAAACGTCCAAAACTTTATTTCAAATACCATCATTCAATAGACATTGTGTATCTAACCATAATGATTCTATAAAATTAGGTTTTAATGGGGTCTATTCTTGCAATGCAATGTGATTTATTGCCTTCTACACCGCCATCTCTTGGATTTTGCGGAAGTTGCGCAATTATAAAGGAATTGTTTTTAATACAAACTTATGACCCGTCAAACTTCGTCTTGCATCCATATCAACAGTTATCATTACATAGTGCAATAAATTGTTAGCTAAATTTAATTCTTATTCACGAAAAAAGTCAAAATCATTTTTTAATAAGTTAGGTCGAAGTTCGACGGGCGGGTCAGCTGGTAAGTTAATAATAATAATATTAAGAAGAATTTGTATTTCTGAAGTATGAAGTCCCAAGCAAGTCCCAAGTTTTTTACATTTTAATGTTTGTGTAGGTAAGAATTTGGATTTGGATTGGATTGGTAGGTAAGAATGCCAGATTTATAGAATTTCAGTTTTTATTTAATTTTCAACGAAATAGAAGTGTACGAAACATCTTGGACTAGAGTCCATAGGAATAATAGATTATTACCTTCGTTGCATATAAAATAAAAGGCACACCCTTCAAATTTAAGTGCGTGCAAACTGCATAATACCACTTTATATGTAGACGAATTGTTCTCAATACTGTTATTCTGTCTAACATGCGTGCACACTGCATGTGCGTCATATTTTTACGTGACTTCATAGAAGAACCGAAAAATAAATGTCTCGGCGCAAAAACGCAGGATGCGCCGTACTTCCTGAAATCCAAGAAAAGGCGAATTTATTGTGTTACTAGCTTTCCCGACAGACGTTGTTCTGTTTTCCTTACTATGAATATTGAATTCAAATTTGTATGGTGATGAATTAATTATCATTATTTGACCAATGTGATTTCAAACGATGCGTCTGTTTTAAAGCACGTTTATTCTATCCGCATTCTGTCATTTGCACCAATTGACAATTTCTGTCAAAATTTCAAAATTGCAATAAAAGTTATAAGGTAAAAAGTAAGTAGTAAGTATGTTGTCTACATAGAGTTTTCTTTAATTTTCTAATTTTCCATGCATTTTTATTAATTTTTTCTTCTTAAAGGACATTCTCCTGATAAAAGGCTACACGTCAAAAAAAGAATTAGTGAAATCGGTCCATCCGTTTACGCGTGATGCGATGACATCGGGAAATAGCTCTCCATTTTTATATATAAGATTTGATTTCGTTCATAAAACGAGTAAGTAAGTATAGTAATAATGTATCTCCGTTGCGCGAACATAATATTTTTTGTGACTTCGTCCGTTGAACGAACATTCGATAATTGAGGACCTGCTGTACTGCCTTAATTAAAGGGGACAACTAGACGTGACCGCAGACCCAAACCAGAGTTGACTGTGTTTTCATAGACTCTCGTTCCAGTGATAATAATAATTGTATTAAAAAATACAAACAACTCACCTCTACGAGTTTTTTTTTTAGTTTGAAACTCTCAAATTAAAACCCGCCAAATGTTTTTATCCGATTTTCCAGTGTAACGTGTTATTTTTAAAAGCAAAGAAAAACAAATTTCAAAATAATGGTAAAAAAAATCAAATGAAAAAGATACAGGTAGTAGTTTTCTAGCGGTTACGACGCCGGCTTTCGCACTTTTTCATGCGGAGGTCGTGGGCTCGATCCCAGGTGTCGACCATCTTCCTGTTTTACCACAGTAGCTTTATGTAGCTTTCTGTGAAAGATTGTACCTATTTGTGTTCACTTTGAGTGAACACAGATTCATTAAAAAATGAAAAAAATATATACATATATAAAAATTATTTTCTTCACATAGCAACAGAACAGTTATGTTAAGGAACCTCAGATCAAGTAGGTAGGCATCATATTATTCTTGGATATAATATTACCTCCAACTTCTTTTTTCTCTTTTCTAGCTCTGCGCTCGATCGGTTTCGAGTGATTCGGCTCCCTCCAAATTCTTTTATTATTAATATTCATAGCAATCGACTTACGGATGAAAATTATTTAAGTATGAAAAATATTACCTGTAGATGTCATTAGTATGATAGAAGTGTGAGATATTATCAACGAAAATTTTAAGTTTTTTTTTTTTGAAAATTTTAAGTTATGAAAGACGAACTTAACCAGTTAATTTAATAATATTTGATGAGTTTTTTTTTATATGAAAAGCAAAAAAAGAAACTGTTGATACATTTAAATTAACAGACCTATGTTGTTTGTTCCAGGTATATCATGGGAAGGCAACGAGCTAATAATCAACAAGACCAGCAGAGTGCATGGCGGTGCCTACTTGTGCATAGCCTCTAATGGGGTTCCTCCCTCAGTCAGCAAGAGAATTACGCTGAACGTTAACTGTAAGTTAAACAAAATTTAACAGCTGGTTTATTCTATGACTTTATCACAATATTTTTGTATGCCTATCGCATGTTAGGCCTGGCAGTTACTTAGCCAGTTGGCAGCGACAGAAATGTCCGCATGAATCTCATTCGCGCAGTTGCAAATATAATAATTATTTATTTTATTTTTATTTTATTTTATTTATTACATTCAACGCAACAATGTTGCTTTTACAATACAATAATAATAAAATGTACAATTATTACAAACATCCCTACCAGTAGACCACATACACACACATACACATGTAACGCACCACTAATCAATCATTATTCACGCCACACTCCACGCGCATTCACACTCACACACCTAAGATGATACAAATATACTTGACATACACAGCATAGAGACAGCGGGCGTGTCATGACATGCGCCAGTAAGTAGGCACCACAGCGATGCAATTCGGACATAACAAATACAGGGAGTATGATACATCACTGAACTCTTTCTTTTAACAGTTTTTTAAATAGATATGTCGACAATGAAAATATGTCCAGATCCTGTAACAGTGCGTTCCCCTCTCTCATTAATCTTTGTACAGGTGAGTTGAAATGGTAATTCGTACTGCACGTGATCAGACTAAATGTATCGTTAGCACGAGTGTTCCTATTTGGGACACGCAGACAAATTTTGCTCAACAGCCCAGGAGAATCAATATTTCCATTAATTAATTTGTGCAGAAAAAGCATATTGGACATGCTTCGTCTTGCAGACAACGTCTGCAGTCCAAGTTCTCCACGGAGCCATGCATAATCTATTTCACGCACCGGAATGCCCAATCTAAAATTTACAAAACGCAAAAATCGTTTTTGCACTCTTTCTAAGCTATTCCTGTGCACCTCATAATGAGGAGACCACAACACGGAGTTGTATTCTAGTATCGGCCTCACCAGGCTTGTAAACAAGATGACAAAAGTCTCGATATTACTAAAATGTTCACACAGTCGCAACGTGAATCCCAGTGTACGTAGCGCTCTCTCCACGATGGCGTCAATGTGAGGAACAAATGATAAACCTGTGTCCATCAACACTCCTAAGTCCCGTATCTGGGAAACAGACATTAATTGAGTACCATTCATTGTGTATGAATGAAATATAGGCGTTTTAATTTTGAAAAAGCGCATTATCTGGCATTTATCCATATTTAGACTGAGCCTGTTCTTGGAGCACCAACTAACGAGCGAATCGATATTACTCTGAAGTACCTCACAATCCCGAATATCTTCTATCTCCCTATATAGTTTCAAGTCGTCTGCAAATACGACAAAACCAACCCCGTCAAATTCACAGAGAAGGTCGTTAATGAAAATATTAAATAAGATAGGCCCCAGGTGAGAACCTTGCGGAACTCCACTACTTGCCACAAACGGAGGAGAAAATATACCCGACAAGGAAACTGTTTGTGTTCTACCCTCCAAATAACTTCGGAACCATGATTGTATTATTGTATTATTGTATTATTCACTGTTTCGTTTCATTTTCTTCTAAGTTGCATGATCTGAATATGAGACTAGGGGTAGGAGACCAGCAGAAAACACCATTATTGGATGCTCAAGAAAAAAAAAAGAAAAAAAAATCCTATGACACCTGAACTTTTTTCATGATGCGTTTCCTCTGTTACTCTCTACATATTATTGTTATGTTGTGCCATTCATTATTATTAAATTTCATGACGTAAAGATCATTATTTTCTATATCTAGAACAGTAGCCCTAGTATAAGTAAACTCTTTCGATGATCGTTTCAATTTCGATCATCGAAAGAGTTTCGAAAAATTTTCGAAAAAAGAACACTAATTTCACGCTAATACTTATTTGCGTGCAATTAGCTTTCAATAAAACTCGTACTAGCCCCACAGTACATAGAATCGTCTGTCAGAATTACTTGACGAAAAGTCTAGCCGAATGTCAAATTATTCTCAACGTCTGCTGTCACATTTTTTAGACGATAGGTAGGTACTTATATCAACATCTCTAGTACTCTAGTACTATTTCTTAGTGTATGGTTGCCGTGTTGAATTAATGAAATCCTTAACTTCCATTTATTGATTTTAATTGGCACAAAGGCCTTTCGTCGGTCGGTCATAGGACCACCTTTATAATCCGTTTCTTTTTCTGTGATGGCTTCGGTTGTGCATCATTCATTTATCTATCTCACTCGGTCCTTTTGTACATGCGTATATATATAGTATTCATTATCATTATAATTATTAATACGCCTGTCCGTAAAAGTGAGAGAGATAGTCCGAGCGAGATGATTTAGGTACCTACAACCAAAGAATTGGATAATAGTTCGATATTTAAATATTTGTTGCCGTGGGGTTGCCGGCTAAGAATTGCACCTCTGTTCTTTTTGCTGGTTGTTCGAGCATCCTGTAAGAGCCAGGAATTCGAAAAATCAGATCGGGACCGTGAGATTGACCATCTCATGTCCTTAAACCCCAACAGGTCAGCAAAGGCACAAGATATAAGCTTCGTTCGCATCAGGGGGAATACAGGCAAGTGGTGTCCCCTGTAAAGGTGCAGCGCAATGGAGAGCTCTTGTGCCTCCCTATGCTCCTTAGTGGGGCTTAGGTCCCCCGTATTGTGGGTTGGTTTGGGGGGGGGGGTCCGCGGCGGGCTTGATTTGTGTGGGGCCGAGTTTTTGGTTTGGTTGTTTCGACCAGACTAGGGGGTTGGTTTCGTGCGGGTCGGGTTTGCTGCGGATTGGTCTCCTCCGGGCTGGCTTGCGGTGTGCGGGGTGCCTGAAGGGAGAATGTATGTGTATGTATGTATTTAAATATTCATGGAACTGAAGTTTGAATATTTTGCAAGATCTTAGGTCAAGTTTGTTTGAAAATTGTGAAAAAAACGGTCTTAAAGTGAATATCTATTAACAACACAAAAGTTTTGGTTTTTGAAAGAAATGAATCAGGAACGAATTATGAATTACCTACCCATAGAAAATGAATGCCTTTAGCATGTTTATTTAGATTTAATGAAATCGAACGTAGGCAGGGTGGGCGGTACACTATGAGAAATTTTATGATAAAACGACCGAAAACGAGTGCGTTACGCAATCCTGTTCCAATTAATGATGTGTGGGTGTGAAATGTGGAAATGGCAAAGAAAAGTTAAATTAATGTATAAATGCAGTAGAGGTGAGGGCTCTACGAAGACGCTTTGAAACATGGAAAGGAATGGTATAAAATTAAGAAGAAATCTGATAAAGAAGTTTACTGTTATTACAAAGCTTAATGTTAAGGTTGAGATGGTTTGGGCAAACTCTAATACTAATACTGATATAATGTATGAAAATTCTTCTATATCCATGTTCGCTTCCCAGTTAACTCAGATTGACTCCACAAGTCCTCGCCATGCGGATAGCATTACAAGAAGAATTTGTAAGGCTGCAAGAAACCGTTGTGATCTCAATTCAAAAAAATTCCAATGCTAAGAAAATGTACCTTAATTCGTTATTAAGTTCATATTCTTAATTACAAATTCTTACAAAATAACAATACATAGTTACTGATGTTTTTAAGATATAACACGGACTATGTATGTTAATAAACGTTTTAATATTCGACCTAATGAACATGCTCATGTCATAAAAGGTAGAATTTACAGGCCTGAATGAGCTTATAATATTATCCGAATATTGTATTTGGTAGGAAACAGCATGTTCTTAATCCTGAAGGATGTGATACCTATCAAGATAACCAGATTATAATATATGAAGGACGGAAATATATGGTTTCCTATGTTCTTAGATCGGAATACATTGATAGTTCATCAATATTCTTATCTACTTACCTAACGATTTGTATAAACAACTAGTAGCAAAAACATTCGGACACAGTCATAGAAAATGTTCGATAGTATAGAAAAACCATTGAATATTGCATATCGTTAGTATGCATATTTATCGTTTTTCCATGCGATGAAGACTGCTGGCAATTTTTAAAATGAAGTGCCTCAGGAGAATTTCGGGACTAAGATGGCACCACCGCATCACAAACGGCGCTATACGCTGGTGCACCTAGCGTGGGCCCATAACGCCTACCATTGTGGAGAGGAGATGGACTTGGCGTGCGCATATTATGTTATGCCGAATGACAGTTGCCCGAGGAGAGTGCTATTCTTCCTCCAATCAGGGCCCGAAGACGAGGAAGAACCTATCTCACTGTATTCCGCTCCTTCGAAGCAGAGCTGAGGGATTTGGACATGGTGTGGGACGAGGTCATAAACATTGCGCAAGATTGAGCGCAATGGAGAGCTCTTGTTGCCTCGCTATGCTCCTGAGTTGGGTGTAAAAGGGAAGGTAAATAAGTAAGATAAGAACCACTGTTCAAGAATCACATCTTTCTTGGATACCTATTATGTTTCCTGCGGACACTATTATAAATTATTGTCATAGCCACTCTCGTATTTCTTCTCTTATGGGGGTATTTCCCGTTCCGACCCAGAATGGTCTATCATACTTCCCTTGCTTACTCATGGTGTCTTCCAATTAGAACATTTCACTAATCCCAGACGTTTCAGGAAGATTAGATCAAGGAAGGGATCCAAGGTGGCTAAGTCTTGCGCCTCTATCCGTGTTTTCCAAACCGCATCATCGTTTTAAAGGAGGTGTTTCTGATGCTTCTTCTTCACAGAATCTACACCTACAGGTTCCATTATTCTCTAGCGCCAGCTTCCTCAGGCGTTCCATAAGTCTACAGTGACCCATTAAGAAGTCTGTTAGGGTTTTAAGTCCTATTTTATTTTGGCGTCATGTGTGCCGACCATATTTCACGACACTACCCTTTCGTTAGTGTTCACCATAGGTGAGCCCAGATACATTTCATTTAAAAAAAGTGCGTAAGTTAATGGCACCAACGATTATTAACTGACCGAAATGACATATATATATATTTTTTTTAAATGAAAGTAAAGCAACAAAGTTTTTGTGTTATTGTATTTTGATAAAAAAAACATTTCACGTGGGGGTTAGTTTTTCATTAAAAACATTAAGATCGAACGAACTTCTCAATTATATAAAGGATTATAATATTATCTGTTATCGTTAGCAAGGATTTAAACACGTGCTAAGATTCCAGGATAAGGTATATATACACAAAATCCTATTATTAGCCATTATTCGTAGAATTAAATACACATGGACACTTTTCTCCGCAAAACAACTTGTGAATCCTTTTTCCTGTATAAAATACAATAAATTATTCCCTGTTATTTTTTTTCATACACTATTTTTACTTCTTTCTTATATGCTGAGCGATTAAATTAGTTCTGGGATCAACCATTATCACCACTGGTTATGGTTAGTTAGTTAATACCCCGTATTCCAATTCAAATTAAGTACGCACTAAACTAAAATAAGAACGTTCCAATTTTAATTAGCGGATTGCTATTCGAAAAATTTTAGAACGTTCCAATTTGTTCTTAATTAGACTATAGTTTGAAATTGGTTCATTTTGGTATTCGAATTTCGTATTTATGTCAATTTTAGTGCGTTTATCTGTCAAAGCGTTCCTAATCTTAGTTCACACCTAATTGTATGCGTCTAAAAAGATATTTGATGATATTTTTATGATAAACGTGTTTTTTTAATCAAATAATTATAAAACAAGTTTATTTTTATTAAAAATATTAAGCATTTCCCCCGAATTTATTATAATTAATACAAATATTAGCATCAAAAATTATTATCATTGAACACCAATGCAATCATACAGTCGTCTTCGTGACACTTCGGGTTGGTTCGGCAGTTTCCGGCGACCATGTTACCTTGGAACTTGCTTGGAACATGGAGCTCGTTTGAATTTGTCTTCTCCGATTGGCTGTCCGCTTGTCAGCATCAACCAATAAGGCGCATGCTCGATCCATAGACAATTATAATTCAAAATAAATATTTATGGTGAACTAATATTGGTTTTTAGAACACGGCATAATTTCGAATACGAATTTTAGTTCGAGTCAACTTAATTCTAAATCATTTGGCTCATGTCTCAATTAATTATGGTAAAGGCGGTACCACCTCACCACAAACGACGCTGTACACCATCGCACGTGGCACAATGTATTTGGTTCCTTCAAAGCAGAGCAGATAATAAATAATATGGAGCCCTTGTTACCGCCCTAATAACCTAAGGTGTGACACAAATCACGATCGATTGATTGTGTAGGAGAATTAATCAATCGATACATAAGATTCTAAAGTTTTCTATCATAGCTATGGATAAAGAAATTATTTTCTTTCTTTGATGTTAATACCTTATTTTCAATGATTCTTAGAACATGATAACAACTACTAAAATATTTATGAAATCATGAATAACTTAATATGTAATCTGATCTGTATAAATATTTTATACTACAAAGGTTCCTTTCTGAAAATACTCAAAAATTGATATAGATTAAAGTTCATTCCTAAAGATTTGTTATTTTATTTTTTATAAAGATAAAATCTTATACAAATTTTACCGAGAAAAGAATTACATCTAATATTCTGTAAGCCTTATAAACATCAGAACTAGGAAATAGAGTAATCTCTTGAATGGAATAATAAACGTAAGTATAATGAAAACAGAAATTATTATATTACTTATCTGGAAAAATAATAAGTTAATCTATTTTCTGAATTTAGATTTTATCCCACGAATTGTGGTAACCAAAAATCAGATCTCTATGATATATTCATAATCTGGCGCCAAATACATGACAGTAGTCGCAGTCTTTAAATTTGGTGGTTCTCTTGCTTTCAATAATTCCCAACTTTTATCTCTATCTACTTGTTGTATACATGGGATTTTTGATATTTTGATCGTTGAACATATTGAGAATATTCATGATTAGGAGTTTCGGAGACTAAAACATTACCACCAATGGCGAACGTTGTTAACGTAAAGTGATCACACTAAGCCAGTCTTTGAAATAACAGTAGAAGACGGTCGTAAGCCCGTAGTGGTTTGTTCCATTTAAAAATCGAACATTAGTAATGAATTGTAAGTGTCAGTTATTCGTTAAGATCTCTAGGAGCCTTTTAAAAGGTGAAAAATGTTGCTCAAAAATTAGTATATAGCCTCTGATCATATATGGAGCAAAAAGTTCTCCCAATAACCTATACTTTATATTATTTTTGTCTCTTAATTATATTGGTCTTTTACAGACCAATACTGAACCTTCGCATCAGGCAGTTGTTGGTCTGACCACTGACTACGTGACACTTAAAGAGGCTGGTTTAACTCCTGAGGACGGTTTTTTAACTCCTGAAATTTTATTAACTCCTCATGATTTATCATAGATTTGAGATTCACTTACTTTATGAGAATGTTAACCTTAAAGTTATCACACCGAGCCAATTTTAAGAGCAGCCCCTATGGGCTATTTCTAATATGACTATTCATATTAGAAATTTAAGCCTTCCAAAATCAAAAAGTTGTTTTGGTTTAGGTACTTAAGTTTTTCCAAAATTTCTAATCACAGAATGAAATCTCCTAAAAGGTTTCCGAATCTTAACGATCGACCAAATAAATTCTCTTTCGGAAAAATAATCATAATTTTGCTTAAGGTAAAAAATATTAAAATTGATGTTTCAATTACAATGTTATCAAAATTCCACAGAAATATTTTGAAGTCCAAAAATTATTTGAAATGTACGAATTTTATTCACCGGATGTAAAATCAAAGTACCACTAATGAGAAAAGGTAACCGTAGACTCACCTACCTTTTTTCAGTTATTTGTTTTTACTTCTCTCCTTTTCACTTTTCTGATCCTCTTTACATTTTAATACCAATTTTGGTCGGTGGGTTTATTATTTTAAGCATCTAGATACACGTGTTGAATATTTGTTTTTATTCTAAACCTAAATGAGCAGTTATTTTATTACCTTTTTTCATCAAAAATAATAATAACACAACTTAGCGGATATTATTTGAATGTTATCAAAAATAATTCAAAATCACTCGATTCCGGGTGGAGGTCTATAATAAATAAAAAAAAAAATCAATAATAATTAATTGACTTTCAGCTACTGTCGAAGATCCTATTAATCTTTAAAGACGATTCTTTAAAGACATCTCAATTTCTTTGGTGATAGAAAAAAGCTAAAAATGAAGTTTTGTAGATCTTTCAATACTGAAAAACTGCATTTAAACCTCATTATCAACCTATGATAACATATACCTTTTTTCTACAGGCCATTTATATTAATTTATTCATTTATTTTTTACGGTATTTTTGTGATTAATGGTATTCATAATAACATGTCCTTATGTCAATAAATTTCTCATCTTTTATTGTACCTTTTGAATTATTTAAAAAAAAATGTACCTTCATACCATTTTTTATGTTACAGTTGCTCCCGCAATATGGATCCAGAATCAACTGGTTAGTGCGGTATTTGGAGAATCAGCGATTCTAGAATGTCATTCGGAATCTTCACCAAAATCAATCACGTATTGGACAAGAGAAAAAGGAGAAACAATTTCAGACGGTAAATTAAAATCCTTTAAGCTTCATCATAACAGAACTCATCTTCCACCTTAACTATGATTGACTTAAGCACATAATATAGGAACATCACAATCATTTGAAGAATTTTTGTATCGATAGTTTTTTTTTTTTTGCAAAATGAATTGGTGTTCACTCAAAGTGAAAGTTATCTATCTAATTGTTCTCTGAGTTCGAATCCTGGTCGTGGTAGAAAATTGTTTTTTTTTTACTTCTAATGTCTACCCGGTATTATCAAATGCAGATTATATCAAATAAATGGTACAAAAACGGTTGACAAGAAAAAACTTCACGATACTTGAAATTTCCCGACTATGCTGAAAAAAAAAGAACAATCTGTTAATGAAGCAACAAACAAATGTACGTAATAGCCCAATCAATGCCGAATTCCACAATTATAGGACCCGTCATAACACCAACATAAGGCCAATAAAACACAGATTTGCCGAGATGTCAGCATTAGATTATTTAATACATAAAACTACCTCTCGACGTAAGAAACAAAAGTGAGGACAAGTTTTGTGGAAGAGTGAAGAAGTATCTTGTTGATAATGAATTCTACTCTGTTGACGACATGTTAAATGAAGCCATATGCAACATTTAACATTAATATTAAATTATAATTTGTTTGGCAACACATTGTCTGTAAATGGTCTTATTTTATGATATTCTGTAATCCTTATTTTTTTTTATATGCATGCTTGACGAAATGCCATTCTGGACCATTAACCTCTAGAATGGCATTTAATATTCCATTATTAAAGTATGTATACAGTATTATTGTACCATAACGAATACAAGTGTCTCAGATGGAGCCTATGGAAAATAAGGGAAATATATAATAAATAAAAATAAATCTGGAATTATTTTTTGATACGCACACGGTTTGACATAATGCACTGACTCTTTGAGGGGCAATTCGATTTTTGAATAAAGGAAATATGTATTAAAAAAGTAGAGAATTTACAGACACTACGGTATTTTCTGAACGTGTTTGACCAAGTGTTGGTGTTGGAATTGGCTGAGATTTGAATTAGATCTCTACAAGATCAATCATCAGCTGAACCAGATGCAAATAACCATCTCCGGATCACGAATCTGTGATCCTCAAATCTAGTTCAAAAGTATTCCTTCAAGCTTCATATAGAGGCACAAACCTATTTTTAACCTGTTGCTTATTATTTTTTGTTTTCAGGTGACAAATACAACACAACCGTCATAGAGACTGGTCTGAAAGTCATCATGAAGTTAATTATACACGGCGTATCACAAAGCGATGACGGTGTGTACAAATGTATATCAAAAAACTTCTTGGGGGAGACAGATGGAAGCATCAAACTTTACGGTGAGCTTAATAATATCTTATACTCAGTGGCGTACCAAGAACTTTTACAAATCGAACAGTCCAATTTGCCCCCCCCCCCACCCCCTTTCTCCCTCGCCCTTTCCGCTAGAAGGAAGACTGAAAAACGTACTAGAGGTAAAACGTTGGTTGTTGGTACGACGCCAGCTTTCATACTGTTCCGTGCGGAGATCGTTGATTTGATCCCAGTAGCCGACCATCTTCCTCATGCACGACACAAGCTTTGAATTGCTTACTGTGAAAGAGTCAAAGGGTATATTTGTGTTCACTTTGACTGAGCACAGATATGTTTTGTGTAAAAAAAAGAAAATAGCGATGTCGCGTCTACAACATTGGAGTAAGTATGTTTCCGAAAAAAAATATTAGTCACACCTTCTCGAAAAGTAAAGCTTTAAGTAGTGTACGCCACTGCTTCCACACTTTCTTAAGTCAATTTTAATAAAACACTGGCGCCGCACCACATCCCCTACAAGGTAACTTTCTTTTTCTGAATATTTCATGCCTATATTCTCACTTGGAAGGAGCATCTTCTAATTAATTCGACTTCCGTTTACAAACATCCGACTCCGAGAAATATTTTTCGAGTTCGCGATTAACTGAGAGTGGGTTGGTTGTTTTGTTAACAAACTCGTTTAAAATGAACAACAAGAGTCGGTTTTGCTTTATAAAAAAAAATTTGACCTTTTCGACTGTTGATATAACCCCAGGTGTCTATCAAAAATCAACGAACACGCTTTGTGTAAGGAAATTTAAAAAGTATAATAAATTAAGTTAAATCATAATCTCTAATATACAGATTCTTACAATGGTTGATTTATTGGATTCTTCTCCGCTCCGGATAACAGAATAACTAATAAAAAGTTGAAAAAAAATGGGTAAGAAATGATTTAAAACACAATATTTACGTTAGTATGGAAATTTTCACCTGCGACGCGCCAACTACATCGCGGGTAGTTCCCTCACATTCTCGCATAAGTGATTGCCGCTCTTACAGTAGCCCATCCCACTTACTCCACCGCAAAGTCAACAAAATTATCGGGCACATTCGTTTAGGTACCTACTTCATAGGTGAGGTAGAATGTGTGCCCGCGCGCATATTATATTCTCACGTTGTTCCCGCCTGAGCTATGAATACGAATGAAATATGGATGTTTTAGAAATATTTTAACATTATATTTTATTAGTATGTAACTTAATCGGATTAATTATGTATTTTTGTTTCTGGGGGCGCTGTGCACATATGAACGGTTAGGACTACAGGACAACATCTGTCGGAAAAGCTTGTTTATTATAAAGAAGAACTCTCGAACTTTTAGAATAAAATCAATGCAATTGAATGGATGATGGTATTTTTAGCTGTTGAATCGTAAACAAAGTACCATGGAGTTAAGAAGGTCAACATTCTTCAAATGTCCAGATTTAGCAGAGATCCATGAACTGTCATGTGCTCAGAGGAAAAATGTGTGAAAAAGGTGATGGCAGAATATATGTACGTGACTTGCTCCACAATATACGTGACTGTATAGAAATCAGATGCGTTGGACTGACCAAGAAACTTTCTCACTGGTGATAGATTGAAAATCCTTTGAAAGGGGGAAGACTAAGAAGGGAAAGTCAACTAAGAAAATCATTCTGGTTGAAGGTCGTGATGCTTTAGCTGCAAAAAATCTTCAAAACTGATAGAAAAATATGAATCTCCGTCATCATGTGACCGTCTTTACCGGCTAAACATTTTCACATAGGTAAACCATATAGGACCTGCATATTGCTCGTCCAATGTCCGAAGTAATGAAAAAAATATATCTCCGCTTACTGGTACAACGCCCCCTGGCAACAAGCAAATTATTTACCTATTTAACATTTTTTTCATTTCTGTGATTTCCGCATCACATTTCTTTTATTTTATTGGTGATGGTAACTAAGCTACCATCTAAGCCCGCTTCCGAAAACCGGTTCGCTGTGAATAATATTCTTAGTAGAAAAACTAAAAATATTTTACTTATAATAATTGTATTGATCTCATATTGATTGTTAAGAAAGTTCATTTCTCTAAAGTTCGAAGGTCTCTCGTGATTACATTACATCGTGAAAAATTTTCTATCACAAATTGTTTGTAGCATTGGATTTCTTTTTATTATTTTTTTTTAATAAGTAATAAAAATAAATGATATATGAATTTTGTGATAACAAAATGTCTTAAATACTAATATTAGTTTCCGCAAAATAATGAGATAAAGAATAATTACAATTCTCAAACTTTATTTTCTCCATTTACAACTTGGCGCAGACAACTTAGTGTAGTGCGGTTTGTGTAGTGTAGTGCTAATTGAATAATATATCATTTCGTTTAATAGAAGGGATGATGGTTAGGTGCCAAAAATGGTGCTATACAGCGTGTTTTGTTACGCATGTGATATCTCAAATTCAATTTACACACACCATTTCTTCCTATATAGAGAACTAGCGGTCTGAGATAGGTATTTAAAAAAAAAAAAATCAGTTTTCTTATGATCTTTATAGATCCCTAACTTAATCAAAATATTCTATAGGCTATGTTAATCTGGAATGATGTAGCATTCTAATGGTCCCCTCCCGTCCGCCTCGTAACCCAGTGACGCCTATATCTCGCATTTCAATTACATTTTTTTTAAATAAAAGAACACTTATTATGGCATAACTATATAATAGTTAGACATATTATGCTGTCGCGACACTTTTTGTAAATAATGATGTCTTCTACAAAGTCGTACTACATTATTTTATTCTAATCGTATCGTCAATAGTTTTCACAGCGCACGAATGTAAATAATATTTTAGGTAATTTATTTACACCTAGGGTTACATTATTGGAGTTTTAGTAAGGATCCCAAATATTTTTGAAAACTCTCTATATCCTATGTTCACCGGGGATAGTGTAGCTTCCCAGAAGTGAAAGAATTTTTCAAATCGGTTCAGTAGTTTCGGAGCCTATTCAATGCAAACAAACAAACAATCAAATCTTTCCTCTTTATATATTACCTAGTATAGATTGGCACGTTCGCAAATGAATATTTTCGGGAAATATTTTTCATACATATAACAAAATCTGTCCAATTACGAAAAATATCGTTCGTACTTATAATTCGCCTGTATGTCGATATTTGTGTTCCGTCTATGTGAAATATGGACCTTGAAAATCAACTCAATCTGGACAGACTGGAAGCATTTTTAATGTCTCCATCAAATTGACATGGGAACCAATACCGAAATCCTGAGTGGAGCCAGGATTTACAGAGAACTGTTGTTAATTATCAAGGTTCGCAAAATATCACATCTGGGTCATGTCACTGCGAGGAGAGATCACCTTCCTCACTTTATACTGAAGGGTAAAATAGCGGGACGTCGAGGACCTTGCAGGAGATAGATGTCCTGGCTGCGCAATGTAAGGGAGTGCACCGGTATCCGAACTGTAGAGGAGCTTTTCCGGGTCAGGGACGAATTCGCCGATGTGATGGCCAACGTTGAGGGCACTAGAGAAGGCACATAAAGAAGAAATCCATATTCCTGGTTTCAATCTATTTGCGGGAAATATATCGATGAAATATGCGATATTTGATTGAAGTTTCCTTCAAACAGTTTTTTTTTTACTTCAAATTGAACTTTTTTAAAACAAATAGAATGTTTACAATTTAAACGGGTCATTTTTCAACACATATTGAGTATTTTTGGGATTTAAAAATATTATGTAATCAGTTTTACACAATAAGATGAGCGTAATTTCGAACACCCATGAAAAAATATATATCTATTTTACAATTTTTGGTATGATTTACGCCGAACACCCTGCAAAGAAGAGATCGTCTCAAAGCATGTAGTGTTGAAAGATCTTACGTCAATTCGGCACTCACACATGAGAGTTTAATTAAAACACAGAATATAATTATTACTCGCGCACCACATCTTAACTACGTAAATGTTAAAACATTAAAACTTATTTGATTCCGGGTACTGCGACGCCGACGCTCGACGTCTTCATTATAAACCATGATAATACTATTATAGAAATAAAAACGACTTTTCACGAACAACCTTGTGCTATATTGTTCATAAATAAGGTTTTTTATGAACCTTTGACCTATAAAAGTGTTTTCAACCATTTAAATTCATGACATCTTATTTTATGAAAGTACCTAAGAGAATTTGGTAATGACAATAAAAATTATACTGAAAAAAAGTTGACTACAGAATTCATCATGAGAACTTGTCGAAATGCTAGCCACTGCAAGGTCACCCGAACCGACTGCAAAACCTTCATAATAAGTATATCTATTTTTTTTTTGAATATTGAACTCTGCTCACTCAAAGTGAACACAAAAATGGGTACACTCTTTGACTCATTTACAGTAAGCAACTTAAAGCTTGTGTCGTGTAAGAGGTAGATGGTCGGCACCTGATGGAATCGAACTCACGACCTAAAATACGAAAAAGTACTAAAGCCGGCGTCGTAACCGCTAGGCTACCAATCACTTAACAATTTAATGCAGAGACATCTGTTGGAAAGTGGTGAGAACATTAATTTTAGCTTAAAAAACTCTTCAGTATGTTACTTCATTTGAAAAAAGAATGTCATTCTTTCATAGATCTACAATATGAACTTTTCAAGGTTTTCCCTTATTATTTACCCACGACAGATAGTTTTAGATGAATTTATTAATAACTAGCTTATACCCGTCTTGCTTTACGTTTTTGATTCCGAATGTCAGGCTTGATCGGTAGGTAATTAAACAGGTTCTAGTCTAGCTTAATTTTGTATGAAGATCCTAAAAAATAGAGTTTTTTTTAAACAGCTCTAAATATAGTAAAGTTAATGCAGCAAATTGTATTAAAGAACCTTCTCCGGCATTTTGCACGGCTCTGTGCAGATTCATATCTGATGTAGCATTTGTATTTTGAGCGTGATGCTATGACATACGGTAAAAAACAAATAAAAAAACATTTCTGAATTATTATGTAGAGTAGCTTTCCCGATAGACGTTGTCCTGTAGGCCTCACTATGAATATTGATTTCAAATGTACAATTTATACAAAAATATCGCTTAAAATATGTTTGAATGTTAAAAAAATTATTTCTGAAAATTTGAAAGAAATTCTATCAAAAATCTGCGTACCAATGTTTTGAAACTCAATGGTTGTCAAGTAAATATAAGTTGTGTTGTTATGGAATTCTCATAGATGGCGTTAGTGTCGCATGAAATTATTTCCATACTAACTTTAATATTATATTATTTCTTATCCATTTTTTTAAAACTTTTATTAGTTATTCTGTTATCCGAAGCGGATAAGAATCCAATAAACAAAGCATCATAAAAATCAGTTAGAATAAGTGTTCATACTAACCCGACTTTCTTTTATATTATAGATTATAATTGAAATTTAATACCATTTTGCAGGTGTCCCTCCAACTACCACTACGACCACAACAACCACAACGACCACCACCACTACGACGACTGAAGCGCCGACCACCGTCACCAGGGGTGAGTTTCAAATAACAAGAATCATCCCTTTGTGTCTGTGACTCATTCATTTATTCTCTACTAAATACTACCCTCTATAAATAATGTATTATTATTGAAAATAGATGAGACGATCGGTAAGGACTATGGAGGTCATCTATAGATGAAAGCCTTTAAGAATATTAATTGGATCTATTTTTGTTAGGGTTCACTAAATAATTTATGAAAAATATTGTTCATTCCCCATCAGTCAGTTATCATAATATTATATTTTCAAACTAAGTGTCAACCATCGTGATTGGGGGCTGACGTAGGTACTAAGCTCGTCTTTCTGGTCTGCAACAAGCATGTTGATTCCTTTCCTCCACTCCTCCCTGTCACTTGGCGTCTTCTTCAGTTCCTGGCAGGTGCTACAGCGCATGTCCCCGATCATCTGGTCTATATATTTATCTTTGGGATGGCTTCTGTGATTTTTACTGTCAATCATTCCTTCAACAATGGTAATAAAGAACAGACCCGGATGACTGATGTTAAGACCTATGCATTCAGCACATTGTTGGGCAACTATTTTTAGGAGTTGCATTGTTTCCCCAGCTCTTATCAGTACCACGTAATTTGTGGTATGATCCGATATATGGAGCCCCAGCACACGTCTGTAGCACCATATTTCAAAAGCTACTTAACCCCAGGATTCGCTCCAGCTGGCTAAAATGGTCCAAGTTTCACTGCTATAAATCAGTACACTCCAGGTCTTGATCAAATTTTTCTTAATAAAGTTCTTATCTAAACGAAATTGACAAGTTGTACCTGTGTGGGGTATGTCTGTGTATCCGCCCGTTTCAAACAACAAAACTCACGCATAACTACATACAAAGATAGCCTCGCCCACCCGAACGAAACGATTCCCGTGGTAACTGTTAGGCGGCGTCAGTCGATAATTTAGTGTTAGTAGATGTCATCAACATTAAATATTTAATGGGTCCAGTTTTTTGCTTTCATTATGAGAGACTTTGAAGTTAAAGACTCAGATATAAATTATTAACAGTTCCAAAAATAGAGAATTATTATTGACAAACCCAGATTGAGTCATTACATTGTTAACTACAAATATCAATAACAAACTTATCATTTTATATTTCTTTCGTACATATTGGTTTCCTTCCTCTTCTACACTTCGTCTGGGCCAATGTTTTTTCATCCCGTTCTTCGAATCAAAGTCATTCACATCAGCAAATCAGCATGCTTACTTCATGGTTTTCCACTCTAAATAGGAATTTATCGATGGGTTTTTCTATAAGTAAGCACTTAGCTAATCATGAAAATGCTCACACATTAGATTTTCAATCAATCAATCAATCAATTCTCCCTTTTACACCCCACTTAGGGGCATAGGGAGACAACAAGAGCTCTCCATTGCGCTCAATCTTGCGCAATGTTTATGACCTAGTTAAAATAAAACTTTTAAAATAGGTAAACTTTTATTTGGTAAAGCTTGGTTTGGAAATAAAGTAACATACTGATAAATCTTCAACAATGTGAAAATCAGTGAATCAATTTTTGAACGAATGAATGATTTTTTTTTTACATTAATGCAACTTTCTATGAATGCTTTGTTTATATTTTTTTTCAGTAACTAAGAAACAAGTGAAAAGTAGACACAATACTCTGGCGAACAGACCAACCATAGTTCCAGAATACCATAGGAACTTTTCTTTCTTCAATTTTCCACCAACATCCAATTATAGAGGTGAGAATAATTCGTCAAATAATGATTAGTATTTTTATAAGAATCTAAATTTCAATATGTGACTTTCATAAAATAACGTTAGATATGCATACTAAAAGTTATGATAAATGTGCCTTCAAAGTTACGAAACAAAATTTTAGAGATTTCTTCGGGGTCCATTCAAAATGTTTTTTTTTTACGTACTAAACAATCTTAGCTGTATAATCAAATAGAAATTGAAGTGAATATTGATTTAATTTTTATTTCTTTTCCAGAGGTAGGAAGTACGGTGAGCCTGATTGACTGGTCGCCCAGAAAAACCTCTTCACCTTACAGTAACATATCACCGAATCAATTCAAACACAATTCAATAATTGTTTGTTGTAGTTTAGCGTTAATCATCTCATGTCAGAGTTATTTTGGTTTAGTTTTACAAACATGGTTGTGAAATTTAATATAAAAGCATTTGGTATTTATTATTATGTACGTAGTATAATTTTCTTTAATTATTATTAAACATTATAATATTATTTAGTCTCAAATGCTCCTATACCTACATTATTAAATAATACATTATGTTCACCCTTTTGCATGAAATTCACCTTATTAATAATTAAGTACATAAATATGGTCAACAGAAAATGTAATGTATGTAGGTATCTACCTACCTAACCCACATTTTTTTATTGATATTTTTTATATATAACTGGCTGATCCATCGAACTTCGTCCCGCCGGAAAACATTGATCTATAGAATCTTTCTACCATGATATCAATCTGCCAGACATCTTCCTATTTCACAACAGATGGCGGTGGTAGTATCGGTTTGAGAATCCGATCCATACTAACTTTAATATTATATTTTATATCATTTCTTATTGATTTATTCAACTTTTTATTAGTTATCCGGAGCGGAAAGCAATGTAGTTTTTTTTAATGAAAATGAATCTGGGCACCCCAAAGTGAACACACAATGCACTTTCGACATCTTTCACAAACTTAAAGCAAAACTTGTGTTGTGAAAGTGGAAATGGTCGGCTTCGGGATTCGATATTTATTTATTTATTAATAATTATTTATCAATGATTTTCAGATTTTTTAAATGATCTTGGATATCTTTTTTCCGATTTTATACGATTTATATTTTCACCAATTTTTAACAAGAAACGTAGGTAGGTAGGTACTTAAGCATACCTTTTATAATCAGAAAAAAATTTCAGACACTCAATTTTTTCTATTTTTTTTTTTAATGTTTTACTTATTTCATTTCTTTGAAATTAGTAATATATTCATATAAAAGTAGATATTATAATGAACTGTGTAAAATAAAAAAAAAATATTCCGAATTTTATTGTACCTACCTACTATTATCATTTACCTGTATGTATATTGTATACCTATGTATACAGGTATGGTCCACTACTAGTTAGGTATACATATAATTAATTGTTTTGAATTATTAATAGATAATTATAAAAACATAGATAAATAAATAATTATGCTTCATAATGAAGATAAATAAACATAAATGACGGTATTTTCATAAAAAATGAGCTTTGTATAAAATGTATCAATTATTACATAGATAAACCTATTCAACTTTTTAGATATCAAGTTATACAAATAATATTAGATTATATTACTTCTTAATGTAAATAAAAAGATTTATTAAATTTTAATTATCACTGCTATAAATAATATGCTTTTATAATTATGTAGGTAGGTAGGTACCTACTTCATTTTATTATTTTAGAAAACTACTTCTCTTACATTTTTGACTCGGAGATGCTAAAAATGATTTTGCAATGGGTCGGATAAAGTAGAGACAAGAAAGTTTTTCGAATGCACAATTTTATTGCTCGAAAGTCTATTTTTCGAAACACAGTTATACGAACGCGTATTCGCCAGAAATTACAATTTTTCGAATTTTTTCGACGTCATATATTACTCTTTCCCTCTCATACCGTGTTCCGTTCCTTCGACGCAGAGCTGGGGGATCTGGGGTGTGGGAGGAGTTTAAACTGCGCAAAATTGAGACTAGAGAGCTCTAAGTTGCCTCCATTTGCCCCTAAATGAGGTCAAAACAGGGAGAATTCATTCATTCATTTATCTCCGATTATATGCTTGTCTTTGTTAAAATGTTAACTACATAACTTAAAAAAGCTACAGTGCTGGTTTGATTTATTTAAGTTTTTTTAATACCTATAAGCACCTACGTATGTACGTTTATATTTATTTAATTATAATATTATATCTCAAATGTAAATAATAACTATAAATCTATTCTATAAAGTATGTATGTGAATTATTATTATTGTTAAATTCTTCTTGTAATAATATTTTAGCATCTACTGAAATATTAATTGTAAATTTATGTTAATTAGTTTAATTTGTAAATAAAATATCTTTTTTGAAAAACACACTTTTTCTCTACTGCGCCTACACCATTTTTCTACAACTTATTGATGCCTTCATTTCATTTAAGTACCGTGTTACAACGGTAAGTACATTTTTTATGAAAAGCTTGTGTCGTGAAAGAGAAGAAGATGGGATCGTTCTTTCATGCGATATGTCAAATTGTAGAGTTAAAAGTTGGAAATTATTGAGAACAAGAGAGCAACCAACTTTAAAGACTGCGACTTCTGTCATATATTTGGGTCCAGTAAGTAAATGAATACATCCATTTTTGTTAATGTCTCATCTTTATTGCCCATTGGCTTTGTTGGTGCACAACGTTCTAATTATGTCTAGATTCTTGTGACCATTTTTCAGGACTAGATCTTAATGAATACTAATGACTAACAATAATTATTCATTACTAATGTTCGATTTTTAAATGGGAAATAAGTAGGTACCTACTTTTTCAAATAGAAAATAAGTAATTTTTCTTAGGTACTTCAAAATCGTTTAGAAAATACTTCTTCTTTTTCAGCCTCTACGAAAGTTTTCCACCTTTTCCTTACGTCGCTTTCGATCAGTTTCACTCCACCACTGGAAACACATCCTCAACCTATCTTTTTGGTGTCTCCCGATATTTGGCCTCTTTTTCTCATACCTAATGTCGCCATTTTAAAATTCTGGGTGCCCATCTTTCATATCCTTGTCTCACCACAATGACATGTTTATTGTCCAACCCATTGCTATTTTTGTCTCGCTACTCACCGGTCCGTTTATTATATCTGCGACTTTTAGAAAATGATTAAAAAATATAAGTTGGGTAATTAGGTAGGTATGTAGGTTTTATAATGTAATGGGTTGTTTTCTTTACTCTTTTCGCCACCGGGGGCAGAACTGACAAAAAGGGTCTAATAGAAATCAGTGTTGCCAACGTGGGCGATTTATCGCCATTTTTTAGCGAATTTTCACACCTTTCCGGATTACTAAATGACCTTTTTTTTTTTTAGTTAACATTCACCTCTCCCCGGATACCAAAATATTCGGAATGACCTTTTTTTTAGTGAACTTTCACTTCAATTTTAATCTTTCCAGATACCAAATTTTCAGTTGCGCTACTTTTTGTATGAAAATCGGCGATGTTAGGCCGAGCCGTTGGCAACACTGATAGAAATGTCAAATTTAGGTTTGACTATAACCACGCGTATACAAAGGCGTGTAGGAATTGTTTTAATAACTTAACGTGCCATAGTCCCTGTTCATTTTGAATATATTTATATGGGATATACCTACTATACAACAAACCTGAGAAAACCAGAAAATTCAGCAAGACACCAACTATACGCTTTCGAAAAGAATGAATAACATAATATAATGGAATGACATTTGATGTTAGACCCTTATTAGGTGTGCTGCCATCTGGTGGGAATAGTCGGAATTGCTAGACCAGCATTAGTTTCAGTACCTAAAGGTCGTGATATCGAATCCCCATGCCGCCATTCACAGCACAAGCATTGCTTTCTGTGAAGTTTTCGATAGTCTATTTATGTTCACTAAAGATAAGCACATTACCGTGGGGCTGTCGGCTTAAAATAGCACCTCTGTTCTTTTTGCTGGTTTTTCGAGCATCCTGTAAGAGGCAGGTAATCGAAAAATCAGATTGGGGTCGTGGGGTTGACCACCATACACCCTTAAACTCAAGCGGTCAGAAAAGGCAACAAAATTAAGCCTCGGACGCCTGGGCCCCACCAGGGGGGGGTCCAGGCAGCTAGTGTCCCCCTTGTTTTGACCACGGCTCGCTCTAACAAGAGCTTGAAAATCGGGACCCTGAATGTCCGCACTTTGAGGGCGGGCGGGGAGCTTGTTGCTGCCAAGTTGGCGGGAGAATATGGAGTGGATATCCTGGGGCTGAGCGAGGCACGCATCCCAGGGACGGGGCAGAGTGACGCTGGCAACTATGTCATGCTGCACTCTGGGCCCCGTTCCACCATCATACTTTGCACATTGCAAAATTGCATTATGCGAAAATCGCCTACCGCGAATCAAATATTGTTCCATGAAAAAAAAAAATCGCTCGGCGGCGTCTAGATAATTTGAAAACTCTTTTCAATTGTACAGTGGTATCTAGGGTGGTGCGTGTTGAAACACAACGCAAATTTGAGACGTTAAAATAGTTTATTCAATTGAGTCGCAAAGTCGTAATATTTTTTTAATGAATAGTGTCTATGGTGAAACAAAACTGGTTGTCCTCTAGAACAAAAACGATGCTTTAATTTGAAAATCTGAAAAGTTGCGAGGTATGATGATGGAACGGGGCCCTGGTCACCGGACTGCACGGATGCGTGACGTCGCTCTGAGTGTTCCCGGTAAGGTATTATCTCAGATATTACTACACCGCATTCGGGGGCCTGTCATGGCTGCCCTGAGAGAGCAACAATGCGGCTTTGTACCTGGAAGATCCTGCACGGACCTAATTTTCTGTGCTAGGTGCATCTTACAGCAGTGCAAAGAGTTAAATTCTCCAGTCGCTTGTTGATTTATAGATTTTGAAAAGGCGTTCGACAGCCCACATAGACCATCAATATGGGAAATTCTTGCTCTGTATGGTATACCTCCGAAAATAGTTACGCCGGCACACCCAGCGTGAGCCCTTCACCTCTACTATTATGTGGAGAAGATGGACTTGGCTGGGACATGTGTTAAGGATGCCAAATGACAGTTGGTCGACGAGAGCGCTGTTCTTCCTCCCATCAGGGTCCCGAAGACGAGGAAGACCCTCTCACACTGTGTTCCGCTCCTTCGAGGCAGAGCTGAGGAATCTGGACATGGTGTGGGAGGAGGTCATTAACGTTGCGCAAGATCGAGCGCAATGGAGAGCTCTTGTTGCCTCCCTATGCCCCTAAGTGGGGTCTAAAGGGAGTTTGGATTTGGATTGGATGATAAGCACAATGCAGATTCATTTTTATTTAACAAAAAAAAAATAGAAATAATGAAAAAAAAAATCTTTTTATTTTGTGGAGAATACGAGATTTCCGTAGAGATAAATGAAAACTGAGAAAAGTATTGCGAAGATAACTAAAACAAGTATTACCTACCTACTTTTACGACTCTACCAAACATTTTTATAAAAAAAAATCAATGTTTGTATGTATGTAGAGAGGTGCCTCAAATAATATGTAAAATATTATTTTCACATAATCAAAAGAGTGGGTAGGTAGGTATATTATAATTTGCCCTAAGGTTTCTCAGCGGGCTCATTTTCTGAATAATATATATTTAATTAGATAAATATACTCTCATCAAGAAGAATAATTTAATATTACCTATATAAAGTACTTACCTAATCTAAAATATTCAGAAAATACCTACTTAAATCAGTAATAAAAAATATATAATATTATATGCAATATGTTTTGATACCTAAAAACCGGCATATTATTAAGAAAGTACGTAGGTATTATAATTATTATTAGAACTCGTTTGAAAGAGATTCAAAGAAACGAAATATTAAAAAAATGAAACCTTGAAAATTCAAAAGATATTTTGTCCCATCATTTAGGTAGGTACCTCAAAATATGTTATTTTTTTAATAAACTACTTAAATATAAATGTAAGATTGAATTATTAAACAATATGCCAAGTGTGAGCATCAGCTTAATAAAATGGGGTTTGTTAAAACTGGTCATTACTGCCATCTTTTGAATCTCACGAGAAGCACGTAGAATGAGTTGTTATTGTTTGTGTGGCACAGGGAAAAATGTTATGAGTGAAACAGCTTTGATGTTTTGTGCATAGATGGCGCTTTCTCTATTCGACATTAAAAAGCAATTCCATCTATACTCATCTAGTCCTATCGTTTCTTCCCAAAAATCCCTAATCCAAGATGTCAGTTGAACCGTGCCCAAGCCCAAGGATGCGTGACTAACGGTTAGGTTAGTAACTAGGCTTAAGCTCCCTGACCCTGATACCAGGTAATCTCAGGGTGAGTTACTGCCTACCCCTGCGTGCGGGACTCTGTTGGGGCAGACATTTATTTCAGTACCTAGCACTGATTATGGAGGGTGCTCGTGGCTCCTCTGGAGAGTTGACTTAATGTGGTGGATACAAGGTATCATTAGTGGTCAAACCAACTGGATCGGGAAATAGAAACCCTTGTTAGGACCTTTCATTCTGAGGGCATCGAAAATACGACTAAGAAGACTTCTTGCGGAGGACAGAAACCATCAGGAAAGGGGACTTTCACTCTACAAGAGGTCGAATTCTTGAGGCTGAGAGTCTGAAAACCAATATCTGTATCCTTCTTGGCGTCAAAACTAAATTCATGCCAACCAATATCAATAAGGATCGGCATAAATTTTCTCCATAAAAGCAAAAAAATATGATGGATAAATATACGAAGAATAAAAATAATTAATAATGTGAGAAACATGTAGACAAAAATATGCTCAAGATTAAGGAGTATTAACTATACAAAAATAATTTGAGTAATTTTTAAAATACTTTATTTTACTTTTTACATAAATATCACTTGTTACATTCACTAGATAACATGTTTCGAAATTAAATATTAATAATAATTTATCTCCATATTATTATGATTTATTATGAATATAATTATTATGTTTTTCACCCTAATATTATTACAATCAGTTGTGAGAAATAAATAAAAGTCTTTTTTTTAATTATAGGATCTTATTTACTGACCACTATTTCAGTTTATGAACTCTGACTTTGTAGTTTTAGCAAAGATCTTACCAATTACTGTGGTGGCATGGTAAAAGGCATTAAGTCGCGATTTTCAGCATTTTGAGTTATATGCGCTACATCATACATTATCACAAACAGAACAAAGTTCAAAAACATAAGTTTAAAAAAATCCACTTATAAAGGATTTAAAAGCATTTTTTCATTCCGGCATAACTCAATATTAATTTTATTTGTCAAGGTAAAACGACGCGCGTCGAATTTTGTATACCACGAAGTAAAACGGTGTTGTCTATGATAGAGCTGCCGTGAGAAGCCATTCTTTTAAAAGTGAACCTTTTTAAAATGTGTTTAAATAATGTATTTTGTGAACTTTATGGCAGGTATCATACTTCTGTCGACCAATCTGTTTACAACTTTCGTTGTTTATATAGTTAAGCTATAGACAATAGATCGGTAATACTATCTGCATATTATTATTTTTTTTAAATATTTTTTCATTGCTATTTTAATACTATTATTGATGTAAATTAAAGAAAGTCGTGCTAGTGCGACTATTATAGCAACAACTGATGACTGATTATACAGTTCTATTTTAAAATAGTATAAACAAACCACTACGGGCTTACGACCATCTTCTAATATTGTTTCGAAGGGTGGATTAGTGTGATCACTTTACGTTAACAACGTTCGCTATTAGGTCGTCATGTTCAAATTTCCGAATATTCATCTGGTTTGCAATGATTTGATGTTGGAACCTCCCCTGCGCATGATTTTGTGCAGCTTGTATGACCTTTTCCCAAACCGTGTATAAATTCCTCAGCTCTGCGTTGAAGGATCGGTATATTGTGAGAGAGGGTTATCTTAACAAAGGTAATAATACCTATAATTAACTAATTTCATTTTATTATTCAAAGAATATTCTTCATTTATTACTTAACAATATTACATTCTGAGCAAAAAAAATATACCTACTGATGTTTTGGGAATGCTATGCTAGAAAATACTAATAGGTAAGCTAAAAAATAACTAATATTTATGAAGAATAAAATGTAAGTGTTGAAAAATAATAAATTAGCATGTGATAGAGAGTAACTGGGTATATTTCCTTGTAAAATTTGACCTAAGTACAAATTTTTTCAACCTATGAGCCAAAATTGTCAAGGTAAAAAGACACACATTATAAATAAAGCATATAAACAAAGAAATAAATATGAGTAAACAAAGAAATAAATATGAGTAATCGTAAAGTGAACCCTTTTTAACGAAGTAAATGCATCAAAGTTGATCTATTTTATTTGTATTAAATAATATTTGACAAAAATGAAACCTCTTAAAATACTGACTAGTAAATCCGCTATACTGAGAAATGTCATCCCATTGACTTAATGCCTTTTACCATGCCACCACAGTTTTATTGTAGTAGGAATGCCTAAAGTCTACATGATTTTGATCCAGATTCGAGACTCGCATTGATTAGCTACCTATGTGATACAAAAATCTTTAAAACAAAGTTTATGACTTTTAACCAATATTGGTATAATCTTAAATGCAGATTATATAAGGTTAATAAAATAATTGATTTTTTGAAAAGACATGAAAATATAATAAATTATTTCAATGACACTCAACATGGTTCAGGAGTACCTATACAATTTAAGACTGCTCCACTAAGCCAACCTTCAAAATAGCAGTGGAAGACGGTCGAAAGCCCGTAGAGATTCAAATTCAATAAATAATGTAGTTTTGTATAAAAAACGTAAAATAATACCTATGTATTTAACAATAATGATGTTTATGATAGAAATCTGATTATGTATCCATTTTTGTTTTTAATTTGGTCAATGTTCCATTCAAACAATACTTAAATCCACAAATTCATTAATAATTTAACATTATAATTACAATTGCTGTTCATTACATTTAATAATATACATGTAGTACGGATAAAATAATTGTTTATAAATAATTTTATTTATTTAATTATAAAATAGTTTTTAAACTTATGACTCACTTTTTGCAAACAGAATCACGATTTTTTGCAGTATTACACAATATATTACAGTACATAGAACAATAATTAGTTCATTCTATATCAAATTGGAATTGCATATTTTCTTGTTTCCGTCTGTTGATTAAAAGAATTCATCTCCACAGCATAGAGTAATCAGAAAAAACGTGCAGATATGAATAATTACTTTATCTAAAGCAGCGTATTAATTAATTTAAAAAAAACAATTTTCATTGAAGCATGCTTCATAATAAACATTGAATTTCCATTGAGTATCTTTTTGTATTTAATAATAACTAAAAAACTCTTCCAATTAAACATTTCTTTTTTGTAAAATTAATCTGTGCTCACTCAAAGAGAACACACTCTTTAACTCTTTGACAGTAAGCTACTTATTAAAGATTGTGTCTTGAAAGAGGAAGATGGTCGACAACTGGGATCGAACCCATGACTAATATTTTTTTAAGGGAATAGTTGTAGGCATTTAGTTGATATAAGACAACATTGTTATGGCTGAGCAATATAAATCAAAAACCCAATTAAAGAAGATCGGGACGTTTTTTTTTTCTGGAAAGCACGAGATACATAGTAGTGGTAAAGTGATCACCAATGTCAGGGTAACTTGATAAGGCCCAAAAAAAGAAAAGAAAATTTATTTTAAAGATAGAAATATAAGAAATTTTATTTATGAAGAATACTTTTTAAACTTACTATGTTCCGTCTTTCGGAGTTGAGTGGATTTATGGATTTATTTATAGACTTGAAAATGATATGGGAGGATCCTAATTGACATTGTCCAAGTACGAGCGAAGTAAGGGTTTTTTTGCCTCATGCCCCATAAATTGGGCCGCAAGGGAAAAATTATTGATATAACAGTAGGTAATATTTGACCCCAGACTGAAACATGGTATGGTATCATAAAGCTTGAATAAAAAAATATTTCAATATCTTCAAAAAAACTTTTGCGTTAGTTTTCACTACAAGTTTTAAATTATCCAAATCCAAACTCCCTTAAGACCCCACTTAGGGGCATAGGGAGGCAACAAGAGCTCTCCATTGCGCTCGATCTTGCGCAACGTTAATGACCTCCTCCCACACCATGTCCAGATTCCTCAGCTCTGCTTCGAAGGAGCGGAACACGGTATGAGAGGGATATCCTCGTCCTTAAATTATACAAATGAAAAATCAAAGAAATAAAATAAATAGTTGATGTAACGATAATTCTATGCTACTTTTTATATTCATGAGCACACCTATCTGCTTTTGACTGTCAACTCAATAATGTTAGGTGAATTATAGCACTATTTGTTTGGAAGAATGGTTAAAAAATACATATTTTGATTATTTACCTACATTCAATTAATATCCAAAAAGCGCGGCTCTGGTTCGAAGGAACGGAACACTATAATAGAGGGACGTCTCGTCTGAGATTCTATTGGGAGAAAGAACAGCATTCTCCTCGACCAACTGTCATTTTGGCATCCTTAACACATCTCCCAGCCATCTCCATCTTCTCTACCTAAAGACGAAATGATGGGCCTCCATGACAAGATAGCCTACCCAAAAAATGTGTTTCCAGTACAAATCTCTTTTTTTATTTGGCAACACTGCTATCTACATAAAAAGCTTGATATCTCTGCGATACATGTGTGGCGACCCTGTTCATGACGACATCATCAACCAATAGCGTTCGACCCTGTTCATGACGACATCATCAACCAATAGCGTTCCTTCAAGATGTCGTCATCCAGTAGCAGCCTGCCACATCGTACAAGGCAGCACACCAACCATCAGTCACCATCAAGTCTTCACCAAATCCGCATAGAGTCAACACGCACCATCATCCGTCTCGCGACGCGCATCGCGGTACGCCACTCGGCGTCCGCGCAGTACATCTCCTTCATACTTTATAATATGTTACTTCATCAATAAAACTTATCAACCTTCTATCACTCTACCAACTACCATATACCCATAGTGGTGACCCCCGACGTGATATGAACACGCATTGACACGCAACCAGCAACCTTCCGAAGCGCTGTCCTGCCGAAAGGATAGACCCAACATGGAAAACAAAAAATGGGTATTGCAGTAGAGTGCCTCACACATAGTGAAAATTCAAACAGTGCTTACAACCGAGACACGGAAAAACCGTCGCAGCAGCCATCGCAACACACTGGACCACCCAGGCTTCCGCAAAACTCGGACACGTAGCAACTAGCATCTGTACACCACGTCAAATGAAGACTCAACTTTCTACATTTCTTCGGGAACTATAACAACAAGTACGAGCAAGAAAGGACATTCCAAAGTAAGAAACATTACTTAGTTGTCTCTAAGCTCAGCAACTTACACACTTCAACATGCTGTGAGTCATTCAACGAAGTCTTCAATGAACTTCTCATTATTCGCCACGATATTCTTCATCATATCAACATTTTTTCTCAATGTTCAAACCGTCACACATATCTATCAGACTTGGACATTTTACTTGTCAATAGATAGTGACCAACATAGACAACAACAAATAAGCATCCTCGCATCACCGCTGCAAAGGACTGCTTGCCTACGCCAGAAGAGACACTAGGTAGCAGCAAGGTTATTCTTCCTACGCTGGAACTTCAAATGACCATCGCTACTCAAGATCCTCATCAGCAATCGCCACTTTGAGCACGACGAACGACGTCACTCATTAAAATATGAATACTGCATCTCGAGTACACACGCTCTGGCATATTCATATGGCAGCACCCATAATTCGACATGAATTATTGACTAGCAATATATAGTCAGCAACAACAACCAGGATCAGCACTTCTTCACTGGCACAAACTCAAAATCTATGTAAGGAACAAGAAGAAAGCAATCGTGCCAAAAAATGACCCAGCAACAACTAACGCTTACGCAAGCAAAAAGCAAGCAACATCTGTTTCAACAGCAGAAACAGCATACGAAAGTGCAATACTTCATATTTGAAAAAAAAAATCTTAACTTTCACAGTGTAGTGCAACAATTTTTTTTACATTCCGTTCTCAAAAGCATCAATCTGTTACATCAGCATTTTTTATCAAGACTAAGACAATGCAACATGACTCATGAACTCGTCGCAGTGAATTGTTTACTTTACACATTCTTATATCTATTAATAATAAGCAAGTGTGATTTGATTCTCAGAACGCCGATAATTAAAATTATTCTTCGGCGAGTTGACACTTGCAGTGATATCAGAAATCCATCCGTGAATATTGTTTTGTCTACAGTAATCATATTACAACACTTCGTGACAATCTTGCTATTGTATAACTAATACTCATTATTATTTTATCATTTTTGCATTGTATAGATTTCTCATTACTCACACAGTATTGAACAACTACACCTGCTAACCAGGGGTGTAAAACCTTTTGGTCGCGACTGACATAGATGACCAACATTTTTTAAGAAGCATTATTCGTACCAATCTTTTTCTTCACGCATTGGACATCAGAGGACCTAATCATGCATATCTTCATGAACATGACAGCTTCCACGCTGAACCTCGTGACTCCGTCACTTGGGGGGGAGTACTGTGGCGACCCTGTTCATGACGACATCATCAACCAATAGCGTTCGACCCTGTTCATGACGACATCATCAACCAATAGCGTTCCTTCAAGATGTCGTCATCCAGTAGCAGCCTGCCACATCGTACAAGGCAGCACACCAACCATCAGTCACCATCAAGTCTTCACCAAATCCGCATAGAGTCAACACGCACCATCATCCGTCTCGCGACGCGCATCGCGGTACGCCACTCGGCGTCCGCGCAGTACATCTCCTTCATACTTTATAATATGTTACTTCATCAATAAAACTTATCAACCTTCTATCACTCTACCAACTACCATATACCCATACATGCAAAAAAATGGAATATGATAGAGAACTTAATATTTTGATATTGAATGAACTAATTATATAAATAAATAACAATATTAAAAAACTATAATATGCACTTTTATAAATATTAGTTCACTTTTAAAGAATACAATATATTTTAATTTTCAGCAATTATATAACAATCCTATCATACATACCTACCTATTTTTGAACATTATCTTAAATGTTTTAATAACCTTAAAATTATGATATTGTTACAAATCTTAACAAGCTATGAATTTTTATATTAAAGTTATTATTGAAAGCACTAGAAATCACACATTCAAATCTGCCATCATTCTTCTAAAGTCTGCTAAAGTATTGTAGTCTGGATCCTTGTCAATATCTTCGAAATCCCTCCGGGAGTCTGTCTTTGAATAACTTGGATTGTATCTTGATAGTGAGAGTGGGCAGGGTAGTAACTCGGGCATGACACTATGATGAGTTATGAGAGCCGTTAGCGATGTGAACTCCTTTGTGAAACCCTGGAATAATATATGTATTTTTGAATAAAAAAATACAAATTATTTTTACAGTTATATGGTATGGAATTTGGTCATGTGTTGAATGGTCGCAGATTGAGCTGGTTTGGCCATGTCCTCCGCATCTCCCCCGAGAGTCTTGAATACGCAAACGCAAGTTTTATCTACAATCCGGATGGGACAACAGGACGAGGCAGGCTAAAATTCACAATCAAGCGGGCATGCACTGCAGTTTTACAAGAGACTGGACTAGGCTGGGATGAACTGTGCATAGAGAGGCTTGGAGGAACTTCGTGGCGTCCACATGCCCAACACTGGGAGCGAACGTGAACTAAGCAAGTTGAATGGAAACAAATAGGTTTAAAAAAAAAGGAATTTAGGAGGATGAAAGGAATGATGTAAGAAGGCATGGTCGACCGAGAGTGGCGTGGATCGTAAACATGGATTCCGACCTCAAGGAAGGCCAGGTGAAGGCCAAAAGAAATGGAAGAGATGTATGAGAAAATTAATGTTAGTGGAAGAAGAGAAAGAAGTGTATGTACATAGATAGAAAAGGGTGGAAATCTGTCCTCTTTGCCTACTTACTTCTTAAGGGAAACATCGACATGGGTAAAAAAAATAAAGTTTTAAATACGTCATTCGAATCTTAATATGAAATGTTGGGACAATTATTCTCTTCCTCATCACAAGTCAATAAATAATATCTTAATTATGAGAAATCAAAAATATAAGACTGATTCAAAATATGAATAAAGGCTAAAAAATGGTATATTCATCTACGATATGTTTGCAATAAACCCTAATGTGCTCCTAAGAGGACACCAGCTGAAATTGACATCAACAAGATTCTCTTCAAATTCCCGGAAACACATTTCTTTGCTAATAGAGCTGTCAGTGCTTGGAATTAGTTGCTAGAGTTGGTGGTGCTTGCTCCTACCACAGACTCTTACAAGAGTAGACAAAATAGTGGTAGAAACAATATCACATCTTTGCTGCGACTTGGGCTAAAATAGCTAAAGCTGCCTAACTTCTAGTTTAACAACACAGCAATTATTATTGGTAAGTAAAGACAAAAAAAAAGCTTAGTGATAAAAAATCTTGAATCAATATCATACATCGTAAACGAATATAGTATCTGATACTATATTCAAAGATTGCACAAACTCTGATTTTAAGTTTCGTCAGATATGGTTATGTGCAATGTCTGGTTAGTGTTTCTATACGGAGAAGATTTAAGGACCCTCAAGATGAGCATTATGAACCTGCTAGAGGCATTTGAAATGTGGATGCATCGGCGAGTGCTCCGCATCCCATGGACGGACATGGTCAGAAATTAAAATGTGCAGGCAGTTACTGACTTATCATAGTCAGGAAGGTGTTCCTATCTCGGATATTTGTTTAGTGAAGAGAAGTACGAGCTGCATCTGATTTTGAAGGGGAAATTGAGTGTCGAAGAGGCATGGGCCGAAGATAGATTTCCCGACTTCGTAATAATGGGATTGGAATAGAATTGGAACGGTCGAAGTGCATTTCGCAGCTGCCCAAGACAGAGAAAGATAATCCCGAGTTGAGGAGACCCAACATCAATCAATTAATCAATTCTCCCTTTTACACCCCAAATGTTTATAACCTCCTCCCACACCATGTTCATGTCCCTCAGCTCTGCTTCGAAGGAGCGGAATACAGTGTGAGAGGGTCTTCCTCGTCTTCGGGACCCTGATGGGAGGACCCAACATAACATTTATGAAAAAGAAGACTCGGATTGAATATATCAATTACACTTATTTTGTAAGTTGCAAAAAAAGATAATCTTTTGTGTACCTTTATTTTATATCCTTTACTGGTGTGAAGAATTAGATAATGTGCTATCCCACTCGGCTGAAAATCTCTGGGTACCCTAAGAGACAGAGCAAAGCAGCCGGCTTTGGTGGTGCTTTCACGTACCATAAATGCTCCAATTGGTTGGCTTCCTAATATTTCTAAAGCAATCTGAAAATTATAGAGAAAACACAAATATTGCTTAATATAGGAACATTGTTAAAACTAACTGCTAGAGAAATTTCCCTATTTTTTGTAATAATTTTTAGAGATCGCCTTCTATGGGGTTTTTAGAATAGCTCCAAATTGATGATTTATGGTCTAACTCAGTTTATATAAAAAGTCTTGTATGCAATGATGAAAATGTTTGTTTTATGCATTTTGCCAGCTGTTAGTAATAACGTCATGTTTGTATACTAATGATTTAGGATATTCTGAAAATGGACCAAGATAATGGATATCTTTCAGCTTACTTCTCTAGGGATTCCGGCTTGGAACCATGGGGCTAGTCTAAGTTCTGCTTCTTCTTTGGTCGTCAATGAATCATTCCTTAGTGGTAATAATGGAGGAGAGCCGTTACCACCACATGAAGAACTGCTTGAGCTTGGGGCTCTTGGTATTCTGCAAAAAAATAGCAAATAAATTGTATGGAGATATAGTAAGTAATATTAAGTGTATTTTTTCATAATCAGAGATATATTTATTTTGTCTCATCCAAGCGAATACTATTTCCATTGTAGGTTCCCATAATATTATTTTATCATGACGTGATGACGTCTATGATTTTTTAAGTTTAAGTAAAATAATTGTCGGTTAATAAAATCAAATTAGTCTTATTTTACAAGAATAATCAATCGAAAACGAGTGCAGTGCTGAAGAAAATGAAAAATAAATAAAAAAAGTTGCCTTTACAATAACGGTTTTGAGACTACTCAAAGTGTCAAAAACTTTACAAAGCGAAGTTTGGGTCATGAAATTGGAAGGTTGTTGCGCAAGGTTATGCACCTAGACTAATAGTTCTCTAATTAGGCCATAGGACCACAAGATTATCAAACAATAAAATAGTAAAAATACTTAATAACTCACCTATTTCTCTTGTTATTATTTATTTTCAATAAGTCCACATCAAAACTAGAATTGTTTGTCTTATCGACGTTTGGTATTGAATTGTTTAAGTTGACACTGTCAATGTGGATGTGCTTGACAGGTATGGATGACTTCTGCAGAGATTCTTCCGTCACTATTGAGTTGTTCTTGTCCCTCATGCCAGCTTTCAGGTCCAGATCTGATATCGCTTCATTGACATATCCTCCATGAAGGGAAATTGGTTTGTGTAAAGGACTGCAAAAAATATTTAAATATAAATAAGATAGAGCAAAGAATAGGACTGGTCAAGCATAATATGGGCATCAGCCTTCGGGAAGCTTAGCACTAGGTTTCGGAGCCCTATTCCATACACACTGAAGACTAACGAGCTTGATTAATGTACCTGCTGGTCTTCAGGTATGGTATAAAAACTTTGACATTAACCAAACTGAAATAAGCTACGAATCACAGAAAATGTTAGGCATTAAACTAGCCAGAATAAAGTTACTGATGTGGTTGGGACAATAGCTATGGACAGTGGACACGCCGTGTCCCTAACCAAGCAGTAGGCAGGGCAGAAATAACGGAGATCCACCCTTTTACTATCCCAACACATTTCTTAAGCTTCTTCTACCGAAATTTCATTCCTCATACCCCCATTCATATTTATTTTATTTCTAGCATGGTGGAGCTAGTACGAGTATTATCGAAAGTTAATTGCATGCCAATAAGCACTTATTAGCGTGCAATTAGTGTTCTAAAATCAAACGATCGAATTATTTGATCATTTTAGTATGAAAATTTTTCGAAACTCTTTCGATGATCGTTTCGATATTCAATCATCGAAAACTTATACTAGGGCTACTGATCATCCTTGAGAATGACATCGATGTGTTCGTTTCATTTCTGTCTTATTCGTTAATTTTGTTATCCTATTATCATCCGTTCTTTCATCATGACCAAACAATCGCAACTTATTAGCTTTCATCTTTGTTATAACACAAAATTCCATTCCATTACTTCCCAAATTTAGGCTAGCTAATAAAATTATTATATTTTTTTTTTCTAAGGTGAAGGTAGGTTTTAACGTTTTAGTATCTTAGATTATAACACGCTGAATCACTCGAAAACGAGTGCAGTGCTAAAAACATATAACCTGGCAAAGAGTTATGAAGTGAACTCCGGCAATGAGTGTGGGCAGTGCATATATTGAGGATTTTTTGTTTTGATAATAGTTAAGGTAGCATTACCTAGTTGGTGTGTCTGGAACCAGCGGGGTGCTATCTTCAGTGTGAGCTGGCTGCAGCATCAATGCTCCAGAGATCCCCAGAGCTAACCTCTTCATCAGCGGTGGTTTATCAGCTAATCTCTTATATGTATTCAGTTCTGTTGGAGAATTTGATTCCTCGCTGCTGCTTGGACTAGGGGAGTCTTGAATGTCTCCTTTCAGGTTTGTACTTTTTAAGCTAAAAGAAAAAAATAAAAGCATTAAGTTTCACAGTATTCAACTAAGGATTTAACCTCTAGCTTGGTTGCGTGACCCAACCTGTGATCTTTAAGTGAACACTGTCGAAAAATTTTCACAAGGAATACGACCATCCATTTACCGCCCGAGAAGTGCAGGAATTGGGGATTCCTTTTTACATATTCGTTAAGATCTAGTCCTGAAAAAAATCCACAATAATCTAGACATTAATAGAACGTTGTGCACCCACAAAGCCAATAGTCAATAAAGATGATACATTTATAAAAATGGATAGTCATATCCTGGCGCCAAATACATGACAGCAGTCGAAGTCTTTAAATTTGGTTGCTCTCTTGTTCTCAATAATTTCCAACTTTTATCCCTATATTTTATTTACTAGCTTATACCCGTCTTGCTTTACGTTTTTGATTCCGATTGTCTGGCTTGATCGGTAGGTAATTAAACAGGTTCTAGTCTAGCTTCCCATTGCTTTGTAGACCTCTATAACTGACATAAGCACAGAAAAAGAAGAATGACACTTTTAATGTTTATTAAAATTTTGTATGAAGATCCTAAAAAATAGGGTTTTTTAATTAGCTCTATATATATTAAAGTTAATGCAGCAAATTGTATTAAAGAACCTTCTCCGGCATTTTGCACGGCTCTGTGCAGATTCATATCTGACGTAGCATTTGTATTTTGAGCGTGATGCTATGACATACGGTAAAAAGCAAAATAAAAAAACATTTCTGAATTATTATGTAGATAGAGGAGGGGCTAATGCGAGTTTTATTTAATTTCCCAATTTACCACGCAACTTTCTTAATTTTTTCTTTCATAAGAACCTTCTACTGATAAAAGCCAACACGACAAAAAAAGAATTAGTGAAATCGGTTCAGCCGTTTAGGCGTGATGCGATGACATTAGGTAAAAAGCTAATAAAAAAACATTTCTGAATTATTATGTAGATTTACCACGCAACTTTCTTAATTTTTTCTTTCATAAGAACCTTCTACTGATAAAAGCCAACACGACAAAAAAAGAATTAGTGAAATCGGTTCAGCCGTTTAGGCGTGATGCTCCGACATACCGTAAAGCAACGACAAAAGGCAAATAAAAAAACATTTCTAAATTATTATATAGAAGATTATTAAATGTCTACTTGTTGCATAGGTACATGAGATTCAACATGCTGAACATGTTGAGAATTCTCATGATTAGAGTTTCGGAGACTCAAATAATACCACCTAATGGCGAACTAAGCCAGCCTTCGAAATAACAGTAGAAAATGGTCGTAAGACCGTAGTGGTTTGTTTCATTTAAAAATCAAACATCAGCAATGAATTGTTAGTCATTATTTGTTACATATTCGTTAGATTCCTTTTTAGTTGCTAAATATGAGGCCAATTGGCTGATGTTCTCTCAATAATTCAATATGCACCTGCTTACTTATTTAGAACTAGCTTATACCCGTCATGCTTTACGTTTTTGATTCCGATTGTCAGGCTTGATCGGTAGGTAATTAAACAGGTTCTAGTCTAGCTTCCCATTGCTTAACTGACATAAGCACAGAAAAATAAGAATGACACTTTTACAATTTTTGTTTTACCGACCTCATAATATTATACGAACCTACCGACATAATTTGCAAGTTTTCATAGAGAGAGCTATATGGTTTGAATCTTAGCTACATTCCCTACACCCATGTGTGATAATTAATTAGGCATTCCACCCATAGAGAGTGATATGTGCTATGAGTATAAAAGCCGCTGTCAAACTTCAAAATGGAGGAATCATTTTACAATTTTTTTCATTGAATCTTTATTTATTGAGAATAATAAGATTTGAATAACATTTGTATGTATAACAAATCAATCCACAATTATTTTATTACATTTTCATACTGTAATACCAAGATTCCATTCAACGTTTACATGAGTAATTTTGTTTCCAAAAGATGGCTTACTGTCTTTTTGAGAAATTTGTATGAAGATCCTAAAAAAATAGAGTTTTTTAAATAGCTCTAAATATATTAAAGTTAATGCAGCAAATTGTATTTAAGAACCTTCTCCAGCATTTTGTACGGCTCTGGGCATATTAATATCTGACCTTAATGTATGTTTTCTATGATTGATGCTCTTACAAAAATATAAATAAACGGACTAAAAAATATTATGTAGATTCGCCCGTTTTAAAGATGCCTTAGTTATTTACAAAGAGAAAGTGAATGAAATATCAATATCAATCAGTAAAGGGATTGCTAGATACTAAACCATTAGAAAAAGAGAGAATCATGTACCGAAATACTAAATTAGTAAAACAAAATATTCACCATGGGTACCTATTCACGAAAGAGGTTCGAACTTAACTTGTTCTTTCACATAACACTACAAAGAAATAATTTTTAGGTATAGAAATGAGATAAAATACAATTATTATTGAGATTAATTTTCACATATTTTCGCATCTTACGTTTCTATAAAAATAATATTTTTTTTAAGTCATGGATCGAGAATAAATTTGAGAGGGGTTGCAGAAAAAAAAAATAAACAAAAAGCACCCTTATTAACCAGCTAAAATATTGAATTAAAGTTCATTCTACAATAAAACAGAATATTAAGTTTCGTACGTTAAGGACTCGATGAATCATGAAGTAAAAGTGCAAAAAACGGTCTAATGTCTCCAAATAATATTATTTGACTATGATAGTTCATAGCTGTAACATTATTTTCGTAAATTATCCTGCAGAACATCATGTAAAACAGCGATTCACCTACCAGCAATTGGGCAGATTATGAAAAAAAATATCACCGTCAATAATATGAATAAGTACCTACCTAATTGTTATGATGAATAAAAATTGTATTTTCCAACTGATTTAAAATTCGATTCTTTTTTAATAATTTCATTCACTGAATCGCAATAATAACGAATCAAATTAATTAAGACCTCATTGTTTTGAATATACCTAACTGAATAAAAGCACTTTGTTTTTAAACGAGAGATCAGTGATTGGATGATTAAACATTTTAAATCATACCAATCATATTTACATGAATGAATATATTAATACCATCATAGTATGCTGTGCTGAGTGTTTCATGTTATATATGTATTCGTAATTCATTCACGAACTGCATAATCTATAATCAATGAAACAATAGACTCAATAGTCTTAAGGTCAAATATTATTAGTTTTTAAACGTCATATTATGAATTTATCGATTTACGTCAACTAAAAGAAGTTTTAAAGTGTTCATATTAAAATGTTGCAATAATCAACATTTTCTTCTTCTTCTTGTGGCGTATTTTAAAGGCGTATCTATCAAGCGCAGCAACAGACAATGCACTTTCCCTACGATATCAGATTTATAAAAACGATACCTACATACCTATTTATCAAATTTCTCTTTAATAAGAGGCAAAATAGCTAATTTGTATGATTGTGTTAAAGAATTGTGTTAAAAAAGTATACCTACTATTTTGACTAGTGGCATTCGGAATCATTACTAAAAAATGCTAAACCAACAAATGATTAATAAATTGTTTTCTTTTAACATCAGGGGGCTACTCTTGAAATTCCATACCGATTTCAATGTCGACGGTTTTTAGTTTCTATACTTAAATTTCTTGTATCAACCCATACCATTTTTTGTAAAGCAATGGGTACATGATTCCAAATAGACCTACTAACAGAGATGAAGCTTTTTTATGCTTAACAACCAAAATCAAAACGTCATATCGGCATCGCGATGTAAATGCAGAGTGTGGCACAAAGTGCGCAATTACAATATCTTAAATCTCATATCCACACAATATATTATACATCTGAAAAAAAAAGAGACGTTCATAACTAGGTTTATTATAGCCTGTTTTCTTATGAAAACGGTAGGTACTATAAACAGCGATAAATGTGTCAATGTAGAGCATTGTTTATGTAGTTATCGAAGTGATAAAAAAAAACATTAAGTAGATAGTACTGAAAACGATGTTTAAAAATGAAACATAACTTACAGTTTTTCAACTAATTTTTTCATGAAACGTTCGCGTTCTTCCAAACACTGATCCATATTCGACATAATAAGTTAGTTTTAGCGATAAAAACACAGCCACGGAGTTTTTTAAACGAAAATTATTTCACTAAGTTTTGCAACTTTACTTAAACACTAGACTGAAATTAACACTACTTATAACCAATCTTCACTCATTGACGATTCAAACGGTACTAAAATACTACGTTCATTCATAACACGGCTATCTAGGTACCCAAAATGTCTATAATATAATCAATGAATTATACAAATTCTCATTTTGTTTATTTATATAATTTACTTCGATAACGATTACAATAAAATAAACATCAATAATTCACCCCTTACGTTACGACTGACTCAAACTAATGGTTCATCAGCTGATTACCTATAACATTATTTATTAATTTGGGTAAACTTATTTATAGGTGTGAACAATGTATTGAAGTGTTTTTGTATTCAAGTACCGAAGGTTATTGTTTTAAACAGGTAATGAAAAAGATATTAAGAACGAGTCATAACCTTGGCTCCGTAGCGTCTGACGAAGGGACAATAATTTCTGAGAACTCCCTATCACTTTCTAAGAATTAGTCACCTATTTCTGAGAACCGCGCGGATATGTTGTGGTGCCGTCATCAGTACTGTTGTAATGCACTTCCTAGGGAGCGGTCCGTCGTCTGACAAGACACCAATCTTTCAAAGTTGTGACAATGTTTTTTGTTACTACGGTAACAATTTTTTTTTACCCATCACGCCGTGTCCCGTTAGGGGGTTGGCAAAGAGGACGGACCACCACTCTTTTCTATCCAAGCATACCTCTACTTCTTCCGATTCTTCCACCTACATACCATTTCGCATACAACCTCTTACTTCAAATTCTCTTACTTCAAATTCTCTTACTTCTGACCTGACCTTCCTTGAGGACGGAATCGATGTGTTCGATCCACGTCATTCTCGATCGGCCACGCTTTTTTACACCTTTCCTTTTAGCCTTATGAATTCTCTTTGTCATTAGGTATGTTTGCATCCATTCCACATACCTAAACCATCTCAACTTATTAACTTTCATCTTTGTTACAACACTGACTTTGTTGTTTCTCATCACAGGTCTTAGTGCACCGCCCACCCTGCTACCAGCACCTTTCCTACGTTCGATTTCTTTTTCGCACCTTCCATCCCGACTAAACATGCTTTCTTACACATACTCATTCATTTTCTACGGTTATTTTACAATTCGTTCTTGCTTCATCGCTTTCAAATACCAAAAACTTTATTTTTCTAACATTCAATTTTAGACCGTTTTTGCACAATTTTCAAATACACTTGACACAAGTTATTGTAAATCATTTCACATTCAGCCATAAGTACTAACTCATCTGCATACAGAAGCGTAAAAACCTTTGTTCTATTTAATTCAATTCTGTAGGTATTATTTATATCTTTTGACCCACTGACTCAAATATCAAAAAACAAAATAAACAACCAGGGTGACATGACGCACCCTTGCTTCACACCCTTCGTAAGATAGAACTCCGGTGATTGGTGGCTGTTCACCTTTATACACGCAGTACATTCCGTATATAGCGAAGCAATGTCACGGATCAGCCGGTTGCTTACTATATAGATTGATAGATCCTCCAATAACTTACCCCTATCTTCCCTATCATATGCCTTTTCCAAATCTACGAATGCACAGAAAGCTTCTGATGGTTACTCAAAAGCTTCTCCGTAATAATCCGCAGAGCAAAGATCTGATCGGCACACCCCCTCCCATTTATTAAAGCCCTTTGTGCAATTGTGCATCCCAAACTTTACTTTCAGTTATTTTTCTAACCCTTTCTACTAAGATTCTACTGTACTGTACCCACGTTGCTCAACAAGCTGATTGCACGATAGTTGCCCCAGTCCAACCGGGAGCCCTTCCCCTTGTACAGAGGGCAGATAATAACTTTCCTCAAGTCACATGGGGGGTACGGCCTTCCGTCCAGCATAAGTTGAAAAGCTCCAGGCACCACTGCAGCGACACTCGGCCGCCATACCTGATAAGCTCCGTTGATATCCTATCGCAACCTAAAGCTTTCTCATTTTTTGTTTTTTTAAGCGCATTCGTAAGTTCATTCATGCTTATTTGCTGACTCTCATCATTCTGTCAATTTACAACTACTTGGCTCAAACTGCCGCATCCATCCTTAGTTTTAAACAAATCTTCAAAATACTCTTACAACCTCAAACCTATATCCTTTTCCTATGTCAACATATTATGTCCATTTTTATCTTTCAAACAATTCACTTTTTCATCATTTCCACACCTTTTTCTTTTCACTTTCTTCCAAAAAAAACTTAAAATTCCCACTCACATTCGCACTTATTTTGTTACATTCATTATCCTCTATTTTTTCTGTTTCAAGCTCACAAGTTTCTTAACTGCATTCTTCTCATTCTTATAAATATCATATAATATAACTGTTTTGTCGGAGTCATCCTTCGCACAAGCTACATTCTTCAACGCATTCTATTTTTTATCTATAGCCGCTTTCACCTCTTTGTCCCACCACGCATCACCTTTTTTCCTACCCGTTTTAAATTCCCCACATACTTTAATCGCACTATCTACTAACTACTGATAATTTTAAAACAATATTGAAAATGTTCTAACCTCACCGCTGTTTATAGTAGAAAATAGACCATTATAGATTGAACATACTTTTATAATAATAAATATAACTAGCTGACTCGTTGCACTTCGTCCCGTTAAAATAATGTAGACCTAGTCGAATTTTGATTTTTATTGAATTTAATATATGAATAGATAGCCATTTATGTAGTAGCATCAGAAAATGTGTTGCTTGTAAAATCGTCTGAGAAATAGGTATGATTTAGCTAAGAAACGTGAATAAAAAAAGGTACCTACTTACCTAAATCACCAATCTTAAACCTATTCTTTTTTTTGAGATTTGATAAGATATCAGACAAAACGGTAACAACAAACCATAAAAGTATAGAGTTTTGGCCTCCAGAAAGGTATTCTTGCCAGACCAAAAATTGAGCGCGAGGCATTTGTTAGGATATTGTCACATGTACATATTATTATGTAATGCTGCATTTACACGCTTGCCACGGCTTGGCAAACCACCATGCACAAACACCAAGGTGTAACAGGGTGTTTGCCTTGGCTTGTGTGAGCTTGCAACAAGTGTCGGTTTTTCGACACAGATCAAAGGAATTTGTATTAAAATGCCGACGCGCACGCCAACGTGTAAATGGCGTCCAAGCGTTTGTGAAGGCTTGGAGCTTCTGGTGGCTTGCCAAGCCATATTAAGCATGTAATTGTAGCATAATACACATTAGTAACACAAACTAATGAATCAATAATTAATACTTTGATTCAAAACGCATTATTTTATTATACTTATAAGATGAGACAATATCTTAACAATCTCTTGTTTCTGTACGATAGGCAGCGTAGCACCCCCATTCACTATCACATCCGCCAAACACTGTTCCAATAAATTTAAGCGGCACTTTAGAAAGACCTGCCAAAACCGCTTTTATGTCAAAACTACTGGTATAAATTTTTTGAAAACACAATAATTTATTAATTTCAGCAAAATGATTTATTATTTTCAGTTAAAATATTATTTTGCTCTTGTTTTCATCATAAAAGATACATCAATTAATAGTGGTTATGTATCTTGATCAAGATGACATTGTTTGAAAAAATAAAATTGGCGGCCATGATGATAATTATTTTGACATGCGGGAATCTTTCATCTGAAATCACTTGCATTCACTTCGATCGCTCCGTTTGGTTGAAATAACTTGACATTGACCGCGAAATTCGAAATTTTATTTGCTGCAAAATTTTAGCGGATCTGATAGGTCGGCTTAAATCTATAATTATATTGAAGTTTGAAATTTATTTAGCATACCTATGGTTTCCTGGGAAATTATGTGGATAGTGCTGCCTCAGGCCGGGTATCGTATTAGGTGCTCTTATACCCATTTTGGTGACTTCTGAATTGCAGTTATTCCCTAAATCCTTCTGCAACAAAAGAAAAACAAAAGTTTATTATAAATTTATTTACATAGGTAATATCATCTGATAATAACAATATAATTTATATGTTAAATTATTAAGTAGGTACTTATTCGATAATATATTGCCAATTTAATTTGAATTTAAGTAGGTACTTAAATTAAAATTTAACGGCGCATTACGTTAATACAAAACATGATGAAATATGCATTAAGACCTAAGCCCACATAACAAATTCATATACCTACATGTTTATTACCTACTACTTAAATCGGACTATAAAATTCCATTAACTTTACTAGGTGGAGCATGTGGTCGCCACAAAGGCGCGCCAAACATCTCTATCCTGGGCTACCCCATAAACTATTTAACTAAATAACTGGAGGTGGTTGATAGACCAGCGGTTACGACGCCGGCTTTCGCACTGTTTCGTGCGGAGATCGTGGGTTCGAATCCCGGCCGTGTCGACCATTTTCCGCATTCACGACACAAGCATTTGCTTACTGTGAAAGATGTCAAAAGTGTATTTGTGTTCACTTCGAGTGAGCACAGATTCATTTAAAAAAAAAAAAAAACTACTCGCTATTTTGACCCCACATAGGGGCATAGCAAGAGACCTCCACCGCGCTCAGTCTCCAAAAAGGCCCTCAATAATTAATACTAAACTTATTATTCTATTACTATATTATTAGTTGGCGATTGGAGGCATTAAATTTCAAAAAATATTTTTTAGAACTTTATATGGCTTTCGAGTGAGATCTTCTAAAATAACATTGTATTAAATTCGGTTAACGCGGCCACATAAAATTCTTAGTAGAAGAAACACTACTTATTAACCAAATTGGGAAAATCCTTGACTGTAGACTTATGATGCGCTAAACCTAAACAGAAAAAATAAATCAAAAAAGTCTTATTGGAGTGTTCTTAACAAAAATGTAAACCGGTGATTGGTATTATTACAAGGAAAAAAAATATTTTAACCCGTGTTGATCGGAATAAATTTCGTTTGTTTTTGCCGAGTCAAAAAATAAAAGACAAGTAGTATGACACGTATTAAATCCTTGTCGCGTCGGTCAGGGGGTGAGAAAGTGTGAAAATAACGAAAATGAGCTCGTTTCCGATCGGAATCCAAAGAAAAATGGTGGTGTTATTTAAGCTACAGTAGATTTTTGCTTATCGTTGTTTTTTTTTTACCACACCATGGTGGAAGAAGCGAAAGAAGTGTGCTTGGATGGAAAGGAGTGAAGGTCTGTTCTCTCTGCCGACACCTTTCCTTTCAGCCTCCAAATTTTCTTTGTCATTCTGTTTGCATTTATTTTTCCACATGTCCAAACCCTCTCAACTGATTGACATTCATCTTTGTCACAGCACTAAATTCCATACTACATACCTTCCTAATATTCTGACTCTTTTCTATATACCACAGTATCTTTCAACATATTTTTCGAAGAGCTCTCATCTTTTCGGTTGTTTTCTTATTATGAACATTTTCTGTTGTATTGCTCTTGTTATTGATTTCTGAACAAGTTAATCCCAGATTCGATGACCAAATTGATAATAATTGTCCAGACAGAGAAAGAGATATGCAACCCTGCAAAGTTGAAGACACGACGACATTCTAAGAAGAAGCAGATAGATAGGTCATGGTGAGATCACTTCGAAAGAATGGATAATTATATTATAAGATTGCTTGAAACGGGAATCGAAAAGGAATATCAGCCACCAGGATGTCCCTAAAGAAATTAAGGGAAGAAGGTAAATCATCGGCATAGCGGCCAGATATCAGATCTGTTTGAAAAGGCATTGCAAACATAGTGCATCATTCTTGTTGGTATATTTTTGGGTACCTGCCCGTCTCTTACAGGATTTTGAAATGGTTTATTTAGAAATTAACGGGAGACTGATTTATAAGCCCGGTGCAACTGTTTTTTTTATTCTTTATAACGACATCACAAAAAATGTGATGTGTTTTATTATACAAACCAACTTTGGTAGCCTAGCGGTAAAAGTGTTCAATATGTGAGAAGTAAGTTTTCAAATTGAGTTATTACTGTTTTTTTTAATGAATCTGTGCTCACTTAAACCGAACACAAATACACTCTTTGACAGTAAGCTACTTAAAGCTTGTGTCATGAAAGAGGAAGATGGTCGGCACCTGGGATCGAACCTACGACCTCCGAACGAAACAGTACGAAAGCTGGCGTCGTAGCCGCTAGACTACCAACCACTTCTAACGTTAGTACTCTTTTTTAGGTTTGTATTAGTTATGCACTTTCATTTTTTTTGTTTAATTTGAATTCTCAGGGGACATTCATTGAAACTACCAACCGAAATACGTGCAAAGACTCAACGGAAATACCTTTGAGCACTGAAGATTATACATACTATGTTTTTGTTTTAATTGTTTTGTTTAGTGTTCTGTTAGGTAGTCTCTCCAATAAATAAATCCCATAAAGGTTTAATTTTTTTAAATTTCTTCACTATTAAAGTATTTTGAATTTTTAATGTTATTTTAATAAAAAATAATAAGTATATGATATGTAGGTATCTTAGTATGTTGCTTATGTAGAATTTATATGAAATAACCTACGCCTACTACAAACGAGTAAAAATTTAGAATATTTATTTTATTCTAAAGGCTGAATATCTGGGTTGACAAGTGTTTATTTTTCAACCGAAAATAATTCAAGTAAGAAATAATATAAATTATTGGGCGAATCGAATTCAAGAGAGCTCGGTTCGGTTGGATTTGTCGAAGCGTTAAGTTCCACAACGTATTATTAGTTCTCGATGTTGTAAATCACAGAACAGGATAAGATGGAGGTCGTGGAAAGTAAGAGAAAAAGAATGGAAAAGAAAAGAAAAAAAAAACTTTCAAGAAACCAATATACTAACCTTCAGGAAGTACACACACACACATATTTATAGCTTGGGTGATATCACTATATTGTGAACTCGTATATACTTTTCTATTTTCTTATAGAATGTTTGGTGATTTATTTGTTCTTTTAAGTAGGAACTATTGTTTGTTTCCCTTGACTTTGAACTATTTACTTACAGTAGAGTAGGTAGTTTAATTAAGTACCTACCTAGGTATCATAACAAAACAATTTTGCTGTAGAATAAAAATCACATAATGACTGCTATTCTCAAATTCACGTTCCAACTCAACGCATTGATTGCAATTAACTCCATGCCAATCACAATCCAATATTTGATAAAATGTTTATTATGAACGAGCTGATGATTTGTTATTGTAATTCTATGGTCAAATCACAACAGCCCTGTCAGATGCGCTGTCAAAAAGTGTATATCTGGCGCAATCCTTTTTGGCTCGCGGTGGCCAATTTCAGAACTATAATACAACAGATCACTGCGCCATTCAAGGGTGATAAATAGAATGGTGATGTCTACGTGAAATAAGCGAGTTTTTTTACGAGCACACTCTCCCTCCTCCTCATATTCGCAGCATTCGTGCGCGCACCCTATCCGCAGTGGTTTCGGTTCCGGCGGCGAAAAAAGAAAACACACAATACATCGATATGAGCGGAGCGTCTTTGGACTCGCAGCAACTCACAATTCAAAGAACTGGCACACACTTATCACCTGCATTGTTTACTGCGAAACTCGCACTCACACATACACTTGCTACTTAACAATCTATGATTGACGCTTTAATTGAAGCAACACCAAAAAATCTCTTGTGTAGAACTCAATTGGTTGCCAGTAGTTACACAATAGTTGTGTTGGATAAAATGCACTCGGAATAGAGAACTGTCGAAACACGTAACTACTATTGGATACTAGGCAATCAATCGTCTTTTTGTCATAGCAGAATAAAAGCTCTTGCTTAGAACTTAATCGATTGCCACTAGTTACGCAATTAATGTGTTGGATAAAACATATTCAGAATATAGAAATGTGAAAAGTCTCAATAACAATTGGATACGATGCAACTCAATCGTCTGTTTGTCATTTCAGAATAATAGTCATTGCTTGCAGGGCTTTTGTCAATTGGGTAGGTGAAGTTCTAAGTTATCAACCATTATTAATTGTGGTGAATTACGAATTAACAAAAATACCATTGAGAAGAGGTTGGTAGGCTAGCGGTTACGACGTCGGCTTTTGTACTGTATCGTTCGCTTGGGTTTGGGTTGGCTGGAAGAGATCCTTTGGGATAAGTCATCCCATTGTTTCTTTTAAGTAGTTACATAAAAAAAAAACAAAATTTTAATTTCGCAATAAAGCTTTATTTAGTTATTCGTGCGGAGGTCGTGGATCGATCTCACTACAAGTGAGCACAAATTCATTTTACTAAAATAATGTCAGAGGGCAGAAGTATAGGTGACGATCTGCGTTAGCAATAAGGTTTTCTAAAATACTTGCTAACATAATATGGTTTCATTTGCAGCCTAAATAAAAAAGTTCAAGTTTGACAAAAATTCAAAATCTTTCATCCCAAATAGCACACTAGACTAGAACAGGATTTCAGGAGCTCCCGTAGTCTTCCACAGCCCATTTAAAACTTTTTTATGACCTTTCATGGTGCTAGATTTTTTTATTACCAGACTGAGTATATTCTATGAAAATAAAAAAAATATCGCGCCAAGTAGGTACCTGGCTATATTATTTTTAGCCAAATCATTGCTCTTTACGAGTAAGCAGTTAAATTTTATCTTCATTTTCGATGGTCGATTATTTAACAGATGGAATCGATTTTCAACGCTTAAAATGACTTGTAATTTATCAATATTCCTTTTATTTTCTACCGTTTTGCGTTGATTTAGCATCGAAATTCCCATGAAACGTGATTGATTTAAGGTTCATTGTCGTAAAAAAAATTGAAATAAATTCTTTGCCAAAACGGTTTTTGACACTACTTGTGAAATATAGGTATATACATACACGCTACATACATTCATACATTCTCCCTTTAAGGCCCCCCGCACACCGAAGGCCAGCCTGGAGGAGACAAATCCGTAGCAAACCCAACCTGCACGAAACCAATCCTCTAGTTCGATCGAAGCAATCAAACCAAAAAGCCGGCCACATACACACCTAGGATTCAATTTACATTATAATTGGTAAATTTGTCTTTAATACGATATTTTTTTAAAACTCTCACTAATAAACTCGAAAAATAATTTAAATGGCTTCTAAATGACGAAGGTTGTTGCCGAAAAGTGATCACACATTTCTTTAAGAAGTGTTACCACACGTCGATAAGTGTTATCACACCGTCGCGCACGTCCTTTACGTAATTGGAATTTGTTTGATTTACCCAAACATGACTTTTTAGCGTAATAATAATTGTCCTTAAGAAAATAAATTTAGTTAAGTTCAAACTAAACTTTTTTTGGGAATTCCCCTGCTGACCTCATGAAAGATAATGATAAAGATGAATGAATATAAGAAGAAGAAAATTATATCGTCAGCGTACTGAATTTCTTATCTGGTCAACAGTTTTCTATCTGTGAGTACCTACTCCATAATTTCACTTTAAGACCGACTCATAATTTCAGAAATGGCGTTGCATTGCACTGCAAAACAATCTTGACGTTATCTAATATTGATCAATCTCTACCAGAAGTTTTACGGTACATTAACGTCAGGCCACGCAGAAGTAAACACGTAGAGAATTGAATATTTATAGAGCTGTAAAGAGTGTTAAATGTGTTTTTTATGAGGGATCTGAATCGTTAAACGTGAAAATTTCTTCAGCTCGGATATAAAAAAAGAGAATAAAATATTCCGAACCCATGGAATCGATTGCGGATAAAGTTTCAGTCGTATTGCTGATATAAAAATGAAAGCAACGCACTTCTGCAGTTTTAAGAGTTAATCTTTAAAGAGCTAACAAAATTTCATGTTACAGAGCAATTTTCAAAGAAATCTTATGTTGATTGAATATAAGGATACGTTACACCAAATGAAGACAGAAAAGAGCATTCTTTTTTAGACGTTGATATTGATACCAAGCGAACAAAAACTTCCAAAAGATTGAAGAAGGAAGGCATACGCTTGTTTAAAACCCTGTCCGAAAGGGATGAAAGCTATAAGGGTGAGGAATAGGAATAAGGGACACTTTCAGACATGACAAGTTGTTTACAAATTCGTATTATTTGTCTACATATTGTATGTAATGAAATTTTCACAATTTCATCTTCCTTTTTCAAGGCACTGGCTTTACTTTCTGTGATCGAAAGTAGTGTGTTTGTGTTCATTTTCATTGAAACTCCTTTAAAAAAACAAACTTAATCCCAAAAATATCTAAAGCCATTTTTAAATGATAATGGTAAAATGCTGTTTTTAAGGTAAATTTGCTTTTTTTAAATGGTACTTGTATTATTTCCTACTGTCATTTATGCGGCATTACAAACACGCCACACTTAACATTTTCAAAAGAATGTTCCGGCATAAAAGAAAGGATAACTGAAGGGACGGAGTGGGCTACAGTTATCTTTCAGTGAGGACTAATCCCAGGGTGGGATCAGACATTACTATAACCATTAGCATAACAAATCAGTAGATTCGCCCACTTCAATCACTCCTTGTCAAACTTCTCTCTTCTAATTTTTGTGAAGCCAGACTTAAGTGACTAATGTGGCTGAGAGGTATTTGCACAGAAGTGGAGAGGAGCGGGACACTTTAGCAAGAGTGGACGAGGAAACTACTGGAGTAGAGACAGAGCACGGGACGATGAAAGACCACAAAAGTGGCTACCTATTAGATTGAAGGATGTAAAGAAGTTTGGTGGAATCACGTCGAAACAATTTTCCATGCGAGTTGCTATGGGATTACCAATAAGCAGTGGTTGAAGACTCTTCGACAAAACCAGTATGATGGATGTGAGATATAGAGCCAACTGTTGGATTTTTTTGAGAACAACTAGAGCAACCAACTTTTTTTTACATCAACTGCTGTCATATAGTTGACGCCAGTTTGTCATTTTTGTATGTCTCATATTTATTGCCTATTGGCTCTGTTGGTACACAACGTTCTAAGTTTATCTAGATTCTTGTGTCCATTTTTCAGGACTAGATCTTAACGATATATTATCAACATTAACACTGATGACCTACCAATACTGTTAAAATCGTATGAACAAATCACTACGGGCTTACGGCCGTCTTCTACTGTTATTTAGAAGGCTGGCTTAGAGTGATCACTTTACGTTAACAACGTTCCCTATTAGGTGGTAATGTTCAAATTCCCGATAATTATGAGAAAAATCAATATGTTCAACATATCCATTTTTGTATATCTCTCATATTTTTGCCTATTATAGCTTGGCTCAACTCCGATAAACAGTTACCGTTAACCACTGTAAAATAATAATATTGAAAATGGCACAAGAACCTATCTAAAAATAGAATGTTGGGAATAAAAAAAAGTAGTCTTTCACGGGCTTATAAAATGTGGAAATTTTAAAGATCAAAAGGGAGACATATACCTATTCAAAATATTATATGAGGAAGTTTGGAAACCTTTGAGTTTTGTCTAGTGGTCGTTTAAAGAAGGGGAAAATCGTTACTTATATGGTATCAATAGCAACCGCATACCATTACGACCCATTGGCACGTATTGTTGGTATTCCTGGCCATATTGCGGCTATTCATGGTCGAATTGGCATATTAATGGGCATTTTCCATCATAAATGTGACCCTTGGAGTATCACAAGAACGTCTATAATGATGTTGTTAGGGTTCGGAAGATGGTTTTAGAAAATATTCCATAAAAAATCGATTAGGTTTTTCAAAATATTTTCATAAATGATTTGCCAAAAATTTCAAAAAAGAGTAAGATAATATAACAAGCTTATGAAATATAATAAATCCTGGTACAAAAGAAGATTATTTAGTCTGCCTATTAAAAATTATCTTTGAAACAAATATTTAGCTAAGTGTCTTCATATATTTTTTCAAGTATTTTATTAGACTAATGATATTTGCAAATCCCTCAAGTATTTGAAAATACTACCTATTTTTTATTTTCAGGATTGAACCTTAATAATTAATGTTTGCATCAAATTTAAGTATATAAATCTATAAAAATGTGAAAACAAACAAACATATTATAATAATATAAACAAAATTGGTATTTCCGTCATCATTATTGATCAATTTGTCCGCAAATCGGTGTTTTGTTTGAAACTCTATCGTCATTCGAAATATTTTTCAAATATGACAAAACTAATCCACAACTACGGGAAATATTTTTCATACTTCTATTTACCTATTCGTCTGCAAGTCGATATTCGTTGCTATGATGATAAAAACAATCATAGGTGTCCGCGGAATATAATAGCAACAAAATAGGTAATATGTGAAACTTGATCAGAGATTCCGACATACAACTGTTGCTACAAATTGTCAAATTTTCAAAAATACGGAAAAATAATATAAGGAAAAGTTAACCAAAAGATACAGACGAAAAAATTCATATGAGATAAAAAATAATATAATACTTAGGTATTCGTAACATAGAGAGATGATATTAGGTGAAATATGAATGGATAGAGTTCGTATGAATTTGATGATAGAAAGAAATAGTTCGATGTAAAAAAATCAGTAGAAGATAGTGTTTCTTGGGTGAAATAAACCGAACAAGCTTGAAAGTGGTATAACAAAAAAAATCTAAATGTCATGAAAAAATCCCCTTTCCTTTTAAGTCTCTGACAGAGTTTTATATTAAAACATCCCTTTAGCCTGAGTGGTTGCACTCGTAAAAAGCACCCCCAGATCAAATTACATATTACATAGTTAAGTGGTGAGATACAGAAATGTTTTGTAGAGAAGATGGGACTAAGTGATAAAGTTAGATTGGACTCGGTTAATTTTGTTTGGGTCAAGACATGTTCTTATGGCCAGCCACGCTTTATCGACCCGACACTTATGTAGTATTATTTTGTAAGGCATGTTTTAGAGCTGATATATTAATTGGGTACACTCTATGATAAAAAACATAGAAATTATTAATGACAGAACTCGTATGCAATGTGGGACAAATAAAATCAACTTTTGATACCTCAGACGTTTAGAAACGACAAGAAAATCGACAATAATAATAAAAATTCACACTTTCATCTGTTTGAAAATCTTGCATGAAGCAAACCCATTGTTCAATAGTGTGGGCCGATTTCCGTTTTTCCCTCTATTCCTAACGTAATAGTTAAATTTTAGTGCTAAATGATGGTTTAAATACGTATGCAAAATATTTTTCAATTCGAAAGATATCTTCTGTCTCCGAATTGAGCTCAAAGTTTCAAGAAATTGTTAAATTTGTCCTATTTTGAAGCAGGTATAAAGAAAGTAAAAATATGTTTAACATAATATTTTTTAAGATTGTATGTCATAAAAATGATGGAATAATTAGTTCTGTATTATATAAAGCATAATAATTCAATTTAAGATAGCAACAAAGTATATAAAGCGCCGCAATAAACAAGAGTAAATCGCATGAAATGAGAAAAGGGTTAAAAATACCAGTTTTGTATTTTGATGGCCGTAAAGCCAAAGTTTTAGGATAGTGATTAGAAAAAGTGGACAAAAATACAGATGAACAATAATTAAGACAGTGTTAAAGGAAACTGATTCTAAATTGATGGAAAATTTGGAACACCGAAACCGATAGAGAGATCGATTACAGATTTCTTTTCAAAAAGCAACATTTTATTGGATATTTTACTTATCGTCTGATGTAATGAAAAAAAGTGTAGGTAAATACCGGAAAACATGATTGAATAATTAGTTTGCAGGAGAAAATACTAATAAAACCATTAGAATGAATTTATTTTGCTTATTGCAAACCACAAATAATCCCAATTGAATGAGTCGCCGATAATCTAGAAAAAAACTGCAAGTAACAATATATTTAGGTTTTTGTATACTAATGTGTTGATCTGGTTGATAGTGCTTTCTCAAGTCATCATACGCATTCTGACCAAATTGGAAAACAACTGGAAAAATAAAATAAAAAACAATTGATATGTTCCAGGTGATTACAAGAGAAACTACTATTTTATAATTTCAAGATCTACAAAAAGATCAATTATATTTATTCCAAATTGGTATAGTCATACCAACAGGAACATTTTCTAATGATTTAGGCAACTGAGCTCCAGGAAAAATAATCCATGTAATAATCGCTAAACTAAGCTTATAGGATTTTGCGACTGCGTTTCTTTCAGAAAGTTTGATGACTTTAACTTATCTTTATTGTTAATTTTTGTGCACCAACTTTACCTCGCAACTGATCCAGTTACCTATGGAAGTTTAATTTCTTATCCATATATTTATCAGATTATCAAATCTGTTATATAAACTGTAATTACTAAAAGAAAAAGCTATCTCGCTCAAAATACACTATGAAGTAAGAGAATGAACCGCTCGCTGGATATTGAAAGCTCGAATCACCCAAAAAAAACGCATTTTTGATCCTTGAAGTACCGAAAGTAAATTTTGAAACATCCTTTTACAAGAACTAAGTTATAGACAGACAGCAAAATGTAACAGAAACACCAATCGACAAGTATCCGACGAAGATCTTACGGCATTCATTACATACAATGGCGAAGATGAATAAATACAGTTTCCTGAATTTTTCTTGTCATATCTAAGGAGTTTGACGATCTGTGAAATTGTTAAAGAAGCCTCACCAACTTAACGGAGAAATTTATCAATAAAATATTATGTAAAAGCTTAGAAAGCAACGAGTAAAAAAGATATCAAACCCAATTTATCAAAAACAATCACCGCAAAATAACATAATTTCATATACAGCAAGTATATGAAATTATGTTATTTTGCGTAAAGCAATTACATAAAAAATTTGAAAGTTTTATTTATTATTTTTGTGTTATTAAATAAATAGAAGTGTGTTCTTGAATTATTATCTGTGGTATAATAAAAAAAGTGAATAAAAAAACAAGACCGGAATCATTTTACATGATTATTATAAAAATATCAGTTAGTATGGGATATTTTCGTCCCATACAAAACTTCAAGGTCGATTCGGAGACAGAAGATCTTATTTTTTTGTCATGAAATTTTATAGATAGTTATAATACATCATAAGGCAACAAATTATCACTATTACATTAAGATTAGAAGCACTTTTTAAACTTCCATACTAGAACGGCCCAGCCTATTGTTCAACCAATAACTAAGCATTTAACTAAGCAAGAAAAAGTACCTACGTAAAGACGATTTTCGAAACAATCAGAATTAAGTACCTTTACTCTAAGGTATAATCATCTTAACATAATGACTCCTGACAACTCAGACGCTTAGAAACGACAAGAAAATAAAAAATTCACACTTTTAGCTGTTGTAAGAAAGCAAACCCATTGCGCAACCAATAACTATGCATTTAATAAGAAGAGAAAGTATGCATAGACGATTTTCTATTTACGAAACAATCAACCTTAGCTTAGAGTATCTTAAAACATAATCAAATATAAGTTACCAACATATCAAGAGAGAAGCTCTCTATATTTTTCAATTTTTGTTTTTTTTTTGTTATAATTTTATTTCTATATTCTTAGGAATAATATTCTTTTCATTCGTATATTTTTATGTAAAAGGCTTTTTAGGCCGTTGATGAATGAATAGATAAATAAATAACATAACAATCAGTTGTAATTATTATTTGACAATTCAATGTTTTTTACTATGGGCTTATGATCGTCTTGTTTCCTATAGGCTGGCTGGATAAGTAGGTACTTTCCCGACTGTACCAAATCAAACTCAGACTTGGTTTTAGTCTCATTGATGAAAAATGTAAGAAGTCAGTCTGTTACCATAGTAGAATTCATCAACTCAACGCTTTAGGAGAAGAAATGGCCGAGTGTATGGTATATGGTTGGTCGAATAAAAGGTTCCTATCATCCGAGTTTTGATAATCAAGAGAGAACTTTTCTATTTCAATAATATGATTATTGATTAGGTAAATTTGTTTTGCCTATAAGGAAAGATTGTGATATTATGAATTCAACGCTTCAGCGCAGGTTTGAGTGCAATGATAATATGATCAAAGTCTCTAAAAAGAGGATAATTATTATTAGTTATTGAATGATTGTTGGATCTTGCCCTCTTTTAGGATTTAGTAGGATCTCATTAGGACGTTGAAGCTATTTAACTCAATTTGGAATCATTAAGTGTGCTCTACGTTTAAGGGGTGAATTTCGCAGAGAATCTTACCCAATGTAGTCCAAAAAGTGGATCTCTACCAACGACTTGAAATTATACAACCGAGGGGCCAAAGCCAAGTGTAGAGCCAGCAACGTACACACAACAAATTTTTACGTTGTTACTATGAGAACACCGACTGACCGTCACGGTGTAACGACACTTGCTGGAGAACCACCGCATAGCTCCAATATTTGAGGTACCTGCAACCCACAATTTCGGTAAGGGTTGGGGTCATAGGGGATGCGCGCGGGTGACAGACAGTTCGAGGCAGATGGTTTTTGGCGATCGTTGGAGGGCGGCGCTAGAGCCCTAGGAGCCAGGAAAAAAGCCTCACGGAATGGAGGAGGACTAAAGCAGACATACCTGCTTGTGCGTGCTATAACAATAATTATTGTGTATCGGACAAGAATACCTATTGAACTGTGAGATCCAATTAGTGTTGTGCAAAGGACAGTACGAACAGAGCTCTGTTTTCTTCATTTCTGCGTATTATTTGTGTGTAATTTTAAGATTAGTAAGTGGGAACAAATTAATATTTTACTGATAAACCACTCGTTTGGTCATTTCAACAACCCCAAGGATATGCCTACCATTATCAACCCCTAGATAAAGGAAGACCAGAAAATTAATGTTACAATGGTTGGCGGGCATTTTTATTAAACTTGGTTTAGACCCCTGATCTATTTGTCAGTAGTCACTAAAGAAAACAGGGATGACTCAAGGAAGACAGGAATTATGGAGATAAATTGCTCCAACTAAGCTATGGATAAAGAAGCAGAAATGTAGCTTACCCAAGTGTGAGCATGCGTTGGTGTGCCATTGGGCTGCGGTTGATGTAACTGGGTGGCGAACGCCATTCGAAACGCATTGCCTACCAGCGTATTCAGCTCCTCTGCCTGAAACAAAATCAAAAATATGCTTAAAATTGATATATGTAGTTAATATCTAAGCGCCATCTTTTATTAGCAGTGGTCAATAAAATTTGCTAGCTCAACAGAATAATGTCACATCATAATCTCCTACCTGCGCGCATTAAATAATATACCTACGACCTACACATTGTCGAAGGTTTAATCATCGGACAATTGGCCCAGGGAGTAGCGTCCTTACACAGAAGAGGTAAAACTCCCATAATTAGTAGTTTTCGGGATTTAAAGTTGACCATCCACCTGTATGGACGTTTGTTAAAGATACGTGTTCACACTTAGCCTGCTTTTAAAATAGCAGTAAAAGAGGTAAGCTCACAGTCGCTCAGTTAGAAGAAAAACGTATCTTTTTCACCTGTAACCATGCAGAATCAGCGCCTGCAAAACTAGTCAGGGTATCAAAATATGAGACCTTGGAATCCAGCAATATACCTACGCCTAAAACTTTGTAAACAAATATGTGAGACCTATATCATTGTATGGAGCATTCTACTAGATGTATGTTAAGCCTGGTGTATTGGCGAAAGAGAATGGAATAGACTGGATGTCTTCAAAATGTTGACGTATAATAGGCGAATGTTAAAAATAACCTAGAGAGAAAATACCACAAACGAAAAGGTTCTTGCGAGAGTTCGGGAGGAATGGCAAATATTGAACACCATATCAGAGAGAGAGAGAGGCGCGAGATGGCTGGGGCATGTAATGAGACACGAAAACTTACTGGTTACAATATTGGAGGGAATGGTCAAGATTAGATTGGCAGAGGACGCCCGCATCAGGAATATTTGCGACAGATATGCCACGATATGGAGTCCATTTCATATTCCGAACTAAAGATAACAGCGAAAAACCGAGAGGAGTGGAGGTGATGTTTGCGTTTGCTGCAAACCAAGGTCATATGATTGAACCTGAAGTCACCAAAACCTTGAAATGAAAACTCTTCCGATATTCTAATCTTTGATGGAAACACACCTCTGATGATAGTATCTCAAGGAGCTATGAAAGGAGATAATAAAATGATGATAATGTGAAATACGTTTATCTTATGGGTAAAAAATATTCATGATCACCTTCTTCGCAAACTTTAGAGTTATAAATTCAATTCATAATGACTTTGTAAGGTTATTAAAGTTGATAGATATTCTATAAATCAACTTTTATTCTACGCTTGTCAAAAAATTTATATTCCAGCCGAGATAGAAACCAGTAATAATAAATTAAGTACGGTACTAAGAATATAGATGGTTGGATACAAGAAGATTTTTTTAAATTTATGTGTAAGTAGTTATATTTTTAATTTATCTAAGTATAGATTATTTTATGCTTTAGGATATTGGTGTTGAATTCATAATAATATTATTTCGATTCCATAATTTTTTTTTTAATAATAGATAACCATGATAAGGTTAACCGAATGTACGGTAAAAGTGCTTGTCATTTTGCTTAACTAAGTTGAGGTAAGTTGTGAACAATAAACTGTTGTTTCAAAACCAAATCTATTATAGATAAAAGAAAGACGGGTTAATGCGAACACTTATAACTCGAGATCGCATGAACAGATTTTTATGATGCTGAGTTTTTTTTTTTGGATTTTTCTCCGCTCCGGATAACATAGAATAACTATTGAAAAGTTGAAAATTGGATAAAAAATTATATTTTATTTATTTTATTTTAACAATATATACGGCACAAAGTGCCTTTGACAACAATATAATATAACAAAAAGCAGAAACAGGAAATTAAATAATATAAACATAGAATACAAACACAGTTTAAGGCAGAAAGAATAAAACAATAGGCAAGAGAGTTACATAATAGCAAATATTAAGGAATTATTCATGCAAGAATATTTAAGGCCTACAAAACTGCAGTAATACATAGATAATGTTGAATATCGTGTAAGTATGCATCTTTATACTTGGGTAGACACAATATGTTTATTATATAGAGTATATGTTATATAGAATAGTTTATATTACAGAAATAAAACCATAAATACAGCCAAAATGTATAGGACTACAATATGTGCAGACATACCTAGCCCATATAAATAAAATAAAAAACAATAACAACAACAATAAAGAAGTATGTAAATTTTCTTAAGTTAAATAATACCAAATCTACTTCCACAAAAAGTCATTTTACTTAACAAAGGGCTCTTCCAGAAGAAAAACTCAACACCATAGTAAGATGTAAACAGTGCATAAAAATACAATGTGTTGCAGGTACATTCAATTATAAAATAAAAATATATGAGTAGAAGAAAATAAAAAATTGCAATGTGTGGTGTAGACATATAATTTTAAAAAAAGAGAGAGAAATTAATAAATCCAATAATTATTACCAGACAAATATCATTATCATAGCTTAGACAATACATGGAGATGAGATTTAAATTGGGAAAGGGTTAAATTGAAAATATCGATATTTGCGTCAGATAGAATGTTGCCCTGCCGATGTAGTCTTGGAATAATCGTGTTCCTCATGTATAAAGTGTTGTAGTGGTTATTGTTACAATAAAAAGTATCGGTATTTCTGGTGCAGCGCGCGGGAATCCTAAATGATATTTTATTCAATAATGCAGGGCTGTCCAAATTAGAGTTGATAATTTTGTAAAGAAAAATTAAGTCACTAGTTATTCTACGTTTGGCTAATTCTTCCATGTCCATTGTTTCAAGCAGAAAACGATAATCAAGATTTGCTCTAGGGATGCCCAATTTATAGTTTATGAATCTAAGAAACTTTCTTTGTACTCTTTCGATATTATTCACATGTACATGGAAATGAGGCGTCCAGATGGGAGAGGCATATAAAATATAATATCTAAGTTGGTATGGAGCGGTTTTTATGCGACGCCATCCATTGTTTACCTGACAACCATTGACATTACCTACACAGTGCGCAGAATTTTGATAAAATTTATTTCAAGCCTTCTTTCAGAAATAATTTTTTTAACATTCGAAAATATTTAAACAAGAAAGAATGGTCCATAAAAATTGTCCACTATTTTCCCCATGTTACCTTTTCAATGAACGATTTCGGCCAGTTTTGTTATATAAAAAAATCAATATTCCCTTTAATTCTCCATGTAGAGGCATAGGGAGGCAACAAGAGATCTCCACTGCGCTTGATTCTGCCCACGATGACCTTCTCCCTTTTCATATGAATGTCTAAAATTTCTGTCAATTTCATAGAAGTTTTCGAATATCCATAGGTATATTCACTAAATTTTACATTAGCATTTTGAGTAGGTACCTACTTGTTGTTAAGTAGTTACCAAAGACGGAGGTTTGTTCAAAATTTTTAATAGAATTGGAAAAATTCTAATTTAATTTAATTTTTTTTTTGGTTTAAACAGTTGCTAACGATAAAAAAATTTACACTGACTTTTTTTAAATTTCTTTAACAGTTAATTCAAATTATTTTTCAATTAAACATTACTAAAAATGTTTACATTACCTACTGTAACATATAAAATTTGATCATCAAGTTCAGAATTTAAATACCTACTATTTAAGTTTCGGTCAAAACGATTTGCCTCTATAACGGAAGGGTAGAAAATGCCCCCAAAGCTCTAAGAATATCTTCACAGTCATGTCGTTAAACCGGACGATTAAAACAAAGTAATAATATTATTATCTATACGAGTCCCTGAACATTGCGTGGAATGTCCTAACGCCAAAACGGATAATTATATTTAATATCCTCATATTAATATACAGGGATAGGATGGTAAAAGTTAGGACAGTGATCACCCAGTGATGGCAAATGCTTAAGAGTGCCGTTTGTGACAGTGCCGTATAATTATTAGGTATCTCATGTTGACGTCAGAGATTTTCAATTCCGTGTCTTAAGCCATGTCCACACTGGGCAACACACATTATTATAACGACATTTTGACAACTTTTTGCTGGCAACAGTTCCTTCAATTACTGCATCTGGATATAACATTTTGTGATATGAAAGCATCTGGTGTCTGTGGTGTTTTTTTTTTATTTTAGCAACCAATTTGCATAATAAAAAGATGATGTTGGCAGATTCATTAAAAACTTGAATTGATTTCAGCCAAATTAAAGCAAAGTAAAGGTAGGAATAATAATCTTACCATTATAATTCAGTAAAATTTGGATTTAATGTACCTAGTCTGATCTTGCAGTAGGATATGTACAATAACGTAAATATACCTACAATGTTGCACATACGACTAATTTCCTACTACACTGCCATCTCTTGAATTTTTTTTAAAGTTTTGCAAATATAGAGGAATTATTGTTTTTATTGCAAACTTATAGTCATAAACTGTCAAACTTCTTCCCGCATCGAAATCAACAATAATTATTACATAATACAATACATGTTAAGCTAATTAAATTCAGTTTTAATGTCGTTTAAGTACCTACTGTATTTAATTCATGTAAATAGGTATGCCAAAAAAAATTATTCTGGATTATATCGAAGTTCGATGGGCGGGTCAGCTAGTAGGTACATAAATCTAACGTGAGCTCAAACGGGAGGAAGGGGGGGGGGGGGGCATTAAGAAAAAAATCATGAGCAATTATTTATTCTGATGAATATAAAGAAACACAGTTACACTTTTTAAAAATAAAAAAAATTGACAATAAAAAAACCAACGTCTTAGTAGGTACTATAAAAGTACACGTGATTTCTGTGGGAGGGGAAGGGTATTCTGACATATCAAATGTCACCAGGGGGGAGGGGGTGTCTAAAAAGTTGCAAATAAACATCAAGTAGTGATAAATTGATAGGTACTGGTACGGGATACGTACTGGACGAGTAGGTACATATATGCATTGTAGTGTTGCATGTTGCTATTGGGTACAAAATATATAAGAGTATAATTTTACCATTTTTGATTTTCAACATTATTCAACTATGAACATAATATAATATTTTGAGATTCCTTTGCCTTTTTTTTCGTCTCCATTAATCATACAAGAAAAGTATTTCGTAAATATATTATTTATGAACAAACTAATGAGTAAAGTGAATAAAAAAACTCGTTAAATATTTTGATATTAAATAGAAAAAAAAAAACGACAGAAAAAAATGTTACAATATTATTGTAAGGATCGTTGAAGTTCTCTGTTTTCTGTTCATTGATTTTGTTTCCACAGCTTGGCATTCTGTATTTACATAAATTTGTAGTATAACTACTAAGAAAAACTTTAAATATAAAAATATTCTCTCCGTTTATTTTGTCTATTATACTTAAAGGTTCACCGCAATGTGGGATAGTAAATTAATATATTTCGGGTCGAGTTTAAATACATAAGACATTTACAAAGTGAACCTTCAGGGATATAAAACACAATTATTATGTGGGAGATAAATTTAGTGTGGCCATGGTGCTGGTCCAGGGCCCGCCCTTCACTCGATTTATTAATCCCTCGAGGTGAGAAATCTGGCCGTTGCGCCAAGAAAAATCTTCAGGTACATACTTATAAGAATTTATCTAATATTTTCATGTGCGGTCTTTCTAATGTTTTTTAAGTTCACCATCTCAACAAATACACCCAAAAGAATTTAAAATAAGTTGTCGCATACGATTTTAGGTACTTACTATCAAAGACAATTCTGAACAAATCATTTTATTTTATTTATTTATTTATTTCATACATAATAATACAATGATAATGTATAACAAATTTAGCTGCTGCCCAAATAGGCCAAGCCTGTACTAGGGCAAACATTATATACAGTTCATAAAAAAAAAGAATATTAAACGGAACATACAAACACGAACAACAGCACAACCACCAACTCAAATACGTACAGCCCACAAACAAAGCCGAACCCAACAGTCACAACACCCTTTGGTCCAACAAACATCAATCAACAGTACAAAGAAGAGAGAAAAACAAAAAAACAAAAAAAAAAAAAAAAAAAAAAAACTAAACAAAATACTTACAAATTACAGCATAACTTTGAGACAATATAATAATATCATGGTGATGACCATTTTTTTCCTGAAATCTTGCCATATTATGAACTGCCACATACCTACATATGTACGCGATCCGTTGGACAATTTATGTCAGTTTTGTTTTCTACTGTATCGTTTCGTTTCTCACTATGTCTCTCAGGGTGATTGTTTATTTTAAGATCGCTCATTCCATAGATATTTTGGTAGCCCTTAATATTTCTTTGGGTATCCGGTAGGTACTATGCACATCTCATATATACTTTGCGCCTGAGGTTTATTTATGTAATTCAGATAAGCCAATAACAGAGTATTTAGTAGGTAGGTACTCAAAAAAAATATAACACAAAACCCTCAACGGTCCAATAAGTGTGTGTCAATAGGTGTTTATCAAGTCCTTTGTAAGTTTAAAAAAACATTTGCAGGAAAATATAAAAACATCTACATTTCTAGGTCTCCAATATAATTGAAGCAATGTCTGAGGGGACATACTCCCGGGGACTCAAGAATACCAACAAGACGTTTATTCGAATAAGTGCAGTTCCTCGTGTGAGGAACTTAAAAGGGCTTCCATGGAAAAGGCGCAGTGGAGAGTAAAAGTGGAGATAAATTTCTGCAATTATTCCTATAGGATAGTGATCAAACCAGAATTTTGATAGAACGACTGACGATTTTTCGCGGACAAACCATTCCGTTTAACCTGAGAAAGGGATGGAAAGCAAGGTGCAAAAAATAAAGTTACGTACCTAATTCGAATTCCGCGTCAGGGTATCAAACACGAGACAACATTGATCAGAAATATAGTTAGTAGGTAGATGAAATAAATACTTGAGTTCTAAACAATAATGTTCTTATTAACTAATCGATGATAACGTTGAGATTATAAACCTTCTATAGTGATACAAAAGATATGTACCTACCTATCTGAATAAAAGAAAAGGAATTAAAGGAGAAAAAAGGGTTTGATATGAAGAAACGGGAGGTTGGTTTGGGACCGCCATTAAGGAGAAACAAGAAGATCCTTGCGTTATAGGTTCTGGTTTCGTCTCCAGAGGCCCATAAACCTTATAGAAATGATGATATATTATGTATTAGTTGAATACTGCGGTGTGTGTATCTTGTTGTTGTTCATCCCACATATCGTTAAGTATTATTTCAATAATAAACCCACATCCTAGGTTAGCTTGGAATAATAAAAATAATATTTGTGTAATTGTAGGTTACCTGATCTTTGAATCAGAATAAATTATCTTTTTTTGTTATTTCGTATAAAATGTAGGTAGGTACCTACCTAATATGAGAAACAATAATATGTTGATGCAATTTATCGATCAGTCCACAAAATAATTAATTTTCTTTATTTATTACAAGCTGACCCGTCAAACTTCGTTCAACATCTTCGTACGATAATTCTTTCCAAAATGTCTGCTTTCTGAAAATCATGGTAAAAAAATCGTTCATCGAACAAACAAATACTTCCAATGACAAATGGCATAACTTCACACCAAATATTATCAAACCTTTTTATTCACTTTTTGCGTTTTAATTTATAGAACAATATGCTTAAATATTTTTAAATGTTAAAAAATATTTTTGAAAGCTTGAAAGAAATTCTATTTATAATATTTTTACTGGTGTAACTCAGTGGTTGTCAGATAACTATGGAATTTTCAAAGATGACGTCGTTGTTAGGAAGTCCGTTCCATACAAACTAGAATATTATATTTTATATTATTTCTTATCAATGTATTCAATTTTTATTAGTTATTCTGTTATCCGGAGCGGAGAAGAATCCAATAAATCAAACATCGGAAGAATCTGTTCAGCCGATCTCGAGTTATAAGTGTTCGCACTAACCCGACTTTCATTTATATAAGAGATTAAATTTCTTAATTTTCCTGGCCTGCGCTTTTTAAAGACGTGTGCGGTGGTCAACCTCACGGTCCCAATCTGATTTTTCTTCTCCTCTTACAGGATGCTCAAAAACCATACAAATATCAGAGGTGCTATTATTTGCCAACAGTCTCACGGCAAGGAGGATATGGTCCTCGAAGCCGCGGAAGATCGAGCGTAGTGGAAGGCTTTTTTGCCTCCCTATTACCCCTAGTGGGGTCGGAAAGTAAGTATGGCGGTGATGGTATTTTAGCCTTTTTAATGTTTATTTCTCCAATGTGATCACAAAATATTGAAATTCGTTTGATTTGAGCTTAATAAATAACTTTAAAAAATACTTTAAAGGCCCTAATCCACCCTATCTTACGCGGTATCAATGACTTTTCATTACTTAATAGTTGAGTTCGAATACAGAATGTTTTATATTAGATAGATGTTGTAATACACATGTATTAGAAATGAAAAACAAGTCTAAATTTTGTAATACCACGTTTTATCATTTTCATTTCTAATACAATGAATAAAATACCACCAAGCACCTTCGGACCAAACAATCGAATATTTTTTTTAACACAGTTGGCAAAACACAGTTGGTAAAATTGCAATGCTTTTTACATATTGTGAATTTGTGTGATCACTTTAACCCTAGCAGCGTTCGCCGTTACGAGTTTCGATTCAAAATGTATAAAAATCTCATAAATCTTGACAAAATTTGAACCCATATTCTAAGATGTCCCACGCCACAACACTAGGTACATAGTTTCTAGAATACTATAACCGCCTTCAAAAATTACATGGTGTTTAGGACGGCTTTATTCCTAATATAAATATATGGAATATTTAAACAAAGCCTTCAGTTTAGGTACAGTATATTATGATTGTCTATTAAGATATTGTGGTAGCTACTAACATGTTGTATTTGTTATTTAAATTGATATTAGTATTCAAATACCAAGATCATTTCTTTTGACTAATAACAAAAATATTTTCTCAGTGGGTGTAACTCGAGTTAAACAAAAACTGGACCAGTATTATTTTTTGTCTATTATTATTATTCAAATAAAAATGTTAATGATATGTTTTTATTATTATGATGATCCATCGATATGGCAACATTATAATATTGTTTATTATTTTAGTTATACCACACTTCTCAACGGAAGTCTCATCGAATATCAATTTGAATTTAAATATACAATTAAGAAAAATATGATTCGTAAAAAAATTAAATAGAATGAATGCGGCGATTCAAATTTGAATTTCGAATACTTATTACCTACTTTTAATCGCATCTATGGATTGCAATCATTTGAATAATTGATTTATGGAGATTTTTAATGCGTTCAAACTGGAATCTATTAAAATGGTTTTGAATTTCGAATATTTTGAACAGGATTCTTAATGTTCTGATTTAAATTATTCATAGAATAAAATTATCATCGACACATCCAAAGAGAAATTAATACATAATTATTAGGTATTAACTTTGCAAAAATTTATTTTTGTCTATGTTTCGCGAAGTCTTTTACCTATATTTTGTATCAATAAAACGCCATTTAAAAACGTGGGCAGTAGAAGCTTAAGTAATACCCATTAAGATAACAACTCACTCTTTATTTAACGTGCAAAAATGCGACATGGCGCAGATAAAATAACACTCCAGTGACAAAAGAAAATGCCTCAAAACCGGTTTTGCTGCAGCTACCAGAGATAGTTTACCGGTTATGATTGAAATTCCGGAGCAGAAAGATCGTTAAGAGGAACAGAACCCGATGCTATTAACAGGCTATTTGTTCGATTTCTGAAGTAAATTATTAGCGAGAAATAAGTTCAGTGATTCTTTTATTATTATTGTTCTAGATCTTTGAACTGTACCTATATGGCGTTTTGACAATTTCATCTGAAAAACAAAATTCAAATTATTTTTCAATCTCAAGCAATAAGCAACGACACTAATCTACGTAATAATTCAGTTATGTACATAGGTAGGTTTATTTATATTTTCGAATGTTTGCACATCACGCTTAAACCGCACACTCTGCGTTGGATTTTTTTTTCCACATAGTCTTTCGAAATTACACTTGTGGTAATGCTTCATACAAATACTTACATTCCATCAAATATATTTTAAGTTTTTAATAAATTTCTAAAATTATAAAATCTCCAAAGTAAACACAGATGGCCACCTTTTGAACACAATATTACTCACGTAGGTATATAAATGTTGCATGGAACCGAAGTTTTACTGAATAAAAACGTATTAAAAAGATTCAAAATCGATTTGAAATAATTATAAATGTAATTTGAACCATATAAAGATATTTTATAAACAATCATTTAAGTAAATGAAAAAATGAGTAAAACATAAAATTTTGGAGACTGACGTTTCGTAAGTCGGTAAAACAGCCTTCTTTATCTACTGAATCGGATTGAGGTTATTAATAGGGGTTGTTTCACCAGTAGTCGAAGGATCAAATTTTTATGACGGCTGCTTACAGTAGGTATCAATACAATATACGTAGTATAAAATCATACTTATATTGCAGTACGTACCTACTTACTATTTGTAGGTAGGTAGGTACCTTCATACCTGCCTACGTTGCATATTTTACTTTACGCGCAATGTGTGAGCAATATTATAAGTTTAATAATTACATTCAAATTATTGAAACAATGCCCCAGGTTACAAAGGAAGTAATTTTGAACCGACCGAGTACGATATTTATATATTTTTTTTCAAATTTATTTAAGTAGATAAGTACCTACCTACTGAAGAATTTTGCTCACTGTACAGTGTACGTAGGCTGAGGCAGAAATGTTTCTTGACAATTTCCGCTCTGTGTGATACGAATTCGTCAAACATTGGTTGCATATTTCATTTTTTTTTTATAAATAACACAGCATGTGGTGTAAAAGTTGTTTCTCACCTGTGATAATTATAATAATTTCAGTATGAATAATTATAGAGTTAGAACAGAGTTAAATGTTTAAATTAATATTATTATTAATGTTAATTAATCATAAACAAACAAAGAGTAATTAATTAGGCCCAAACTTTGAACAAAATAATCACCTAATAATTTATAAAAATACTAGCAGTTAAACCTGTCGGACAACTGGCATAGAAAAATATAATTTTTTATTTCATTGTTATAGAAATCGGTTATTTCTCTTATAGGTCCAGGAAATAGCGATTTGAAATTTGAAATTATTTCCCGTAGTAAAAGAGTACGAATGAATCAGAAATATTAGTCGATATACTTTTCCGTAAATCCCTGTGAATGTTGTTACTGTCATCAACTTACAGACAAATAATATCATTATGAAGAATATTATCCGTACATGGATTGCTTTTGTCATAGGTATCAGTGAAAAATATTTCGCGTGGGGTCAGAGTTTTTCAACGAAAGTATCAAGTTACGGACGGACTTGCCAATTATTATTATACAGGATAAGTAGGTAAGTATAAACGTACCTACATTTTGAAGAGTTTAATATTAAATATATAAAATTTAAAAGCAAAAGCGTAGGTTTCACGTCAAGAAATTCAAACTTTAACCCAAAACAATGAAGAGAGAACTAATAATTATTATACTGAGAAAGGTAATTATTTATACTTTCGATGCTTATCACAAAATAATATAGAAAGCGTCAGTACAGAAGACGTCCCTATTCCATGTAGGTATGTACATTTTTATAGGATGAGTTAAAACACTAATAATGCTAAAACTCTGCGAGTATCTTTTGATACGATATAAGAAAACTGAAAACTCGGTTATATAATATGTATACATAAAACTGTTGCTACGGAAAAAATGTCAAATCGACCTCAATAATTTTCAACGTGTTAAAGTGAAAAAGGGGACTCGTTAAGAAATAATTCATAGAACAAATAAACAATAAAATGGCACTTTTCTTAACCTGTCATCCAACACGTTTTCCTGCTACGTATGAAACGACTACATGTTGTATGTATTTTATTATCAGGCTGTAATAAAAGGTTTTTGTAAAGTGTCTCCGATAAAAGCGTTTTTGTAATCTGTTTGTGTTTTCCACTGTTTGTATACTTCAAAAATAACACATACCTAAGGTAGGTACCGATGTCACACGCAAGTGAAATCATTTGAGAATAGGTCAAAGGCTGTGTTACTGTCTGACCCTAAACTTTTGATAATGTAACAACCTTTTCACAGCGAACGTAACCAAACGGATGTAGCCATATAATACAGTACACCCAAACCGTGTTCAACTTCTATACAAGGTTATCGACAATCGTTCTAATCGGATTTATCAACATAAAACCACGACTGACATAAACAAAAACTAATAATTAACGTGCAAATTATAAAAATATTTGCCAAAAATAAGTACCTACAGTAAAAATATTATTTTTTTAAAGTAAAAATGTTGTTTTGTCTTATCATAATAAAAATATTGATAGTTGATTAATCATTATAAGTACCTACTTAAAGCAAAATTATACAAAAAAAAAATAATGTCTTATTGTGCGAGGAGATTTTCGAGATCGGCCACAGTGGAGAGCTCTAATTGCCTCCCTATGGCCCTAAGTGGAGTCAAAACGGGAGTATGTTAAATGTTACATTATGTAACAACGTTTTTTCGTAATTTTTTGGTAAAAATGTGATAAAAAAAAAGTTTCGCATAGCTGAAAACCTCTAAAGACCCAGTAACTTGGGTTTGTATACTGTATAGTGTTCGAATCACAGGGAAGTTTTCACTCTTTCAAGTATTGTTTATTTTTTTCTATATTTTTGAGAAGTATTGTCAGGGTCATTTCAAAACTTTGTGATTTTCAAACATCTCATACCTCAAGGGCGGAAGAAGTTTCTATGGTTCTTGAAGATCATTTTTATACAAACATTACATCAAGGGGTGAATTTGTTATGATAGTGTTATAATATTGGTGTTGGTGTCCCATCTCTCTGGAACCATTTTGGAAGATGTGAGTTGTCAATTTTATTTGTAGTTTTTCATTAGGTACCTAGGTACATATAAAAAAAAAACTGAAAAATATATTACGTTGATGAGAATTACCGTCACACAAAAACGTGACATGTCACAGTTTGCAAAACTGTGGGATGTTTGAAACCTTGGGGAATCTTTAAAACCAAATGGAGCTAACTTCACGGGTTATTACACACAGTGGAGCTGACATATTTTGTGACGGCGGAAATGTTTGCCTTGTTCCAAAGTTCCTATTTCAATTTTGCTTTTGGAAATTTTATCAGCATTATTATATTATTAGACACTAAAAAAGTTTTTTTGAGTATCTTTGAGAAACGTTGTCAGCCCATTTTACGCTAAACATTTTTGAAATATTATAGTTTAAACTTTTTGAATTAAACTCAAGGTACTAAATAAAAACTACTGCTAACTAAACGTTTCACGATAGATAAATTAACGACATGTTATCGATTACTTTTTAAATATCAACATTATACATTGATTCTTCACCATTTTTCTCTCTATCATTCTACGTCTCTCTATATTATGTAAAACGTAAAATAAATGAATAACCAAACTATTAAAAAACATAAAGGGTAAGGGTATTAGGAGGAGGTCATAAACATTGCGCAAGATCGAGCGCAATGGAGAGCTCTTGTTGCCTCCCTATGCCCCTGAGTGGGGTGTAAAAGGGAGAATTGATTGATTGATTGATTAAAAAACATAAAACATTAATTAATTACATATAAAAATCAATAATAAAAAGCAATATAATTTACTCAATATAATATTATATCTTACAGCAATGGTTATTTCCAGACATCAAAAAAATGCTGGTATAAGGGAATGAGCAATGAAAGGCACAATGAGCCTCGAACGCCTTTAAGCGCAATGGAGAGCTCTTGATGCCTCCCTATGCTCCTGAGTGGGGCTTAGGCCTCCCGCATTGTTGGTTTGGAGGGGATCCGCTTTGGGCTTGATTTGTGTGGGGCCGGCTTTTCGGTTTGATTTCTTCGATCGAGCTAGGAGGTCGGTTTCATGCGGGTCGAGTTTGCTGCGGATTGGTCTCCTCCGGGCTGGCTTTCGATGTGCGGGGGGCCATAAAGGGAGTATGTATTTATGTGTGTGTATAAGGGAATACTTAGTGATTTTTTTTTTATCAATTCAAACAATTCATAACAATTTCGTTCAATTTACAACTAGCCAACGACACCAATATCTAGTAGGTCTCTCTAATGCTTAGCATGTGGTATTACGCACGCAAGACTTAGTCTTTAATTTTTTTTTTTTTTTGAAAAGTTTATCACATTTTACGTTTCTTATATCAGACGGTAAGCCCATGAATATTTATAATACAAAAAAAAAACTGTTTTTTTTTCTATAAGTTCGAGGCAAGTCGCTTTTTATGTATGTTGTTTCTTGTCCTCATGTACCTCAAGTACTCACCGATTTTTATTATATCTCAAACCAATATCAGCCTTCTTCAACAATTTGTTTTAACTCAAAATAAAACCTTTTATTAGGTATAGTTTGTACCTATGCACTTTTTTACTTTGCCTTTTTTTTCGATAGATATTTTTCTCAAAATAAAAATGAATTTAAGCAAAATTGAAGTACCTATCGATGCGGACATTTGAGTTGTGTAAACCTGTTTGAAAAAGAAAATAAAGTTTGAAAGTGTGTAAAAGATAGTTAGTCATTGTAATTAATTAACTAGGTACTTAAATTGTAAACAACCTTTTGGGGTAAAGAAGATGAAGATGAGATATACCAGAGATGAAGAAATAATTTAAAAAGTCATCAATGACAATAATAGATACATATCAATAAAATGATTTTGTTGAGTTGATAGGATTTTGTGGAAAAGTGTTTCTTTTTCAGAATACTTCATGAATTAAGTTAAATATAAAAAAAAATCTAAATTATTATTTTAAACTTGTCTTTTTGTAGATTCATCCTTATAGGCATAAACATTGATTTTGAGAATAGTTACCACATACTGAGCTGGGAAAATATGTCACAAAGCTGATATTTGCTTGATTTTTTTTTTCAAAGATATAATTCCCAAAAGCACCAAATGCATCCGTTCTGCTCCTTGAAATATTAGGCATAGCAAAATGGTTAGAGAGAAGAATACAGGGTGTTCGGAAGTTATGTATCTATATGTAAAATAAAATAATGGTCCGTTTGTCTGAAACGCATCATATCCGATCATGAAACTATAAACACAATGTATTGCACATACTTTCTACCTCTCAGAGTTGTTATAGTATTAAAAACTTTTATAAGGTTTAACGACGTACTCACTCAACATGAGAAATATCTATTTTAATATAGAATGAAGTGGAAAATACTATTTTTATTTGTAATTTTGAAATCTTTGGAATTTTGGATAGCATCTCGGCCGAGTGTAGTTATAGGTAAGTTATGCGGAATGAAAGTTTACAATTTTGAAGAAAAAATTTCAAGAAAGGTCGGAGTTTTTGAAATTGAGCACATTTTTTAATTGTGAACGTTAATTAAAATAAAAGCGGTCACGCTAAGCCGGCTTTTGAAACAGCAGTGTAGTAGATAATAGTATTCCCGCAGTAGTTTAAAATCAAAATTAACCATATACCTACCAATATCAGCTTTAACCATTTAAATGTGGAACATTATTTGATTAAACTTTCAAATATCGAACGTTGTTAATAACCTAGGCTGTTAGCACACCTCCGCCGCGATTCTCGGCACACGAAACTGCAGAAAGCAAAATCGCAGGTAGTTTAAGTACACTAGCGGGTACAGCGAATGAGAAAAATGCACATAAGTAAGTATTCTATGGTTATGTTTAGTTGGAAAATATAAATAATAAAAACCACAATATTATTTCACATTTCATATACTTTTTTAAATATCTACTATATAAATTAAAGTCAGGTTAGTGCGAACACTTATAACTCGAGATTGGCACAACAGATTCTTCTGATGTTTGATTTATTGGATTCTTCTCCGCTCCGGATAACAGAATAACTAATAAAAAGTTAAAAAATGGATAAGAAGTTGTGTAAGTGTGTATGGAAAGATTACCTGGGACGCGGCCACGACATCGCGGGTAGTTCCCTCTCATTCACGCATACGCTCTTACAGTAACCCATCTCACTTACTCCACCGCACCGTTTCGATAGTTTTAGAAAATTTCATACAAAGTCAACAATATTATCGGGCACATTCTTGTTTCTAATAGGCCAGGTAAAGTGTGTGCGCGAGCGCATTTTTCTCAAGTTGTTCCCGCCAGAGCTTTGAATACGAATGAAATAGGGATGTTTCAGAAATAGTTTAATGTTATTATTTTATTAGCTTATCTCAATTAATTAATTTTGTATTGTTTGACGGGGGCGCAGTGCACATCGTGTACATATTAACGGGCCACTTCGGACTAGAACCACAGGACAACGTCTGTCGGGAAAGCTAGTTTAAACATAAACAACGGTTTTACTAACAATTTAGAAAATTTGCACCTCCAACTTCTGCAAACCATCCCACAACAAAACGCAATTAATGTTTTCCACCTGTGATTTCTGTGGAAATCATGATGTTCGCTTCAATTTCGCTCCAAAATTTTGTCGATTTTGTCAACTTCAAAAGCGGATGGAATGCGAAACACACGGGTCCGCGAAATAACAGGCGGAGGTGTGAATACAATTTGAAGTAATCTATGGCGAAACACCGCAAGAGAGAGATGAATGTATAGAAAACAGTGCAGTTTGAGGATGCTATATATCTCACTCTCAACATGGCGCGCAGAAACTGACCGACGTGACCGTCGTCGCATCGGCTAATCCGAAGCGGAGGTGTGCTAACGGGGCTAATATCAGCTTTAATCATTTAAATATCGAACATTGTCAATGACATATTATTGGGTTCAACTTTTAAAATATCGAACGTTGTTGATGACATGATTGGGTTTGACCATTTAAAAATCGAACGTTAATGTCGTTTACTTATTACATTATTGTCTAAGACCAGCTTTTATTGAAATCCTTCCACGCAGCTTGCTCACACGCTGTATGTGTAAGTTGGGGAAATGTTCTGTTTTGCGATGACGAGACGCGAATATAATAAGATATGAAGGCAGTAGTGAGTGCCTGATGAGATATTGATGGTAGATACTCTGATGAGGATATAATGTCTTGTACAGGTTTGGTTGGGGATGCGGTGAGACCGGTTTTATAGGTCATACCCACCGGAATAGCTACCGTACTGTATATCGGCGCTGAGTGATTACTCTGTGATGGTTCCGCGACTCGCGCACCTGCCACTGTCAAACGATGGAATTCGTTAGTTGGTAATTGTTTTACAAGTAGGTAGGTAGGTACCTTTTCTACCAAAACCAAACATACCTACGCGCACAATTCTCGAGACGATATTCATAATAAAACGAACAATTTTGTTCTCCGTTGAATATTTGTATGAAAAATTTATGATTTTAATTAAAAAAAAAATGGATAGCAAATAATATAAAAGTTAGTATGGAACGGAAAAATTCCACAATTTTTATTTAGGTAGGTACACCATTGAGTATCAAAACGCAGATTTTTTATATAATTTCTTTCGAACTTTCAGATATAATTTTTTAACATTCAAACAAATTTTAAACGTATTTTTGTTTAAATTACAAATTCTAAATCAACATTCATAGGACTACAGGACGACGTCTGTCGGGAGAGCTAGTCATAGTATAAAATACAAAGACCAAAAAACAATAAAGGCCCAATTATACAATAGCTTCTGGCCATTGAGAACCTACTATTAATATAATATCAGGCATTGTTTAAAGAGTCATTTGTTTTTCGTAATGGGCTGTAAGATTATCTGAGATTTATCGCCCCGACTCAGAATGACTTGTCAAGCCTAAGAGACCGTTTAGCCCATTAGACATCCCAAGAAGAATAATGTCCCAGGCCAACCCTTGGTCTAATCTCGTGGACTTTTTTTTAAGACGGCACATCTACGAATTACTTCCGTTCCGACTTCATAGTATTATTACAGCCCACCTATGGAATAATTTATTAGTTTCTTAGATTTTCGAGCAATATCGTTTTAATCATAATAAATACTTAATCATGGAAAGTGGTTTTTTATAAAATGAATCCGTGCTCAATCGAAGTGAGCACGAATACACTTTTGACATATTTCAGACTAAACAAAGGCTTGTGCCGTGAAAGCGGAAATGGTCGGCACGGCCGGGATTCGAACCTACGAACTCCAATACGCTGTACGTACGAAAGCCGCCGATTGATACCACTGGACTACCAACCACCTCTGCTTAGTTATTTTTAACCATAAATATGTATGTAGATAGTATGAAATTTCGCACACTTATAATTTATATAGAGATTAAAATTAAATACAAAAAATACATAAATCAATAAACACAAACATTACAAACAAAACTGTAATGTTATGTATTTATACACACATACACATCGATGTATTTGATATTGACACACACATATATTATTTTGTTTATCTGTGGTCAAATTGAGAATATAATATTAATATTGTTTGTCTTTAATTGTAATAGAAAAAATGTTTAATATAAAAAAACTTATAATTCAAATTATTTATGATCGAATTTCGACCGCTGGGAGACCACTAGTAAATATAAAAAGCCTTAACTTTCCATAAACATCGTAAACTTTCTACACTTATTTAAGCAATGATTTTTCAAATTTGAACAATATTTTTAACATAATTTCAAATTTAATAATAACGGCATTTCCATAAACGTCAAAATTTAAATAATTTATATCCAAAACCTTAACGTAAACTTTGCAGAAATTGTCGCCCAGCCCAACCAAGTAGTATGGAGAAAAAAAAAGTTTTCTTTTTTCTTTACGAAGCTCTACGTTATTTTAATAATACACTCACCTTATTCTTCCCCGAAAAGCTCTTCTTACATCGCCTCGAGGTCTTCCGAAAGCTCCTTCCTTAGAAGCTCGCTCTTGAAATATTTTTTCAAGAAAAAAAAAAAAACATCTTTAAATTGTATGACTGAATCTTGGTTCGCCGTCTGAATGAATAAAAATATTATATTCTCATATCTGCGGGCCAAATACCGGTCAGGGAAAAAATAGGTTTTTTTAAACAGAAAAAACACGTTATAATAATTTAAAATTAGGAGTTTTATTGCACTTATTATTTCTTATTTTTTGTTATAATAATTAAAATTATTATACTATGAATACTCATCCGTTTTGTTATGAAGTAGGTATAAAAATGGACTAAAAAGTTTTTCATAAAAAAGATCCTTTTCAACCCGAAGTATTTTAACATTTCAGTGAAGAACACCAAAATACAATTAGCCGACCGGGAATTGAATCCGTGTTTTGCATAATATTATAGAATTGATCATTTGAAAGCGTCATAAAAAGTAAGATATTGGTAAAGTGTAATTTATTTTTATCGCCATCTTTTGAAATAATCTGACAAGTACAAAAGTATAGCTTTTTGATTCAACATTATAATTTTCAGCATATAGATATAAACTGCAGAGACAAGCGTTATGTATTCATATTACTTATAGTGTTTAGAGATTCTATTATTTTCATATCAATAAAATTGCCCAAATCATTGACTGTAAAACGCCGTCAGTAACACGTAAATTTTAATATTTAATTGCTATGGGGTGTTTCACCAGACGAAAGAATATATGAATGTTACACGACGGCTCGCACAGACATGGAATACACACATTTATTAGATACATATATCATATTCTAAAAACATACGATAAAGTTCTTCACATGGTGATAGGAATAACCACTAAAACGTGGTATTACAAAATTTAGACTCGTTTTTCATTTCTAATACAATGAATAAATACCACCGAGCACCTTCGGCCCAAACAATCGAAGATTCAAATACAGGTAGCTACAAATAATTTAAATTAGTTTTTTTGTCCGTTGGGTCTTTCGTTCTATATTTAACAGGAAATAGAAATAATAAAAGGTTTGTATTAAAGCAATTCGTCAATTGCTGGGTTAACCACGCCCTCAGTAGTGAGGCAATAAGATTAGATGCTACAAATTATGAAGCAGGGCAGCTGTTGAAGTGAACAGGGATCTCAAGCAACCACAATAAAGAATGTTAATAACTATGATATTCTTCCATGTTAATTTTGGTTCTATCCTGTCTTGACTTTTCCTAACATAAGTACCTACAGTGCTTAGAGAAAGAATCATCTGGTGTTATGAACAGATTCTTTTTCAAAAAAATATTCAAAACATATTCTAGAAAATTTTCGCAATCTTATATTATATATAAAAATGATTAGCTGTGCGTGTGTCTCGCTCGAGAACGGATGGACCGATTATGCTAACTTTGGGTTCAACATAATATTTTTATAAGGCAGAGGATATTTTTAAACGGTGAAAAATGGAAAGGAAACGTGACCTTGAGTCATTCTGAACGTATCCATTTAGTATGTGGACATATAATATCATGAACATAAATAAGATCCAGAAAGGCTGATGATATCACTAACAAATTCGACGCCAGCAGTCTGATGATCTCCAGGTAGGTTACCCAAGGCATGGAGAGATAGCTGATGGATCTGAATCCTAGGAACTGGAAGATTGTTCAAAGAGAGGACTTTTATTCTTACAGCACAAGAGAAGTATACCAAAGATGGAAGAGAAAATAAAAATATTATGGAATCAACGGTGCTATTCCATCTGTTTAATTTAGATTGTTTCCCCATTTTATGGGGTAGCGAGATAAACAGTAAAATATATTTCCTGAGTATTAATTACATTTTTTAGAATAATGATATTATTCTTTATGGAATAACAACGAATGTTAATTAATTACAGGCCGCGTCATGAGAAACAATATTATATTTCTAAATGATTTATGATCCTCTTAAGCGTAGGATTACAATATTGTACTTGGAGCAAGGTTGAAATAATATACTTAAAATGCATATAAATTAGGAAGGTTATAAAAATAATAAAAAATACAAAAATAAATCATAGATTGCTCAGGTAGAATAATGTTGCCTCGGGTCAATTCAAACTTTAGATACCTAGGCACTTTTATAAAAAAAAATACTTAAACTATTTTGATAGTATGGACATTCAGGTAGCAGATATGTTATTATATTCAAGAATTTTTTTTAATAACAGTTTTAGGGATATTTTTTGTCTTTCAACGAATACGACTCGTAATGTGGTCAGAAATTAAGAAGAAATTAGTACCTTTATTTATTTAAAAGCTTGGCTACCGAACAGGAGTGGATGTGTACGATCTTCGATTCTTACCATCAAAAACAGAAGCTATTTATTGAGAAACGGTTTATTAAAATTTATTGATGTTCGAGGAAATTGTTTTTTTTTATATGTCTAAAGGTACCACATTAATAATAATTATATCAAATCGGGTCAGAATGTGTGTTTTACTTGAAAATTTTATCATGCCTATCTTGATTGCTTGATTTTATTTTATAAATATGTAGGTACGCCTTGATGAATCGGCTGGAAGCATTTTAGATGTGGCTACACATAGGAATGTTACGTATACCTACCGTGGAAAGATTACTGATAAGGGCTGACTGCGACATAAAAGTGGTGAAAAATATCAAGGTCTTTAATGTTTCATATTTGGAATACAAAGATAGAGAAAAATATGCGATCCTCTGCTTTTTTATGGACAAGATAGACGGACACCGTGGTGTATGTCTAATGGTTGTCCAACCTATGCCAAAATGAGACGCGGAAGGAGGATTTAAAATACCAGATTCAAAATAGATATATGACATGAGAAACTTTTTTCATGCTTAATAGCAACTAAAATCTAAATATCATAATGACGGCTATATTAAGATTTAAAGGAGATCGGAATCGGTATGTAATTGATCTATTAATGGTTTGGTTAAGTTACTTGAATCATGTTTGGATTTTTTTAAATATTTTCCAATATTTTTTCTTTGTGTTAAATAATTTATTAACGATTCCACATTATTATCATTCCACAAAAAATACCTCACACACAACAAAAGTTCACGGGTTTATTTGGCAAATAAAAACTCCCACTTAATTGTTAATAATTTACCCAATTTATAGCCCAACTATGTATGACTCAAATATAAGTATCCCGCTGTTTAAATGTCAATTGTGTATTTTGATTGTAAACTTTTCCTTTTGTTGTCATAATGAATAGGTACTTTAAATACAAAACGATTATCATTGATCTGGATTTTGATGGTTTGAAATATTGTCGTTGGCATAACAAATTACCTACAGCTTAGTTTGTAATATGGACATTTTTTACTTATCATGCCGTTGAAGGTAAAAAAAAGCTGCTAACCTAGGGTAGCCCAGAACTCATAGTATATTATAACAGCCTTTTCGTGCAAAACATATCTTTGCATAAAAATTCATAATTTTACGATTAAAATGAATTTATCCTTGGAATTATTATAGAAACTTTCAAATGATATCGACTATTGGAGCTTTTTATTATCTGCTTTAGAACTACATATTCAATATTAATCGGTACTTTAAGGGGGACCCACTGAAGTTACGGACCTCAAATTTAATTTTACGTGCTTGTGTAGGAGCATAAGACCAACCCGTATACCATTTTTCATGAAAATCTAAAAAAATTTTTTTTCTTTTTTAGCCCTTTTTCTAGAACAAGTGAAATTCTCTTTGGATACTTTAAGAGGGTTCCCCTGAAGCTACAGATCTCAACATTTTACTGACTCATCTACATCGAGAGGCTAACCGTTCTACCAAATTTCAATCCAATCGGATAAGAATTACTATGAGTTATGGGTGCGCACACATTTTTGGCGTACGCGTACGGGTACGGGTACGCGGAAATTTAAAAAAAAATTTTTTTTTTTGCATATTTGGAATCTACACCCTCGAAAACGCCGAGAAAATTAATTTCAGCTAAATCTATTTTTTTTTTTTTTGAAATCCAAACACAAGATGTGTATATTCCATATACTATGAATAATAACAAATTTCCACTCATTTCTATACCTACATACACAATTTTTCTGTCGAAAAATTGATTTTCTACCAATTTGAATGTGGTCTTCTCTGATGATGGAATCGATGTGTTCGATCCACGTCATTTTCAGTTAACCACGCCTTCTTACGCCTTCATTTCCGAATTATAAACTATTTTCTGTATTACCATTGTTTCAGTATGATTCTTTTTGAAACAACCGTAGGATTGATTTGGAAATATAAATAATGAAAGCTTTTTCTAATAAGAAGATAGAATAATTAATATCGATTGGTCCTACGTAGAGTATCGTAAGTTGAAAATGACAACTTTACAGGACGGCCATTCAAAGGTTTGAAGTGATACATTTATCAAGAAATTAACATTAGAGAATTGAATTTTTGAACAGCGCTAAATAAATACCGATATTTTTAATTTTGTGTGGTCAGTTTTTCATAATTATTAATACTTTTGGTAGAAATGATCTTACGATATTTTACTACGGCTTCTTTTTGCACAAAAATATCGTATCTTACACATAGCATAGTGTACGTTGCAACCAAAACATATTCGAATATCGTATGTCATACTTATCATATTTTACTACGAAATTTTCGAAAAATTTATTGTCGTATCTAACACTTTTATAAGATTACTCTGTACTTATTGTGAAATAAATTATCGTATCTATTTGTGAAATATGTTGCGATAATTCCAAACGTATTTGTTCCCTTAAAAGTACCTAAATTTATTTTATAGGACTAAGAATAAAAACTTTATTACCGAATGCCGAATGCATTTTCGTAGTAAATCTTAGGAGTGTCACGCTTAGTTACCTATGCGTTAAAAAAAAACTAATTAACACTTTTCAATACAAGGATCTCAGTATCGCCGGAGGAACTTATTGCCTCAGTTATTTTTTTCTAGTCTACCCGTCACGTCCAATCTTACACAGGCCAACCAGGGGTAGACACTTCAAGTGAATAAACACTTATAAAAACTCTGACCCCACCGGGAATCGAACCCGGAACCTCGTAATCTGAAGTTTACGCCTATACCACTAGGCTGCCGAGGTCGGCTCCTAGCATTTGCTCGTATACAAAAGGATAAAATCCTTTTGAAAATACCGACAAAACACTCTTAACAATGTTGTTAAAGATAATAAGACTTTTTAGATAATCTACACAATTGTGAAGCGATATTTTTTTGTAAATCTAGGGTAAGGTTAACAATGAATGTTTTGAATAAGAGTTGTAAAAGTAGAAAGCAATAATAATAATTGTGTGCATGCCGACAAAAATATTTAAGAACAATACAATTATTTTTATTGCCGTAACACCTTATCGGTATGTCTACACTCTTTGGGCTACAGGTATTAATAATATAATAGCATTGTATATTTTTGCAAACTAAACATTCAACAAAAGTCACTTTTAAACAATGCGAGATAAAATTTTTGTTCTTCAATATTGCTTTATGATTATAACACTTTATGTACTTACTTTTGAAAAAAATATGGGCTCAACCAAAGTGAATACAAATACATTTTGACATCTTTCACATAAAGGAAATCTTTTGTTGCGAAATAAGAAGATAAGTAGGTGGTTAGAATTGATTTAGGAATCGAAACCATGCCATTCACAACGAAAGACGGCGACTAAAGAGCTAGGCATCAACCACTTGACCAACAATGGTACCACCTCTATGGTAATGAAACATTATAAAAGGATATTCGATTTCAAGATAGATTCTTTAAATTTTATTTTGATTTTTTTTGTGTCATTGATCACGCTGATCTGCCTTTGGGATGGAAATATTCTTATTGTTTAACTAGAATGTTTTTTGCAATAGTACGACTCGACTGACTCCGAAAACTATGCGATCGCATCCGCTGACTTATTATTTTAGTTTTGTAATAAATATTTTTCGGAAAATAAGGGATTGAGCATTTAATTCAACGAGATTTTAGGAATATATTATTCCATATTTGAAACTTCGTCAATTTTAATACCTATATTTTTTATATATTTAATGTCTTTATCTATTTATTGAACACAATAAAACAGTTGTATGCGGAATGTTACGCATTTGGAAGAAGCGAAAGAGGTTCGTTTGGATAGGAAAGAATAGAAGTCCGTACTCTCTGCATACCAATTTCGGGAAACGGCGTGATGGGTAATAAAAGAGTTTACTTAGATACCTATTACAAATGAGTACGAACTGTGAGTATTTGAACAAAACATATCCCCCTTATAGAGACAACTCTCGTATTCAGGAGGAAGGAATAAATCTTACCTACGCATTTTTTCCACTTAAAACACCTGTTACTCTCGGTTACTGGAGTTGATGAGTTCGAAATCATTGTATTTCAGAGAAATCATATTTTAAAATGATATTCGATATAGTGCTTTTTTAAAATAAACAGGTGATAAATACTGCAGTAGATACTTTCTTCAAGGTCTTGATACTTTCTTCAACATGTAGATTTGCAAACCACGCATTTCTTCCGGAAATGTAAATTTCAACTGGTGAAAAATAGGTACCTATGTTTAAGAACTTAGATATAAAAAAGAATATCTAGGAAAATATTTAAAAATAAAAAAAACTTATGGATGTTGCATGCACCTACTCTTCTTTGAGCTTTTGTCATTCTTTTCTCAAGGAGATCGTCCATCAGAACATTCATTTCACTTGATTCGGTTACAAAAGGCAAAGGAGATTCTAAGAGAGTATAAAAAACCTTAATTTATGCTACTATTCAAAATTTTTAAAGTGTAAATTGTCTTATGTTGAAAATACCTAATCGCGTATAATGTGGTAAGAATAACATACAACAAAAAATGTCCTAATAGTCCGATGTAAATTATGGTAAGATATCATACCATATCGTTTTCAATTCCGCTTGCCGACGTAAATTATTTTAAAGTACACTTACCATATTTTGTTTTAATGCCTAAGCCATGTAAAATATTGTAAGTTCTTCATACAATTATTTACGTCGTTGCATAATTGAAATTACTCAATCAATATATTTAATAATTCGAATTAATTGGGAAATAGATCAGTGTAACACATGAATAATGAACAGATTACCCAAGTTACGAACAAACATATTTTCTGTGAGTTAAATAATATTATATTCCAAACGGCGGCATAAACTTTATTTCAAATTTGCTACTTTAATTGATTTTTTTTGGCCAACTCATAAAAATACGCTTAAAGTGATCAAAAGTCTAATTGAAATGTGCGCGTACACACGGCAACTAATTTCTTAATAAATAAAAACAAAATAATAGATGATCCATGTTTTGTTAAGTCGAACGTCGTAAAATATTGTAAAGAGAACTTACAATAGGCGTGCCCAGGTAGTCAGACGGCGTGTATTGTGTCCAGAGACAATACAATGCTATACGTTGGACTATTTTGTCAAAAGTGATGATACCATAATTGACGTGTATCAAAAAACATATTTCTAGTATCGATATCAACTTCCTGTTTTGGGAAGTGATAAAACACATAAAATGAAGCATGTTTCCGTTAAAACATGAAAAACGCAATTTTGTGGGATACCATAACTTACGTAGGACCGATCGTTATATTCAAGTTCAAAGTTCAAACAACTACTGATAACCATCGATGGTCACCAGGTCTCCCGGGTGGATACATTTAAGTACTTACCTGGGAGCAACCATTACCACCTCTGGTGACATCGGGCCTGAGTTCCCGATACGTATCGGTATGCCAAGTGGCGCCTTTAACAACATGACCAAAATATGGAAGGCGTCGGCGTTTAGTGTCGAGACGAAATGTAAACCGTTTGATGCGTGTGTGTTGCCCATTCTCCTGTATGGGTGTGAGTCCTGGCACCTGACCAAAGCCCAGGCACAAAAATCTCTGCATTTGAAATGAGGTGCCTCAGGAGAATGTTGGGTATAATATGGTACAACCGCACCACGAATGACGCTATACGCCGGCGCACCCAGCGTGAGCTCATCACTTCTATCACAATGGGGAGGAGATGGACTTGGCTTGGATATCTGTTAAGGTTGCCGAATGACAGTTGGCCGAGGAGAGCGATTTTCTTCCTCCCATCAGGGTCCCGAAGCCGAGGAAGACTCTCTCATACTGTGTTCCGCTCCTTCGAAGCAGAGCTTAGGAATCTGGACATGGTGGGGAGGTCATAAACATTGCGCAAGATCGAGCGCAATAGAGAGCTCTGTTGCCTCCCTATGTCCTTAAGTGGGGCGTAAAGGGAGTTTGGTTTGGATATTCAAATACCTTCTTATTTAGGTACATAATAATAATCATATACCTTTTTATTAATAGTTATCTATATTTACTTATACGTATACCTAAAAATTATTACAGTTACTTAGTTCTTCTTTCTTGAATAATCTGCGAACAAAGACTTAAGTGCAATATTAATCACCTCTTAGTTAAAAAAAATTATTTATATTTGGCTGTCTCCTCTGGAAGTGCCTTTTGGATTATAATAAATACTTCAAAATAAATCATATGTACTTTTCATTTTCTATTTTTCTCTCTTTCTCGCCGGGGTTTATCCTTGGATAGCCCCGGTTATATAACAGATAGGCGGGTAGGTATGAAGGTTTTACTTGAGTGATGATCTCGCCTGACTTTGATTAATGATCTCCCACAGAGATGGCTCTGTAGTTGAATGCCAAATGATCGTATCCATCAACGGTTTTTTGTTGAGGATTTGCATGACAAAATGCAACACTTTTTAAACGGCTTATTATCATTTTTATTTGCTACTGGGAGGAATGCACAATTACGAACAACTGTATAATTTCACACATTTCATATATAAATAAAAAAGTACCTAATCAAAGAATATGAAAGCCAAATGTTAAAGGGTGTCCATGCGGTATTCATTCAAAAATATTATTGTAGTTTTCATTTCAATTTTGGGAAAAGCTCGAATAATAATGTTAACCGTAGCTTAAAAGTAATTTCATAGGCCACTCATTTAAACATTCCTACACTTAACTGTAACAAAAATATGTTGAGGTTATTTTGGAATATAAATCTAAAAAAAAAAAAATGTTAGGCATAATAAGAAAGAAAGCTTTTTTTTTATTTTTTTTTTATTACCCATCACACCGTGTCACATAAAAGATAGGCAGAGAGAACAGACTTCCGCTCTTTTCTATCCAAGCATACGATTCTTTCGCTTCTTATACCGACAAAACATTTCACATACAACCTCTACATTTTTTTTACCACTGACCTGGCTTTAGAACTCAATCGATGTGTGCTATCTACGTCATTCTCTGTTTGCAACCATTCTTTCCACATTCCCAAACCGTCTCAACGAATTATTGACATTCATCTTTGTCGCAACACTACCTTCCATTACACATTCCTTCCTAATAAGTATTCTCAATCCTTTTCACATCCCACATATTCTTCGTAAAACTCTCATCTCTACTGCATTTAAACTACATTTTACTTTTTTAAAAAATAAAAAAATATAAATAACACTCTTCTATACATAGGTGTCAGTATAGCCGGCGGAACTTAATGCTTGAAGCATTGTCTACCAGTCAACCGGTCCCGTCCAATCTGAGACAGGATTCCAACCCCGAGTAGAAATTTCAAGTGAAAAAAGACATTGAAAATTTCTGACCCGACCGGGAATCGAACCCGGGACCTCTTGATCTGAAGTCGGAGCCTTTGCCACTAGGCTACCGAGGTCGGACTTTTTTCGTCCATGTCTACGTTTAATATCCATACATCATTAACGTTAGCAGAATTGCGTTATGCAATGGTTTTTTTGCTTGTTCAGTGAGACGTTGTTGTTTCTCATATTTATTATGTAGATAGGAATAAGTGCACCCTGCCTTGCTACCAGCCACTACGTTTCTATCTACATATTATTTACTTACAAACTATCCGGTAGGTAGGTACCTTTGTACTATAAGTTCAATAATTGTTTTTTTTTTATTTTGATAGTTTTTTGTTACTTCATCAATCAATCAATCAATCAATTCTCCCTTTTCCACCCCACTCAGGGGCATAGGGAGGCAACAAGAGCTCTCCATTGCGCTCGATCTTGCGCAATGTTTATGACCTCCTCCCACACCATGTCCATGTCCCTCAGCTCTGCTTCGAAGGAGCGGAATACAGTGTGAGAGGGTCTTCCTCGTCTTCGGGACCCTGATGGGAGGAATAACAGCGCTCTCCTCGGCCAACTGTCATTCGGCATCCTTAACACATGTCCCAGCCAAGTCCATCTCCTCCCCACAATGGTAGAGGTGATGGTGTTACTTCATACCACATAAAAATAAATAGGTAGGTACTTAAATCAACACATTTCTGTACAAACGTGTCAGATCAGGCAGCGGAATTTATCGAATGAGGCAGTTTCAATAATAAATATACCTAACAAATACCTACACTGTAAATTTTTATTGAACTAGTCTGTTCTAATTTCACTTTTTATTTTCTTCATTTTAAAATAATACTTTTTTAAATAATTTTTAATTATACCTATTGATTTTTTTTCTAAATAAAGCTTCATACTTTTTCGTTATGCCAAAGAATATAAATAAATTCATTAGAACAAATTCATGTCAATTTTCAAATATTTCATGTAATTTATATATATCTAAAAAAAAACAAAATTCACAACGACAACATAATTTCTACCAGGTGGAAAATTACAAAAATTAAACATGATAAATAAAAAAATAAGTAAATATAATATGGGTGTCTTAAGGACTTATCAAGCTTATCGCCAAGAACACACAACTATGTTTCATTAATTACCTACCTATTAAATTTCTACTTGTTACATACATGAAATTTTTCGACATGTCGAACATTTTGAGAATTCTCATGATTAAGAGTTTCGGAGACAAACATTACCATTTAATGGCGAACGTTGTTAAAGTAAAGTGATCACACTAAGCCAGCCTTCGAAATAACAGTAGAAGACGGTCGTAAACCCGTAGTGGCTAGTTCCATTTAAAAATCGAACATTAGTCATGAATTATTAGATTCATTAGATATTATTTTTTCTCTACACACAAATAACATGACAGGTATATAAAAAATAGGCAAATTCATGGTACATAAAGGACATAACTAAGTAAGTATATAAAAAAGAAATAAAAAGTAGGTATTATTCACTATAAATAAATTTCATTGACAGGTGACATGAAAACTTTTAATAGCGAACATCTTTCAGTTGATATATTAGCGTACGAAACAAATGGTGTGTTTTATAAATAATTTGAAATGGACCAACATATAAATTCATCCGACACGACACAGGACATAACGCTACATGCAAATGTATGTTCGGAGCATGTACGACATGATGGGGAGATAAATTTATGGTCTGCGGACCGACAAATTAATATAACGTAAGCACACTCAATCATATAGACACATTCTTCGGTACCTACAACATTGTAGTATTATTGTGAATACAATGTTTGTATTACTATCTAATGAATTTTAGGTAGGTAAGTACCTATGTGTTTTTTTTTTACAATATTGGTTTTATAAGGGTGCGTTTACACCAAACGAACATAAAGTCAGAGCTGGAAATCTAAAGATATAAGAGAAAGACGGGTTAGTTCGAATACTTATAAATTCGAGATCGGCTAAACAGATTTTTATCATTTTTGTTTTATGGGATTCTTCTCCGATCTGGATAACATAATAACTTATAAATCATTGAAAAATGGATAGCAAATAATATAAAGTATGACACGAATTTCGATACAAGAACACCATCATAGAAACACAATTTTTATTAATCATTGACATTAAAAATATTGGCACAATATATAAATGTGGTTTAAAACATATTATACATCGGTCGACTAAGACCTCTAATGAGGGTTGGCGGTGCACTAAGACCTCTAATGAGAAATAAAAACGTATCTCTTAAATCCAAACAGCTGATGCACAATGCAATCCTGATACCATCCATGATGTAGGTATAGGAGTGAAACATGGACATGGACGAAAAATCTGGAAGTTGGAATGAATGCTGTGGAAATGAGATCACTTCGTAGGATATGCGGAAAGAGACTGATTGATAAGGTGAGGAATGAGAATATTAGAAAGGAATGTGGAGTGGATGTTAGCGTAGTGACTAGAATGGTTTAAAGTTAATAATAATAGTTAATAAATTAAGGTGGTTTGGGCATGTAGAGAGAATGAACGAGGAAAGAATGACAAAAAGGATATATAAATCTGAAAGTAAGGGTGCATGCAGACGAGGTCGACCTCGAATGACATGGTCCGATCATATCGGTTCAGTCTTAGAGGAGGGCCAAGTCAGGAGCAATAGAAATAGGAGAGCATGTGTGCGGAATGTTATGCGTTTGGAAGAAGCGAAAGAGGTGTGTTTGGATAGAAAAGAATGGAAATCCGTACTCTCTGCCTACCCCCTTCGATAAACGGCGTGATGGGGAAAAAAACACATCGGTCGAAATGACAGTCGTTTAAAGTCATTTTTTTCATTCTTATAAATTCCAAATCAATATTCATAGTTATATCACAGAGGAAAACGTCTGCCGGGAAAGCTAGTTTAGTATATTTGCTTGATGGTTGATATGGATGAGAAAAAACCAGTAGGTACCCATAGGTATTCATTGTTTTATCCGGAAGGTAGTCACGGTAGTAAAGTGAGTATTACACGATCGAATGCGAGAATCGCTTTTGTTTCTAGAAATAAACCTGTGGCGGCGCTATACACGTTTCCCATACAAAATCTATCGTGTAATACTCACTTTACTACCGTGACTACCTTCCGATAGATTGTGAATTAGAAAGAATGAGGATTAAGATGGTACCTATTTGGTACTTTTTCTTAAAAAAAAAATAGAATAAAACGAAAGGTCAACAGATAATACTGAGGGCAATATTTTCCCACCAGAGGGAGATTGAAGAAAACCTGTCTGATTCTTCAGTAGAACGGCATAAGAGATCCTGAGCTGTAAAAATCTTCAGCACAATTACACCTAACCCCAACAGCCAACACAGTCCACATGTTGGGAGTATACAAGAAAAAAGTAGAAGAAGGAAAATATAAAGTGTACCTACCATTGTCAGATTTTTTTTAACTAATTTGACATTGCGTTCAAATAAAATAAAAATGTTTAATGAATAGGTATATTGTAAACCTACAAATTATACAAAAGTATATGTAAGAGTGTCTACCCATATATTTTATATTTTACAAGTAAATTTTGTATAATTTTGGGTTCGCGTCTATTTTTTCTTCGCCAAAAAAAAACATTTCTTTAAGAGGGCGACATTCAAAACTTTTTACATAGATTTCCCGTCGTTTAAGGTAAGTAGGTATAGGTACTCAGCTACTTTTAAAAATGTGGACTTAAGAACTTTTCGAATTTTCTACGGTGTAGGTACCTATACCTACTTTTAAAGACTATTGAAACGTTTTATGCCATCAGTTGTGCAACTTTTAGAACAAGTGCTTAGTTTGAATAAAAGTTTCAGTTGTTCAATAAAATAAACCGTATGCATGCATACTAGAATAATATTGTTTCGTTTAATAAGTTTGAAGTAACTTTACAACATATCAGTTAAGTTAACTGAAAGGTATGTTACTTTGAAAACAATTAACAATAATGAGCATCAGTACTTCATATTATATCTATTACAAGGTATCACCCGTCACCATGTGATGGACCTCGTCGCCTGTTTCACGATGTTAGTAAACATAATTATTATGATAAGTAATTTGGATATACTTGACAACAGAATCTTCACAAAATTGACAACAGTACCTGTATAAGGTATGTATGTATCCGCCCATTTCAAACAACATAACTGAAGGATCACTACTTGGATAGCACCAGATTGTGTGTGTTTTTGTTTATGTGGCCCGCGGATATCGTTTCGGGTGGGCGTCGATAGTCGATCATTCAGTGTTCTGGGCTATTCTTTAAATAAAATTAACGAATTGAACGTGCATTCTTGGTGGAATTATTTAAATACAAAAATTTAAATAAAACAATTGATTCCACAATATTTATTAACCTGACTAGTTTTGCAGGAACAGGTCCTGCATGGTCGCAGGTGACTTAGAAACTTTTTCACAGGTGACTTAGAAACTTGTTTCAAAGTCACCTGTGACCATGCAGGACCTGTTTCTGCGAAACTAGTCAGGTTAATAAAAATTGTGGAATAACAAATCAATTGTTTTATTTGAATTATTGTATTCTTTAAATGTTGAAAGCATTCTTAATATTTTAACCTTCACCCTAACGATGTTCATGGTCAGCCTCAATTTCAGGGATGACAATAATGCAGGTACCTACTAAAACAATTAGAACTAATTCTTGACACTAATAGAATTGAATCACTTGAAGAAATTTTGAATAAATCGTCAAAAGCATTTTTCTTGAGTAATACGTTTATCTTAGCAATCTGAAAGTGGACCCATATCAAAAGCTTTCAAAGAGTCAACAACAAATTTATTCATCGGACGGCAAAGGCAGAGTTCCACAACAACGTTATTATAATAGAACCAATAGATGTGTTGAAACCAAATACTTGCGAAAAAAAAGAATGAATAAATGACTTAATGTTTTCCACGTGTCTGCGCTTGACGTGAGGGGGGGATAAAAAATACAACAAGCAGAAAAAAAAACGAATATATCCACAAAAAGGTGGAAACTCTGAGACCGTTAACGATATTTCATTATTAATAAAAAGTGGTATTTTGTTTGTGTTTGTATGTATTTTTTCATACAAGATTTCAAGACAAAATAATACTATTATGTTGGTCTACGTATCAAAAATGATTAACATTTATCTTTGCCCACATTACGAGAGTATCTATATCGAAATCGACTATTCTCCTTCATAAAATGCGGATGAATTCTGGATGGAAAGAGATGAGGGCCGTATTCTTTGCCCATGATATGGAGTGGTGGGTCAAAATTAGATATAAAAAAACATGGCATTCCTCAAGGTCTAAATTTTGGTCCTTATCATTTTGATTGTTTAACAAAACTGGAAGTTAAATCATAAAACCTTTTTATTATATTTAGATTTTGATAGTGGTTAGAGATCCCTTTTTTGGTACACCTTCATATTATCCTGAAGATTTTAATCCGAAAAATTAGTCTTTTTTATTGTAAGTTCGCTTTTTTAAAGCAGAGACAAGACCGACGACAAATCGAGGGCAATGCAGGAAATTTGGTAGCCAAAAACGTGGGAAACCCAAGGGAAAATCGATTTCATTAAATACATAATATTGACTATTTATTTTAAATTATGAAACCTTAATCACAAATAAAGACAACATTTGCAGGACCCGTGTTCGAATTATTTATGGTTTAACCGACTAGAGAACAGCCGATTCTGTTTCTACCGAAAATCAATAGATTTACATAATATATAATATTCCAGCAGGTACCTAATCAAACTGTTCTGTAATTTTTAAGATCCCCATAACAAATGAAGCTACCATAAAAATAATTTGGAAGTCAATGTCAACCACATCCCTGAAAAAACATGTTCAAATTCAGGAACATGCCTCATAAGTATTTTTATCGTAAAAAGACAAAAGTCACCCATACTTAATGGGGACAGTTCATCTAGTTTGTTTGTTGGTATTATTATTTTTTGTGCAATATTACATACTAAGTCATGGTTTGTAGACGATTTAAAAGGAAGAAAAAAAAGAATACCAGATCGAATATACGAATGTTTTATTTTTATCTTTTTCTGCGTTTTTTATTCGTCTTTCATTTTTTTTCTGTATACTATATTGTATTGGATGTAATAATAATACAGTGTATTTTCAGATAACTTTTAGACAGACATTATATCACTGCAAAGCTGTGTTACATCGGAAGAATAATGCCGTGAACGTGCTTTGGCTTAGTGTGCTAAATTGTCTTTTTTTTTCAAATGTGAGGCAGTCAGTTATTGTTATGATATTTTTGTATCACATAACTTTAGTTGGTTGGTGACCCAAAAAAAATAAGTAACAACGCGATATATTATTTTATACTTGCATATTTTTTTATTTAGGCAAGCAGAATAAGAGATTCTTATATACTTAGAAAGGTTTTAAAAATATAGTAAAAAAAATGTATAATAATGTTATTAACAAAAAATAACGAAGACGTAGATAGAGATCGCTTTAAAATAATGATATTAATAATTAACATTCTTTCTAAACAACGGGATCCAAATAATAGTCCCTTAAAAACGAGTAAGAATGCGGTCAATACTATTTAAAAATACCAACATATTATCGAAATTATCTCGGTTTTTCAATTTTCTAAATAGTCATAATATTTTGATCGTTTAATTTAAAACCGGTGATAGGAGGTAATAATCGATACTACTTAATTTGTTGACTCGTTTTCTGGAACCTGTCTTAAATGTCTCCTTTTCTATGAATAGGTTTCAAATAAATTTTTAAGTGGTAGTTTCTTCTAGTCAAAGAAAAAATAACAACTAATGACTCTAACAATTCATTACTAATGTTCGATTTTTTAATGGAACAAACCACTACGGGCTTACGACCGTCTTCTACTGTTATTTCGAAGGCTGGCTTAGTGTGATCACTTTACGTTAACAACGTTCGCCATTAGGTGGTAATGTTTGTCTCCGAAACTCCTAATCATGAGAATTCTCAACATGTTCAACATGTCGAAAAATCTCATGTATGCAACAAGTAGAAATTTAATAATAAAATGAAAAATAGAGATAAAAGTTGGAAAATTGTTGAGAACAAGAGAGCAACCAAATTTAAAGACTGCGACTGCTGTCATGTATTTGGCGCCAGGATATGACTATATCCATTTTTTGTATCCATTATCTTCTAGTCAAGTCGATCCTTCCGATTATCATCAAGATACCAACATGAACAGTGAGTTTTATACAGATTTGTAGGTATTCGTACCACCCAGGGGCTCAATATAATTCAGAAGGCACTTCGCTACTGAAGCTTCACGATGTTTTCTGCATATTGACCACATTTCAGAGATTATGCCAAAACTTAAGCATTTTCGTTCGAATTCCAGGTAATTTTTCCCATATCTGAGGGTCGTGTCATAATGCCAATCAATCTTTTATCTATATGGATGATCGGGGTCCAAGGAAATGTTACGCGCAATATAAGAGCATTTAATGCCTCTTAGCCACTGCATTTCAACTCGACTCTCACCTACAAGCAGTGGACCATGTTACGTTGGCCCAGGCTGAAACGGCGGTTACATTCGGTCCCTGTTGACGCTAGGGTCAACAAGCTGAAGAGAGTACGGGGTGCCTTGCATGGCTGTCCAACATGCAGGGCATTTCCTACACCTGATTCCTTTCCTCCTGCCTGTTATGAGCCCTCCCATCCATATTCACCTAGTCCTATCATTCCGGAAGGAGTAAACCTTTCTGGGCAAAAATCCCCAATCCAAGGTGTCATTCGACCCGTGCCGATGGATGCGTGACTAACGGGTAGGTTAGTAACTAACGGAGGCTCCCTGATACCAGGCAACCTCAGGGTGACTTTTTGCCTTACCCCTACATGCAGGGATGTGTAGGGGCGGACTTTTATTTCCCTAGTTCTGGCTATGGAGGATGTACAATGTACATGGCAACTTTGTAGAGCCGACCTGGTGTGATGGATATAATAGGTACTTCCGCATCAGTGGTCAAAGTGGACATAAGTTCACATGATCAAAAACATTTGTTGCAACCGAGATATAGGAATCCTGTTGGCACCTATCTTTCAAAAACAAGATTATGGAGACCTTTTGCGGAGGGCAGGAGCCTGGAGGAGGCAATGTCACTCTGCAAGAGGCCTCTGGAGACGTGGCACAATAAGAGGTAGCGCTCCGAAAATTCATTGAAGGATGTCACAATAGATCTTATTGGTCGCGGTGACTCAAAGGGCATCTGGTCCATTGACCTTCTTTACTAAAAAAAAAAAAAATAGGGATGATCACAATACATCCTGGAACCAAAATACATCAGGAACATTCAGTTTTTATATTCTGATAAAAAGAGTCATTGCGTAACGCATAAAAGGTATGTTGTGCTGCATATGGGAAAGTACATCACTCATTGCATGCACTTTATGGGAAACTTCATGATATTTCCGTGCCTTATTACCTATCATAAAAAGCTTTTTCATTATAATTTCTTGTCAAGCTCAAATCGCACAGTTTACAATAATACACATACACTTATCTCTGTTTAACTTGGTCTCAAAACGCGTATGTATGAAGGGGACAGGTAGGGCGCCTGTGCTCTCGATGTGAATGCTGAAATTCGACCCCATAGCCATAGATGCTTCGTTTACCTTATGAAATCATCATCCAAAATCTGATAGTACCCCTTGTATTAATAAACTAACAGACAGCCCGACTGTTTAACTACGTATTTTTATTTTTTCTTACGAATATTATACTTATAATTATTAACTTTTTTCGACCAAATTCGATAAACGTCAAAAGTATGTTGCTGAGTTGTTATGAACCTTAGTCTTTAGTCGACGGTTAAGGCAGGACTTTCATTGTATTATACTCAGATACAATATCTGTGCTCACCATTTCTCATCCAGCTCTTTCTATTTTTCCTTTGATTTAGGCCCAACGCATCAATGTGTAGATAAATGTCTTATCTTATCTAAAGATAGCCATCTACAGGACAAAGTTGTCTAGTGGATAAAGTGATGGAAAGTTAATAAATTAAAATAGTATAGGTCATTGTTGGGATGTTTTGTGGATGACTAGTTTTGTTGTATTTTTTTTCTTACATTATCGAAAGTATAATTGAAACCTTCTCCTACACACAAGCTTAGCTTTAGTGGGAGAATAATAACGTAGATATTTAAGTGAATGTAAATTATTTTAAGAGAATTTGTATGCATAAATTTATTGTTTTAATAAATAAATAAATAAAAAAAAGAATCTGTACCACTAGTATAAGTTTTCGTTGATCGAATATCGAAACGATCATCGAAAGAGTTTCGAAAAATTTCCATACAAAATGATGAAATGATTCGATCGTTTGATTTTCGAATACTAATTGCACGCTAATTAATAAGCGCTTATAAGCAATTAGGTTTCGATTAAACTCGTACTAGCCCCACTGATGGCCGCATCAATTGAAAACCATCTAATAGATGTAGGTATACCAAGAAGATCACAGTGTTGCTATACTACATTTCTATGGATTTGCTTTTTCGCGTCAGATTTGATGTCAGATGAAGTCTTGTTTTGACAATTAAGGAGTATTGAATTATACGTTTAGGTTTGGTTCTAATGTTATTTTTTGTTTCACATAGGTAGGTACCTACCTATTAGCAGTAATATTGAGGAATACAACATTTCGATCACAATTTAAAATTTTTATTTCCATTCATTCATGCCTTCTTCACCATTATTTTCCATTAAGCCATGTTTATTAATTTCTTAAGTCCATTAGTACTCGTTCAATTAACATTCCATTACGATCTCAAACTAATTTTTTGCAAATTAACAGACAACTTTACTTTTGTATAACAGTATGAGCACCAAAGAAATGCTGGCTTATTGTTATTTAATCAAATAACGCGACGGTGAAATCCTTCGGCTCATTGAAGTTTACTAGGGGTGAAATAATTGTTCATTGGAGGGCTGATTGTGTAATATCTACGTAAGTAGGAACTAAACCAACGTTATGGTTCATTTTTTAATAAGAATAAAAAAAGCTACGCAGCATAATACTAAAATAATGCACAGTCTACCCGCAGATTATTTTCGTACAAGCAACAAAGTCTGTACGTTTAAAAATGGGAAAATATTATCCTATATCCTGTATCATGAACTAATAATATTTAATTTAATTTTTTTTTTATGATTTTAAATTAGAATTAATACATAGGTTCTTATTGCGACAAGTGGACTTTTCCTAAGTTAAGTAGGTATAACCAGGCCACATATTTTTTATAAGCCTTACCTTTACTATTTTGTATTACCCATCACTGTCCTGCAAGGGCAGGCGTAAAGAACGCACCCACACTCTTTTCTATCCAAGCACACTTCCTCATAAAATTTATCCGAGAACCTCTCCGGTTTCTCTTACTTCTGTCTTGGCCTTCCTTGAGGAGGGAATCAATGTGGTCGATCCGCGTCCTTCTCGGTCGGCCTCGCCATGTTACACCTTTACTTTCAGCATTATAAATTCTCTTCGCCATTATGTTTGCAACCGTTCTTTCCACCTGCCCAAATCATCTCAACTTATTAACATTCATCTTTGTCACAACAGTAACTTCCATACTACTTTCTTTTCATTCCTTTCCAAATCCCACAGGGTCTTTCTACATATTTTTCGTCTCAGCTCAGCTCTCATTTCTACTTCATTTATACTACATTCTCCTTTTGTCGTCCATCTCCACGTTTCACATCCATACATCATTGATGGTAGCATGATTTCGTTAGGCACTAGTTTTTTAGTTTGCAGCGAGACGCTCTTAACTGATTTTATTCAAAGCATAATATACATATAAACATATAAGGGCTAAAAAACCACAGCCAATGTATTTTAAAGGCCATAAATCTACTATCATTAAAAACAAACAATGGAAGAAATAAAATACGTTTGGGATTGAAACGACTATAATTCCATGTTGTGTTAATCGACAATTATACGTATTAAGATGCCAACTGTGTAAATACACGAAACGCCACATAAATCACCTGAGAGGGGCGTTTCCTTTTACTTCAACGTGATATTTGTAAAAAAAACACAAAACAACGAAACGGTCCCGCATAATGGTATCGGGAACATCCTGAAATAAATTTTGATTCAAATACGCGTTAGGCCTATTATTTTACACATAATATACGGCTACATTCGGTTTGGATAACTTTCGGTCACTGTCGACAACTGCAAAGTTCTCTATTTTGTCAACAGTGACCGAAAAAAAAACGTTAGTAGTACTACACAGTACTACACAGTACACAGGGTATCGTCCTGAACGTTTTTTTTTTACAGGGTAACTTCATTTTACAAATAAGAAACGTCCACAAGACATTTATATTGCAGACAATCATGGAACATTTATGGAACATTTCTTTCAAATAAGAACATGTCAAGCAAGGTTTTCAGTTATAAGTTCTTTTCATCCAATCGACACTATGTAATAATACAACACTGGCGCGGTAAAAACCGATAGCTCACGGTGGATGCAGGTTGCGCTGTATCGGGTGAAATTAGAAAATTTGTGCAGTTTTCTTCCACGGCACGAATGTCTCAGGAAAAAAACGCCTTTATAATTCGATGGTCTGCACAATATGACGGTAGGGCGAATAAATAGTCCACTTGTCCTTCAAATTTGTGAAATTTCATACTTTTGTCGTCAACGGCCGAAAATAAAATTGAACCGAGTGGAACCGTATTTGTGTGAAAAAGGCCTAACAACGCACAATTATGCCGAGAAGAAGGCACCATGACAGTCTAATTGGATGGTGTAAGACAGTAGGGCGACCTTAAGAGCCTCCGTGTCAATTTTGCTGTCGGAATCTAAGCTGCCGTGTGTAAGAACCAATTATACCTACAATTTGTTTACCGAATAGCGGGTAGGGTTAATGATAGTCTTCCACAGTTTGTGGTATGTGAACGCAAACAGTCGATAAATTCTTACATACATACGGATATAAACATTTTTTTTTATGATTATCGTTGATTTACCAGTTTGGTTTGTCGCAATATTGTTTTGCCCCGGGCAAATGTTTGGGGTAGAACGGTGAGAGTTTTGATACTATTAGAAGTGTTTTTTTTTTATAATAAATGTGTGCTCATTCAAAGTGAACACAATACACTATTAGACTCTTTGATATTAAGATACCTACTTTTAGCTTGTGTCGTGAAATAAGAAGATGGTCGGCACCTGTAATCGAATCCACGACGTTCAGTACGTAGTAGTACAAAAGCCGGCGCTGTAACCGTTAGGCTACTAAACGCTTCGATTTAGCAAAATTTTATAATAATTCAAATAAGACAGCGATAAGAAACTATGAATGTTACAGAATACATATTAAATTAGTTAGTTTAGTAAGATTACTCTACTTATATACATCTCTCTCGGTCAAAAATTTATATAAACTGATATGCCATTGAATAAGTACTAGCTGCCACTATAGTTTATATACTTAAATGAAAATTATGTTACCTATATATTTTTTTAGTTTTTTTTTAAGAAAGTTTTAATACATTTTCTAGGTAGCCTATGAAGTTTGACTTTCCTGAAACTATGTACCAACCTTAAACTGTAAGTATGTGAAATATACCTTTTATTGGAGCACTGGAGATATTATATTATAACGGCTCATTAAATTTGTGTCATATTTTAAGATATGTGTTAAGTATAATATGCTAGTTTTCACTTGATTTCGGTTGACCTCGTCTAAATGTCATTGTGATAAAACAAGCGGGATTACCACATTGAGGATTTAGAAATGATTATTATGTTGAGTGATAAAAATAAATCAGAAAAGTACTCCCATTTTCTCTGAATACTCAGAATGTGAGGTTATTTTTCAGAGTAAATTTCATTTTAGTCACTTTTATCAAAAACACAAATAAATAAATCATAAAATCTTTCTTTATTTCTCGCAAGAAAATAAGGCAGATTATTATTGAAACATACAAACAATAAAAATATACAAAATAAAATAAATAATAAAGAAAAAAATAACAACTAATGACTCTAAAAATTCATTACTAATGTTCGATTTTTAAATGGAACAAACCACTACGGGCTTACGACCGTCTTCTACTGTTATTTCGAAGGCTGGCTTAGTGTGATCACTTTACGTTAACAACGTTCGCCATTAGGTGGTAATGTTTGTCTCCGAAACTCCTAATCATGAGAATTCTCAACATGTTCAACATGTCGAAAAATCCCATGTATGCAACAAGTAGAAATTTAAAATAAAATGAAAAATAGAGATAAAAGTTGGAAATTGTTGAGAACAAGAGAGCAACCAAATTTAAAGACTGCGACCGCTGTCATGTATTTGGCGCCAGGATATGACTATATCCATTTTTGTTAATGTCTCATATTTGACTATATCCATTTTTGTTAATGGCCAATAGGAAATAAATAATAATTTAAATAATATCAATAGGGAATAATAATGTATGCACGAGAAATCTCACAAGGTAGTGCCCTTTCGTGGGTATTACAGATGGATTAGGTGTATTATTTTTTATTTATTTTTTTTATTAAAAATGAATCTGTGCTCACTCGAAGTGAACACAAATACACTTTCGACATCTTTCACAGTGAGCAAATGCTTGTGTCGTGAATGCGGAAAATGGTCGACACGGCCGGGATTCGAACCCACGACCTCCGCACGAAATAGTGCGAAAGCCGGCGTCGTAACCGCTGGTCTATCAACCACCTCGTATTATATTAGGTGATTAGTATTTTTATTGTGTTATGCAAGTAAAATGAACACTAAAATACATTTGGAAATTGTAAAATAGAATTCTATAACTGAACCGCATAGAGTAAATAAACATAGGCATATAAAAAAAATAAACTATACCTACTCAGTCGACATATTGAATCACTTATTGTGAAAATTCATAAAAAAACGAAGATATAAAAAAAAACAAAATTTAAAAAAGGACCTAAGTAGGTAGGTAAGTATATAAAAGTATAATATTATGAATATCTATAAAAACATATAAAAAACCAAAAGATGCAAAACAAAAATAGAGAATTGCATTTAACAATAAATTAATAGAAAAGGATTGAACAAACACAAGGTCATAATAAGAAAATAAAAATAGGTAAGTAGGTATATTTAAAAAAAAAGCCAGCCTTCAAAACAGTAGAAAATATTCGAAAGCCCTAAAAAATTCCATCATAGCTATTGCAAATTCAACTTATGTTTACAATCAATCATTGGATGAACTTATGTAAAAAAAATATCTCAACTCATAAGAATCCAGAACTAATGAGCTTAGAACAATAACGAATAATGTAAAATTTCCGCTGGCAAATTGGTATACCTAACTATAGGCACTTAATTCTATCTGTCGGATGTAGTATAATAATTAAGATCATTTTATTTGATTGAGTGTTCTGTTACTGTATTTCCACATTCAACTGTTTTTTTTTTTTGTATAAATTATTCAAACAGGCGAAACCACAAACGAATAATGAATTCGATCCGTCGCGTCACTTGTAATGTTGTACCGGTGCGCACTTCCTCCAATGATAAATGAATGTTAAATTGTGACTGACGCAACTTCCTTTTTTGTAAATGATACGTCATTCTCGAGTATGGATTCTCTTTTTTAGTTTTTTTTTTTTTTAACAAAAAAGAATCAATACTTCACACAAAATCATATTGTTTGTTCTGCACTTATTCTGAAGAGTATGATATGAATGATTTACATATTATTATGTGGATGAAGATTTTCTCAAAAGACATAAAAATAGGAATATATAACTGCTATCTTAATATACTTGTAATGAAATTATCCGACTCAATTCCGAATTGAGTATTGTATGTTGAAAGCAAATATTATACCTACTCAAGATAAAAATCAACAATTATTAGAGATGAGATTTTTGGACATCCAGCTTATTATATTGTAAGTAAAGCTTTTTATAAAAGTGTGAAGGGACGTTGTTGACCAAAAACAAAATAGCTTACACGTATTATTAAATATATGTATATTTAGACAATAAGCAAGAAAAAATAATCGGAAAAACTACACGCATAAGGAACAGTAGGTATGTAGCAAAAAGATGAAAAAGAGGCATTTGGAGACAGATGGAAAATAAAGAAGAAAATATTATGTTAACACCTTTGAGTTAAAAAAAAAAACATAAAAATAGACCAAAATTGTATTGAAATACAAATAACTTTAGGTTGGATGATAAAAAAAGTCTGTTTGTAATCAATTTAAGAAATCTATATGAAAAAAAAAATAAAATAAAATAAGTACCTAGTAAGTAAACACTAAAATTATTCTTTAAGGAAACAAAATACTAATAATTCAAGTGTTTTTTTCATCTGATTCGGTTCAGCAAGGTCAAGACCGTTTGAATAAAAATAGCGTAAAAGGTTTTTAAAAATCAATACAGCCTATAATACAAACAGGGATATTGATTTCCATTTAACAATGGGTATACCTTCATACGATTCTAAAATTCGTTTCCCTCTGACGACATTCCAAAGTTTAACTTAATGGACCGGATTTTATCATCGAACATAGGCAAGCCCCTACCGTGTTATAAAACACATATTAAAACTTATCGTATCGGAAAATGATCGTAAATTAACTAAGTAAGTGAGTTTTAGTTTTATTTTATATCGCTAAGTTACCGGTAAAAAGTTGAAGTAAAAGAAGTTGTAAAAATTGGAATGTTCTGAAACTAGAGTTAGATACTTGAAATGTGGGTGGAGAATTATTGCATGAACCAACGATTTGATTTAGATCCAGCGTTTTTTCATAAAAAAAAACAGGACCGTAATAATATTATAGTTAAAATAAAAAAGTTAAAAATTACTATTGACTGATACTAGCCAATTACTATAGGATTTACCTATTTATTACATACTAGTTTTTTTATGGCGCCCGTGGCGCCCACCTATGGCCCTTTCCTGCAAACTTTGCTTTCTCATAGCTGAATTCACATGTGAGACTTCAAAATACTTGGTTGAATTAACATGTGAGACTTCAAAATACTTGGTTGATTCAACTCTTTATGAAACACAAAAACAACTTAAACTTTTAATTATAAACTTTGCATTCAAATAGCTTTTGGCATGTTGGTATTTAACTTTTTCATGCAAACATTGCATTCGCATGGCCGAATTCTTATGTGGCGCGCCATCTATCGGCGTTAATGACATCAGTCAGTCAGGCAGTCAGTGAGTCAGTGTTCAAGGCTAATATTTGTATAGATTGATTGTAATAGAAAAACATTAAATTATACCAACATTCAGAGGTATCAACATTCTAAACACTTGTCACATTCTAGCAAACTTAATGAAAAAATACACCAAAATAGGTCATAAAAAACGTGCATTCTAGTAAACAAATTACTATGAATTGACACTAGCTATCACACGAATTCAAAAATGAATGTTGAGAAGACAAACGGTCTTATACATTACAAACACTTATTACGTTATAAATTCTAGCGAACCCAATGAAAAATGTAATAACCACATGAAAATGAAATAGTAAAGACTAGTAAATGAACAAATTACTATTACCTGACACATGATTTCTACAATGCAGATATAAAAAAAAGGTTCAATTAGGTATAAACGCATTTTTAAACTTCTCATATCATGCATTATTGCGATCTAGTTGAAAAATATAGCTATCCACATGTAATAATAAAACCACACTCTAGTTAACAAATTAATGTTAATTTACAGTACCTAGCTATCATACGAATTCAGCTGAAGATTTCAAACACATCACTTTATAGATTCTAGCACTGTGATAAATGTACCCATCCCCATAAAAATAAAAGTGCAAACAAATAACACTAGGCACTGTATTATTTTAATAATATTACTATGAATTGACGCTAGCTATGTTGCTACCATAAGAATTATTAGACTATGAGGATTGAGATGAAAAAATATGTTCAGTTATACAAAAGAACAATTGTACCTACATTCAAAAACTTATCCCTTTGTACTTACATCATTTGAAGCCATATTAATGAAAAATATACCCAACAACATAATAATAAAAGTACATTCTAATAAACAATATTACTTTTGCGCTGTAAACTTTCATATTATTAAGAAGGTAAAGCGGTTCTATGTGCTTTAGTACGTTATACAAATAATAAACATGTGTTTCATAAAATACCCACATACTCATCTCAATGTAGACTTCTTATGCTTTTGAGGAAAACGGCGTATGAACACACACATTCAATCTTTCGTAATGTAGTAGTTGGAGTGTGTGCAAAAGAAAACATGATAATGTTCGGGTGGATCAGAAAACTTTTCCGGAATTTACGAGTTTGTATATTATCCGAACCTCTTTGGATAGCTTTATAGTTTATACGTTATACTTAACCATAGCTTACGAAGGTGGCGATGTTTGCCGTATACCCAGTAATATCCACATACAATTATTATCTTTCCTTTGGAAAGGTTTGTTCCACGAGAAATCCACCTTATACCTATTTACACCTTTTTTCGAGTGCTCAAATAAAATCACATAACGAAAAGTTTTTTTTTTTAAATTTAAGAATAAGGTTCTTTGAAACATCCACTTGAAGCTGAGGAGCTTTGGGGTAATCAATGAGAGCTGAAATAAATATACTACATAGAGTAAATGTCCTTCTATCTCTCATGGAATCTCGCCATAAAAAGAAATGAGAGCGGTTCATCCAAGTCATGAATTATCAAAAATGTCCTTCCACACGATTCTTTCAATAATCTTTCATTTTAATGTCAGCGTGTCTAAATCATATCAGTTTATAAACTCTCATCTTTGTTTCAATAACCCTAGGGTACCAGGGGCCCTAGACAAATTGAAATTGGCGATTAACTACCAACGAATTGTTCGACAATAATGTAGAGTAGGAAGCAAATTAACATTCCACTTTTTATATAAGTGTATTTGTTTGGTTGAATAATTGTTTTTATGTTCCAGTGGACAGTTCATCTTTTTCGCACTATATATTGACTAAATCTTCGTTTGTAGTGGAACGCCAGTTTGAATTTGTCTAGATCAGCTGATTACCTAATTCATGGCTTATAATTTTCCCGTAAGTAAGCTCACAATCTTCATCATTATGTTCTTTTCTTAGGAGAGAAAGTTCATTTTAATCCACAATTTTTAATCCCACAACGTTCTTATTATATCCAGATTTTAATGCCTAATTTTCAGGACTAGATCTTAACGAATATACAACAAATGATTCTTATTAGATATACTTCTAGTATATTCGTTGATTGATTTTTTTTCTTTATATTTTGATTATAATATGAAAATATCTATACAAAATCAATTAAACATGGCTTATGAATAGTCTTAGAAAGAATGGATCACAACTTGATGAAGCTTGACCTTTGGTTATACCATAGTACAATTCCGTGTGAATCATTAAAACTATCGCGGTGAATGTATCTCGTGTGGCTTAATGAACATCCAGTTCATACTCGTAAAAGATTTACCTCCATTCGAATCTCGCTGTGTCTAATCAGAACCGCGCTTTATCGGAATTCCACGGCAGAGCCGAGGCGGGAATGTATAGCTTCACTGCAGAATTGCAAGTAATGCTATCTAATATTGCTGTATGCAGAAACGTGTTTTAATCCACATTGTGCAGGTATGTAATACAGAGGAAGGTACTGATATTTTGCAGTGCACAGAGTTTGTAAGAAATCTATAGAAAAAGGTTGACCCCATATGATCACTCTAGGCTCATTAGAAATCTCGTATATCGCTACTTATATCTCACGAAAGACTCCTGGGCGTGATTCAAAATAAAAAGAGCATTATCGAAAAAGGTTTAGCCGAAAACTAAGCCTATGTGGTTGGATGTTAGAGATTGCTACGGCTATAATCCCGCCATTGCCACTTGTCTATGCACTATTTTTGTACACTATTTTTAATATGCATAAAGTATAAAATAAATAAATATAATTATGGGGGAAAGTATCCTCCTAATATACAGGGAAAAGGCACAATGAGGGCTAAGGCGGAAGAAAGTCTCTTGGCTAAAGACTCTTAGACAGTAATTTGGAAGACTACTTAGATGCGGTATCTTTAAAAAGGCTGGCTTAAGAAAGTGAAAAGCACGATGGCATAGAAAAACTCGAGGATCGATCCTGGACCTATATACTTGATGAGAAATCTGGCGCTTTAATCTAGACAGCTAGACTATGGAAGTCAGCTTATTTAATTTTAATGTTAAGCTGTTTTAAGGGATAACTCCTTTTTTGCTAGGAAGGTATGTATATTTTCGAAGTTGTCTGTGGTTTTTTTTTATTTCGATGATTACCTATACTTTTCATATACTGCCTAGGCAACTTTCTAAAATATTATGAAGTAAAGAGGTACCTATCTAAGAAAAACTTTAAAAAAAAATATTTGGCTTCTACTGACATACCATTTCTCATAAAACCTCTCCTATTTCTATTTATTCTGACCTAGCCCTCATTGAAGCCTTCTTACACCTGTGCTTTCAGTCTTATAAGTTATGTTTGCATCCATTCTTTCCACATGTCAAAACTAACTCAACTTTGAGTTGAGTTTCATCATTGTAAAAATGCTAACTTCTATGCCTCATTCCTGCATTAAACAACATTAATAGTAGGTATATATAAATTGGTTGGTGACTCAGCGGTTACAACGCCGGCTTTCGTACTGCGGACGCCGTGGTTCGATCCCAGGTGCCGACCATCTTCCTCTTTCACGACACAAGCTTTAAGTAGCTTACTGTGAAAGAGTCGAGGAGTGTATTTGTGTTCACTTTGAGTGAGCACAGATTCATTTCAAAAAAAAAAAAAAAACTAAATGAACTTTTTTCATTAAAATATTCTAAGAATAAGTTTTTTGATGTACCTATCATTATGAAAAGCAGAGTAATATTCATAAATGATATTATAATTTGTTTGAACTATAATAAAACACGCAATTATAATTAATCGGAGAATAAGCGAGTGCGCAGTAAGTTTATGTTGTAAGGAATATTTTAAGCCGGTAAACTGGTAATTATGGTAAATATACAGCCAGTAATATTATACAGTGCATCGTAAAATAATAATATGGTAAAGCAATAGCCCAGAACCAGTTATGATATGAATACTTTGGAGCGATAGTGAGTGACATTAAGATATTGACGGTAGCCTAATTATTTAATAATGATTTTCTCTATGATGCCTTTAATAAGACTGCCTTGTCTTGGTACACTCTCTAGGAGCATAAGACCTTCGAATGAAGGAGTTAAAATATGTGTTACTCATAGTCAAACCATACGCAAATATCCAGTCAATTGAGTTAAAGGTGATGTACGCCAGGAGATTGATGTTGTGAATAATTATTGTCTGGCGACCTGCAGTGCTATGAAGATTTTGAATATTGATACAAGATACTCCATGCCATTACAACTGACGTAAATAGTATAATATTTTTTAATATCGATAAATATTATAATTATTATCTGAATCGTTTCTACCTGTAAAGATGTGATGTACTTATATGACCATACGATAAAAAAAGTTGAAGGTATCTGAAAGTGACTACCGTATTTCAAAAAACTCTTCTCCCAAGTGTTTCGAGACAGCTGAACGTTTACAAACTAAATATAAATTTAAGAAATGCAACTTTCGAAAATGGTATAAAGTAAGTTTATCTCTCTTATTATAATTTATCGTAATTTTGAGATCTTCAAGATACAGAGAGAGAGGAACCATTTCAGCATTATACAAGACGACAAAAAGACTGCCCTTTGAATGAAATAAGAATGAGCAAAAAATCATGCATCATCAAAGTACCAATTCCATAATGTTCATAACATTCTTCAATAATACCTATATAATATGTTGAAAAAATGTATAATAAATATTCAACGAAATAATTTAAATAAAGTGTTGTACTTACTGTAGGTAAGCGGCTAGCTACCACCATGCTTGAGGCGAGACATTCGAATCGAACAAAAACAGAAGCGATCCACAAAATTAACACAAAAATTCTTGCACACTTGTACACTACACACTCAATAAACCAGTATCATCTCCTTAGGACTGGTTCCACAGCACCAATTCTTTCAGAATTAATCACGGTAGGTACCTACCTATATACTGTTCATTAATATTCAATGAAATTTCCAGAAACAGCAATGACCGGTAATTTTGTTGAAACAATTCCACGGTATTGTATTTTTTTTATCGATGTTTGTAAATCACTCGCACAAATTCACAGTTATGTTGCTTACTAAATGAGCTTTTGAATAAAACAACAGGAAATATTTATACAATTTACTTTTTTAAATAAAATTGATTTTAAAGTTAGCACATGGTTGAAAAGTTGTGATGAATAATATAAGCTATGAAAAACTTATTTCGATTTTGTTTCCTATAATTATTTATGTTTAAGATTATTTATTTTGACATTTTATGATGGTTTAAAGAAAGAATTTAAATACAGTAAAGAAAATAATGTTGGTAACAAAGTCGCCTATTATAAAATATTAGACAAATTTATGAAAAAAAAACATAAAAGAAAGAAAGGAGCTTTAAAAAATGGATTTTAGTCATACGTATAACTATAATCCTATGGAAATAGCGGTCTTTAATGAGACGTCAAATGACAGAAAATATGAAGACTTAGCATGTACGTATTCGATATCTCTGGTGGTGCCACAAACAGAACCCCAGAATGTATAAAAGGAGGAAAAAGAACTACTTAAATGATAAAAGCTTGAGAAGCCGAGTAGAGAATCGAAAAGCATAATGACTAAGATTTTGATTGAGAATTGAAGGTAAATGTATGGACGTTTTGCCTACGCTTGTTCAAGCAAGTCGAATGTCCAAATAAGAATTTCAAAAAAAACTACAACTTTTAAGGCAAAGAAACTCAAAGAGTGGATTCTTGTCCGACAATAATGTCTTAAAAAGATGGTTAAAGATTTGAAATTTATAAATTATCATTTTTCAAACGGTTCTTCAAGGCTGTGTTCGTAAAGTTACAAGAGGTAATAATTCATAGAAGTTTTATCGTTGAATGTTTTTTCCGTGAGTTTAAATTTCTCGGAATTCTCTCACATCAGCCATGAATTATTAAATTTCTTTCTTTTCTTGTCATCGTCACGTTTCCCCTCTAAGTTTGGATCCTCCCGGGGAACCATTCGCTGTCTAATGGCGGTTTAAAAACAGCTGCTACACTCGTCTTCGACTGACAGCGGCGGTTTTAATTTAAGCCAATTTAAATTAGTATTTTAGGCCATTTAGTTTGCGGTTGGAGAAATTTTTAGCAAACAACATACCGGTGTTAGCTTGAAAGCGAAACTGTGAAAGCTGATTCTTTAAAACAAGTTTACTTAGTATATTTAAAAGTTCAATCACACGAAAGTGATTCCAAATATAGGGTTTTTTTTTAATAAAATAAAAAAAAAAACATTTCATGGAATGTTGTCAATTAAAATTTGACAGTTCTCCAATGAAATATATAAACAATCTTTAGGTGAAAGCACGTAGAACGCTGATTCCGACCGGCACAAAGAATGTGTCTATGCATTTGAATGGGGATATGTACAGCAAAAGTAGGAACCCGCTTTCCGGCATTGAAACTTGCATTGAAACCATAGACAACATTCTTTGCGGAGATCGGCGCCGGTCGGAAACGGCGTTCTATGATTGTGTTTCCACACTTAGTAGGTGACTAAAAGGCTTATTTTACTTCATTGTTCTTCCTTCTTTCGCATAGTAGAATGTAACGAAACTTCTAGATAGTTCTTAAATAAGAAGCTAGCTGATGAAAATTGTAAAGTTGATCCTAAAAGTACATGCAGATGAACGACAGCTATCGAAATTTTCGATAATTATCACAGTTTGCAATGGTAGGTATGTTGGTTGTCAAGAAGCATGTTGAATCATTCAATTTTTATTTATCTAAGTGACTTTTTTCTATTCCTAATATATGTAAGGTAAATAACGTATCAGGTTACGCAGCCCACATTAAAAATAAAACAAATGACGTATTGATAGCTTTTTGTCTATCTGTAAAAGATAAAGTAACAATAAAAACCAATAACTGTTAATGAACGATAAAAACATAGTAAAAAGTGATTAAATTTAATGTCTTGTAAATAAAGGTGTCACATCATATTGATACCGCAAAAGCGAGTATCATGTCCGTTTGTGTACGCACTACGCAGTAGGTACCTACGTTGAACTCAATGCGTATTATTCACATGTGAAAGTAACTGGATCGACTTTGTGCCTTGTTTAATTGAAGAAATGATCTTGATATTCGACGCATAAAGATAGGATTGAAAGTTAATTTTTGCCCAGTGCGCATAGTGTCATGTATTGCCACACCTGTAAAAGATTACCAACAACTATCATTTGAGGACATCAAATTAACTGAGACATATTCAAAGAAAACTATAGGTTGGTATATCTAAGCTAGTAAAAGTCTTATACGTGCATAGGTTCGGCAACAACAAGTCAGAATGTAGACCACATAGATATAAAAAAGGATAGATTCTCCTTCTAGTTAAAGAAGTGTTTACAGAATGAGTAAAATCGCCTTCTACAAAATAATTATTAGAACCGTAGTGACATTCGGCTGCAAGGTGTGGACGATGGCAGCAAAGTAATTGGAAATGCTGGACATCTTTTAAAAAATATGTTCTGCGCAGATTTTTAAGGCCTAACTTGATGGTGAATTATGACATACAATGAAGAGTAGTGGAACATCTATCAAGCTTTCATCACTTTCTCTGTGCTTTCAAGATAGAATAGACAACGATGCAGAGAATGCAATAATCGTGAGTACCAAGGATTACGGATGAATACCCAGGAGGCATAACAAGGATAGGCAGATCTTGGCTGTGATGGAAGGATGCTGAGCAGCTTCTCGAATCACAAAACTGAAGGATCGATGTAGAAAACAAGGTTGTATGGAGACGAAGAGTATTGGAGGTCAAGATCCGACTTGGGCTGTAGTGTCATCGGAACAAGAAGTAATTCTGGACCAGTCTTATAAGTACTTACACATCCGGCATATCCAAGATCAATTACACTGATGTCTTAAATTGCCATGTTAATGTCTTCTACTCAAAGATTACGAGTCAATTTTATTGCTATACACAGATGTAAATAAGCAAATCAGCCTTCCACATTTTTCTAGCTGACCATTGCAATAACCCATAGACGTTATAAACATTTATTTTCTGATGTATCCAATGTTCAATGTTTTTTTTATTTTTTTTGACACATTGACAATTTGTTTAAAATTACAGAAATTTAGTCGCGTGTATTATCTGACAATAAATCATACGGAAATGCATCATGTAACCAGTTATTGGTTGATTACTTTAACGGACCGTGTTGTTAGATAAAACAATACGAATCAACAAAATCACCAACATAAATCATAGGAACTTTCTCACGGTAAAGCCGACGTACATACGTCTTCAAGCATCAACAACAAAAGTTGCAAACAACAACAACGGTTGAATTCAACAAAATAATAATGTAAGATTACGTTCAACAGATCTTCGTTGTGAAATAAATAAAATATAAGTAGGTACACTCAACACACAATAAAGTCACGCTGGAATTCGCCAAAGAAATTCCAATCAGAATAATACTAGAAAATGCTTTTGAAAGTATTAAAAACCCACATTATTTTATTATTTACACTCACTGTTTTCGTTCTTTTATCACAAATAAATTCACTTAGGTTATAATTAAAAACTCACTTAGGTTTAAATTAATTTTTTTAAAAAAAGAACGTCGATAGAACAAAATTATTTTCAAATTTTCACACAACTTTATCGTACGGTAGATCCATAAACACGCGACAGGATATCGGTACTTTGGCGAAGTATCGATCGTATTTTATGAGGCATTATCAGGCGCGATCTATGGAGCAGCGGGACAGACGAACGAACATCGGCAACGAATGCGGCCACTGACGATCGAACCGCAGTAAACTTTGGTTCGGAATGTTCGGCATCCCCTCCTCTCCGCATTCCCACGAAGTATGGCCTACCTTGCATCAGACTTACTTATTCTGTTATAGATTACTATACATACATACGAACAGACTATAAAGGTAGACAGATGCATATTATCCACATTATTATATGGTGGGTATTATAATTCTAGTCTTCTTTTAATGAAGTACAGTTCAGTGTTCACTGAACGAGTCACCAGTTTTTTATACCTATACCTTATACTTTCATTGATTTTTCATTATTAATTGATACATTTTTTTTATAAACATGTAATAATCACCACATTAGATAAATTATTGTTTGAGTTTGTTATGGTGCGAGAAAAATACCATAATATCAATTTTCGATTTCAATCTCGGATTCTGAATTCTACGGTGTTTTTGATATGCCGAAAATCTTACCCGTGTGCAAAGTGAAAATGATGGTGTAGGTTGTCATTAAATTGCAATTTTTAGGGTTGTGTTGATAAGTTTTTTTTTTGAAAAACATTCTAAAGTGTTGACAAGCAAAGAATACGTCAATTTATTCATACGTCTTGTCATTGCGATATTTTGATCATCCAAAGATAAGTAGGTATACAGATATTTGAATAGATATCTCGATGTGGTAAAAAAAATAACTCAAATAACATACTAGCTCTATAATAATATCTAGTGTTTACAAGTTTGTCTGATTGAAAATGGCTGCCATTCTTTTGACAACTCCGTATAAGTCTTTTTTTTTTTTACCCATCACGCCGTTTCCCGAAGGGGTATTAGTCTGCCCGTATTTTTTTATATCTAGGTACCTTACAATAAGTTATAACGTTGGTCAGTTCTTAATGACAATTTTAGAACAAAAATTCTGCACATTCTTTGGATAAAAGTTGGACACCGAATATTCCTCGGATAAATAATGACGAACACCGCATATTACCTACTTGGATAAAAGTAGGACTCCATTTGTTGCTCGGACAAAACACTACATGTCATTCAGCGCAAACTAGGTATATTATGTAATCGGATCATTTTTTTATAACATAAAAGAGCATAAACGGGTTGGCCTACATCCGCTGTCGTTCGATAAGACAGACAAATTAGGTTACCCTGGAGAGATTGTCCTTATCTTAAAATTATCGCGAATCAATATTACGTACATTCCTATATTGCAAAATATATCAACGATATTATATATAATGTCAAGTAAAATTAACATAACTTTTTTTGTATTGGGAATATAAATAGAAAAAGAAGATATTGAACAAAACTTCTGGAAGGACGCTTAAAATTCTATCATATTATAGTACAGAATCTTCGATGGGTAAGTACCTACAGATAAATCCATAGTGATTAACGTTATGTATTCCCCTAAGATGCGATGGGATGGAATTTACAACTCTATTGAATTGTCTCAAACTTTCAACAATTGTTTCAACACTGTCATTACTTAAATAATAGCAAACAATGGATGTTTTGTTTTCTGCACAAACACAATACTATGCAGATGCATGCATACTTTTCAGACTAACAATCGACGTGGACTCCAGAGACCGTTGGAAAATAACTGTTTGATCGGCCAATAATGTAAAATCAATTCCAAAAAACCTTAGAAAATTTAATACTTATAGCAAATAGACACAACCTTTCATAAAAATAGAGCTAATATTCATTATCATCAGCACTACTACAGTCCTGGGTGCACCCTGTCTGAGTCTAAAGATTTTTCTCTTGACTTTTCGTAACATTCAGGGTTGTTAGCCCCACGCCCAGCCCCTACCAGGAGGATCAGTGTTTTCTGTCTGGGTTTCCATCCCTTAGCTGGGGGGTTCTGGTTTTGTGGCGTCGGAGACTCGCCATTCATCCCCTCCTATCTGCAGTGGCTGATGTTATTGCCCAATGCCCAGGGCTCGCGGGGCCTAAGAGGCCACTCGTGGACGCTATAACGACCGTATTAGATACATTGCGTGTTTAATTATTTGATCTAACAATTCTTCTTTTTCTTCCTTTTGCTAATCCCGTCCTCTTCTGGAGAAAGGCCTGCTCCATCAGCTCAATGATTCTTACCTATGCAATAAGGTCATTGAATTTCAAGCAATTTCAAAATGAGAAGGACTGTAAACCCACCAACCTGGTAGCTATCTATAAATCCTGATTTCGTGTTACCTTAGTGCCAGGTATGTACTTTACCGACTCTCCTAAAATTCTTTTGGCTAACCCATCTTAAGAAAATGAACAAAATCACATAGGGGTTGAAAATTTATCAAACAAAATTAAACGTATCAGTGTACCTAGTACCTGATATTTGCATTAAAAATGTATGTCTTAAATTATACAATTATACATATAAAATGTATGTCTTACATTATACAATTATACATATAAAATGTATGACTTACATTATACAATTATACATATAAAATGATAGCCTAATGTAACTTCGCTTTTTAAGTGCTTTGTTATATAAAATTATGAGTAAAAGCCTAATGTACCAACTTTTAATAGTGAGTACAACTTGATTCTCTTAGTCGGGTCAGAAATTTTCTGTGTTTTTTCACTTGAAATTTCTACTCGGAGTTGGAATCCTGTCTCAGATTAGACGGGACCAGTTGACTGTTAGAGAATGCTTCAAGCATTAGGTTCCGCTGGCTATACCGACACCTATGTAAACAAGAGTGGTATTTACGAAGCGTGTGTGAACATTTAGGGTACTCCGTGTACCGAGGTTGGCTCTGAAAAGAGCTGATGATCGTCCGAGGTTTCGATTGGATTCCACCAATCATCATCTGGAGCAGATGGGCTTCCGATAAATAACAATCTATCTCAGCTGCTTGATCTGAGAAAGATTCTTATTTTTTTATTATTTAAGGTTAGAATATAACGAAGAAGGTGAAATCAAGAAAATCATTAGAATAGAATAGAAAATATATATATTTCTCACATTTTCAATACAATGTTCAAACAAACAAAATAAAAATGATAATAAAAAAGAAACAATAACTCAGGACTTAGACACTGCTAAATCCCATAAGTTATATTATATACATAATATAAGATAAATAAGACCAAGAGTACATATTGGTAAAAGTAAAAAAGAAAATAAAAAAAAAAATAGAACATGTATTGTAAAGTATTCAAAACATGTGATACACAGCTCAAGTGAGAAATCCCACCAGGCTTAGCCTGATTGTGGGTATTGCAACAAGATATTCACCAAACATTACCTCACTCATTCATCCATCACTGCACCAATCACACATATGTTAAAAAAAAAAAAAATAATAATAATAAACGCATCCTCTTTTTAACAAATAAACATGTACAATATACATACATATACACATATCCTTTTCTCTCAACCAAGATTTTACATACTTCAAAAATGTTGTGTAGCAACTATGTCGCTCAATTTCAGTTGGAAACTTAAGGAGTTTAAAAGTATACACAATTCATCAAAATGTTTTGACAAGCTCCCAATGTTAAAATTGAGCAAAATAAAATCAGTACCAGACACTACATTGTTCAGTTCATTCACATCCTTTAATATCGAGTCAGTAGGCAGTTCGAGATCAAAATTGTATAGATCCACCATTGCTAGAGTACACTATTACCGAGACGGGATATCATCCACATCCCGTACAACTGTTACATTAAAACCCTCATCCTTTTTTATGTGGATCAGCCCATTCTTCACCCAGACGTACTTGTATCCCAAAGATCTTACTGATTTAGTTAACCAAAGTAAATGCCTGTTAAAAGTTGTGAGCCTCTCGTTTACGAATATTTTACTCCCCTCGCATGACAAGTCTCGCGCTTCAATGCTAATTAATTTTTTTCTGCTAGCCAATACCATATCTCTCGTTCCCTTTGATGCAAACTTCGCCGCAACAACACAGCTACCCCTCTTAGTATGGTTTTAAGGTGGCATTATATCTTTTCAATTGTTGCGCAATATTTTACGTGAAATTTTACAAGTTTTCAAAAGGCATTGTTACTTTTAACATAAAAAGAAAAACCAAGAAGATAGTGAGCATTAACAACAATTCACACTCTTTAATACAATAGGTACTTAAGAATTTAGGTATTATGTAAGTACACCGATATAGTTTCACATTTTTTAGATCAACCGAAATTTCTTTCACACAGAAATATCCTGCTGAGTAAGCTTATAGACTCCATAAAAATATGAAGACGCCGTTAATGATAAAATAAAAAAATCTCATATAAAGTTCAAGATTATTTTTAATTAATATTTCCATTTATTACTAAACACCTATAGATAACTAATAAAGTCTATTAAAGACATTAACATATCAGCTAGATTTATAAAATTATTTTTTACTAGCTTTTTTACCCGTCCACCAAAAATTTGTAGAATAATGGGAGTTATAGAACCTGATCTATGGATGTTTACATACAGAGCTTTAAAAAAGTATGGTGTACCTACATAATGTTAAATGTTCACTAAATTGTGTATTATTTTTCATTGAATAAATTATTATTATTATTTAATTAGTTGTACTTATTTTTTTGTAACACCTCATCAGCAAGAAGAAAGCGCTGCAAGACATAATCATAGCCTGGCGACTTACTCTCTATGCTTACCCCATAGTTAATAAGACAGTGCTCGAATGTGGTGAGCTATGGGCTCTCACCACAATGTTGATTCTATTATTCTGCAATTAAGTACCAAAAAAGCTTTTTATGTTCCTTACTTAAAGTAAAGCTTCTCACTATGGAATATATCTACAAATATAAGTAAACTTAGAAGTCGGCACCTAATCTTCAAAACTTAACGCAACAGTTGAAGAATTTAAGGCCCACACCAAGTTTCAAACCTGCGTTTAGCTTTTTCATCAACAGGTCTATTGCGTTTAAGTGCAGTAACTACACATTGAGGTGTGACTACTTTTACATTAAAAAAGTTCTCGGTAGGTGGTTCTTCTTATAAATCTGATATCCTTTACCCATCACAGCAAGCTTAACTGTGATGTAATTATGTTGAAAAGTGTATGATTCGAACCTACGTGTAGCTATCTCACAAACTGATATGCTCCTTTTGACGTCATAAGTCATTATTAGGTAAGTTATAGGAGGTAACTACAATGCTTTTATAATTGGCAAACTTCAAAAGTTAGAAATATGTACCATTTTATGAGAGTATTTGCTGCTATGTTTATGGGACACATTATTATAAGAAATGTAAATGAAATGACTTGCTGGTTCGACCACCACTAATAACATAGTAAGTTGTTTTAAAATATCACATTATTTGATATTTTAACACAGAAATATCATTTGAAAATAATTACTTACCAAAATCCATAAATTCTCATCGTTTACATTAATATGTCGTGGAGGCATTATTTAACTAAGACTAAGAATCGCTATAAAACATCTATTGTTTGGAAATGGTTCAGGAGAATATATTATTAGATGTTTTATAGAAAATTAAAACAATATGTAATATTTTTCAGTTTATTTCTGGTTATAAATAAATGAAAACATTCTGTTTATTTGATTTCAATGAATATAACACACAACTACCATTTTGTAAAATGATAATTATACTAATCATACTAAATGTATGAAACCGAGGTTGCTTCTAGCATATCACAGCTCAACAAAACACTTTTTTTATACAAATGAATCTGAACTCACCCAAAGTTAACACATAATAATATACACTTTTGACATCTTTCACACAAAACAATGCTTGTGTTGTAAAAGTTGAAATGGTCGCAACAGAATTCAAAGCCACAATTGAGTACACAGTACGTAGCCGTCAACTGATACCAGTGGGCTACCAACCTCCTGTTTCTGGTACTGTTACCGATGGTTATTAATTTATCAAAATAATGTCGTCTAGTATTGTAACAGCGTATCCATATGGCACAATTTTTAAGAGCATTGGCTGCCAGTTCATTTTTACCGATTGTGATTGTGTTTTTTACATTCCAAACTACGAAAACATTGAATACTTTCCAGTATACATAATTTGACTATCCTCATTCAATAGAAATTTTGGGGGAACTATTTAACATTAATCTGTAAAAAAACATTATGTAATTTAAATATAGACAAAAATAAGAAAAGAGGTACCTACAATTATCAAATAATAATACGGGACTTACCGATTTTGCATATTCCAACAATAAAATGCATACTTGTACATTTTAGAAATTCACTTCTGTTATTTTATCACTCTCTCGAGAGTGGATTGCCACAGTGGAAGTAAGAAGAAGATTGTTGAAAATATCTTGTAATATCTATCCTGTAAAAATATAGTTACATAAAATAAATTAATATAATAGGCTAGCTGCATTGTAATTATGCGATTATTTTGAAACAATATTTACTGAATTAACTTTGCTTACCTATTTTATTATTCCTAAAAAAATGATTTTATAAGCCGTAAAAAAATTCAATGTTTACATTTTTATAGTTTCACAACAAAATAGACATATCCATAGATTGACAATATGACAATACATTAACCATAGAAAACGCTAAAAAATATCTGGATAAATTATTTTCTGATTTACTTATTTTATATAAAAAACATTTTTCATACAAAAACCACTTTAAATGTGTAGAAGAATACGCTACCTTAATGCAGAACTATCCTAAGTATCTCAAGAGTAATTTTTGACAGGAGCAGTTTAAAGTTTGACACATGTCATAATAATTAAAATATTTTTAAAATTCAACCCAACTTTTGACATGCATTAGTACATTGTACATGTTAAAGCTCACATTTATTGAAACAATTGTTATCTTTATTTAACATTTTTTTATTTTATATTTTCACTACATAGTGAAATTCTGCAGGAGATTAAAATTAATGCATTAACAATCACGGTGTCATCTATTTAGGATCAAAATGTTTATGAGGAATTGGTAAAAAAAATAATCAATGTGAGATGGGATATTTCTGCACATAATATATTGGTCTATGCTCGATATTTCCTCATACTCAACTCAATTTGACCAAAACATGAACTTAGGATAGTTCTGCATAAGGTAAGGTAAATAATTATTATTAAAGTGGAAAAAAATCCTGAAAAAATCAATCTTTTTTTGTTTTCATATTATGAAGCTCAGACAAAGAATTACATTTTAAAAAGTTCGTCTATGGTACTCACTCACTCTCCTACTGTCATGTTATTATCCTGACCACTGACAGCCGACGAAAACAAAAAGGATTCTATATTTGAAAATTTTGTAAGTTTTTTAATATTGAAATATTTTCTACGTAGGTACCTAAGCTATTTTAATTATTAAGATTAGGCTATTCATTTACCTACCTTTCATGATTTTTTTAGTTGTGAATTGTAAATACATAAGTATAAAATATGATCATTTGAATTTGCTGTCCCTAGTGTAACTAAACTATGTCAGAATTTATTTTGTAGTTTATTTTGTATTTTATGTTCTAGTCATGGAGTTGCAGCTTTCTTCAAGTCTATCTGAAACAATAATACCTGGTGCATTGTGCAGTCTAAATGGATTTTAAGAAGATCTTAAAAAGGTATAAAAGCTACAATTTGAAACAAATAATATTACTAAAAATTCTAAATTAATGTTTTAAGCAGCACATACATCAAAGATTGTTTTATTCTTATATGAAGTTCTTAAGTAGTTTGATATATTTCTAAATCCTTAATATCGATTCTAATCAAATTCTCATAATGTGTATTTTTAAAACAAATCCCTGTCAAAATGCGAAATTTTCTAATGTCGCCTTATATATTTACAACCATGGCCATGTTATCACTGTATTTTGCTTTCACATATTAATAGAATTATGTTTTTTCTAGATGAGAGCATTGCAAGGATTTTGGATATGTCAAGAAACGCTGCCGAACCAAATGCTTCCATCCACTCTGTGTTGTGTGTTGTGTTTATTAAAAATATTACCCACCTTGTTTTATGATGAATATAACATTAAATAAAATAAATAATAAGGAAGAAAACATAAGTTTGCATTTATCTACATAAGAATTTTGAATAGTGTCGTTAATACCTACATATTATCTAATATCTGTTATTAATTTTTATGTGGATAAATCAAGTGAATTTTATTACCAAAATAATTACATATCTGATTCTTTTCCAAAATAAACAGGAAGTTTTGTTTACTATTGTTTGCTGCAACATAATATTTGAGCTGTCAAATTTACTTTGGTAATGTTTTGAGATTCAGATGTGGGCAAGTACCTGTTTTACCGTTCAATTCTTGCTATTTTATGGATGTTCATACAAATTTCAAATTAAATTTTCATTCATAAATTTTATTACCTAAACTCTATTATCTTGAATCATTTTACATCAGTTCTATATAAAAATAATTATGTACATTACAATATGCAGGGAGGCATCTAATTTAACTTTGATTCCGATGGCTACAACTGTTCTAACAACGGTGGCCATATTCTTATAATATGTCAAAATTTCCTTCAAAATGGAGTAGCGTTTGATAAATTTTATGAAAATCATTATTTTATAAGGTTTATAACATTTGAATTACATTTGTATGTATTTCAAATCAATCTTCAATCTTTTAAATACATTTTCATACCGCATTACTCCGATTCCGTGTAATTTTTACATGAGTAATTTTGTTTTCAAAAGATGGCTTTCCGTGTTTGGTGAAATTTTACTATGAAGATTTCATAATTTTAGAAATTTATTAATAACTTAAAATATATTTAATGAAATGTAAATATTTGTATCTCAGATTACCACAATTGTATTTGCGAAAAACTGCGAAGAAAAAAATTCAACGCAGAACCTACGGTTTTAGCGTGATGCTGCGACATACAGTTGGAGTGAAACAAATAAATAAATAAATAAATATACATACATTACTGAATTATTATGTAGATATTTTTTATTTGGTCGACGAGATTAACTTAACATTATACCACTACTTTATATTATTATGTCTCCCTTACTTATTGGGGTGGCAGAGAGATTTTTTTTTATTATTTTCTATTCCTACTTGTATTTCTCATACCTACAACCTCTCGTATATCTTTCACTAGTACCCTGACCTTTTTTGAATGGAGCATATCTTATGTACCTACCCGAAAATCATTCGAGACCTCAGGGCGTTCAGATTATATCATCATATACCAATTATTTTAGTTGAACTGCTCAAATCACTCGCTAATGCGGTGTTCACTCGAGGCGATATAAGGCGAGACGATTTCGCTTGCATAAAAAAAATATCGCTCGGTCGCCCATTGATCGTGTGATGTGTTCACAAGAGTCCACCGACATACATTCAATCTGTCAGGTGCGCTGATAGTTTTAAAAATGGCGGACGTCGAGGTAGACGTCGCGGAGTAATTGGGGTTAGTTGAAAATATTGTTTTAAACGATATAAGGAGACTCCTTATTGAGGAAAAATCAAGAGAAAACGCAGATATTGGGCACGGAATTGGATTCTAAGGAGAAAAAATTTTGGAGCATTGCTGTCATCCAGATACGGACGCCGCGCATGACTGCGCATGCGTGCAACGTTCCACCAGAAACAAAAGTTGAAAGGTGGTCAACTTGAGGCGATATCGCTTACAACCATTTTTATCGCTTTAGATTATTTATTGACAATCTGTTCACACAATTCAATTGGCTGGCGATATTTTGGTGTCCTGGCGATATTCGTCTCGTGTGAACACCGCATAAACGGGTGGTGTGCATGAATAAATAATAAAAAAATATTTTTTTTTTTAATTTGAATAAATTATAAAAAAATGACACTTATTTTTATATGATTCCTTTTTTTTTAACACATTTTCCTTAAACTGTTGATAGTTTCGGCTGAGGGTGCTGGGTAGTAGTTCATTTTCACTTATGTAAAAATAAATAATGAGTCTAATTCGTAGTAGCACAAATTGAAAACTCCATATTTTTTTACATTTTCCTTAATTTAATAAATATAATAACAAAAAAAATATAAAAATCATGCGGAGTATAAAAGATAAAAAATGCAAATATTATCTCACTCAAATTATAAAAAATGGGTATACCGAGATTGAGTTATACCTATTATGCTAATGTTTGAATTAAAAATCACGCCATAGCTGATGGTCTTCTTTTGTTTTAATTTGTAGAAATTATGATTCTTAAAAAGATAATTTAGCCTACTGTGCATGTATGAGCTCACCAAAATATTTCTTTTTTATATTATTCGTTAGATATATAATAAGTTTGCAGTAGGTACAGTATAGGACAACCTTTATCCGGTAAGTATATTTTTGTCACAATACCACATAAGACCCACGTCTATAAAATCATTATTATTCCGACTTTTTCTCTTTGTTTCATTAATTATTAAATTTCTACTTGTTTCATACATGAGATTTTTCGACATGTTGAACATGTTGAGAATTCTCATGATTAAGAGTTTTGGAGACAAACATTACCACCTGATGGCGAACGTTGTTAACGTAAAGTGATCACACTAAGCCAGCCTTCGAAATAACAGTAGAAGACGGTCGCTAGCCCGTAGTGGTTTGTTCCATTTAAAAATCGAACATTAGTCATGAATAATTATTAGAGTCATTAGTTGTTATCTTTTCATTATTATATTCTCTGTTATTCCAAATCAAATTATTATCTAGCTTAAGCCGATAACAGCATTCCAATTCAGCAAAAGTTAACGATCTGATTTTCGATATCCTGCCTCTTACAGCAGGTTGCTCGGTATCCCGGCAAAAAGAGCAGAGGTGCAACCTTTGATTTTTGCAGAAGAGGCAGAACTAAATTGACTGCGCGGTCAAAGAAAAAGTATAGGTATCTTTCTTGGATAGTAATTACCTGATTGACTGGAAAATGCAGAAGAAAATAAGTTCCACTTGGTACCTATTGGTTCATAGAATTATTAACTAAAATGTAACAACTAATGACACTAACAATTTTTTTTTTTTTTTTTTAAACGAATCTGTGCTCACTCAAAGTGAACACAAATACACTCCTTGACTCTTTCACAGTAAGCTACTGAAAGCTTGTGTCGTGAAAGAGGAAGATGGTCGGCACCTGGGATCGAACCGCGACATCCGCAGTACGAAAGCCGGCGTTGTAACCGCTGGGTCACCAACCACTTCAAAAGTTCACTTCAATTCATTACTGATGATCCATTTTTAAATGCAACAAACCACTACTGTGGTAACGGTACGGGTACTGTGGTACGGTAACGTTTAGGTCTCCGAAACTCCTAACCATGAGAACTCTCGACATGTTCAACATGTCAAAAAATCTCATGTATACAACAAGTGGATATTTAATAATTAATGGAATATAGAGATAGAAGTTGGAAATTATTGAGAACAAGAAAACATTCAAATTTAAAGACTGCGACTGCTGTCATGTATTTGGCGCCAGGATATAGAATTAAAAAAACTTTATTGACCACGTTTGAAAGACAATCGTTTAGGTGCCGGAATATCGGATGTCTCGTGTAGTGCTGTATACCGGAACATGGCATCATTTAATCAAAGTATTTACAAAAACAGCGTGCCTAAAATGGTACAAAGCTCTTAACAGCGACTGTCAAATTAAACTGGCAGCTTATGAACAATACTACCTAAATTAGGTAAAATAATAACAATTGTCGGTACGGAATTACCAGTATGTGGGTTTAATGTACTGAAAATATTACGTCTGCGTAAAAAAACCGTTTCGGGTAGTTGCTTCTATAGGGTGTTTCCCAAATCAATTATCCAAGATTTTAAAGTAATTTAATAATTTTAAAGAAGTTTGGACGATGGATTCTACGCATTAAGTGGACCAAAACGTATCTATAAAACGAATTATAAAGTGTAAAATATTGTGCAACTACGATCTGCTACAAAAGCTTCTGTAGCAAACGCATCCTCTAATATTTGGCGTCTTTCTAAAAAAAATATCTGTGACGGTAAATATTAAGGGAAAAAAATAAATATAAATAAACATACATACATTCTCCATTTAAGGCCCTCCGCAAGCCAGCACGGAGGAGAACAATCAGCAGCAAACCCGACCCGCACGAAACAGACCCCCTAGCGCGATCGAAGCAAACAAACCAAAAAGCCGGCCCCACACAAATCAAGCCCGCCGCGGATTCCCCCCCCCCCCCCCACACCAAACCGCAATGCGGGGGCCTAAGCCCCACTCAGGCACCAAGAGCTCTCCATTGCGCTCGAAGGCGTCCGAGGCTTTTTGTGCCTTTTCTGAGTAGTTGAGGTTTAAGGACGTGAGGTGGTCAACCTCGTAAATACTTCCAGCCAAAGACACTTGAAGAATCATATAAAAAGTAATTGACAATCGACATAACGTCTAGAGGGTGTGCTCCAGAAATCTTGTTTTTGCTAGGTACTTATTTTAAATAAAACTTTGTTTATTTCACTTTTTTTATTTATTGGCAGAGGCCTTTCGGTCACACGACCATCTTCAGTGCCACAAATAAGTACCTATGCAATATGGAATTTCACAAAGTTTCCGCCAAAAACATCAATTTATTTGTTTTTGCTAGTTCAAAAACGCTGAAAATGAGCCTTCGCTTACACTAAAGCTTAATATCGAATGCTCCATTTGATTCTGGTTCTGCGTATTTAATGGAATAGTTCGTGTTGTTAAATTACTTTTCGAAGACCTTACTGCAAAAGTACTTACATAGTGAAACTACATACTCGTTGATGCTTTACGATATAGTAAAAGTAATGACTATATTATGTATTTGCGCTATTCCCACACAGGAATGCCATGGATTGGACGTCCTACGTCGGCAGGTGTACTCATTATGGAACTTGTATTTCTGGATCTATATATTTCTCAACCTCGCCTCTCATCTTCCTACGATAAAAGCAGTGCATTGCATTGAATTCCAGAACGCAACATTGTGAGATACCGGCGCAAATAATATGATATTGTATTCGTCTGGCATTTTCAGGATGAAAAAATGTCGCACAACATTGTATCATAAATTTGGGCAGCAAGATTGATTGAGTTATCCATGTACGTGATCAAAAAGAACATTTTAAACAGTGTTCCATTACTCCGCACCAGACCTGAAGATTTGGACAAGGTTTGCAAGTATGTCATTGACACTGTACAAGATAGGAAAAATGGAGAACTTTCATTAAATCCCCCTGGGTGAGGTAAAACGGGGAAATAGAGATAGATGGATTACCATTTTTATGAGTCCCTACGGTTCATTCTCCAAAATAAACCTTTATGGATTTTCTATTTACGAACATTAAAAAACCCTTTACATAGAAGCAGCAAAAAATCGTTTGTTATAACCTTATTTAGTCTGGATAGTATTATTATAACCTTATTTAGTCTGGATAGTATTATTATAACCTTATTTAGTCTGGATAGTATTATTATAACCTTATTTAGTCTGGATAGTATTATTATAACCTTATTTAGTCTGGATAGTATTATTATAACCTTATTTAGTCTGGATAGTATTATTATAAGACACAATAAGCGGGTAGATATCTAAAAGTCGACCTCGAAATATGGTAGTGCTACCTCTTGAACTACAGGCTACAAGAAGAAGCAGATATTTTTTTAACAATTATTTTCAATAAACCAACCGGAGATGAACAGGGACTCTATGTATGTAGAAAAATTTAGATTTAAAACTACTTGAACACTGGCGTTGTTAATGTTAATACTTAATATGACTTTGTTAAATAAAAATACCAAGAATTTTTATTATTAAAACTACAAGAATAATCTTTTAACGCCAAGTACAAATCTCCCAAAAATGTCGACAAATTAACACACAAAGTATTTAACAGCAGTATTGTCCCTTTTACAAACCACATTCAAATATTCATCTTATATATAAAAATGTGTGTTGGTGTGTAGAAGCGCAGCGGTTGCGTCGAAATTATTTCACTTGCACGTTGTACTATTGACTTACGTATTTAAAATTTGGATGCCAGACGTGGTTTCTCACAAAAAATATATTATGAACAAGGAACAATATTATGTTGTCTTACAGAGAGCCAAGGATAGGGTGATGGTGAGAATTTCGCTCGAAATCAACAGGAAAAATGGTTAGACAAATTATTGAATTCATCCGTCCAAATGGAGCAATTTCGAATGGGAAAAAACAAATTTATTGACTCTAGTATATCTAATCAGTCCAAAATCCAATGGATTCAGTCAAGCCATTCGTCCATTAACTCAAATACACACTTTGCACACCGAACGCTCTGTGCGGTAACGGACTACTTAAAGCCATTGCCATTGAAAGCATCATTGCATTGCCACGGAAGATGCGCAGATTTAATGCATCGATGGGGTTTTTCTCCAAGCCCCGAATGTGAGTGTGGTCACCGCCAAACTATGGGCCACATAGTTGAGTGTCCAATTTTCGGTTTCCAGCGCGGTCTGACTGAAATCTACGGGGTCACTTCTGACGCAGCCAATTGGCTAAGAGACCTTCCACTGAATTTGTGATAGCCAGGTCTTTACCATATGCATTAAAATTGAAAGAATCTATTGGGAACGATCATTATTTCTTAATGGCGGTATTGACAAACGTCCCGAAATTTGGGAAATGTATTTTACAAGAATAATGGGTGAACCGAATAGGGTGGCATCCATGGTTTGTTTTATTGAAGGAGGTCCGTGTTCTGAAGTGGACGGAAGCAGCTTGAACAAAAAGTGAGTGTTGCTTATGTTGCTTATATTATGGAATGCATTGCATTGGATTAAAATAAATGTTGCAATATTTTATGAATCGTTGGCAAAAAAAACAAACAGCACACGACTTGTACTATTCTTGTTTGGCTAAACTTAAAAGTATCTACTTTTTACCTTATTTTACCAACATCATGCAGCTAAACAAAGGTCGAAGAAGTTAAAAAATTTTGGTGACTCTGCAATATAGTTTAATATGTACCTACTCATTTTTTTTTACTTTGTATTTTTACTGCTCTCTATGTTATATTTTTTTTCATTAAAAGGCAATTTGCCGTTGATAAATAAATAAATATACGTCAGGAATAAGAAGCTTTAAAGAGCAGAGATAAAAGATTAGACAACTGAAATGGAAAATATGCTTTCTTACCTCGGCAGCAAGTCGCCGGGAAGCTGCTAGTTTTATATGAGATTTGAGTGTATGATAGTCGTCCCCGCTTGGTAGGATATCAATATCCAGGTATAGCATTGTCTCACCTCTTATCTTAAGCGGTGATACATCTTTAATTTATTAATATTACCTGCGTCCAAGTAGTCACATGTTCAAAATTTAAACAGGGACGTTGCTAGGTTAGAAAAAATAGGTAAATCAGATAAGCAGTAAAATTGAAAATAAATTGATTGAATGTGCATAAATTTGTGGTTTATATAAGCAACCTATATTATATTTCATTTAGGTAGGTATTGTTATTACTGAAAAAAAATAATCAAAAAATTTATCATGGAAGTATTTAGATAATATGATTTTAGAACAAAAAAAAACATCAATAAAAGAATATTTAAGTACCTATAATATTAATGTTATGCCCTCGCCGCATTAGGTCAAGTACTCACTTTCCCCGCGAACGGCAACGTTGCATTAATTTAATCAAAAGGTTAAGTGTGAACGTTAATCGCAAATTGAACGCGTGCATCCTTTGGATAAAATTGGTGCAACGTTACAAGTTCGCGACGCAAGTCAGTATGAGGCTTTATAGTTATGAGTATTTAAAAAAAATGTGAAATGATAAAAAATAGGTACCTACTTTTTGACTTTTATATTAATGTTTTTTTTTTCTAAACCAGAGATTAATAATGTACCTATCCGGATTTGTTTTTATATGAGTCCTCCGCTGCGCTCAATCTTGTGGTCAAAACATCAATTCGAATAATTTTAAGCAAATCATTGCTATCGATCTGACTCAAACAACGGTAATAATTATTTTGATAAGTATTAAATCATAATTAATTTAATATGATGCAATAAAATTCGTCCTGGTGGGGGCCCTGATCGACATATCATAAAAAAAGTCGATAGGCCAACAGTTAAAACATCCTACGAAGGCACTCGACACTCGACCCATCCACATACCTGCAGGGCTATTCAGGCATTTTATTTAAAATAAATTAGTGTGATAAAAAAAAGCTTTTTTGTTTACGTTTATTTTTAAAGTAAATTATTGTGAATTGTATGGAGATAAGACACTGATTAAAGCAGGGTAGTATTAATTTTTTTTTTTATATATATTAGTAGGTACTTACCTAATACGCAAATGAAAGCAAAATAAAGCACAAAATAATACCGACAGCATTTCGACAATATTAAAAATGGCAACATCTGTTTACTTTGCATATTTTCAAAATCTTATGTCTTACCTATGGATTATTATCTTGGGGATGAGGAGTAGATGCTCAAAGAATATTGTGTCTTTCAAAGACAGCAAATCAAAGATTTATACAACAAAACACCTCGAGATTGGCGCAGACTGCAGACATTTTTAAAGAACAAAATAATAACAATGAGTATGTACCTACCTAACCTTTAGATTTTGGAATGCGTAACTACTTATGTTCCCCGCCCCTCTGAACCAGGACTTCTAAAGATTATAAAACACGCCAAAAGAAAAGAATGATACCAATTGAGTACAGTGGGGCTAGTACGAGTTTAATCGAACGCTAATTGCGATTCGAAACTCTTTCGATGATCGTTTCGATATTCGATCATTGAAAACTTATACTAGTGGTACAGATTCTGATATGAACTCTACGGGTCATAAAAATGGCTGGGTGTACCTACTTCAAAACTAAAATGAATCAGATCATCAAAAAGATAATATAAAAGGTTAAACTAAGTATCAAAATGCAAAAAATGAGAAAAATAAAACACAAAAAAACATTCAGGTGGACAATAAAAAACTTAAACCGTGACTATAAATAAACCACACAAAACTTATCCCTTACTATCACAAACACTTACGTTATCTAAGTATTCAATTAAATGTATGATAATTCAACAACTGAGAACACTTTTCTTCACAAAGGATTTGATAAAAGAAACCAGTGGGTATACCCTTTACAAACTATTTGGCATTCTAATAGTCCATTGAAATTATTAACCAGAAATGCATATGTATGTATGTGTGTGGTGGGGTTATCACTACACTTAATTGTTGGGTCAGATTTTATTATTTCTATATACATACGTGGAAATGTAAAATATCGGTGACTGACAAAATAATGGATATTATGCTCTCTCTACGCAAACGCATACTGCTTGAAGATTACCCGTGCCGACAGCGCAGGATACCCTTATATCTACCTACACACACAGTGGTGTGTACCTATAAGAACTATACAAACATGATTCTCATTGAGATTTCAAACATAGTCTACCATATTTTTTTTTGTAATAAACATTAGGTTCCTACTAACAACGTAATAAAATGAAAAAAAAAAAACTTCTTATATTACAGGGTCAGATTGTTTGGTAATCTACAAGAAGCGTGTTCAAAGTTAAACATTTTTATCAGAAACTATAAATTCGTCTCAAACCCTTTTAACAATAAAGAATTCTAACAAAAAATAAACAATAAAGGTAGGTTCTTAAGTACAAAGAAGAAAAGATAAATAACTGGTTAGTGTGAATTCCTATAAAAAATATTTAAAATGTTGAATCTAACAAAATAAATAAGTAGGTTCTAGTAGATTTTTAACAACACAGAAATTTTAAAGAAAAATACGTAAACAGGTAGGTAACTTTTATATAGGGTCAAAATATATTAGATCCAAAGATACCTTTTAGGTACTTACTTAAAAATGTGAAATTGGAAGAAAATAAAGTACCTATTTAAATTCGTGTCATGTGAGATGTCAGACTAATCATAAATATATATATATATATATATATATATATTATTTAATCCAAAATTAAAACAATACAATAATAATATATCAAAACATAATAATATGTAAATACAATTATAATAAACATGCTGCTAATTATTATTTATCTACTGAATCTGACCACTCACCTTCAATAGAGCTATAGATATTGATAGAAATCGTATTGAAAATATACTGATAGATCATGGTCACTATTTTTGACTCGACAAACATTGGGAGGGTGTAAGTAGGTGACTTACACCCTCCTACGCCTTCTTCATTGTTTTCTAGTCACTAACAATCTGGCATCAACAATGAATGCTTTGTATGGAAAATGACGATTGTTCTTTTTCTATTTCTCTCGCAATTTTTTCATATTATTTTCTCACGGATAGAAAACAACATCATTGAATTTCGAAACTAAAATTAGGTAAATCAGTTTAGCCGTTCTTGAGTTTCAGCGAGACATACGCACGGCAAATCCTTTAAATATAATTATTTTCTTCCCTTAAGATTTTTTCTTAGAGAATCCTCTAGTTATTTTAAAAATACAAAAAAAAAACACAAACTCCATATCATTAAAAAGAGATGTTTTACCCTCCCTCCTCCCCAAAAAAAATGAAGTGAACACGGCTAAAACATTCATCCCTTTTAAGGCTAAATCGGGATTTTAGATTAACCGGCATTTGTTCTAAAAACCAACCACACCCTTTTTCGATTTATTTTCGAATCCACCCACTAAGGGTATTTTTTTAATCTACCGTTTTCAACTCACCGACATTTTTTCATTAGCACTGTTCATTGTGAAACGCCCACATCTATTTTTGCCTTCCTAGAATCATAATATGGAGAATTCGTCCGTAGCTCCACGAATTTTTTTTTCAATCAAAATTTTAACCCAACAGGTACAGATGAAAACAATACTAACCACATACAGAAAGTATTAGATATCTGGAAAAAGGATAATACATAAGAATGTTGCCCGAAATTGCATCTTAGATACTCCATCAAAAAAGGTTGGCAAAAGATTATGGTCTACACTCTCCTGCAGCATATTTACAACCTTTCTAGAACCTTTTCTTGTGCCACTTATTCGACCTTTTCTTACCCTTTTTTCTATAAGAATTTGTAAAAAATATTATTAAACTAGCTTCCCCGACAGACGTTGTCCTGTAGTTCTTGCTATGAATATTGATTCCAAATTTGTAATTTAAACAAAAATAAGTTTAAAATATTATGTTTGAATGTTAAAAAAAAATATTTCTGATAGCTCGAAAAAAAATCAGGTACCTACACAATAAAGTTGTTGTTATAGATTTTTTCATAGATGGCATTGACGTCGCAAGAAATCCGTTCCATACTAACTTTAATATTATATTTTATAATATTATTTATAATACATTTTCAACTTTTTATTAGTTAATCCAATAAATCAAACATCGGAAGAGTCTGATCAGCCGATTTCAAATTATAAGCGTCCGCACTAACACAACATTCATTTATATTATAAGATTGATATTATTGATGATTATAAGCAGTTGGTATGAATTTTCGGAATGTTTGCTTAACATTTAAATTGATATTTGCAGAGCTCGTTAGGGCCTTATCAAGCGGGTTTATAAATCCATGATTAAAGCCAATTATAAGCTGAGCCGATAACTTGACTAAGTTTGAGTATTTGCTATTGAAGTCTCTTATTTAAACATCAAAAGACTTGGAATTAATTGATTCGTTTATGTGTGTATCGTAATTTTGATGATCTTAGTCACAATATGTCGACTTGAAATTGAACAAACATTTACTGAAACTAGTGGTCGACCAGTGCTCGAAATTCGACCATAACTTATTGAACTTGTAAGTTTTAACATTATTATTGATGGAAAACAACAGAATTGCCAAGGTAGTGATACTGGGATCCCAGATGGACACCGGCCACCAGGACGTCCCCCAAAAGAGATGGAGGGAAAGCTGGACTTCATCATCACAGGAGCTCGATTTGAGCACTTCCTAAACATATGGCTTATCTAAACAAAAAGGAAGAAGAATATTATTCAAGTTCCATTGTCAAACGAGGAAGAGCCTCTCATACTGTGTTCCGCTTTTTCGAAGCAGAGCTGAGGAATCTGGACATGGTGTGGGAGGAGGTCATAAACGTTGCGCAAGATCGAGCGCAATGCAGAGCTCTTGTTGCCTCCCTACGCCCCTAAGTGGGGCCTTAAGGGAGTTTGGATTGAATTGGATTGTCAAACTGAGCAATTTTCGTAAAAATGGTCACAAAGTTTTTCCTCCACGTATTAATCTCAATTTGGGTCATACCTACAATGAGTTTGAATATCCCGCCATTTCCAGCGCCACCTTCCATTCCACCGCCTTCAAAAAGGTTTCTGCGCCCATTGTGAGACGCTTTTCATTTTATATTTGTTACTATGAAGTCGATGATCTTTATTAAGTACCTAGTCTGCGGAAGTGTGTGTGAGTATCAAATACATAACTTTACGGTAATGTTTGTAGTGTTTTTTTTTATTCATTATAATTAAAGCTACAGACATTACTTAAACGTCCATTGTAAGGTTACCATAATTAAGGGAAATGCTTATCAAATAGACCTCCTCTATATTATAAAAATGGGATCCCTATTTTCTGTGACTGCATTTCAATCACCCGTGAATGGCTGGACGAATTTCGCTCATTCTCTTTTTGTTGTGTTTGCTATTGTCAGGAAAGGTTCTTATGAAAAAAAAAATATAAGAAAAGTAGGTTCCTACGCGGAACATTAGAAAATTTAAAGAAACTAAAGAAAGGGTACCTTCTTAAGGCTTTATAGAATATAAACATAATATTATCTATTTTTGACATGCAATTGGTTTTTGAAAGAAACTGTCGGTTGTTAGATAGTTGGTGCGATTGACAGAATGCGGATGGACAATATTATATTGCTTAAAACAGATGCATCGATCGGAATTGTTAAAAAGTTGTTTGTTTATATTCATAGTTAGGACCACACGTCTATCTGAAAAGCTAGTAGCTTATAAAATTTCTAGTTTAATTAAGCTCCTTTTACAAAGTCGAATTATTTAGTGAGACATTCAGAGTTTCTCAATGTTTTTATGTTTTTTTTCTTTTCAGTATTAATGTTTTCAAATAATACGTTTTTAAATTCTTTTACATTGTCTGTAAATATGTCATTTCATTTCCGTTCCTTTTTATTCATCATCAATTGAGCACCAAAATAATATTTCAAAAATTTGAATGAAAAACTGGCTTGAAATTTAAGTTATAGGTACCTACGTACCTACCTGTAAACACAAAATCATCACGAATCATCCTACTAAAGTGAGTAAAATTATTTTTCGTTTCCTTAAAATGTAAATACTGGGTTGGTAGGTATTCAAATTGGAAAACTGGTTGTCAAGAGGGTAGTAGGTAATTATTATTTAGATGGGTTATTAAAATACTCATAAATTATTAGTTCTTTGATCCTTCACGTCGGAACACTAAATAGCTCCATAGTAAAGTAAATAGTGCACATTTAAATATTATAAATTCAGCGTCTGAAACCCTCAAGTAGTAAAACATCTTTATACTTGAATAATTTATTTTCCAAAAGGGCTCTTGATTTGGGCTAAAATAATTTTCTTGATCTTTAAATAATCTCGATAAAACTACTCATAATTGGATGATAAACTACTCATTTGGATTTTTTTGTATTACTTCCTTATTATTATTTATTTATATTAGTCACATATACGGCAAGGCCATTACATGTTAAAAAAAATAGGTATATAGTACAAATATGACAGACACAATCAGTTATATATACAAAATAAAATAAAATTCAAAAGACATTAAACAAAATCATTACAAGAGACAATGATTATAAAATAAAAAGAAATAAAAATAAAATCATCATTAAAATTATAGTAATTAACACACAATAAAATGAACGAGAATCTGAACTCAGCTCTAAGCACAATACAATTTATTCTTGTCAATTACAAAAAAAAAAATCACAATGTTACAGGATGATGAGTCGATTATTACAATTATATAAATAATAAGACACGAGGAAGACCCTCTCATACTGTGTTCCGTTCCTTCGAAGCAGAGCTGAGGAATCTGGACATAGTGTGGGAGGAGGTCATTAACTTTGCGCAAATTGAGCGCAACTCTTGTTGCCTCCCTGTGCCCCTGAGTGGGGCATGAAGGTAGTTTGGATTGGATCAATACAAATTCATTAAGCTTATTAAGCCAATGAGAAGGTGTCAACCAAGTTATTAATAAATATATATATCAACGAACTTGTGATCAACTATGTGAGTATTAACGCCTCAGTATATTAATACCCAATTAGATAATAATATAATTATATTGAATTGGTTTTGGAACAAGTTTCGATACTATGTCAAACAGATTAATTTTGAGAGAGATTCGAGTTGATAAGCTCATTAGTTTGAATTAACAGAGGGGGATTAAAATTGTATTAAAAGGGATTTGATGTCGTTATATTCAACCATGTATTTAAGATTCTCATGAGCTTTTTATATTAAGAGTATTACTAATTATAGTAGAATGATTATCAAATGAATATTACATTTTGAAGCCTTCGTCTGCAAATACCTTCTTATTTTGAAAAAGTCACTCAGTTAATCATCTGATTAGGGGACAACAGGGCAATGGGAGCCAGCGGGTCATGGGAGCGGTGCGAAAATGGACGAAACTATAGCTCGTATTCACTCGGTTGCCACTCGGGCGACTTCATCACACTGCGGCCGTGTACCCCTGTCGAGCTGGACTCGAAAGTGCTACACATTACCTGACAGCGGATGCTTGTCGATTTTTTGCTCCGAGTTTATAAAAAATACGAAATTTCAACTGCCAAGTAAGTGTGATTTTGTGTGCAATTTTACAATCAAACCTGTCTTATTTTATAGCTAATGATATCGATTTTGAGTATCTGTGCGTATAATTTCATTACAAGCTAGATTCAGGATATTATTTTGTTGAATTTCAAGATGATGGTAGTCGGGTAATCAGAGCTTAATAGGCTCTGATTACCCCTTGTAGCTCCAATTACCCCATATGCATTTTAATAATATGTATTTTTCCAGATGCTAAAATGCCAAGAAAAAGGGAACGTGGCACTAAGAAAGCGTCTTGGTCTGTTGAGACATTAGAAAATGCCATAACAAAAACTTCGGTGTGAACTTTTTGAGGATGAAACTGACACGCCTGGAGAAACAGACGTTGAGAATCTTTGCTACGATGAATCAGAATATTCAGAAGAAGAGAAACTGTGTGCTATTTTCTATAATGATTGATTGATTTATTGTCATTTTTTTTTTTATATATAAAATGAATCTGTGCTCACTCAAAGTGAACACAAATACACTCCTTGACTCTTTCACAGTAAGCTACTTAAAGCTTGTGTCGTGAAAGAGGAAGATGGTCGGCACCTGGGATCGAACCACGACGTCCGCAGTACGAAAGCCGGCGTTGTAACCGCTGGGTCACCAACCACTTCATTATTATACGTTTACATCTTATTTTAACATTTATACGATTTAGTAAGGTTTTAGACTGACTTATGTACATTTAGGCTAAGTAGCTCCCATTACACATATGGGAATTTATAAGCTCTCATTTCCCGCAAAGTCGGGTAATGAGAGCGATTCTGTTTTTTTTTTTCAAAAAAAGTTTATCTGTGGCCAAATGCCTAGTAATGTTTAGTTAACGCTGAGATTAAATGATAACTTTCTAATAAAAGAATCCTTTAGTAGGTATACATAAATTTGCTTTTAATTAAACTTTTTTCTTAGTAGGCGCCCATTGCCCTGTTCTCCCCTACTATCAATTCTTTTCCAGGAAGCGTTCTTCTGTTCAACTAAATCTCTAAAGACGTGACATGTAATAAGTATGCCTTCAATGTTCACGTTTCGCAACCATACCTACAGCAGTAAAAAAAATCCTCCCATCCAACATACCGTTTTTTGATAAATCTTATAAAGTATCTTATTGTACTTATATTAATATATCGGTACTTTTTTTTTTACTCAGAATCGCAATAAAAAATTTAGAAAGTTTTAATTAAGATTGTGCCGAACTATGTGTACCTACCCTTAATTAATCATTTTCAAAAACCGAACCTTGAAGACTATTTTCAAACTCAGTTATGACAATACAAACCCACTATTAATTATGTAATCACAAATTAACTAAATCAGTGTAAAAAATACAAATTCTACACTTGGTTTAATATTATTTCGTTAGACAAAAAGGTGCTTTTTATATGAGAAAATATTAAGATATTCTTTAATCTTTTTGTGGGAAAAAATTAATTATCCATTGTAAAGTAATGGTCAGCTAATTATGTAAACCAAAAATATTATGTGTTTAAACTTTAATCTTTATTTTCAACATCCCCAGTGCGGTCATGGTTTCGTAGCTAATTACAGTATAAAGATATTAATAGTTCATTAAGATGCTAATTTGTAATTATGTTGTGACTTTTAATATATTCATGTTTAAAATATTAGTAATTAGGTTCTTTCATGTTTTTTAAGACAGAATTGATACATATATCTATAGTTACTATGCTCATTTTTGTAATTTAATCCTTTTTTTGTTGTAGGTATGTACTTATTGATATCCATAATATTTTATTTTATTGTTATAACTAGCTGACCTGCCAGTCGAAATTCATGTATCAAATACAGTTGATGTCATATAAACTGAATCAAATTTAACTGATAGTATTGCATTACGTAGGTAATCTCTAATATAAATAATTAAAGTCGGGTTAGTGCGAACACCTATAACTCGAGATCGACTCAACGGATTCTTCTGATGTTTGGTTTATTGGATTCTTCTCCGCTCCGGATAACTAATAAAAAGTTGAATTTATTCCTAAAAATGATATAAAATATAATATTTAATTTAGAATGGAACGCTGTTCTGTTGGGGACATTGCCGCCATCTGTTAAGGAAATAGGGACATATTTGTATCGTGGTTGTAGAAAGATTCTATAGATCGATTATTTCCCTAAATTTCCACAGATGACGGTAATGTGACCAGTGTGATCACCATTGAAATTAATTATTAATATATTGATACGTACTTACATTTTTTATGGAGCTTTTTTCAAGCTTTTTACGATTTGTTAAGATTTACCTAAAATATAAAAGAAAATAGGGTTAGTGCGAACACTTATAACTGGAGATCGGTTGAACATATTCTTATCGTGTTTGTAGTAGTCATGTATGTTAGCTATCTTATATTACCCAGCAATATTTTATTGACTTTAAGGCGGGACGAAGTTCGATGGGTCAGCTTGTACTTAATAAGTGTTGATTTGGATGCGGGATGAAGTTCGACGGGCCATAGGTTTGTAATATATAACAATTCCTCTATACTCAATAGTATAGTTCCAGATTAAAAAAAAATCCAAGAGATGGCGGTGTGTAGGAAATAAGTCATATGCGAAGCGTGTTACATTATTGTATAATACAAAAATGTAGGTATATGTTGTTGGATGAATAGACTCCGTTAAACCCAAATTTTACCGAATTATTTATGGTAAGATATTATTTATAGCTCTTAAAATGCATGAGACCTTTTCATACAAGAATAAGTTCATATTATGGTAGGTAGGTACCTATATTTTTCATATTATCTTTACATTTCTGGTGTACATCAAAACTAAACGGTTATTAATAGAAGAATCAGACGTATTAAAGGTTACTCAAGGATGGTTCAGAATTATAATCTACACATTATTGTAATGTTGTACCTGTGTCTATTGGCGAACTCTATATTATTATGACAGTATTAAGCCAACTGTATATATATACAGTTGGCTTAATACTGTCATAATAATATAGAGATAAATATTAATGAAGTACCTCTATAACTGGAAGGATACTGAGTAGAATGAGTTGGATTCACTTCGTAGAAAATGATATCATTCCAGATTGAGCGTTGTTAGCCGACGATAGGAAATTCCTACAGTATGACTTCTTCCATGTGTGCCGGATGTTGTATTCAAAACACTTGTATTCAAAATACTTGTGCATATGCCCTAACAATCATACCTATTTCATAATAGGTAATTATTATTCTTCGAATCAGAATCAAGACGATCCCGTGGGGATATTACTTACTAGTAAGTATCTATTTCTATTTCAATGTGCTATATGAAGTGATTTTCATAAGTTTAGTACCTACTACACATAATTTTTATACGACATACTACCTATCTACATATTTTTTTTCTTGAAAAGGCTTGCGTTGTGAAAGAGGAAGATGGTCGGCACCAGGGATTGAACCCACAACTTTTTGAAGGATTTTCGTTGACTTAACCACTATACATACCAATCACATGTAATTGGCATAATTTATATGACATAAGATATGTCTTTCGCAGACGCAAAACAACGGTTTTATCTGAATATAAAAATAATTATATAGGTATGTTCGCCATTTAAATTTCAATAGGTACCCAGGTACATACTTGTGTCGTTTTTCAGAACTACATACCCAGTTTTTAAGTTATGTTAAAACCAACACCACCTATATAAGAAGGCCTTTGCGCTACGTCACATCGTGAGGCCCAGCATTCACTTGCCTATGTACTTACCTGTGCGCTATGATATCTGTCTACACGCCGGCAGCCTGGTGACGCGAGAGGAAAAATAGCCGCCAGCGCTAAGGCCTTCTTGTTGGTTAAGACTAACTGTTGAGTACCTACCTACTTTCTACATTTTTTTTACAAAACGAACTAATAGAAGACGGATATACTACAACCGTAGTAAAAAAATATGCTATTGAGATTTATGAACTCAATCAATCAGTCAATTCTCCCTTTCACTCCTCACTTAGGGGCATAGGGAGGCAACAAGAGATCTCCATTGCGCTCAATCTTGCGCAATGTTTATGACCTCCTCCCACACCATGTCCAAATCCCTTAGCTCTGCTTCGAAGGAGCGAAACACAGTGTGAGAGGGTCTTCCACGTCTTCGGGACTCTGATGGGAGGAAGAACAGCGCTCTCCTCGGCCAACTGTCATTCGGCATCCTTAACGCATGTCCCAGCCAAGTCCATCTTCTCCCCACAATGGTAGAGGTGACGGGCTCACGCTGGGTGCGCCGTCGTATAGCGTCGTTCATGATGTGATGGTACCATCTTACGTCCAGAATACTCCTAAGGCACTTCATTTCAAAAGCTGAGACTTTTTGTGCCTGGGCTTTGGTCAGGTACCAGGACTCACACCCATAATATAAGAGAATGGGCAACACGAACGCATCAAACAGTTTTATTTATTTATTTATACGGCACTTTGTGCCTTTAAAAAATTAAAAGTTACAAGTTGCATAACATTTCAATTTAGGTACAACAAAAAGAAGTACCTACAATTTTAGTAGAAAATATTCAACAATTCGATACAAAATAAAACACCTTGAATTATCATGAATTCAAATTAATAAGGCGCATTGGGGACGTATCTCATTATTTTACTTTAGACTGGTTCAATAATAACGACGTGTTATTTGGTTTTCGAAGTAGTACTATTCAACATTTTTTTCAAATACAAGCTTTTGATGCTTAAAAAATACTTAAATAATGAGCCTCTTTTGCAATTCGTGTTCCAACAAGGCCGGCTTATGTATAGCGGTTGAAAAGTGCAAAAAAAAGACTCAATCGAAAAAACTGATTTCAGAAAAACTGCACTTACCTGTCGGGCAGTCTCCGTTGTGAAGGAGTGGCAGTACTGAAGATGAGGAGGTCCCCTGGGCTCTCTCGCCACGAACCCAAACAGAGTCTTAGCTGGTTCACAAGTGGCGTAAGATATGCGCCTCAGGGCGTGGGCCATTTGAACAGTCTGCAACAAACACCAAGAACATAATATTAAACAATCCGCGTAATGAAATTGTGGTTAAAACGTAAGAACAAACAATTTATCACATCGTGGATTTGAACTCAGCTGCCATCAGCAATAATCCTGGGAGATGTGTTTTTTAGTTAGGATGGATGAGTAGCGTAAAACAAGCTGCGATACAAAAAATTAACTGGGTATCTTAAACTTATTATATTAAGCAGGTACAGAACTTTATTTTTTTGAGCCCTTCAAGTCATTCATCTCGTTCTCAAGTCATTCGAATGATTTTGACACTAAATTAATCGATACCAACACGGAAAAGGAATTAATAATTGCTAAAAAAGACCTATTGGTTCGAGCTTTTTGGTAATTCACAAATTATATTATTTATTTATTATTACTAGCTTTCACTACAGACTTTCTCCTTTCCATCCTTTGATCCTAACCAAAAATGGCCTGTTCATAATATGTATGCGCATAATGTGCACTGGGACCCCAGAAACAAAAATAAAGAGTTAGTTTTGGACTAGTAAAATAATAACATTAAAATATTTCTAAGAAAATCATACTTCATTCGTATTCGAAGCTCGCTATATGCGCGCGCACACATTGTTCCTAGCCTATGAAGTACTGATGCCGCGTGTGCACATTCTAAAGTGCCCGATAATTTTGATGACGTTTTATGAAATATTCTAAAACGCTCGAAACTGTGGAGTTAGTATGATCGGCTACTGTAAGTGCGGCAATTATACATATGCGAGAAAGAGAGGGAACTACCATCAGGCGCAGTAAACAATGGTTTTGTTGTTATAGATTCGCATATTGATCATTTAAGAAGACACGTCTTTTGAGTGCGGCTCCGTGCGAGACTACTCTCACCTGTTCTCGTGCCCTCTGATTGGTGACACATGCACACACGAGGACACCGTGATGGCGAGGGATAGCGGCATTCGGGTGGTCAGTTACTGGGGGTTTCAGATTTGAAGTACCTACCGGAAACGGAATGTAAGTAAGTATAGATTTTTTCATAGACGGCGTTGGCGTCACAGGAAATCCATTCCATATTTTCTTTGGTATTGTATTTTATATTATTTCTTATGCATTTTACATGTTTTTAATTGTTACTATGTTATCCGGTGCTGAGAAGAATCCAATAAATAAAACATCGGAAGAATCTGTTCTGCTGATCTCGAGTTATAAGTTATCGCACTATCGCGACATTCTTTTATATAAGAGAGTGTATACGCATATTGATCATTTAAGAAGGTAAATATTTATAAATTATTTTTACTAACCATATTTATTATTTATGTATTATCAATTACTAAACTTCACGTGAATAATAGATAAATTAATAATAATTCTTCCGTTTTGGGGCATGATTCTGTTTCTCTATTCTACCACTATTTTTTTTTTACAAAAATATTGGAAAACGTACTTTTTATATATATATATATATATATATATATATATATATATTATATATTTGAACATAAAGCATGTTTACGACTATCGTCCTTTCGATTCCAGACGTTGATTTGACATACCTGATCGTTGGGTCTGCATACTTTGACGCCAGCTAATGACACTACAATCAAAACTGGGATAGCTCTGCCGGATTCCTGAAACAATAGAACAAAAATTAGATAGGTAGGTACTAAAACACTCGTATATATAAAAAATTCATATAAAATAACGTATTTTTTTATAAATTGCCGATTCAGTTAACTTTAAAAACACAATAAAAAAACATACAAATAGGTACGCATTCGTTATGTTGTTGAAACAAGCAGAAAAACGGTTAACAGTTCTGTTTTATTGTCATCCATCGTTAAAGTTTAAGTATCAGTTTAAAATAAAAACTTGCGAGAAATATGATCAAATACATTTGTTACAGTGTTTTTATAAATGCATAACGTAAATCATTCGCTTTTCACAAAAGCCCGTTTTAACAATGAAAAAAGGCGTAAAATCAATGTATCATAACGTTTGAAGTTAGAGAGAGATAGGATCTAGAATCAGGATCTCACTAACCTAAAAACAGGACAGCGATAAATTGAAATTTCTATCGAAACGAAATCGGGGAAATTTAATTAACAGAATATGCATAATCGTATTTGGGAACTTTCAGGAATAAGTTTTTGGGAACCTTCAACCATATTATGAAATTAGATAACAGCACTGTTATCCAGTCAGTCATTTACCTTTCGGTTTATTATTATAATTCCTTTTAGTGAAATTCCAGTCTAGAGAGCTCGGCGCAGTCTGGAAAACAAACTGTGCCCGGGGGATTACAAATATCTTCGATACTTATGTCAGTCATAAAAGAAGATGGTTGGGTATTTAAATTTGGAATCACCGCCATAGCACCAGGTAGGAACTTTAAGGAATGTTCCATAGAAATCGACACCGCAATTTCAAATGACTTTCAGGGGAGAAATTTTCTATTACTTACTTCTGAATTTTTTATAGCCAAACGTTCGACTTTTAAAATAAAAAAAGATAAGTCAAAGTTTGGAGCGTGTTATCTACGCTTAACTGCCAGCTTGTCTGTGGAGTAAGTACATAGATAAAACGAAGGAACATTTTATGCAAGAATTCACTCATGTAAAACTTTTATTATTTTTATTTTACTCTTTGTTTTTAAGGTCTGGAATTATTTCGACTTCTTCATTAGCATAACTTTTTTATCTTAATAATATTTTCTTTAAAAAATATTCTTATTCATTTGTTATCACTCTTTAGTGTGAAACAGACATTCGAAAACTTTGGTAATGGAAATAAATCATATAATTTTAAAATCAGTTTTTGTTTCTGAAGTGAAAATGGTTTTTTTTTTCTGCAAAGTGAACGAAAATGAGGAACCGTCAGCAAGCGTTATGTCCACGATGAGTGAGTAAACCAAAGCAAAAAAAGTATTTAATTATGTTTTTAATTATATACCTATATATATAAATATATACATATTTTTTTTTTTTTTAAATTTTAAATCATTGTTTTTTGTTTAAAGAGTATTGGTTAGGTGTGTAATCGTTGATGAGAATAACCTGTAAATTAAGAAGGTATTGACTTGATAACATATTCACATATTATAATACAATATATCAGAAAGTGGGGCAGTTGGCATTAATTTTCGATGCTTTGCTAGTTGAACTATTTATTTTAAATACCAGAAATTTCATAAATAATTTACATAATAGTAATTGCTTTCGAATAACGTTGACATACAGAATACGTCAACGTTATGGCGAACGTTGTTAACGTAAAGTGATCACACTAAGCCGGCCTTCAAAATATCAATAGAAGACGGTCGTAAGCCCGTAGTGCTTTGTTCCATTTAAAAATTGAACATTAGTAATGAATCGTTAGAGTCATTAGTTGGTACACAGAATAGATAAAGCCTCGAATTGCAATACAAATAATTTTATCATTTCTGAAGGCCGGTAAAGAAAAATAATATACCTAATTCATTCAAGATTTCTGGTTGAAAATGTTTGCATCGAATCCCCTCTAGAACTTACAGTTAGAAAACTTATGAGCTTGTTTTGGGAGCATTGAGTACCTTACTTGTGTTAGAAACGATTCTCTTGTTTTATAGACATTACTAAACGAGATAAAGAAGTCTGGAAAATGTTCAATCATTGGTGGTAACGAACAGCAGCAGAGAGTTATTGCAAACCATTAAGATCCAAAAAATATGCTTTGACCTCCTGATACGGCAAAAAGAGATGGAGAAGATTGGTGATGTGAAAGAAACCGGAAGAGGCAAATGGAGAATAGGTATCCACAAGATGAACAGAGAAAGCTAGGGTTGCTGCGGAGACAAAAGTTGTCATGAAATGTGAAAAACAACCATACAGAATGCTTTGCGACGGAGAGCTTTCGAGAATAAGACACTCTATGACAGGGGTCGGCAAGTAGTTTTAGTTGGGGTCCCGAATACTGTGGGAAAATTCAAACGAGGTCCAGAAAAAAAACAAATGATACTATACCCGGCGCGCTATAAGATTACTTCTGGTACCCTGCTACCCCGACTTGCACCTCAACACCCATTTTTTGGAGTTCGACCCCCCCCCCCCCTCCCCTTCGCCCATTAATCTCGGAGTAACGTTTTTCAATGTTTAATTAGGAAAGTGACTTTTTTCACAGCAGGCGATCAAAATTTGGTACAATCCTTGATAAGGTTGCTCTCCTATGTTCATCGATCTTCCTAAAAGTGGAATTCTTTAACGACTGTGGCGACTTAAATTTTTCTGTGTGCTCATTTATATGGGCGAATTGGTGCTTATATCCAGCAGATAAATAAGTTTTACTACCCATTATTTTCTTTTTAACACATAATATGAACCATGAAACTTTACAAAACACTTGGGTCTCATTTTTTCGCCGCACACTAGTTTATGACCACGGTACACCAGTGTGCCGTGGCACACCATTTGCGGAACACTGATCTAGACAACTTGCCGTGTCCTTTTTGGGGACAACAACATTTGGTTAACAAAAAAAGAAAAGGGAGAAAAGAGGGGAAATTCAGATTAGTCCTCGGAAGGAAAAACTGTACAAATATACTTACTTCTGTTGTGTTTATACTTCTGCCTGGCTAGCATTTCTATGTGAAAGAATAGGACTCTTAATGAGCGGAGACTTCTTAATAAATAGGAGAGATTAGTATCTTCTTTTATGATCTTCAGGGTGTCCAGTAGGGAGAGGAAAATACAAACAACCGAGAGGGGTTGCTGTGATATACTCTTATGTCCAATGATATATTATAATATTGCAATAGATAGTAAAGAGTGTGGTCACTCGGACTCTTCTAAGTTTTATATATAGATTTGCAGATCCTGGTCGGATCGTTCTTATGTATAAGTAGTCTTCTAGGTGCTTGGTGTAGAGGTTAAGATGATGCAATCTTTCATTATTAGGCATTCAGTAGGTACTTGAATGTGGAATGGAAAATATAGGCGATATCAAATCAAAAAGCTAAATGTTATGTTACACACAATCAATATATTATTCTGGATTTTTGATTGACAAGGGGTACATTCATAGGAACATTACTTCTATACTGAAGGTAAAAAGGACAATAAAATTTGATATAAAATAGTTGCTTACATGACATGAATTTGGTCGATGTGATGAGAAGATTTCCAAGTGATGTGTCTGCCTTTTACGGGACGATAATATGTATGTACGTCGTGATCGAATCCGGACGAAGAGGTGGTCCTCAGGATAGATGTAGATTTCGAAGAGTTCAAAGCTCGGGCCCAGACACGAATGGAAGGAGGCGGTCATCAGGTTCGAAACGGAGTAGGCATCATGTAGACGGTAAAGTAATCCTTTACTTTGCTTGTCCAAGACAAGCAAAGGCTCTGGGAGCGGCTGGTATCGAAGTTGAAAAAGTTTAGTAAGATTCGAGATGAACTTGCCTTCGGCACAAGGATAGTCAATGTATAATATATTAGTAGTTCACTTTTGAATTGTCTGAACAATGAAAACAGGAGTCACAGGTGCGGAACAAGATGTTTATGAGTTCGGTTGAATTTCAATTCGTATTTCTTAACGGTTCAATCAAAGGAGCGGGAACAAAAAACAATATGGCGGGTAACACGACCCACGCCAGCACTTATTAAGTGAGAATAAAAATTGATTATTAATGTTATTATAAAGCACATATCACGGCTCACTAATTAATTCCGTCACTGTTATTATAGATTTATTCACATGAAGATTTAAATATAATTTCTCGATTATAACCATTTCGATACATGGTCGTAACGACAGGAGCGCGTCCTGTTAGTAGAGATCGTAAATCAAGAGTGATTTTACAAAACGAAAATGGAATAGGCCCGACTTCTAGGGGCGGGGATAATCTACGCGAGTAGTGCAAAAGTGGGCATATTCGTCAAAAGGAACCAAGCAATGAAATGACCGGCGGTTAAACATGAGAACGGCAGAGGGATTTCTTTCGAGAAGCGGGTCCGTTGACTAAATGTGGCCGATAGATCGAGAACTACAGTGGAGAATGGTTTATATGAATACATTTAAATTGTAACCAACTCGGGCGCATATCTATGAAGGGACCGTGCTGAATTTAGGTACAGATTGAAGGCTAAAACAACGTCGGGTCTTTATGAGACACGACATTTCCCCCCTCCTAAAATTAAACTGAGCGTGAGCAAGTTTAACACAAGAACATCTCAGTAAGAAAGAAAAGGCAATCACGAAGGCATGATGAGACACATCCCAGAAATCAACCATCACATCTGAAAGAATACAAGCATACAATACATAACAACAGCCAGTATGGATTCCATATAAAAAGTTACAACAAAAAAAATATTTTTTTTTTTTTTTTTTTTTTTAATCGCCAATATAGGCGGGCCAATTACTAGTACATTTCCCCTATAGTGATACAAATAACAAGGGATAATATACTAATTTCAGATGTTAGGTGCCAATACGAAATTCTAACATTATTTATCTCACGAGTGTCAGTGAATACTTGAACATTAAATGGACACTCAATTTGCATGTTATGAAAGTATAACCAAAAGCTGTTTAAAATAGATCTTGAATAGATCAGTATAGAAGTTAACAGTACAGTGGGATAAAGATTTCTAATATTTTGAACAGTAAAGAACTTTACAATTTGACAAAAAGAAGAGAGAAAATCTGATTCGAAAGAGTTGATCTCTTTAGGGAGACAACGATATTATTCGGCACAGATTATTAAGTAAAAGAAAAATATTTGAAATACAAAGTACATTGTACATATGCATGAAGGGAATTTGTTTGAAAGCATACATACGAATACATACACCACTGCGACCTGATCTGTAATGAGAGGTAAAACGCTTGCGCGGAATACGACACTGGTCTGATCAGACCACAGAGGGCATACAAGCATGAATATACATATTACAGAAAATGTAGTTAGGTAGTAACTTTTTATACACAGAGAAAATTTACAATAATAGAAAAAGGGGCTTGACGTTTGGGAGGGCTAGGCTCACACCTGGCTTCCGAAAAATTGGTCAAGACAATTAATACAATATGTTGGGAATTGGGTGAAGAGAGAATTAATTATTTAAGTACAGAAAATTAATTAATTAAGCCGCTGAGGCCTGACTCGAATTCAGTGCTTCTGCGATTGCTGAAGACGACAATTTCGGGTCAGATGACAGACGGGACACAACAAAAATATTACAACATTTTTACAATATATAATTAAACTATAAAATACATAACATCAATTTATGTGCTCAGCACAAGGGAAGCACGTTTCACGTGATTTCCGATAACACGGCCAAACAAATAAACAATAGAGGAAATTTTAGTTTGGAGACCTCATATAGATACAATTAATATGGACATAATAATGATTATAGTACACATTGAGATGTAAAGAGGTACATCCAGATTATATACATAGATACAATCACAGCTGAGCGTAAAGCGCACATTATGGGTTGCGCAACACATACATACACTTAAAAGGTTACATGTTTACAAAATAAAATGACTCTAAGGTATACAGGTCCAGTGATGGCAATTACATAAATAGTTACCGAAAGTAACTGAACAAGATACACAAAAATAAATTTAACGTTGGAGTATCTCATAGATCTGACAACGGAGAGGTCATGGCAATAAAGCTAGTCTCCTGTTGTCATAGAGATCTATTTCCAGTTCTGTCAAGCAGAACGTACAGCATCACGCATAACGTGTGGCCCTTTTGAAGGTAGAAATTCAAAAAGACAGGTTTACAACATGACTTCACAAGTCGGTGACCTAACGACTCAAACGTTGGTCCGTGGAATAATTTTCCACCGTACGAATGATATTGATCAGATATCCATTCGCACAAACAAAACAAAATAAAATGACATAACATAAACAGTAATAATAAACACAATGACTATTTCTAGTTTCCATGGAAATTAAAATATGCTTTTTATAAACTAATTATCTTAACCCTCCAATTCCCATGCCTTACCTAATCATGATATTCATATGGAATTCTGTATACGGTGCCTTTATGGAATCTAAAGTGATGGTCCATCGACAAAATTTTCAAATTTTTTGTAGTTTTTTTATGGGGGAGGTGTCACCTGAGGGTGACATTGGGCACTGTAGGTACCAAATTAGGCAAAAACATAATCATACATATTTTTAGTAGGCAAAACTATATTTATATTGAAAAAAAAAGATTATTTAAACACAGATGTGATTGATGTTGTATAAATGAAGTGGTTGGTTCACCAGTAGCATTAGTCGACGGCTTTGGTTCATACAGCGTATTGATCTTGGGTTCGAGTCCCGGTTTCAACCATTTTCACTTTCATGACATAACCCATATTTCATAAAATATACCTGTACCACAATAAGTATACTCATCATGACCGGTTACTTTGCCAAGTTGCCAACCATTTTGACGGTCTATTCCGAAGGCAAACAAGGGCCACTACTATTTCTTGCCCACGAGTGAAATCTTTTGCAAGTGGCTATTCTTGTCAAAACGGTCAACTCTTTCCATGTACTTCTTTATTTTATGATCATAGCAGGCAGTTCACTTGATTTTTTTTTCTTTGCTTCCCCACCACGCCAACTCGATCGAATTAACTTCTGGGAGACACTCCGTGGCAGTTGGAGGCCACTCTTACTATACTATTGTAATGCCATTTACAAACACACAGACTTGAGCTCACTGAAGGAATCGGACCTCCCTCCCTTTTTTCGTTATGCGTTCAGGTTGTAGTAGTGGATATTTTTCCGGTCGGTTTTCTTTTACAGTGCCAGCTCTTCCAAATCCCTTTTTCGTTAAGGTGTTGAGTAATTTAACACTTGTAAAAAAATTGACAAAATATTAGTTGTATTGCCTTTGTTCTTGAGGCAAGTTTTCTGCTATGTATATAGCAAAGCTAACGCTCTGAGGCCAAGAAGTAAATTTTCCATCTTGAGGAGGAAATATAATAACAAATTCATCTATATTATTATAATCTACATTCGCTATTTTGAGACTTTCAAGACTAGTTAACAAAAAGCAAGAATTAATACAATGCATACAAATTGTTCCAAAATTTGTTCAATAATGTACCTGTATTGCCCAATGTCACCTGGAGGTGACATTAAAACTTCAAATAGGTATAAATCGAATATTTTAACGAAATCGTGAAAACAAATTTGTGTAAATACTAAATTGATCCTTTATAAATCTGCATTAGAAAGAATATTTCAAAACACTTACTAATATACTTTTTTTATTAATGTATATTTCGTTACGTACCAATAACACTAAAATTCCTGCCAAGAGCTGACAATAACTGTTAAAATATGCAAGATTAGTATTGCCAATCGTAAAAATTATACACAATCGGATTATAATACCATTGTACAACAATGTTATATCAAAAAAAATATAGTAATAAACCCCCAAATATTTTTAACATTTTTTTGAAAACGCGGCACCTGTAGGTGACGTTGGGAATTGGAGGGTTAAAAGAGCTCAATTTAACACAGCATATATCAAGAAACATTTTATATATATCCTATAACTAAGAATATTAGTTGGTAACAAAAGTATTCATAACATCATCGGAATATTTACAGTCGGTCATACCTTGACCTAGATACAAGCGACGAAGGTCGTCCGTGAGGTAAGTTAATGACCTCCTATTGAATCTATATTCGGCACAGTAAGCATAGAATATACAATATACCTAGGTAGGTACACGGTGCATGGAACATTACAAACAGCAGTTTTCAACATTTTATATTTTTTTTTTTTTTTTTTAATATTCTATTTTTTAATTCGGCTAGACTATGAGACATTATACAATATAAAAAAAATCAATTTAATTAGACGCCACCCAGATTCTCATTATAAACTACAATAATTATTACTTGATTCTTGTAATATGGTTACAAGGTTTGGTCAGGTTTAGAATCTGGGAAGAACCTTTGACCAATAAACAACTTATCGAATCATACTTATCTATTTATTAAATACAGGATTTCAAATAAAATAATAATTACAGCTATTTTAGTACTTACAGTATTACAGTCTTTTGACGGACGTTAGGAAAGAGAACGTGGGCTTTCCACAAGGCAATTAATTATAAGTTTAAAATATATGCTTCGATCGACTTCACTCATTACTACATTTATTCTATTTCCAATCATAGGCCGGCCTAAAGCATACGTCATTCATTCGCAAACATTCTATAAACATACATACAAACTTGATCATACTAAGTCGACGGAAAACATAAAAAGGTACATAGAAAAAATTGAAATTAAATAATATGAACAGATGGTGAAACACAGGTTCTCTTTCCATTGAACAATATACCCTAATGGAAACACATACTTATGAGTGTGATACATTTATATACACACACATAGAAATATCATAATAATAATAATATATACATAGTAGGTAGCGATGACCATATTTTCGGCAATATGTATTAGCCTAATAAGTGACAATGTATTATTCTCTCTTTTGCACTTCAACGTCATCGCTATCAAAAATTTAACTAATATATTTGCTTTATACCTATATACTACATACAAAATACGTTACAGACGATCGATTGATCCTCAACTGAGAGATCAATAAGACAAGGGTTTCCTAATTAGTTTTTAATATATCTTTGATGTGGAACCTCCCAGCTGGAGTTCCATCTTCATTAGCCAACAAATAGGCATTGTTAGAAATTTTGCGTAACACTATACTTTTTATAAATCTAGGGGCTAGCTTAGCTGAGAAGTACGCTGCCTTATCAGACTGAGCGAAATTACGTCTCCATACTACGTCTTGTTCGTTTAATAATCTTTCTGAACGACGCAAATTATAGCGAACAGCATGTTTTTTAAAAGCGGCTATTATAGCATCAGAGACTTCTTCATGGATTCGAGCATACTCATCGAAAGTTTTTAATCTATTAGCTAAGGGTTCTTCTTCTGATGAAGGATTGGCCGAGAGGGATTTATAGAAAGATCCGTGCCGTATGTGCTCAAAACCGTGCACCAGGTAGTGGGGAGTATAATTCGTTACTAAGCTTACAGACGTGTTTAAGTTATGAACAATAGCTGGCAACTTTTGAGCCCATAATCTATGGTTGTTTTCTACTAACATACCGAGAGCAGTAACTAGGGTTAAATGATATCTTTCGACTGGATTATTTTGGGGTGTATAAAAAGTATTGTAAAAGAGTTGGGACACACCAAATGAATCGCAAAAATCTTTGAACAACTTTGAGGTAAATTGAGGCCCGTTATCAAGTATGATCGTGTGAGGTATGTTGTATTTGAGAAACACCGATTCACGAAGGAATTTTATAATGTGCCCAGTAGTAGCTTTTCTAAGGGGACATACGAATAGGTATTTTGAAAATACGTCTACCACTGTCAGCATATAAACAAAACTTTCAGTGGAAGTTACCATGGGACCTACGATGTCAATCGAAATCGTATGGAAAGGGGCAACAGGACGTTTTGGACATGAAGATATACCTAAGGCACCTGAGTTACTTACTTTATACGCTTTGCACAGTTCACATTTACTAATAATATCCTTAATACTTTTCTTCATATTTTTCCAATAGAAATTTTTTATTAAATTATGAAACGTTTTGACTACACCAAAATGACACGATTCCTTGTCAGCATGGTAATCTAGAACTAATTGCGGGACTTCACAAGCAGGAATTACTAACGACCAAATGTAATTATCGGGTTTTCGTTTATCGTTTATTCGTTTTCGATACAAATGTCCATTTACGATGGTATAGCTGGGGAATGACTGTGGATTTTCGGAACAGCCGTGAAATATTTTATTATACCAGGGGTCAGAAACGTCAATGAAAGGCTCTGGGAATTTCAAAGAAGATACTGGGTTTCTACTTAAGGAGTCAGCGACCACATTTTCGCTGCCCTTACGGTAAACTAGATCGATATCATACTGAGCTAATCGGGTAGCCCATCTGGCCAATCTACCACTAGGATTGTCCAGAGTACGCAACCATTTAAGACTAGAGTGGTCAGTTTCCACAGTAAATTTGGTACATTCTACGAAACTTCTGAAGTGGTGAATAGCATCTAATACAGCGAGCAGTTCCCTTTCAGTAACAGAGTAGTTGATTTCGGCCTTGTTAAGTTTGCGGGAAAAATACGCCACGGGTTGGTTGTGACCATCAGTTTCTTGGCTAAGCACTCCGCCAATGGCGTAAGCAGATGCGTCGCATGTGATAATGAAGGGCGCCTTAAAATCGGGAGGTCTCAGACATGGCGCAGTAATCATGGCTTTCTTTAAGGAATCAAACGCTTCTTGGGCTTCAGGGGTCCATACAAAAGGGGTTGAAGACTTGTTCTTTCGACTACCTCCAGTGAGTTTACATAAGGGAGCGGCAATTTTAGAATAATCTTTAATAAATCTACGATAGTATCCAGTGAGACCTAGAAATGATCTTACATCCTTTTTACATTTTGGAGTAGGAAAAAGCTTCATGGCGGTTAGTTTCTCAGGATCAGAACGAAGACCGTGCTCGTCGATAACATGCCCAAGAAAACGGAGACTTTTCTTACAAAATACTGACTTTTTCAGGGAAATGGTTAGATTAGCTTCCTTCAGAATGGCCTGAACCTTCCTTAGGTCGGATAAATGAGTTTGGAAATCGGGACTTGCGACCAAAATATCATCCATGAAACAAAATACTCTTCCTCCAAATTCTGAGCCGAATAGGGTGTCCATGAGGCGTTGTAATTGAGCAGGAATGTTCTTGAGACCGAAGGGACAGCGGGTGAAATGGAATTTTCCTTTTCCTTCGATGAAAAATGCAGTCTTGCACTTAGAATCGGGGTGCAGAGGCAATTGCCAGAAGGCTTTATGAAGGTCGAGGGAAGTGAGGAATTTAGCATCACGTAAATGATCCAGAATACGGTTGACGAAAGGAAGACTATACGAATCACTACGGGTTACAGAGTTCAACAATCGGGGGTCGAGAACAAATCTGTGTTCACCTGATTTCTTGGTAACTACCAGCACATTGTTGTTCCACGGGCTGTTGGATTTTTCGATTACACCTAATTCGAGCATCTTATCTATTTCTGCATTAATTATTAATTTCTTCGGAAGGGATTGGGGGTATGTGCGCTGTTTGACAGGCTCACCATGAGTTATAATTTCGTGAGAGACGAGGGGAGTTCTACCTAAACCTACGGCTTCAGCAGAAATTTCAGCAAAACTATCTTGTACTATTTGAAGTTCCTTCAACTGTGACTCTGAAAGATGGGACATGTCATTTAAACATGGGACTGGACCGGAAAGAACGGAAATACTGGCTAACGATCTGTTTGAAGGGTGACCTGATTGACCAAATAACTGGGGAGCTATATTGAATGCTCTCCAAAAATCCACTCCCAAAAGGAAAGCTGGTTCAATTAAAGGAAGAACTACAAAGGAAATCGTATCGGTTTTATTGTTGCAAGTCACCTCAAGTTCTATTTGACCGACGGCTTTGTGAACGGTACCATCGGCGGTAACAACGCGCACGGGAGAAGGCATTAATTCCGCCCCCTGAGAAAGAAAATGTTTGTGGGCGTGGCGCCCTAACACGGAGATAACAGCTCCACTGTCTAATAATCCTCTGAAAGTTAATTGGGAAATTCGAAAATCAATGTATGGTCGACCGTCTCTACCTAAGGATGAATCGAGTTTATGTACCTCTAGTGTGTTGAAGAAAAGAGCCACACTTTTCAACCATTTCTCGCGTTCTGATTTAGCTGATTCGGCGGAAGGGATGAAAGAAATAGATGATAATCCAGCTGACTTAGAACCAGGCGGACGGCTTCCTACAAATTTCGGTTTGTTAGCAGATTTGGAAATATTGGGTGGAGGACGAGAGACATCTACTACCACCGGAGGATTTGAGGTGTTACGGGGAATAACAGCTGATGGGCGAGTCGAGGGAACTCGACTATAACAATCTCTTTGGAAATGACCCTTCCTGCCACATTTATAACAAACAGAATCCTGTTTAGCAGTGTTCTTGGAAGAAGAGACAATTCCGACCGCGGTGTTTCGTCTTGCTCGGTAAAATGGTTTGTTAGCCGGAACGGGGGAACGTGAAGTAGTACCATAAATAAGATCAAATTCTCTACAAGCCTTTTCTAAACCTTCTATGGTATCTGATCCAGCTGCCAAAACAGCAGGGGAATATTTCGGTAATAGACCCTGGCGCAATGTAGTTAGAATATCAACTGGGAGAAAGGGATTGTTTAAAGTTTCGTTCTCGTATAAGACGCGTCCAATATAAGAGGAAGCGGGCTCATTAGTTCCTTGTTTTAGATTTACAATGGAGAGTTTACGATGCCACTGTCTCGAGGGGTCGTCAAATCTGTCAATCAATAGTTTTCTTAAGGAATTCCAATCCGAAACGTTCCGACACGACTGACGGAACCACGTCAAGGCTTCTCCACTCAATAGTTCGGTAAAAACTCTGGGAAGTTCGTTTTTGGGGAAGCGTCTAGACTCGCAAAGCTCGTCAATTCTTGTCAAAAAGCTTCTAACATTCGAACCGGAAGAACCGTCAAAAGTAATTCTCCAATTTGCTACACTACATGACTGGTCTCGAACAACGTAAACAGTATTGGGCGGGCAAGGAATGAAGTTTTCTTGTACTTGGTTATGAGCTAAAGGTGGCAAGGAAATCTGTTGGCAAATTCTGTTCTCAGGAATTGCGGTCAACTCTGGAGCTTCAGCTAAATTTTCGTAATTTGGCATTCGTCTAGGGGTGCTTACTACTGACGGCGATTGGGCAAGATTTAAATTTGCATTAAAATTACGAGCTTGCGCTCGGAGTGATTGAAAGGCTCTGGCTGGACGAATTCCTCTTTCGCGAAGTTGTTTGGCTAGACTTGCGCTATTTGCTCGCTCAATATTGGGGATCGGTCCATACAGTGAGAAATCCATTTTGAACAATAATGAAAATTTTACGGGAGGGAAAAAGAAGAAGAGAAAAAAAAACTATGAACGCGTTCGCTTATAGTCACCACAGAACTGTGTACATGGACAAACGCTCCATATTTTAATCTCCATTAACAAGCGTAAAGATTATAATCGAGAAATAAAATGAATTTAATCACGGAGAAAAAGGATTGAATAATGCAAAAATTCGGCATACGAAATATTGAGTTATATTTTTTCTAAGTATGCAGGTATGTGATTTGACCTCGCCTCGTGTCGCGAACAAAACAAATATATCCATATTATATGAGTAGACTGGATGCTATGTAGGTATATACATAATATTTCCGACGTCGCATTTCCTGCCGAGGTAGAACAATAATCTACTGCCGCTACACACACACAGACAAACTCATACGTATATCAGAAAAATACCCTGACGCGAAGTATAGGTAGGTACCGCGGTTTCCTGTGCAAAATCTCAAGGTAAGAGTGTCCGTTGGCCGTTGTTATTATTTTTTCTTTATGCAGGTTTATTCCTGCACGTGGAGAGAAAGCGGCCCAGCGTCGCGCTACACATACACAAACACACACAAATACGAGTGGTTGAATACTAGCGGAAACGTCCGTGTACGATTCGCGATGTGCAAAAGAGAAAATTTTTTGTTAAATTATTTTTTCTTTCAATGTTGGATCTGAACAATTATACAATATTTTCTGAAATGTTTTACAATATTAAATCACCAAATCTCCATCCACCTTGTACCTTAGATCTCATCATATACCAAATCACCATTTGAAAATTAATAGAAGTTATCCACCTATCTATTGCAATGGATGTGGACAATACTGGACAAAAGTGGGCAAGGAATTTCAAACGGAAACTTTTAATTGAAAGGGTGCCATGAATGCTATGGCATCCGTGAAACAATATCGAGCTCCACAGCTTGGCTGCGACAAAAATCGAGCTCCACGTTGGCTCGCCATAAATGCCGTGTCCTTTTTGGGGACAACAACATTTGGTTAACAAAAAAAGAAAAGGGAGAAAAGAGGGGAAATTCAGATTAGTCCTCGGAAGGAAAAACTGTACAAATATACTTACTTCTGTTGTGTTTATACTTCTGCCTGGCTAGCATTTCTATGTGAAAGAATAGGACTCTTAATGAGCGGAGACTTCTTAATAAATAGGAGAGATTAGTATCTTCTTTTATGATCTTCAGGGTGTCCAGTAGGGAGAGGAAAATACAAACAACCGAGAGGGGTTGCTGTGATATACTCTTATGTCCAATGATATATTATAATATTGCAATAGATAGTAAAGAGTGTGGTCACTCGGACTCTTCTAAGTTTTATATATAGATTTGCAGATCCTGGTCGGATCGTTCTTATGTATAAGTAGTCTTCTAGGTGCTTGGTGTAGAGGTTAAGATGATGCAATCTTTCATTATTAGGCATTCAGTAGGTACTTGAATGTGGAATGGAAAATATAGGCGATATCAAATCAAAAAGCTAAATGTTATGTTACACACAATCAATATATTATTCTGGATTTTTGATTGACAAGGGGTACATTCATAGGAACATTACTTCTATACTGAAGGTAAAAAGGACAATAAAATTTGATATAAAATAGTTGCTTACATGACATGAATTTGGTCGATGTGATGAGAAGATTTCCAAGTGATGTGTCTGCCTTTTACGGGACGATAATATGTATGTACGTCGTGATCGAATCCGGACGAAGAGGTGGTCCTCAGGATAGATGTAGATTTCGAAGAGTTCAAAGCTCGGGCCCAGACACGAATGGAAGGAGGCGGTCATCAGGTTCGAAACGGAGTAGGCATCATGTAGACGGTAAAGTAATCCTTTACTTTGCTTGTCCAAGACAAGCAAAGGCTCTGGGAGCGGCTGGTATCGAAGTTGAAAAAGTTTAGTAAGATTCGAGATGAACTTGCCTTCGGCACAAGGATAGTCAATGTATAATATATTAGTAGTTCACTTTTGAATTGTCTGAACAATGAAAACAGGAGTCACAGGTGCGGAACAAGATGTTTATGAGTTCGGTTGAATTTCAATTCGTATTTCTTAACGGTTCAATCAAAGGAGCGGGAACAAAAAACAATATGGCGGGTAACACGACCCACGCCAGCACTTATTAAGTGAGAATAAAAATTGATTATTAATGTTATTATAAAGCACATATCACGGCTCACTAATTAATTCCGTCACTGTTATTATAGATTTATTCACATGAAGATTTAAATATAATTTCTCGATTATAACCATTTCGATACATGGTCGTAACGACAGGAGCGCGTCCTGTTAGTAGAGATCGTAAATCAAGAGTGATTTTACAAAACGAAAATGGAATAGGCCCGACTTCTAGGGGCGGGGATAATCTACGCGAGTAGTGCAAAAGTGGGCATATTCGTCAAAAGGAACCAAGCAATGAAATGACCGGCGGTTAAACATGAGAACGGCAGAGGGATTTCTTTCGAGAAGCGGGTCCGTTGACTAAATGTGGCCGATAGATCGAGAACTACAGTGGAGAATGGTTTATATGAATACATTTAAATTGTAACCAACTCGGGCGCATATCTATGAAGGGACCGTGCTGAATTTAGGTACAGATTGAAGGCTAAAACAACGTCGGGTCTTTATGAGACACGACAAACTAAAGGTTCAAATCACCAATGGTTCCAAGGCTGTCTCCTAGTTAGGAGTTACCTAATCTTTGGTAGTTCCTAGCTTATCGTTTTGTTTAAAAATATTTATGTAGTTCCTAGAGCTAGGGACCGTTGGTGAAAGTCACCATTAAAGTATAATACCTAAGTACTTACCAAGTAAGATTCTATTTGTTATAAAAAAAATATTTTAAGTAATAAAGGTATGTACTTGCATTATAATATTTGGCGGTCCGCAGTTCAACCTTTCGCGGTCCGCAAACGGACCGCGGTCCGCCTGTTGCGGACCGCTGCTCTATGATAAGGATACATAATAATTAGGTACCTATAATTAACCAAAGTAGATACTTTTGATAGACATTAAAAACGGATTTTTTTGATAGTCTTAAAAACGCATGTGTTTGAAAGTATGTAGGTACAGATGCTCACACAGCACGGTTTTGTTATGCATTCCCATGTAAATTCTATATCCTGCTTCATCCGTGTCACGTATTAAATTATCCGATTCTATGACACATAACACTGGTTTATACTTATCGCAGAAATATTTGCCGCAGTGCTATATGTGGGTGACGTGTTAGAAATTTACAGCTGGTAAAATTTAAGCAATATACTCAAGCACCATAAGATTAACCTCTTTAAAGATTCAAAATGTGTTGTAAAGGGTTACACATTATACAACCTCTTGACAACCTATATTCTAGTCCAGTTTGCTACTTTGAAGCGAAAATAAGCAAAAATACAATGAAAATATTTCAATTTTTCTAATCCACAAACTGTCGGTTTGTTGAAGAGAATTTATTTCTCGAGACAGATCGGCAGTATCGAGCCAAGATACGTCAGATTTGTATGGTCAGGTCTAGATTTTAAACGGTTTTACAATTTTTGATATGGATTTACTCAGAATTCGGAGGAGAACATTTAGTGTGTCTGTGTGTGTGTGTGTGTGTCCGTCCCCCCCTTATAACTTTTGATTCGCTTGATACACAGATCTTAAAATTTCAGAAAATATTGACTACTTTAAGCCTACAAAACTTAAATACCTACTCAGAATTTTGAAATTTTCTTTCTGTCAGGGGTAATCAACCTTTGAATTTTTACTTACTTTTTTCATATATCTCGAAAACTATAAAAGCTAGAACCCTAAAAATGTGTGTATGTAGAAAAATCTAATATCTCAAATTAAATTAAATGAAAAAGTTCCAAGATTTCTCAAACTTTTTTTATAAAGAAAAATATTTTTTTAATGACAAATATATGAGTTTCAATGCCTATATTTCAGAATTTTATAAAAATATAGAAAAACGCCGAAACACATCAACTAGATAATTTGATTTTCTATAAAAAATACGTACATTATAGCAGTACATCTCAAACTTTTCTTAAGAATTTTTGTAATTGTTCAATTTATTGACGGAATCGTTTCATACAATAAACATACCGACTCAAGCCATCGACAGTTGGATTTCATGTTTACATGCAACTAGTTAGTATATTGTTGAGAGTTGAAAAACAAAAATACAAGGCCGATCAGAATGATAGTTTCACGTGTAAAATGTAAGTGAAAAAGGTGAGGAGGATCTAGAAGGGTTGTAAATAAATTACAAAGGCTTCAGATCTCATTAACAACCTTTTTTAGTGTAACTACTAACTAATGTATAAATCGTCGATGCCAGAGGTATAACAAACAGTCGGTCGAGGAGCGTGCCATGACATTTACATAAGGTAATGGTAGGTCTAATCAGAAAACGTAAAACATGAGTTATTCTCGCGGATTCATGTTACATAATGTGAGCCGCAGGTGTAATTAATACCCCACACCTTTAAATCAAGAAGAAGGAATCAGAAGCCAATGGAATTCATAAGAATTCTTTTCAAGAGATAATAGGACATTTAAATGTATGAACATTACTTGGAGAAAACCAAATTAATTATGAAAATGTATTAAGTAGGTATTTTAATATATTACTAGCAGTTATATTATGTACTTCCTTTTTGACCCCACTCATGGGTAGAGATGGGCATTATAACGACAGCTGATAATAATAATAGCTAAATAAAAATAACGTATCTAACGTTATTAAAATTAAACGTTATTTATAAATAACAGTTGAATGAAAATAATAGCCTACCCCTATTATGTATATGTCAGGTAATATTATGGAACTGAGCGTATGGAACGACCTTTTTTTTTTTTTTTTAGGAAAAGTAGAGACTCCAGATACCAAATTTTGAAAACGACCTTTTTTTTTTTTTAGGAAAAGTAGAGATTCCAGATACCAAATTTTGGAAACGACCTTTTTTTTTTTGGAAGAAGTTAAGATCCCAGATACCAAATATAGCTTTCAGCTTTTAATATTAACGTTATTTTCAATTAACGAAATGGCTATAACGTTTTTGAATTTAAGCCGTTAGTTCCATCTCTACTCATGGGCATAGGGAAACAACAAGAGCTCTACACTGCGCTTGATATTGCGATCTGTCGATTACGCAGATGTATAAAAAAATCAATCAAGTTTAACTGACGGTAATGACCGACGCCGGCTTTCATACTGGAGGTCGTGAGTTCGATCCAGGTGCCGATCACCTTCCTCTTTCACGACACAAGCTTTAAGTAGCTTACTGTGAAAGAGTCAAAAAGCGTATTTGTAATCACTTTGAATGAGCACTTTTTTATGATGAATGTGGGTTTACTCAAAGTGAACACAAATACGCTCTTTGAAAACTTTCAAACTTGGGTTGTGTCGTGAAAGAGGAAATGGTCGGCACCGGGATTCAAACCGACGACCCCTCAGTACGCTATGCGTACGAAAGCCGTCGACATACCTCTGCAGCCCGATTCACGGAAAAGTTTAAGTCTAAGTTTAGTTCGAAGTTCGAACGAAGTTCGATTCAAACCCTCCGTGAATAGGTACATAGACTGTAGATAGTCGCCGCCTACAATAATTATTATTACCAGCAGCCCTATTCACAAAAGTTTGAATCGAACTTCGTTCGAACTTCGAACTAAACTTAGACTTAAACTTTTCCGTGAATCGGGCTGCTGGGCTACCAAACACTTTGATAAAGTTTTAATATGGATTAAAAATATGTTGTAAATATTCAAATTAAATGTTGTTTATAAACATTCACCATTTCATTGGTATATACAATAATAACAATATGGTACTGTCATACAGAAACATTTTCACTGCGAAACTATTCAACGAGTTATGGCTTTCTCTCTCATGATCAAATTGCGTTCACAACTCATTTCTAAATTAAACATCAAAACACAGCCGACGGATGTGATGGGTCAATAGAGATATCACAGTCACAACGGATATCCATTCCAAATGATTACATGCGGCCTTACTTAATTAAATCATTACAGCCGAATGAAACCATCAGAGTTACAGTAGTAATTAAAGCATGACCAAGAATGTGATAAACAATCATAGGAAGCGCCCATAAAAATATCTCGAGATGTGTAGGATATTCAAGTCATATTTATTATTATTCTTATGAACACAGTTTGGTATAACCAAACTTACATATCGCGAGATCTGTCTACCAGTTTTGTAACAGTGGTTTGTAAATGAGCTCTTTTAATCATATAGTCATATTTTTATAGGCTATGTGACATTGACCTAAAATTCAATATAATTATTTATCATAATATTGATTTTGAGTGTCTTGAAAAAAGTATTGGGGATTTGAATAATCCTTTCGTTGTATGATAATATTGTTAAAAACATGCAAAAACAATTGATTGAATGAGGACCTTCTATTTTAACCAGTTTAAAACAGTAATTAGATAAAAAGGTATTTAACACGGTAAATTGGTAGAACACGGTACCTTTAGACGGAATGAAAAGATGGATACTTAGACAGTTGTTTATATTTTAGGCTAAACAAAGCAGTAAATTTAGGTTTATAATAATATGACCAAATAAAAAAAAACATTAGTGCATCTTCTAAAACTACCAAAATTATTAAGGCACAGCAGGATCTGAAATTCGCAGGACTTGCTATCCAGAAATACAGATCTATGATAAAAATGGAGAAAGAGAAACAAACTTTAGATTACTTCCTAGATGAGTATATGGGGCCGATTCATGGCTATAAGAGCACTTCTTGAAGACTGCAGAGAACCCAATAGAGTTGACGAAGAATTCCTAGACTATTTGAATTAGAGACCAATCTTAATATGTTTATGGCTGGAAAAAGAGTGGCATTATTCATGTAAACGCATTTCACAATCACGTTGAATTCTTCAGTTGGTAATATCTGGTGTTCTATGTTTTATAGCCGAGTAGGTCCGAGATGTGAACATCCTGTCGGGATAACGGCGATCCAAATAAGTCAAAGGAAAACATAAATCAAACGGATACACTTCAACTCCATTAAAACAACTTGTCAAGAGGAAGTCCATCTACTTTAATAAAAAAAATCTTTACTGTACGTATGTATGTTCGTGGATGTTTTCTGTCGGTATCTTGTATCTTATAGTTACCAAAAATCGTGATTTTTTTTATTAAAATCTACCCATAGTTCAATTGCTAAAATTAAATGCACTAAAGACTTTAATCTTCTTCTTTGAATAGGTTTAAGTAATGACGTGTTTTTTTATTGTAGAGAGGTTTACCTACTGGGACACAGAGGTCCAATAATTATTGTCTCGTCAACTGTTGAAGGATGATACCTGTAGTAGGAGTCTACCACCATTCCCTTTTTTGCAACGTGGTCTCGCCAAAAGCGTCTTCTTGTCCTACCCCACCTGACAGTGTCTTATAGTAGTCTTATAGTTTTTTCTTTCAGTATTGCAAGATAACCTATGACAGTGTTGAGTATTATATGCCTCAATATCTTAACCGCGGTTCCCAGCAGTGCTTTAGTAAGGCCTGTGTCAGCTCTGGATTAAATTCCGTAAGTTATGATTGGCCTGACACAGGGTTTGTAAATTCACACTTTGCTTTCCAGCCGCATAATATTATTATGCTTATTACCCCTATACAAAATCTTTCTAGCTTCCAGGTATTATTGCTGCTTTACTAGTCTGTTCGTGGACTACTTTGTAGCGATCAGTTTGGGGTTGATAAAATTATTCAATGACTTAATTTTTCTCACATACTAGGTACCTACTTATAATGAAGCACGAAAAAAGAGAATATTTAACATGCATTTGTCAAAGATTTATAAGTATCTACGAGTAGTTTTTTTTTTAACTTTAGCAGTGAAAGACAGATTGATATCCCATTTTTTTTTTATCAATTGCCCCCTACAACACCGCGACCCTTGTTGGGTCTATTGTGTTTGCCATTTTGATTACATAATGCCGTCTAGCCCAATGTCCACCCACAAGTTGACAATGTTTTTTGTTATCCCATACTTAACTGTGGAATTTTAATAAAAAAAAATTTAATTTAAAAATAAGAGAAAAGTAAACCCCGAATCATGAAAAACATACCCCCAGATCTAACACCCTTTGCGTAATGTGTTTGTTATAAGTTACTTTTAAGATAAAATTGTAACTTAATAAAAATAATAAAAAAAAAATAATAAGTTACCATTAAAAAGAAAGGTAAGGTCTTAACTCATTTTATTAATCATGGAATTCTAAAACAAAAAGCCATTAAACTTTTATTAATATTTGCAAAAAACGATCTTTGCCAACAGGTGCGATCGCTGGTTACATAAAATAGATAGAATTGTACTCAGAATAGTCATTATTGTGTTTCTATTTTTGTAAAAATCTGTTGATATTTGTTGGAAGCTAAACTTTCTTCAATGTTTTTTATTGATTTTTCTTTGTAGACAAGGATGAACATATATTCTTAATTGGTAGATATCTAATAGATTAAGATTTTTTTACGAAGTTACACAATTAGTAAGTACCTATAGGTACTTACTTTGAGCCTTTTTGTAAATTGGAATATCCTACTTAAAAATAAAATTGGATCCATGGCTGGAGTTCCATTTTACACAGGTTGTTACTATATGAAACTGTTGATGGAAAGACATATCCGAAACCGGTTGAATGTTTTAAGAATTGTATTATGTAGGTACCTACCTACTAATTTTCTGATTTGCGTAGTTTAAATATTAATTTACTAGTTTTTTTAAAGGCGCCCGTGGCGCCCACCTATGGCCTTTTCCTGCAAACATTGCTTTCTCATAGCTGAATTCACATGCGAGACTTCAACATACTTGGTTGTTTTAACTCTTTATGAAAACTCAAAAACAACAAACTTTTAATTACAAACTTTCCATTCAAATAGCTTTTAACATGTGGGTATTTAACTGTTTGATCGCGTGTGTGCGTTAGTTTTCTGATTTAGTAAACTTTTTCATGCAAACTTTGCATTTGTATGGCTTCTGTACGCTATTAATTCACATGAGAATCTTTAAAAAAATACTTTAGTATGCAAACTTTTTATTGCAAACATTGCATTCGTATGGCTTTTCTCCGCTATTAGCACTTGATAATAGAACTCTATGAAAATTAAAAAAAAACTTGAACTTTTTATTACAAATTTTGCATTCAAATGGCTTTTATCATGAGTTATTATTTGATTGATTAAACTTTTTATCGCAATTGTTGCATTCGTATGGCTTTTCTCCGCTATGGGTTTGCGTGTCATTCTTTGGTCTGCGAACTTTTAATTGCACACATTGCATTAGTAAGGCTTTTCTTCCCGTTGTAAGTACCTAAGTTATGATTTGGTAAACTTTTTCATGCAAAATTTGCTTTCTTATAGCCGAATTCATATGTGCGACTTTAAATCACTTGCTTAATTGAACTTTTCATGAAAACTCACAAAAGAACGTTATCTTTTTACAACAAACTTTGCATTAAAATGGCTTTAGAATGTGAGTGTTTTAGTAGAGGAAAGTCACCAAATATGGAATACCATTTTGTTTTTGGGATATAAAAAATAAACTTCATATAAATTAAATCAGTTTAATGTTTTTACTAATCAGTCATACATTTATATGTAGTAATTAACAGCCTTTAATCAAATATATTAGTTATCAAATTAAAATCTAACACAAAAAACAATCTCACAAATTAGTAACCAAATATGGAATAGGTACCCATATATAGAATACAAGCATAAATCAACATAACAATAACAAAAATGGACATTAATATCTTTGAGATCAATTAAATGAATATAACATATTGTGATCAATGAAATAAGTTACATAATTACTTGCAAAAGTCACAGATCCAAGTATCAAACTCTGGACCAGCACAATCATAATGTGCCCAGAGCCCACACATCAAGCATTTAATCCAGCTTTCTCCACTTTTATCCATGGAAAAAAGTCTTGAACAGAACATACATTCTGCATCAGCAGAGTCAGGAGGTACTTGGTCCATCAACTCATCATGTTCACTACCTTCATCAAACTGGATAACGTCTAGTTCCTCAGAGTCTTCTTCTTCACTATCATCCTTATTTTTCTTCGTTTGTTTGTTTCTCTTCGCAGTTTTCTTCTTATTCTTTGTCTTGACTAGTTTACTTTCTTTTTCTTGTCTCTTCATATTTTTATTTTCTAAATCATTTTTGTAGGGAGAAGATGTTATGACTGCTGCTACAGCAGCTTTTCTTCCTCTGCTAGATACTTTTCTTCGTTTCTCTGGCACTGGACTTATGGCATGCGGAGACACCAGACCCAAACTGCTGCGATTAAGCCCAGAAGTCGAAGGTGCAGGTTCAGGTTGTAAATTAGCAGTTGTTTGTGGTGCACGTATTTCTACCAGAACTTGACCAGTTTCAGATCTTGATTCCAGCGGAGGGATATTGGTTGTACAACCATCTATTACAGCATTTTGTTGCGCAGCAATAAAGTCCACATCACTGAAGACATTTTTATTTAAAGGCCACAATCCAGTGACTTTGAACCCGTTGGCTGCAATTTCGCCTGTTTGTACTTTCAAATAGGATTTGCCAAACAGCTCCACAATATCATATGGACTTAGAGGTCTGTTGTTGTCTCTAATCCACATGCGTATTTCCTCACTATAGTATGTTTTTAAAGGCCCCATGAAAGTCTTATCTAACGGCTGCAATTTATGAGTCGTATGAGGAGGTAACGAAACTATGTCCACGTTATTTTCCCTAGCAATATCTATTATATCGATATTGTGAGTATGACTATAGTGTCCATCTAGTATCAGTAAAACCCTCGATTCAGGAGTCGGGTTGGTGTGTTGAATAAAGTGCTTGAACCAGTCTGTAAAGATGTTCATTTGTATCCACCCTGATGGATGCGCAACTCCGACTGATCCTGGAGGACAGCCTCTCATTAGCTGAGCACTCATATTTTTTCTGGGAAAAATAATGAATGGTGGCACAAAATGACCAGTAGCATTCATGCAAACAACTATTGTCATCAGAGATCCTCTTTCTGCTGAAGTCAGTGCAGCTACCTGGCGTTTACCTTTGTGGCCGATTATTTGTGGTATCTTACTTTGTACTATTGTGAGGCCTGATTCATCCACGTTGTAAATACCTTTTGGTGGATAGTTATTTTTAGTGTAAAGCTCTTCAAGGAGGTTGAAAAAGGCTTCCACTTTTTCTTTATCAAATCCAAATGCTCTGGCAAATGATGTACCAGTTGGTCTTCTTATCGAAAGTTTATCTTTATGACGATTTAAAAATAACTTCAACCACTTTTTTCCAGCCATACCAGATTCACCGAAGGGATTCTGCAAATTGTTTCGCTTTGCTAGCATGAACGCCATACGGCGAAGATCAGTTCTTGTTAAACCGTGAAACTTGCTCTCCATTATTAGTATGTATTCTACAAGCTGACGTTCAAGTTCGGAGCCCAAGATAGTTTTTCGTCCTAATGTAGTAGCTGCTGCCACTTCTGGAGACTGTTCATCTTTTTGGCAGAGACGAAATAAAGTTGTCCTAGGCACTTGAAAATGCTGTGCCGCTTTCAAATACCCCATTTTCTTTTCCCGGACGATTTTTATAGCTTGTGCCATTTTTTCTTCATCCCAGGTTTTTCGTTTGGTTGATTGCGAATCGGACATTCTAAAAACAAACATTACATATATTTTTAAAGAAATAATAGCAAGTATCTATCATATGAAAAATTAAGACCTAATTATGGAATATTCCATAATTAGATACCGACGACTGTCCATATTTGGATTTTTATACTAGTTCATACTCTTCTAAATATTTTTTCAAGTCACAATATTTTAATGACAAAAGATCACAAAATGGTGAAATAAACATAATACCGATATACTAAATAGGGAGTCTCGTTCGCCGCTTGCCGATGAACAGTCGTGCGGTCTGTGCAACGTCGCTTATTTTCAGTGTTTTTTTTGTCATATCGTTAAAAATAAAATTACTGGAGTCGGTCGTAAAAAAAAAAACAAAATTTATTTCTATTTTTTGGTTTACTTTTTTATTTTTGATTAATTTGTTTTGGTTGTTTGTCTTCTTTTGGTTTCGGAACAAGTAAGTGTCCTCCACTATGGAGGAAGCAGGCCAGCCACCAGACCCACCTGATGGCAGAAAACGGCCACCACCTGTCAATATAGACCACGATGTTCCTAGGAAGGTCGTGGCCTTTACACCCAACGAACCACCATCCACGCATCTCCCACCCTCAGAATATAAAATATTTTCTACAGGCCCATTCGTCGTGTACCTTCAGAATCAAGATACCTCCTCCACAATTCACCCGCTGGTAGTTGGTCGCCTCCTACATACAAATAAATTTACAGGTATTGTCAACGGCTCAATAAAGGCAGAAGGTAAGTACAAAATTTGTCTATCTTTTAAAACTGCAAAGCAAGCAAACGAATTTGTTAAAAATGGTGAATTCTTGTCATCTCAAAGGCTTAAGGCTTTTATACCAGCACATAAACTGGTTAAACACGGAGTTATCCGCGGAGTTACCGAGGATATTGACATTGAAGACATAATTAAAGATGCTCAATTGCCGGATGGTTTCGGCAATATCGTAAAAGCAAGAAGATTGAGCCGAAAAGTAAAATCCGACGAAGGGACTACCTGGAAACCTTCCCAAACACTGGTCTTAACTTTTGAGGGACAGCGCATTCCTGAACATATATTTATGTACCATAATGCTTTCCGTGTAGAACAGTATGTGTTTCCGACCGTATTGTGCTACAACTGTTGTCGATTTGGTCATACAAAAACGAAGTGCCGCTCAAAACCCCGCTGCTATAAATGTGGAGAACAACACGCTGGGGATGAATGTAACGTTTCGTCTCTGAAATGCGTTAACTGCGGAGGTCAACACTCTGCATCGAACATATCGTGTCCCGAACTCAAAAGACAACAAAACGTTAAAAAGACTATGGCAACAGACAATATTTCATATAAGGAGGCATTAGATCTCCATCCAAGCATCTCCTCCACTTACGCTGGAAAAACAGCTTTTACTGCGCCAAATAACTCATACTCCGGGACGTCAATCATTTCTCCAAGATCAACTCGCCCAAAATCTCCGCGACAACGCTTGTTTATTCCACCCACACTTTCCCCAAAAGAGCATGAAAGCAACCTCATGTATACGAACGGGGAGCCCCTTAAATTTAAGGATGGCTGCGCCCTTAACTCCAATAAGACCGACGACAAAGACTTAACCACAAAATCTTTACTTATAGAAAACCTTTCACTTCTTTTGCTTAACCTTATTTCAAATAACGAAAAAAATTCACCGTCCATCGCTGCTAACCTCTTAAATTATTTGAATGAATTCTGTAAATCTAACAATGCCTCAAATTCAACAGATAAAGATCTTACAGTGGAACTGTCGTAGCGCGAGCGCTAATCGAGACGACATTCTACTTCTAATTAAAGAACACCAACCTGACATTGTTGCACTTTGCGAAACTTGGTATACATACAATTCTTATGTTTCCTTCCCTGGCTTCTCTTGTCATAGGAATGACCGCCTTGACGGGAGAAGTGGGGGTGGAACTGCAATTCTAATTAAAAATTCCCTCTACTACAAAGATATTCCTATCTCCTCTCCTTTAAATGTGCAGCTATCGGCTGTAAATTTGGGAGACATTTCAATAGTTTCCGCATATATCCCCCCGCGTAACTCCTTTGATGAAGTATTCTGGAAGAACACGTTCTCCAAACTAGGTAACACGTATATTATCTTAGCAGACTTTAATGCACATGGCATGCCGTGGGGATGCGCTTCAACAGACTCAGCCGGAAGAGGAGTAATTGACGTAACAGATGAACTAAATCTATGCATCCTTAATGATGGAAGTGCCACCCGATTCTCCCTCCCTCACCAAAACCAAAATGCTCTGGACATCTCTATTTGTACTGGTGATATCGCATCATTGACATCGTGGAGGGTTTTGGATGACACAATGTCGAGTGATCATTACCCCATTTTAATCGACATTAATAATAAATCACAACATCCTAGGCCCCAGAGGAATCGTAAAAGATACTGCACTCGATTTGCTGACTGGTCGAGGTTCTCTTCAAACTTAACCAACTTTGTTGACACGATGTCGCCGCTTCAACATGAAGCAGAAGCTTGCGCTTCGCAGATTTACGACATATTCGACAAATCGGCAAAAAACACTGTACCACGGACAACGTCCATGGCAAATAACAGAAAACATCCGCCATGGTGGGACGTCGAGTGCGACGAAATGGTTAAAAATAGGGCACGTACTTTAAAAAAATACAAAAAAAATTTGACACCGGACAATTATTTGGAGGTTAGAAGGGTGCAAGCATTGACAAAGAAATTATTGAGAAAAAAGAAACGTCACGGATGGTACAACTTCTGCAAATCATTGTCCCCGGATACCAACATTTCGGAGATATGGCAGTCAATTCGACAATTCCGAGGAGTTTACTCCCCAAAGTCAGACCCGTGGAAATATTATTCATCGTGGATTGCGGGCTTTGTAGGGAGGCTGGCCCCGGACTACGTCCCAAATCTGTCTGAGATTCAAAAAGAGAACACTTACAATACTGAAGACTCCCATTTTTTAACATCACCGTTTACCCTCGACGAACTGAAATCAGCTATTAATTGCTCAAACGATTCCACACCAGGTCCAGATAACGTCCCATACACATTTTTCAAACATTCTCCGGAGGAGTTTCTGGCTTGCATTTTGAACCTCTTTAATTCAATAATGAATTCTGGAAATATTCCTTCGGAGTGGAAAAGTCAACTAATTGTCCCCATCCCAAAGCCTGGAAAAAGCCCCTTTCTGGATAGCTCTTACAGACCAATCGCACTATCAAGCTGCTTTCTAAAATTATTGGAGCGCATGCTCAAATGTAGACTGGAATGGTTTTTGGAGAGCAATGATACAATACCGGAGTGGCAGTGTGGGTTTCGGAAAGGGAGATCATGCATCGATAATATTGCGATGCTTGTGTCGGATATTATGCTTGCAAAAACTAGCGGAAAGGCGACGGTTGCATGTTTTATGGATATCCAGAGCGCTTATGATAACGTCACACTACCCATACTTTTTAAAAAAATGCTGCAGGCTGGTTTGCCGAAGCAAATTTGTTATTTGATATTTAATATAATGTCAGAACGTAGAATCATCATAGATACCCCAGATGGAAGTATCTTCCGAAACGTATATAAAGGACTACCACAAGGGTCTGTTCTAAGCCCGATATTGTTTAATATTTACACACTTGATATTGGTCAAACAATCGCACCTGAATGCTCAATTTTGCAGTATGCTGATGATCTTGTTGTTTATTGTGCTGAAAGCATTATATCTAAAGCTGCTGTTAAGCTCAACGAAACTATGAACTCTATAAATGAATGGCTCATTAATAACGGCTTTTCTTTATCAGCGTCCAAAAGCCAATTAATTGTTTTTACAAACAAGCACCGCGTTCCACCAATATCCATATCAATCAACGAGGAGGAGATTCCAGTCAGGGAATCTATACGGTTTCTGGGAATAGTATTGCAAAGGAAGTTATCTTGGAACATGAACATTGACAGCATCATTGCTAAGTGTGAGAAAAACTTAAACATCATGAAAGCCGTATCAAGAGTGTGGTGGGGCGCACATCCCTCCACTTTAAAAACTCTCTACATTGCACTCATTCGTAGCCACTTGGAGTATGGAGCCTTTTTAATGGAGCCACTCCCACATTACCTCTCAGTAAAATTAGACAGAATTCAATCAAAATGTTTGAGAATCATATTGGGAGCCATGCGTTCCTCTCCCTTGATAGCCCTGCAAGCTGAATGCGTTGAGATGCCTCTTTTCCTGAGGAGAAAATCCTCCGCACACCGTTTTCTTATAAAAAAAATGAACCAAAGTAATCATCCGATATTTCAGAAAATAAATTCCCTTTCACAACGATATGCAGATTCCCCCAAGTATGCAAACAAACTTCCACCTCTACTGTGTAATTCATTAGAGTTAATAAATGACAAATTTGAATCCTGCTTCGCTCACACACTTCCAATATACTCAATTCCTTTCGACTCATTAATGTATTCCCCTTTAATTATACCATCCATAAATTTAGACAAAAGCCACGCATCTCTTTCCCCTAAACATGTGAAAAATATTTTCCAAAATGAAGTTTCAAACCGCTGGCCAAAATCAGTATTATTTTACACAGATGGGTCCAAAAACTCTGTTGGCGGATGCGGTGCCGCTTTTTATTCCCCCGCTCCCAGCATTTACAAGAAATTTCAGCTTCCTCAGATTTGCTCTATTTTTACAGCGGAATGCTTGGCAATGAGAGAGGCTCTGAGAGAAGCCATCACATTATTGTCCTCTGATGTTGTCATCTTCACTGACTCCCTAAGCTTGGTTAACGCTTTGCAATCTAATTTCAATGCCCACGCCAACAACCATCTAATTTGTGATATTAAAAAACTATTGTTTATAGCAAACAGTAAAGACATACCTCTATCAATCGTCTGGATCCCATCCCATATTGGAATACCTGGAAATGAAACAGTTGACTTGTTGGCCAAAGAGGCCTGTTCCTGTGGTATTTTCCCTCCATACTTTGCACCCTCCTTAGATGACTGCATTAATTTTTCAGAAAACACAATTAGAACTGAGTGGAACGCAGTATTTGTGGCGTCTCCACACGGTTCTAACTACAAAGAAATTCAACCCTCAATCCTGCCTAAACCGTGGTACCACGGGATGAAATTATCCAAGCTGACCGTCTCTCTCATATCAAGGCTGAGATTGGGACATTGTATCATTGCGTCACATCTTGCCAAAATCAACATTCTTCCCTCTTCCATGTGTGAGTGTGAAAAGGAGGAAGAAACTGTCAATCATATTTTCTTCAACTGCCCTCTCCTACCTAACGAAGAATTTCTACTGGACATTCTGGCGCAGGGAACTACTTTCCCTGTGTCAGTGAATTTCTTATTAGCCCAAAATGACAAAAGAATAATATCCTCCATTGCCAAACATTTAATCAAAAATAAAAAGATGATTTAATACATTAAATGATTTCCAACTTAAAAACTTGAATTTAATGCGCAACTTTTAATTTAATTTCCGTTTACATGACCAACCCCGTTCTCCTTAGTCTTCGCATCGCCTAGGTGTTAGTGACAACAACATTAAATCTATTTTTGGACGGCATCACATCGCTGACGCTCCAGGTGTAGATAACAAAAAATATGATTGAGAATATTTCCTAATTCATTTTGATGATTGTGCATTTTGAATTTATTACTCGTGCTGTATTTTACTTTTTGGTGGGCTGCTTCACCCTTGTTTTGGGTGCTTGCCCAAATAAAATTAAATAAATATACTAAATAGTATAAAACTTATGTATACAAACATAACAGCTGGTAATACTCATTTATTACTTACCTTTAAAATTTTCTACACGACAACAAAACAAAACACGCCTGCCACACATGAAGCGTTCGCGCAACTGACTCGATGGTGTGAGTGCGATAGTTAGTAGACCGAATGAAACAGAAGATGGTCGAGTGTTGCGTTTCATACTTATAGTCTTAGAGAAATGAAGGTATTCCATATTAGGATACTATTTCATATTTGGTGACTTTCCTCTATATGATTGATTAAACTTTTTATTTTAAACATTACATGCGTAAGGCTTTTTCCGCTATTAAGTCGCGTGTGTACGCTAGTTTTCTGATTTGGTAAACTTTTTCGTGCAAACATTGCATTCGTATGGCTTTTCTCCGCTATTAGCACTTGTTAATAGAACTCTATGAAAATTAAAAAAAAAACTTGAACTTTTTATAACAAACTTTGCATTCAAATGGCTTTTATCATGAGTTATTATTTGATTGATTAAACTTTTTATCGCAATTGTTGCATTCGTATGGCTTTTCTCCGCTCAGAAAACTCAGTCACACGCGAACATTTTTTATTGCACACATCAGTGATATGTTATGGTACCATAAAATAAATGGTTATGGTACCATATCTACCTTTAAAGCACTTGATTAATTGAACTCTTCATGAAAACTCATAGAAGAACGTTATCTTTTTATAACAACCGTTGCATTCAAATGGCTTTTATTATGAGTTATTATTTGATTGATTAAACTTTTTATCGCAATTGTTGCATTCGTATGGTTTTTTTCCGCTCAGAAAACTCAGTCACACGCGAACATTTTTTATTGCACACATCAGTGATATGTTATGGTACCATAAAATAAATGGTTATGGTACCATATCTACCTTTAAAGCACTTGATTAATTGAACTCTTCATGAAAACTCATAGAAGAACGTTATCTTTTTATAACAAACGTTGCATTCAAATGGCTTTTATTCTGAGTTATTATTTGATTGATTAAACTTTTTATCGCAATTGTTGCATTCGTATGGTTTTTCTCCGCTATGGGTTCGCGTGTGATTCTTGAGTCTGCGAACTTTTGATTGCACACATTGCAGTAAGGCTTTTTTTCGCTATGAAGTCCCGCTGTGCCTAAGTTATGATTTGGTACACTTTTTCATGCAAAATTTGCCTCTTATGGCCGAATTCATATGTAACTTTAAAGCACTTGATAATAGAACTCCACGAAAATTAAATCTTTTAACATTTTATAACAAACTTTGCATTCAAATGGCTTTAATCATGAGTTATTATATGATTGATTAAACTTTTTATCGCAATTGTTGCATTCGTAGGTCTTTTCTACGCTATAAGTTCTCGTGTGACTCTTGAGTCTGCAAACTTTTTATGTCACACATTGCATTAATAAGGCTTTTGTTCGTTATGATGTCCCGCTCTGCGTATAAGTTTCCTGATTTGGTACACATTGATTTCTTATGGCTGACTTCGCATGTTAGTTTTAAATAACCCGAAAAATTGTTTTTCGCTACATCAAAACCTTTAAAAAAAGTGCTCAGCCACCAGGCATAATAATATTATTATGTTACTGTCAGCTGTCACTGCTGTCAGCCATATTATATTAGAAGAACAATATCATTTGTCTTTAGTTGCGAGTGGCGCGCCATCTAGCGGCGTTAATGACATCAGTCAGTCAGTCAGTCAGGCAGTCAGTCAGTCAGTCAGTCAGTCAGTCAGTCAGTCAGTGAGTCAGTGTTCAAGACAAATATTATATAGATTATACATAGCTTCCATAATTATTATTTGAAACTTTTTCACATTCGGTCAGGTGAAAATTACAATACATTTTTCTCTCGCAATATTAAGATAGGTAGGTACCTATACATAAGGACAGGCACATTATTGTAATATTTCGTTAAGTGTTGAAACGTGTTTATTTTCCAAAAGTAACTGCGAAATTATATGAAATTGCGGAGTTCACAGGCCGAGGGAGACTCTAGGGGTGTTATTATTTTAATAAACGATGTCGTTACTCACACACACCCTCCCACTGTTGTACTGAGAAACACTTGTAATTATTTTAATTTAGAGCAAGACTTATGTACCTACTGCTGGTGGATTTACCTGCGTATAGCTGAGATGTAGGTGTAAGGAAGTTGTTTAATTTAATTATCGCCAGAGAGCGGTAGTGTCGTAAAAGCATCATCACATGTGAATATTAAAGGCTTCGCGGGTTTGATAATATTATAACGAATTAATATAATATATATTTTTTAAATACGACTTACTCCACTTTATCAACGTGTCTTGGGTTTTTCAAATTTTGTCGATCCAAAAGGGTTTTCAAAAAACGAAAAATATATATATATACGTACTCACACGTGCATTTCATAAATTTCGACAGACTTCACAATAATTCTCGAAAAAAATATAAAAAATAATGGCTATCTAATACACAACATTGATGGCTCTTTATCACACGTTTGTATTACACCTCGGTGTTGAGTTCAAAACCTGCTGGGACAAAGTATATTAATTTCGGCATAGGTATCGAAGATTCCAATGATACATGGAAATTAAAGGAATCTGAATTAATTTAGAGAATAATTAAAATTATGTAAAATTGATTGCAATATTGAAAACAAAAATAAAATATTACCTACATAAGCCATCAAAATAACCATAATCCGGTACATAGTACCTACCTAGGTATTATTAATAGAATTTTAAGAAAAAAAAACATCAAATTACCAATGAAATGGAAATAAGCGCATTTCATAGAGGGCATACGTAGTTGACTGTTAATTAAAACGTTCAGATCAATTTAAAAATTAAAGTCCATGAATGTAGGTACTAAAAACTATGGAGTACCGAGACTCATCTCAAGCAGAAAATATCGCATTTAAAAAGTAAAAACATTATTTCACCGGCCAATAGTCATTAAAATTTAATTTTAAAATTACTATTCGATGTTCGAGCTTGTATACTACTACTAGCAATGCTAGCGGGTAATTACTTTTTCCAACCCCATTCATAAAAGTGTACACATATATCTAAAAATATACTATACGCATAGGTACGTAAACAGATTCATAATATCGTCGTTGTGTACACACAGAATTTGAGTTATGTGGAAATAAATGGCAATCAAAATAAGGCATACCTAAGAGTCAATCAGAAAAAAATGTAGGTGTAACAAAGTAGGTTATTCAGATTTCATTGAACACCTTTTATGAATTTTGACAAAGACATTGTGATCGCACTAAACATTAAACTGTGAACAGAAGACGAACGATCCCGTAATGGTTCTAAATTTAATTTTATCTTCTTCGTGTGCCGTATTACTAGGCCTAGACAAATTGCATTTGGCGATCAACTACAAACGAATTCTTCGACAATGTAGAGTAGGAAGAAAATTAACTGTCCACTTTTAATATTTCTATTTAGGTAAGTGTTTTTGTTTGGTTTGAATAATTGTTTATATGTTCCAGTGAATAGTGTTAATAGTGTTAAATTTAAGTACCTGGGAGCAACAATTACCGCCACTGGTGACTTCGGGGCTGAGCTCCCGATACGTATCGGTATGGCAAGTGGCGCCTTCAACAACATGACCAAGATATGGAAGGCGTCGGCGTTTAGTGTCGAGACGAAATGTAAACTGTTTGATGCGTGTGTGTTGCCCATTCTCCTTTATGGGTGTGAGTCCTGGCACCTGACCAAGGCCCAGGCACAAAAAGTCTCATCCTTTGAAATGAAGTGCCTAAGGAGAATTCTGGGCGTAAGATGGTACCACCGCATCACGAACGACGCTATACGCCGGCGCACCCAGCGTGAGCCCATCACCTCTACCATTGTGGGGAGGAGATGGACTTGGCTGGGACATGTGTTAAGGATGCCGAATGACAGTTGGCCGAGGAGAGCGCTGTTCTTCCTCCCATCAGGGTCCCGAAGACGAGAAAGACCCTCTCACACTGTGTTCCGCTCCTTTGAAGCAGAGCTGAGGGACATGGACATGGTGTGGGAGGAGGTCATAAACATTGCGCAAGATCGAGCGCAATGGAGAGCTCTTGTTGCCTCCCTATGCCCCTGAGTGGGGTGAAAAAGGGAGAATTGATTGATTGATTGATTGATGTTCCAGTGAACAGTTAATTTTTCTCACTATACATTGGCGAAATCTTCGTTTGTAGTCGAACGCTAATTTGAATTTGTCTAGACCGGCAGGTCACCTCAACGTTGGAGATCACTTCGGCGAAAGCTTCTCTGTTTTGCGCTACCCGGAACAACCCCTCAACACTTCTTATTTCTGTTCAGTCACGAACAATTCGCAGCCAAGACACTTACCTACAGTCACACCCAAAATTATTATTCTAGATAATAATAATAAAAAACTCTTTATTGGGCTTCAGATACAATACACCCAATTGGCGGGTTTATTGCCTCAGGCAATTTCTGCCAACCAACCAATTGAAAAGAAGTGTTAAAAACTACAAATGATTTAATAAATACATAATAAAATAGACCCATAAATAAATAAATCAATACATAGAGGTATGAAAAGATGGGAAGCAGCTGTTTCCCAGTGGCTTCCCATCTGCCCCAGATGATGATTGGTGGAATCCAATCGAAACGTCGGGCGACCAACGGCTCTTTTCAGAGCCAACCCGAGTATACGGAGTACCCAAAACGTTTCGTATATACACACATTCATTCATTCTCCCTTAAAGGCCCCCCGCACACCGCAAGTCGGAGGAGACCAATCCGCAGCAAACCCGATCCGCACGGAACCGACCCTTTAGCTCGATCAAAGGAGTCAAACCAAAAAGCCGGCCACACACAAATCAAGCCTGCCGCGGATCCCCCCAAACCAACCCACAATGCGGAAGGCCTAAGCCCCACTCAGGAGCATTGGGAGGCATCAAGAGTTCTCCATTGCGCTCGAAGGCGTCCGAGGCTCATTGTGCCTTTTCTGACCGGTGAGGTTTAAGGACGTGAGGTGATCAACCTCATGGTCCCGATCTGATTTTTCGATTTCCTGCCTCTTACCACATACAGTATCATAATACATATGAAATAGATAAATCAAAATAAAATATTTTTGAAGTGCAGAAAATAAGGAGAGGGTATTGGAAAGGGACTATAGGACAGGATTGGTGTTGATCTGAAGGAAATGACGTTTCAATCTCAATCTAGATAGTTTTTTCGTAAATAAGTTTTTAACTTACAAAACGTTTTACCTATTATTCGTGTTTAATTGTGTATAATAAACTAAAAACAATATATAATTTGTACTTAGGTTATTTAATTATCACGATAGTATTATGTCCAATGTAATATTTTAACAAGATTTACTCAAAATATCAAAAATAAGTTATAGAATTTAAATTAGGTACATACACTAAGTGCCTCAGGAGAATTTTGGGTATAAGATGGTACCACCGCATCACGAACGACGCTATACGCCGGCGCACCCAGCGTGAGCCCATCACCTCTACTATTATGTGGAGGAGATGGACTTGGCTGGGACATGTGTTAAGGATGCCGAATGACAGTTGGCCGAGGAGAGCGCTGTTTTTCCTCCCATCAGGGTCCCGGAGACGAGGAAGACCCTCTCATACTGTGTTCCGCTCCTTCGAGGCAGAGCTGAGGAATCTGGACATGGTGTGGGAGGAGGTCATTAACGTTGCGCAGGATCGAGCGCAATGGAGAGCTCTTGTTGCCTCCCTATGCCCCTAAGTGGGGTCTAAAGGGAGTTTGGATTGGATTGGACATACACTAAATTTTATTCAAATCTTAGCATATCTCTCATTCTGCAAATTATTTCAACATAGCTCAAATTCTATGTGCATGTGCAACAATGATGTGGGTACCAGCTACATATATACTTATGAACGTACCTTCTCATTTTAACTGCAGCCAATATCACAGAGATATTTCCAATTTACGAGTGTGAAGTAGCGCAATTTCTCAATAAAACTTATACATTTGAACCGAGTTTACGGGAAACGTTGTATACCTTATATTTACATATTTCAAGGAAAAATATAAATTGTTGAATATATATTGGCATTTTACGCATTGACGTTACAAAAAGATGTAAAAATACAACACAATTCGCTATTTGACGCTGGTGAAACACCTATGAAACATTTTTTTTAATGAACCTTTGTTTTCTCAAATGAAACACAATTCCACTTAAGTTACAAAGAAAGCAAAACTTGATGTTTGAAAGAGGAAGAAAGTCGGCCTCGGGATCAAACCTTCAACTCTCATTATGAAAGTCAATTATTATCAGGTAGGTAATTGCTAGGCTGCCAACTACTTTAAACTGTAACCTGCATCATAGTGAAAAATCTTTTAGTCAATACTATTATAGAATCAGCAAAGCCCAGAATGATTAAAGGATAAGCATCGCCTACCCAGCGATTCCTCGTGGGTCACACATACACACATATATTTAAAGGTATCGCATCAATTATTAGATGTCAATTTAGTGGCTGGTAACCATCCTGCCAACGAGAGCATGTTTGAACAAAACACACTATAATAAAACATAATAACGCTCCGTTAGCATAAAAGTGAAATAGCTATCACAGAAAAATTGAATTAGTAGGTACTTAGTTCTTTTCGATAAAATTTTGACCCTATAATAATATGTAAGTGTAGTCGAAAATATAATCACGTCATATGGTAACGGTTGTCCCTTAGTTAGAATATAATCATCATAGATATCTACAAAATCCAAACTCCCTTGACGCCCCACTTAAGGACATAGGGGGACATCAAGAGCTCTCCATTGCGCTCGATCTTGCACAATGTTTATGAAACATAATAATTCTTCTTTTTTGTGAAACTCATGTAACGTGGTCTAGTAAATGGGTCAGTAATTTCATAATAACGATGTTTTGATTTGACATACGGTGTACAAGACGCATAAGTTAAAATGATAAAATATAACTAAAAAGAATTGCTTCCACCACTGGTAAAATATATCCTTTCCACATCTCAATACGGTATTTCCGCGGATATCCGAACCGTATGTAGGTTGGTGATATAACATGTAATATTTATTCTCCATACAAATGTAAGAAACGCAAATGGATCTCGATACAAAGTTGATGGAATCTGTTACAGGAGCGCAATGTAGGAATGGCTTCAGATTAATCAACAACGCGGCCTTACTTCCCGTTTGGCCTTATTTATTGAAAATATATCGCACTCACTTTTTATTTTGAAATTTTAACCAAAATTCGTAGCAAGCAAAACGAACCTAAATCTTATATACGAGCGAAAGGACGAAACGAAGATCGAAATTATTGTGTTCGATTTTCAAATGGTTTAAATTTGAATTTTGATAGGAATAAATGATCCGTCAATATTCTATAAGAAATTATTTATCTATGTGAATATAGATGCAAGTTAATTTAACTATATCATTATGTCTAAAATCTTACGTCTAGTAATTTTTTAAAATTTTCACTCCGCAAATAAATTCATCTTGATCAAAATAAAAAGATAAATTCATCAAAATAAGATAGGTAAATGACAAAAATGATATCTCCACTGAATCCCTTTTGTGAATGTGGACAGATCGAGACTGTTGACACATTGTGCTGAGCTGTCCCATTAAAAAAATGAGGGATCACTAGAAGAAAATAGCAGGGTGGCGCCTAGGGCTGCAGAGTATCTTAAAAATATTGACACGGGGATAATATAACCCAAAAAAGATCGCACGCATACGCAAGAAGAAGAAGACTGAATAATAAAAGTACCAGTTTTTTAATGTAGGCATCTGAGGAAAAAATGCTTGCAAGAGTTTGTAGTTTTGATATAAAAGCGGTATTCTTTAAAAAATCGAATCGGGTGATCAAAAAGGGTCATTTTAGATGAATTATGATGATTTAAGCGGAACTGTCAGTTTAAAAGCACTTTTTAAAATACATTGTAGAAGATTTCTTACGAGACTTTTACATTCGCAATCGGTTAGTGGAAAAACAAATTAACGATTTTAATATTTATTCATTCATTTATTTATTTTTATATTTATTAATTTATGGAATCTACGGGCTAGGCCTTTTACATGTTAAATGTTCCATAGTATACTTCAAACTAGAAAAAGATATAGCAAATTATTTAGACAACAACGGTAGCCCTAGTATAAGTTTTTGATGATCGAATATCGAAACGATCATCGAAAGAGTTTCGAAAAATGTTCATACTAAAATGAGAGAATGATTCGATCGTATGATTTAAAAACACTATTTGCACCCTAATAAGCGCTTATTTGTGTGCAATTAGCTTACGATAAAACTCGTACTAGCCCCACGGTTCAATTATATAAATTTTATAAAAATATATATGAAAATATAATTTTGAAAATAGTCATAAAACAATAAAAACAACAACAAAAACACAAAAAATATATATTATGGTCACACAAGAAACATCGAGATAAAAGTGAACATATTTAAAACAAGTCCGAGTACCGGTAAGACAAAAGGGACATCTGATACAAAAGAAAAAAAAAACATATTTCAATAATATTATAGGGTCAGTAAGTACCTATACAGTATACACTCAGTTAAAATCAACATCAGGCAAGTCATGCACGAAACAACAAAGTCAAAATCAAATCGAAAATTCAATGAGAAATACGGCCAGGAAGGAATTCCAAACATCTTGTTACTCTGTATATTTACTGCTTATTAAAATGCCAATCCTTTAAAATTTATAAGAATTTGTTTTAAAATTCTCAATCATAATCTAAAAAAACATCATTTAGATTCTCTAAATTCTACAGCGTCTGTGAGAAGATACGAGTATTATATATCATTTATTGTCAAACATCCCCTACGGCGCTGAAGCGAACCCGTCTTTAAATACGATGACAACCCTCTACGATTATCCCCCATCTATCTATAATATTATAATATTGTTATAGCAACGTTTTGAAACTTTCCAGAGTACACTCAAAGTTGTCGCCGCCAGTTTAGAGAGCTACTTCTAATGACAGCTTTTCATATCCAGACATTTTGACAAGATCGGGAATTAAGAGAATTTCATCCACTTTATCAGAGAACAATATGAATTTTTGTTTTTTTTTTGTAAGGACAACAAATATTTCTCACTAAAATTATCAACATAATTAATCATGAAACGGGTAGTTTATTTCTGTTTCCACAGATTTCTATACACAACATAGTACCTACCTCGACTCGTATTCAAAAGTTATGCCTAAATAATAATATGTCAATACTAGCTGACCCGCCCGACGCGACCTTCGACCTAAATCAGAATAAAAAATTAACTTTGACTTACTACATGAATAAAATGTGATTTACGACATTAACACTGAATTAAATTTAGCTAATAATTTATTGCACTATGTAATAGTGATTCGGATGCGGGATGAAGTTGATGGGTCATAAGTTTTTGAAATCAAAACAATTCCTCTATGATTGCTTTACTTTTTAAAAAATACAAGAGGTGGCGGTGCAGTAGGAAATAAATCACATGTGAAGCCTGTTAACTTAGTGTATTGTTGAAAGAATTGAACTTATTTAAACCTAATTTTTCTGAATGTAATAATATGTTGAAAAAGTGGTTATATTTTTTACTGTTGACCAAAGATGTTCTTTATTATTTATTGAAAAAAGCAATTTAAACTAAATGTATCCCGGCCTTTTTCAAAATATTCAAATTTACTTATGAATCTAAATACCTACGTAGGTACATAAAAATCTTTTTTCCAAACATATGTCAAGGTAAATGAAACACTTTTTTTTCTACGAAATATTAAAAGGGTAATCGTTGAAAATAAAAATCTATGTTTGGTTTCAACTTTGTCAGAACTAATCGTTAAGTTTGAGTTTTTGTTTATATAGAATCCCTCTGTATCAGAAATCGAAAGGATCAGTAATAAATTACTGAACATACAAGGACGTAGAGTTTATCAAAACACCTTTTCAGGTTTTGCATAATCCGCTATTCCTTGAGGCGATTAAATAACAACATTCCCAAGATCTTTAGCCTGACCTAACTGACCTTATCAGTACCTACCGTAGAAAATTATTTCATGAATGCGTATAACTTACCATTATGAAAAAAGATTTAATGATTTATAATAATACGTTAAGGAAAAACTTTGTGACAATTTTTACGAAAATTGCGCGGACGGAGGAGTATGAAATTTCGCAAACTTATAGTTTATATAGAGAAGGGGTGGCGAATGCTAATATTTTTTAAATTTTGCACAAAAATAGATTAAACCAATCAAAAAAAACATTACGCACACTATTGTAATGTTATGTTTTTCATACTCACACACACTTTAGTGTATTTGACATTATTTGACACAGATCTTTTGTTTATCTATGGTCAAATTGAGAATAGATTCATATTTTTTTTGTATTAAATAACCATAGAAAAAACTTTGAACATATCAACATTTCAAATTTGACGTATCTATGTAATTTTTTTTTAACGGAAATTGTGAAATCGCGTTTGCTCAATAGTTATGGTCGAATTTCGAGCAATAGCCGACCTCTAGTATTTATAAAACAGTGAAGCGAAAGTTAATAAGAAGCTGATTGATTTATTGAAAATTAGTGAGGAAGTGTTTGATAATTAATTGCAATAACTAAAACATAGAAGTGGATACATAAAAAAAAAAAATAATTGGCAGCCATTTCCATTGAATATATTTACTACTTTTATATTTGTAAATCAATATCCATTATTTCGTATAATAATAATTTTATGACAAAAGGATTATTCAATATTCATTCAAAAATATCCAGACTACAATATTAATATAGTTTGAGTAAGTATATTATTATTTTAAGCTCTAGATATAAAAATGAAGCCTATAATTTTTTTATATTTACGAAGGTTCTTATGAAAGAAAAAAAAATATGCAAGTTGGACGAAACATTTAAAAATTAAAATAAAAAAATGAGGTTTTGCTAACAAATTTCTGAGGACTTTCGTTTCGTTCATTCATAGCGAAACTCTGTTTCTTGGAGGTAGCGAAAAAAAAAATAAAAAAAAAATAATAAAAAATTTCGTTGGTGCGATGGAGATTTTTGGCTCTTACAGTATCGGCTCTGGGCTTAAGGTAAAAATACGTAGATTAGAAAAATTGAATCACGTCAGCTGAATGATAATCGTAACCAAAAACAATGTCCTAAGCAACTGTCCAGATGGTCGTAGGAATAGAAGAAGACCCAAATTGAGATGGCTGGATGACATGGAAGAAATCAGAGCGATTGGAACTGGAGAACAGCAAAAGAAAAGAGAGAGGAATGGAAAAGATTTTTCTTGAGGAGGCCAAGTCTCATAAAGGCCACTGATGATGATTTCACTGAAGTGTATTCAAATATCTATAAGACAAAAAAAACATTCATAAACTATGAATAACCGATAACATTTCAATTTCATATTATAACAAAAATGCGAAGACAACACTGTATAGTTGAATCGTGTTTATTTTACATCGTCTAGTCTAGACAAAAATGTCAACATTTTATGGCAATTTAATAAGATAGAAGACCTCCAGTGAGAGGGGGATAGAAAAGATAATTTAATAATGATTGAAGGGTGTCCGTTCGTGATCCATTTTATCATTACTATATTTTTATAATAACAACGTCAGTGGCGTTCCTACGGTGGAATTATAATTTTCGGAATTAAACTTATGAGAGAAAAACGTATAAAAAAATACAATACCTGTTTAAATAAAAGTTTAAAAAAAAACTATGTTTATTAATGCAACCGCAAAGAGTAAAGATTTATTAGGTACCTACCTATACATTATTTGAAAATTTTGAAGTAAACAAAGAAGATAGCAGACGAGGAAGACTCTCTCACACTGTGTTCCGCTCCTTCGAAGCAGAACTGAGGGATTTGGACATGATGTGGGAGGAGGTCATAAACATTACGCAAGATCGATCGCAATGAAGAGCTCTTGTTGCCTCTCTATGTCCCTGAGTGGGGTTTAAAAGGGGGAGATTTGTTTAGAGAGTTTGTAGTAGAAACAAAGAATGAGTGTTTTCGTTTGGTCCAAAAAGCTAAATTTGTATAAAATGCACCTTCAAGCATTCTGAGATACCTAAATATATACTGATTAGCTGCTATTACAAGTTCAGATCGCCCTATTGATGACAAAAGAAAACAACTTTGGGCCGCATCATTTATGAAGCAGAACCTAGAAGCTGACCAAACAAAAGAACTGCCTGGCTCAACACAACTCAGAAAGATGTGGAGCTGATTCAGTAGGATAAGATGTGATGGAGGCTGCACTTTTTCAAACTTACATGTTGTACTCACCAGCATGCGCATGTGGAACAGCCGAAGCAATCAAGAATTTCCCATGTACAAATTCAAATAGAAAACTGAAGAATGATTCCATACAGTGACTTCGGTCACTAAGCCGTTCTAAATAAAGTATATTTCCGGTAAATCATTTACTAGCTAAACTATTATCAAACCGTTTATAAAAAAATTACCAATGAAATTAGATAATAGTACCATCTGACGAAAGCTCTTGATATTTATATTATGTATACAGAAAACACAACGCATTGTTATTTTAAGGTTTTGGAAAGTATTACAAATGTAGCCAAATGGGAAGTTAGTTAAAAAATCTATTGCAGGATTGATACTAACAAAGGTACTGGAAAATAGTAGTACAAAAAGGTGGTAAAATCACAGTGAAAGTCAGAAGCGCCGCACGCCACTGAAACGTAAAATTTGACATTTTAGTTCGTCGCAAGGTCGTATAAATAAGTCTCGTAAAATATTTCAATAATCGCGACGTAAAAATTTTTATGGACGACAAGAAAATGTTAAGACGTATAATTTTATTTTCAGACGTCGTAACTCCGTTGAGGTTATGGGGGGGTGGGGGGCAACTATTTAATATTTAATTAACTTATCTAGACGGGGAGATAATATTAACGGAATATTTTCCTGTTTAATTTATAGTTGCGTGCTAATGTTTCATATTGCTGAAAAGAATTATGAACTAACAAACCACAGTCACGAAGATCTATTTTATGAACAGTCGACACGACTTTTAGCTTTTTTGGTTGATTATAATTTTCCAAGTAACTGAATATAAAATATCTAGGGATATTTTATACATCAGATTGTGTCAGAAACATGGCAAACTTTATCAATAGTGACTTTAGATCGAAAAGACAGTGGAGGAATTACTGCGTAGTGTTTCAAGATTCTGCGACGAAACAGCACGCCTTGGCCTTCGAGTCAATGCCAGTAAGACGGAGTTCATGGCAAATAATGCCTACCCCGATAAACAGCTACCGATAACCATCGACGATCATCAGGACTCCCGGGTAGATAAATTTATACACCTGGGAGCAACTCCTGATACGTATCGGTATGACATGTGGCGCCTTTAACAACATGGCCAAGATTTGGAAAGCGGCGGCGTTTAGTGTCGAGACGAAATGTAAACTGTTTGATGGGGGTGGGGACCCATTCTCCTGGACATGGTGTGGGAAGAGGTCATAAACATTGCGCAAGATCGAGCGCAATGGAAAACTCTTGTTGCCTCCCTATGCCTCTTAGTTGGGTGTAGAAGGGAGAATTGAATTGAATTGACGTCATCAACAACTGCAGTTCAATATTTTGGTAAAATATTTCAATATTTTGGGTAAGATTTCTTCGAGCTGGATCTCCAGTTGTCCTTCTACCTCGTTTGTGGTGTCTGGGAACCCGTTAATGTTGAACTAATTATCAGATTTTCTAGTGCTGATTGTATCTCGATTTAATAACAAGTAATTTGATTAGTAATAGATGCACTGAATTTATTTGTTTAAATAATGTTGTCTTTGGCTGCCTTCCTAATTAGTTCCAACCCAGACTTTAATAACACCCATTCCTCTCTATAGAATGATTTTCCACTGACTAAATGCAGTTTTGGCTCTTTATAAACAATATTTAGGTATATCTAAGTATACGTTGAATGTGCGATCATTGTTTGTATTGTCACTATTTTCTTTCTCTTTTCTCTCGATTGTGTTTTTATTTTTTGTTTTTTTGTTGACAATTCCGAGTACTCTATGGGGCTTTTGGACAATAATGAATTTGAATTTCAATATCTTATACAAAACAATTTTTTTATACAGAACTGAAAGCAATTCCTGTTTTTATACTCTGATAAACCCAGCATGGTATTTATACTTCAAAGCTGTTCGTTGCTATCTAGACTACAAAGAAAGCCGAGCCTTATGTGTCAGTGTTTGTGAAATCGGAAATGTTACCCCATTGCCAGGAGCTATGTTAGCTTTGAGTGACACGCACAAAAGAAGCGATTTTTTCCACAGATTTAATCTAAAATTTCACATAATTTTTTTAATCTTTTAATATGTCTTTTACATTCATATTTTTTATTTAATCATAGGTAGGTTTTTTTTTTCTCGAAATCCCAACAAGCTATACCTACATTTTAAACTCAATTGCGAGAAGACTGTGTAGAAGAAAGAGAAATAGATAAGTAGGTATATGTCTTCCGTTCACTCCAACTATTGCTTCTTCATGTGTCCTCAGTTTTAAAGGATAGAATTTGATAAACCATCTTAGACAATACAAAACTCTTTGCATAGAAAATAAAGGAAACCTGACAATGACTATTATTCTGAAATGAAAAACAGACGGTTGAGTTGTGTAGTATCCAATTTTTATTGCGACTTTTGACATTTCTGTATTCTGAAAATGTTTTATCCAATACATTAGTTACGTAACTACTGGCAATCGATTAAGTTCTAAGCAAGAGCTTCTTGCGTTGAGTTGGAACGTGAATTTGAGAATACCAGTCATTGATTCATGATAAAAAATAGGTACCTACTAATATACATACTTTCTCTACGTATGATTCGATATAAAAATATTTAGATAGAATAAATAGTTAGTATTGCAAATATACTACTAGACATAATGGAGGCTCTCAGACATTTCGATTAGAGAAAAGAAGTGGAAACTGAGTGAATTGAATATTGACGGGAGAAACGAAAGAAGGGAGGACGACTGACGCACGAAGCTGAAAGTCTAGTCACACTCAAGATCTCATATAAGCTTGCAGTACATACTACTTCCATTTTCAATACGACATATTTGTGTTTGTTTTTTTTTTCGTGAAAATTAAATTAATAAAACTAAAACTACACTTATAAGAACATAATATACCTACAAAGTTTAACCTCCTAAGGACCCGGGTACTATAAAAAGTACCTACTAAATCAACATAGTCATTCAGACCCAATATACAATTTTGCTGCCTAAAATAAACGCCCATGGTACTTCTTAAAGTACCAATAATTATTGGTTCTAGCAAATTTAAATTTCTCTCCTAAAACTAAAATTCCGCATAGAATGATGGACTCTTCTCATATGCCGGCAATACTCACTTTAATAAAAAAATGTATAAACATGTGAACGTCATCTGTCAGTTGAAAGTCAGCGATCATGGAGTCGAGGCGCGTGTCATGTGAGTAATCTGTCTTTATCTTTAAAATCCTGCGTTATGATTACAAAAGTAATGATATTTTAGGAATATAGTGAATTATTATAATACCAGTGTATGTTATAAATTTATAGTTGTCTGCAGTAGTGGCTGCAATTTTTAGCCTCAGATTAATAAGTGCTTTAAAAAGGACCTCTGGTCTATCCTCGGGTCTAGCCTCAGATTTTTATTCGGTATTATTAGTAGGACTTTGGGTTTGAGCTATGATTATAATAAATAAACATTTTTGTTTACAGTACTAAACGAAGAAGAAATACTGATCATTTTAGACACAAATGTTGCTTAGATTCTTCAAAACGGAATTTGGTGGAACGTTTGTCGAAGAAAACGCGTTGAATGCAGATATCACGGAACAAGTATCGATAGAATCAGAGAACATTTATATTAAAAAATAGGACGACTTACCGTTGTTCCCTTGCCCTCAAAAAATTACGAGAACTCATGGAGCACACCATGATATGCCTGAAATGGATTTTGTGTAAAACATAATTAAGTGTAGGAAGGAAGGCTGCAAAATGAAAACATCCGTCAAATTTTCAACATGAAACCTGTTCCCGTTCCTTACAAAAAACAGAAACCATGTTTTCCTTTTTAATATATCAAATTTGTTCCAAATAAGAATGATTTTGAATGTTATTTTGATACTCTAATTCCTTTCCTAAGGTAAAATTATATGACGAACTTAGAGCATACAGACCCAAAGTCCTTTTTATAGGTAAAAACATTTTGGATTTTTTTTTATATCTACTGAAGTCTTACTTTAGTGCTCAGAATATCCCTTACGAATTAATAAAATGCTTGCTTAACTACAAATCTAAAAAAATATGGGTTTTTTGTCTGGGTCTGAACGCATTTATTTATTTAGTACTATATTTAAAGTACTCTGGGTTTTTGTTATTACTTTCATTTCATAAGCCTGGGCCTTAGGAGGTTTTAAAGATTCGGCTCCTACTCCACTCCTCTCGATTCTCCAGTGTTCCCTTCAGTTCAATGTATGAGGTGCACTCCATATCCTGGCATATCTGTTGCAAATATTCCTGACGCAAGTGACCTCTACCAATCCAATCTTCGACCATTCCCTCCAATATTGTGCCCAGTACATTTCCGTATCTCATTACCATATACCAGCCATCGCGCGAGTCTCTCCGGTATGGTATTTAATATTTGACTTTTATTCCGGCATTTTTTGGAAGCAGTAGGTACCAAAACACTCTCATAGGCCCGAAGCGTGTAAAATTATCTACATTTGTCTCAATAGGTATATTGCATGGATGTTTCGCTGGAAGGAGAAGCATATGAAGATCCAAGCTAAAATGGCTCCAGAAAAACCTCGAGTTTCTGAAAGATGGAGTTCAAAGTTTTATGTCAAATAGGAAATATGTAAGTGGAAGACTACTAGAAGAGACCAAGAACTATAGGTGCAAAAATCTGTACTGATGGAGTCCGACGGTTCTCCTTGGCATCGCTTAGTTGTTTTTCGGGTGTATAATGTTTTGCTTAACCCATCCGATGCAACTATAACATTCGTCACCCATAACGAAGTATTGTCATGATTTTTTTTTTACAAATTTGGAATAATTTAAGAAGAAAGATTTGTATTTTGGTGTCGATTACGCATTCAAAAAGAAGGAGAAGTGATCCAAATTATATTTCAAGGAATGAAAGCTCAAAATAAAAACGCTTTTAAATGAAACATTAAGTAAGGAAATAAACAAAAAATAATAATGAGGTCAGACACGAACACAAATACTCAACAACTCAGAGAACTTTCATGAAAGGCGTTAATTTTCTGAACTTAAACCGCTGTGAGAAAGCACTTTGAAACTTATAATTGCATCTCACAGATGCAGCAAAGAAATATAAGTGAGATTTGTAATGCATTTAACACAGATGTATATCTGCAAGCAAGAGTGGTTTAAAAGATGTAGATATGTATTCCAACAGCTACATTGATAATATAGAAAAGGTTCATAGGAAAATTGTATTTAACAATAATATTATACTTCAAAATTAAGGCTGATATTAACTGTCAAAATTCCAAAATCTTGTGAAAGGTGAAAATATGTGAAAAGCTAACGTAGGAGTTTAGTATATTATAATATAAGGTAAAAAAAATATCTTAAAAAAAAACAAACCTAGATCAAACATTGTCCGCATGATTTTCAGTCATATGATTAATAGTTACCTTTCTTATTAAAACCCAACAACGAAATAACAATAACATACTCCCTTGTTGACCCCACTTGGGGACAAAGGGGGGCAACAAGAGCCCTAAGTTTGATGACCTTCTCTCACAGCTCTGCCTCGAAGGAACGGCACATTGTATGAGGGGGTCTTCCTCACCTTCAAGACCCTGATGGGGAAAACAAATAGCGCTCTCCTCGGTCAACTGTCATTCTGCATCCTTAACCAACCATACTTTCTATAAAAAATGTTTTAATGTTCCAGCAAAAGCCCAACAATACATACACATAAGAAAAAATATTTTAATTCGATTTTCTTCAGAATTATTACAAAAAAGTATAATTAGCCATGCATTTAAAAATAATATCATTATCGTATTGAAGTTCATAAGTATAGAAATGTATACATTAGAAGCTTTCAGCGATTGCAGAAATTTAAATAAAACAGAATAATGACTTGAAGAAATAATTCTTATTAATGCTTTTGATATTTTGAATTTCGAGAATTTCTCTCCACCTCGATCTCAATTTTCTTGAATTGTTAAGCAGAAACTGATGGTACTTTATTTTAATACCCAATTATTTTTTTGCTTATCAAAGCCTTTGTTTGACGCAAATAAGCTTTTTTTTTCAAGAAAACACTCGTGAAATTTTCCCGATAGCGAGCGAGAAGGCAAGATAAAATAATACAAGGGGGGTAGGGGGGTTGGTTTCGCAAAGCATACTTGAAAAGAAGATCCAGGTTAATTATATGAGAATTTGAAGGGGGGAGAGCCATATAAAATTTTTCAGCTTTATTATTATTTTTTCTGAGATTGCATTTAAATAAAAAAAAAAATACAAGACAAGATAAAATTTCTTGGTTTGGGGAATGAAGACATATTATGTACGGCTATGAATCTTTCGTTTTTTTTCTGTGAGGAAGAAAGTACCTATGTAAATATTTGAGGAGAAATTATTAATGAAATTCGTGCATATATACATTATGACTTTTTTCTTTTATGTTAAATTTCATATCTTTCATACATAGCAGTCCAGAATACTGACAGACAACCGCTATGATTTTATATCCGCGAGCAACACATAGATGTAGTGGTGCGTTATATCTGTTGTTTGAAACGGGTGGATACACTATAGGTACCCCGGTGGCAGAAAAGTGAACAAATACAGGAAATATGAATAAATTGTCACCATATTTGTGTAGGGAGGAACATTAGGTAGCTGCCTTCAGCCATAATTTTTAACGCCTCTTATTGTAAATTCAAGCCGCACAACATTGTATTTATCCGAATTTAGCCATTGCGCCACCGTTAAAACGGACAACGATGTCACACGATGACGGGTAACGCTTTGTTACGATGTTATGCAATTATAATAAAAATATTTTAAGCCTGAAAATTTTGTTTAATAAATCATAAAACGTATTTTTAGCTTCAGAAAAATGTTGAAAACACGTCGTAAAAACGCATTTTACGATTATGTTCTGTCTGTAAATTTTTGTGATGGCTTGTTAGATGTGTTCAATTTGTTATTTCTTGACTTTTTCGTACAAAGGCAATATTTCTTCAGCTGGTATATAAATGATCTATTTTTTTAATTTATACAAAAATTGTACACATACAGGCGAGATAGGAACAATATGCGGCCTCCAGAATCAAAACCACCACTATGGGTCTTTTCAAGTTTTACGGAAACGAAAAAAAAACGTTTAAAAAACGTTTCTTGCTATAATTGTGTTGTAAATAATTACCCTGCTATAAATTACAATAAATCAATCAATCATTACCTACTTCATTTTAGACCTCAGGGATATTAAGTAGGAGAAAAGGACTTCGTCAACAACAAGTTCAAATTCCTCACCTTGGCTTAAAAGAATCAGAACATCTTTTAAGAGGGTCAGCCTAATTTTTAGCCAAGATTATTTACAGACGTTTAATCACGTTATCAATAAGCAGTGAAAATGTGTGCTTATAGTAATTACAAACGAACTATATCTAAATTTAATAAATCGTACTTATATATAAATGAAAATTACAATTCCAAAAACGTTTTATATAATTCAAGATTGGTTTAAGTGATTGCACAAAGGGTCGAGTTATAATTTCGCGTGACATATTGTTTTTATTAAAAAGAAAAAATATATGTACCAAAGCTAAATAAAAATAGTTTTATTTCTTTTGTCTACCTACTTTGTGGTGTGATTGTAGTTGTTTGTTATTCATAACTAAAGAAAAGAAAATTAAATTTCCTTTTTTTTTATATTTTGTTTATTAGTATGTAACACGCACCCTAATAAAATACGTGGCAAGCTGAAATAGCTCCTTTCATCAGATATTACTTGGTGCCAACCTGCTTCGTTTGACATTGTTTGTATTGTTTCAAAAAAGGTACCTCTTAAACATACATATTATACACGAAGAGTTGTTTTTAGTCTGGAGAAACCTTTAGCACATCTTAGACAAAACAGATCAGAGACGCGTTTCATTTTGACTCAACACTATGCTTTGACTTTGCATGATGTGAATTGGAATGAAAGCAATCTGTTTCACGAAAAAATAGTCATTTTACGGGTCATTTAGATTTAGTGCATTGTATCTAGGGTGGTATTTTTTGGGGGTTTTGATGGCATAATTACGAAAGTAGGTAGGTACATTGTTTTTACAAAAATTAATTACAAATACCTATTTGTGGTATAATAGGTAGGTACCTACCTATATTTAATTATATTTTCGGATATTTTCATTTTTCGATTTTTTTTTTATTTTTTGATAAAGGATTTATAATTTATCATTAGGCAGCGACAACTGATAGCATCCATTACTTGGTGACAAATGAGATTTATTGCGCAACTTATCTTTAATTATTGATCAAAAACGCTTTCACTAAATCTGTTAATTTTTTTATTTTTATTTTTTTTTATTGAAGAATACCTGATAGTGCTGTGGCAGTGAACTTTCAGCAACATTTTATTTTTCTATCTGATGACACGAATGTATAGCGCCACCTATAGGGAGCCCTCCAAGATAAAGAGCCATCTAGCGGAATACGCCGAATACAACTCGTACTTATCAACAACGTAGATTCACCACCGTTTTTACCAAGTTAACTAACTTAGAATATTTCGCACCAGAGGGAGAATACATCCTTTTTTGGACAAATTATTTTGCGCGAATAATTTAACTATAAATGCTTTTTCACTATGCAATTTTTCTCACTCTTTCCTTCAGAACCTACAGTGCATAACATTGTAATTAGTTTTTAAGTTAAAATATATTTTTTCTGTGATACTTTATTTGAATTCACTAATATAGTGCTTGTGTTTTTTATAATATAAAATTGAGTTTCATTTCGGTAGTTAGTCGAATTCCTTTTTTACTATTTAGACTTGTTCATAAAGAAATAGTGAAAGTTGGTGAGTACTCCAGATATTCTTAATCCTACTAAACTCATAAGAGAGTTTCTTATCTTCTAATAAAGATCATTTTTCCCACTATCATTCTACCTTGAGAAAAGAAATCAGCACTCCTGCTTCATCTCAATCTCCTCTCTTCTTATGGATCAGATCCAGCCAATCTGAACCCCATAGTGCCAATGAAAATCTGTAAAAACATAGATATATCAAACAGTTTTGCATAAAAATATATACACTCAAAAGCTTAAATCAACAATACAACTTATTTAACTTATGCAAACATTAATGTCGGATTAAAACATAGGCTTTCAACTATTTGAAGTATAAAGAAACACATAAAATACGGGCTCCTAAGTTAAGTTCCAGCACGGCGACCTCTAGCATTAACGTAAGTTATAACATGAGGTAAATTATGTACGTACATACCTACCTATAACTTAAAGAATGGATAAATTATTACAAACTAAAACATTTCAAATATTAAACACGTCTACGTGACGTTTTCTTCAGTTTATGGTTAACGTTTAAAATTATTATTATATTTTCAAACATAACCTGCCTACGCATTGCTACGAAAACACAACTCGCGTATAATATGGTGTACTTTGTTCTTCAGTAAAGTTTTAGCTATACTAATATATAAAGAGGAATTTTTTTTGTTTTTTTGTTTGCATGGAATAGGCTCCATAACTACTGAACCGATTTGAAAAATTCTTTCACTGTTTGGAAGCTACTCTATCCCTGGGTGACAAACTTTTTTTTTGTATTTTCTTAAAAATTAGGGACCCTTACTAAAACACCGATAATGTGAGCCATGGTGAAAAAACAATTCCTTACATAGATCACGTGCACTGCGAAAACTATTGATGATATAATAAAATATTGTATTCATCATTTTTTGCAAGAAGTGTCGCGACAGCATATGTCTAACTATTATAGTCATGCTACAATGAGTATTATTTTGTTAAAAAAAAAAAAATTGAAATGCCGCCTCTTGAAAAGGCTCTTCATTTGTATCTTGGTATTACCTACTCCTTACAAAAATAAATAACTTCATATTCAAGACTGCTTCAGTACGTCTATATAACTTTTTGAATTATTTTGAATTATAAAGATACCTATCACGAGTTTATTAATGTAAGTATTAGAAAATAAACCCGCTCGACTAGCTAGGCAGCGATATAGGGTGTCACTGGGGTACGAGCCGTACGGGAGGGGACAATTAGAATGCTACATTATTCCAGATTTTAACCTGATTTTGAAAAAAAAATAGGGATCTTTATGAAAACAATTTTTTTTTTCAAATAGGAACATATTTTCCCGTACGAAGCTGGGGCAGACTGCTAGTTTGCATACTAAAAAAGAAGTCGACATCAAAATTTATTAAACGTTCGTTTGCTTTTCTCTTCAAGCCTTTTCGCGCCAAATGGGTGAAATTTAACTCCTCGCTTCACATTACGAATTTTGGGCATATGAATAAGTATAGTTTCAGCACCTGATTGAATGGCTTCAGATGCTTAATTGTTTGCGGTGTCAGAAATTCAGAATCATTATCAAGAGTTTGGGGTTGATTCCTAGGCGAGCTTCAATTTCTTCCATGTGCTGTTTATACTTAAAATTATTTATATTCGTGTCGTCTGTTTCATAGGAGAAACGAATAAAAAGCAAAGAATGTATATCAGGGTAGAAAAATATGATGATCTGTTTGCTCTACATACCCCTTAAAAGGCACGGCGTGATGAATAAAATAAATATTCTGCAATGTGCATTGCTAAGAGAAAATAAGAAAAATCAGAATCACCCACAATGGACTGGCAGACTTTTAATTATGTATACCGGAGTCTATCGTTTTTTGTTTCTTTTTTAATCCCTACACTCGCTTACTTTAAGGGGTCTACTAGGGATCACTAGGGGACTTTGTAGCCCATTTTAACGTTGATTTTTGATTTGACACAAATATGGTGAGACTTGATTGCAACGAATTCTAAATTTAAATTTCTTATATAAGTTTACTTTTCTCCCACCGAGCGTGAGTTTTATATTACATGCTTCGTTATACCATTCTCTCGTTGTCAGGGTGGTTGCTAGTCACTAAATTGACAACTAACTGACGCGGTACCTTTATTGGGTATGAGTGAGCATCTTGCCAATCTATTATCAATCAACACTACTCTCGCACTACTATATAGATGTGATATTGCGGCCCGCGGGGAATCGTTGGATAGGCGAAATTGTTCGGTTATTCATTTAGTCAGTGTTCCAGGCTTTTTGTATAAAGATGATGATGAAAAACTGAATGTGTGATCTGAATAATATGCTGGTATTTTCTATCATATTAGTGAGAGAACACAATTATTATTACGTCTGACATTGACAAATTAGGTGTTAGTACATATGTCATACACAATGATTGTGTTCCAGTTGTATTTTTGGGTAAACTAATGAACATATTATTGCTATGATGTCCAGTTTGTCATATACCGCATTACTCCATTTGCCACTCAATTATTTAACACATGATGGATATACCGAACTAGATAATAATTTTTACCTACATGGTTTTCAACTATAACAAGTGTCAAATAAATATTGAACTATATATAATTTTTTTATTATCTATGTGTCGAATTTGTTTGAACTTTTCAGCATTTCTAAACCAACAAGATATGAGAAAATCTCCAATGGATATAATATCCATCAGTGCCAACCTTCCTAAAAAAACAGACACAAGACTGGTCGGTTTTCACTGGTCGGGTATCTGAAATGTTCTTTTAAGCGAATGTCTTTTTATATATTTCTTGTATTTTTTTTTCTTATTTTAATGATTTAATAATAAAAATAAATTAATTCAACAATACTGGTTAACTAAGTTTTTAAGCAATTTATTGCAGTGTACATACATATTTTTCGTCACCTCTTCAAGTATCTTCTACTTCAACTTCTTAATAAGTATCTTCATAAGCTTGTTAAATAAAGATTCTTTTTAAGTAAAAGAAAATACATAAGAAGCAATTATTTTCTTAAGTCCTCGAATTTATTCGAAAGAAAAAGATTATTAAGTAGGTAGGTAGGTTTTCAAAATAAAAATTCGTAAATAAAAATAAACACTTAAAACTCTAAGATTAATATAAAATACGGCGACGATCGTTATGTATCCTTCTTTTGAAAATGTAATATTTCTGGTGTGTTTGTTCCTAGAATCAGCACAAAATTACAACAGTGGAACGAAGGAAAAAAAATAAAAGAGAGGGATGACCTTTTCAACATGCGACAGAAATAAATTATTTTTTTATTCAGAATTCCCTCAACCCGCATCAAACTACATTCGAGCCATGTTACATTGAAATAGTGAATTGTAGGTAGCTTGTGAAAGATTTTTTTATTATGAAATATTTCAGCTTTGTGAATACGAAACGTTTGGTAGTCTTGCGATCCATCGAAAACTTCTATATCTTCTCGTTCTGTGTATTGTAGGTTCGATTCCTGGTTCTAAACATCTACCGCTTCTTCAACAATAATATCAAAACCTATAGATATAAAAGAAAGTTAAACAGGTTAGTACGAACACTTATAACTCGAGATCGGCTTAACAGATTTTTATGATGCTTAGTTTATTGGATTTTTTTCCGCTCCGGATAACAGAATAACTAATAAAAAATTGAAAAATGGATAACAAATAATATAAAAGTTAGTATGGAACGTACTTCCAAACATCAACGCCATCTGTGAAAATTCCGTGACAACACAATTTTTATTTACGTGACAACCATTGAGTTTCAAAACACCGGTACGAAGATTATTGATCGAATTTATATCAACCTTCGAGAAATTTTGTAAAAACATTCAAACATATTTTAAGTGATTTTTTTTTCAAAAATTAAGAGAGATGATTAGCGAATTTTTATTTGCCAGATATTTTAGAAAGAATTATCGTACGAAGATGTTGAACGGGTCAGTTTGTTACTTATATTAAGAAGAGACTTAACAGGTCAACTGCTTGTCAGCAACACCCCTTTCACAAATAAGTTTTTACCCATATTAGCCTCAACTACCACCCTGAAGGCGACAAAAGACGCAATAGACCCTTTAAACTATAAGAAAATTATACAAGACGGATCTTCGGGGAGCCGGTCTCGACTAGGATGAACCAGGACATTAGGCGAGAACTTCTTGTGGAATCCATATGATCCATCTAAAGAGCGGACTATGTGGACATGGAAGAAAAGTATCTATGAAAAATATGAATAAAAAGAAGTCAACAGATAAAACTTAACTCTTCTTCAAATTGAAGTGTTTTGTAGCCTAGCGGATTAGACATCGGCTCTCGTTCTATAGGTTGAGGACCGATACCCGGTGTCCAACATCTTCTTCCTTCACGACAGGAGTCTTTGCTTGGTGCGAATGAAACTTCTAGTATAAATAGAAAATGAAAACATAGTCAATAAAGAATTTAGGGAGTGTCGAAAGAATGCGAACCTATTTAATTGTATAATGAAAAGTGAGCTGGTTGGTAGCCCAGAGGTGTCATCGATGGCTTTCGTTTCGTCGGTGGTGGTTTCGAATGTTCCGACCACTTTCCGTTCACTTTCACAACAAAAACATTGCTTTAAGTGATATTTATTTGTTTTCACATTGGGTCAGCCCAGAATCATTAAAAAAGGTATATAGGAAAGGAATAGTATGAAAAGACTTAGTCGACGGTGAATTCAGTGAAGCGATTACAAATATTTTTCAAGAAAGGAAAGGTCAAAAATAAAACATGTAACAGCTGAATGAGACATTTTGTTTTGTCCGGACAAAAGTAGCAAAGTTCTTTGCTTTCTCCAACAAAACAAAACACGGAGTAATGTGTAAAAAAGATATTAAATGGTGTTTGATTATTCAAAATGATTCGTTAATGCGTTGGGTCGACCTAAGGGATTTGAATGTTTTGGACAGCCGTATATAAAGGTGCGTTCAGGATGTTTACAAATTAGATTAATTAATTAAGATAGATACGTTTATAATGATTGCAAGTAGTCGTCCAGTGATAGAAATTCGACCATAACTTATTAATTATAAGTGTGAACATTATTCAGGTTCCAATGTCAAAGACTGAGCGAGCGATTTTTTTTTCAAAAACAATGACATGGATACGTCAAAGTTGAAATATTGATACGTAGGTACCTTCAAAGTTTTTTCTATTATTATAAAAGACAAAAAACATTAATCTATTCTCAATTTGATCACAGATAAACAAAACAATATAATATGCATCTGTGATTATCAAATACATACACATTGCAGTAGTGGGCGTGATCTTTTTTATGCATAATTAAAAAAAAAATTTGCATTCGCGATAGATAAATTTTCTATTGTTGAACTTTAATCGGCATATGACACCCTCAGCTGTTTGATAGTTGGTGCGATTTTCGTCATACATAGTGTGAATTTAAAAAAAAATAGTTGAAAACAGATGCATCGGTCGAAATTTATTTATAATTAATTAAGTACCTACTTATGAAAATTCGAATTCAATATTCATTGTAGTATTACGTTTGTCAGGAAACCTTTTTTCGTATAATTATTAATGTGGACCTTTTTTGGAAAATGTTACGACTATTTAAAATGTTATGAAAATGTTAAAAAAAAAACAAATGAAGTTCCAAAAAAAGTAGTTTTCAAAAAACATACCTTCAAATCAATCGGTAGAAGTAAAGTTCTGATCAATTAAGAAAAATTTAAACTTTTTTAGACTCCTTATGAATTGAGTATGTCAGCTTTAATCACACGCTGGTATAATAATTATTAATCTCAGTTACACCAAGCACCTTTTACCAAACTTTTCCAATAAAGAACAACTGAGGCCGTAAGGCAAAGGACGTGCACAGCCAGAGGTCCTTACTTAGGCGATGTTACTATCTCCGTATATTCGGCGCGCTACGAACTACGCGATGTGTCTACGAGCGACGTCTCTACGCCGTGCTACGGGCGACGTCCAAACCGTCGAAATGCCACGACACAACTGATTTAAACCCTTTCAAACTCTTGCCAACACTCCGTGCAATTTCAAAGAGGTTATGTTCCCCAAGATTTGCGCATGTTTGCTTTAAATTAAATTTCCATTCAAGGACACACCGTTTTATATAAGATTTATTATTTTTTTAATAAAACATTGATAACTCGAAATACGAACTTGATTAGTGTAACATTTCTAGAGCAAGCTTTACCAAAAATATCAACTAAAATTTTAATAAATTGCATGAATAAATCTTGTTTTATTGTAATTTTAATTACATATTAATTGCGTGCTTTTTTATGTCCAAATCCAAACTCCATTTACGCCCCACTCAGGGGCATAGGGACGCAACAAGAGCTCTTCATTGCGCTCGATCTTGCGCAATGTTTATAACCTCCTCCCACATCATGTCCAAATTCCGCAGCTCTGCTTGGAAGGAGCGGAATAAAGTATGAGAGGGTCTAAAATAGGGTCTAAATTATTTTTTTATCTATTGATGTTCTTAATCAATTTGCTTATTCCACTTAATTATCTAGATATGATTAAAATACCTGCCTACTATACATCGATTATGTTTTTGAAAAGACATTGTATTTTTTAAATTGATTTACGTAGTAGTTTATTAGTTTTAGTAAATTCCTCATATTATTTTACTTTGAGTAAACCAATTTGAATTCGATATCACAAGATATTTCGTTAAGTTTCGCACTTGCTTTTCTGGCGTAGTACTTTGTGCTCAGTTATAATTTCGATGAGTTTTTCATTTATTGTTGTCTAAGTTTGTTAATGTCTGAAAGACTCTCTTTTTGTACAAATAATTTCAACAATTGAAGGCTAGAAAAATACTTCATCCTTTAAGATATTAAATAAATAAAAAAAAACAGATCAATCAATTTCAGGTAAAGAAAAGTTATAATTATTTACAGCTTAAAATAAGTTAACTTAATTGAACATACATATCTATCAATAAAATAATTTTAATCATCACTTTTCTCTTTACTTGTCATTACTGCTAATTCGTTTCCTCGTATCTAAAATTTTCAACGTTCCTTCGACAACTCGTACATTAAGATACTCGTACCTCGAGGAAAAGTAGTATTTCATTTGTTACCGCTGTTAAAATTTTGTTACTCGTGGCAAAAGTTCAACATTAAAGTTTATCTTCGCTGGAGGATTTTATTATTAAATTTCCCCCCGAAATTTTATCACAAATATTTGTAGGTATAGTATGTATTATGTTGAATAAAATTAAATTTCAAATGGCCATTTAATCAGTATCAGACAAAGTTGAAAAAGATTTCAAAAATAACCTTTTCTTTTGCAAAACTTTAATATTGATTAAAAAAAGTAGGTAGGCATGTAAAAGTATTATAATATTTTAATGATAATTTTGTTTCATTTACACACGTTAAGAAACAAAAAGTATTAAATTTTCATGGCTGATAGCTGAAAACCGGTAACCAAAAACCGGTAAAGTTTTTACTATGGAGATCCAGGCTATGGAGTCATTCAAGAGGGTTGATTATGGCATTGTTGATATCTGAGTATGGTTCAGGAAATACCTACTATCAAAGGATAATCTTCGACAATGTATGTGTTTGGTAGCCTAATGTATCATGAAGAGGATACGATGCCGACTTTCGTTCGTACTGGAAGTCGTGGGTTAGATCCCAGGTGCCAACCATATTCCTCTTTCACTAATACCTACACAAGTTTTAAGTAGCTTTCTAAAATTTTTCAAAAAATGCACTTGTATATGTATTGCATCAGCTCTCCTCAACAGCTTCAACTATCTGTGTAGCATTATTTGGAGACATCGTCAATGTTCTGTGCGAATATATTTTTAGGTTACCTTGACGCTTCAGCGGGAGGTCAAAGACAGTCACCAGCAATCCAGCATCCCAATAAAATTTAAGTTATTAAAGATTTTGACAATTTTTTTTCTACATCGGATGGACACTAGTTATTGCGTATCCACGTTCTGGCAAATTTCTATGCAACCGACTAAATATCGCAATTTTTTTTTAACATAATATAACATAAATAAAATTTAAGTTATTAAAGATTTTGACAATTTTTTTTCTACATCGGATGGACACTAGTTATTGCGTATCCACGTTCTGGCAAATTTCTATGCAACCGACTAAATATCGCAATTTTTTTTTAACCATGAACTGTGCTCACTCAAAGTGACAACTTGTACACTTTTGACATATTTTACAAAGGAGAAGAGCTTGTGTTGTAAAAAGAAAGAAATTCGGTGCTGGGGATCCAACCCACGACCTTAAGAAAGAAATTCTTTATTTGCTACGAAAAACAAAATTAGCAACGTCAATTTTTTTATCTATTTGAATCTGAGCTTACTGAAACTGTAATACAGTGAACAAACACACTTCTTTTGAAATTGGCAGAACTTTTAAGCTAAAAACGATATGCTAAGCGAACGGTGTGTGCGAACCAATGAAATTCAGTATTTTAGGTACAAAACTATCCAATGAACCAATGAAATTCAGTATTTTAGGTACAAAACTATATTATAAAATGCTGTTTTAATGCCTACAATAAATGTCGAAGATTCCCATGAAGGATCAGGAATTTGAACTTTTCGGCAAAGTTATTTTTTATTGTTTTATTACTAGCTGGCACAACACGTGTTCTGCCAGTATGTACATAATAATATGGTCTTGAAACTGTCACTCTGATAAAGCGCAGCGCAGAGAGACTAAAAGTCACGCAACGAGCGATGGAAAGAGCCATGCTAGGACTGTCCCTTAGAGATAGTCAGGAACGAAACGGTGAGGGATAAAACTAGAGTCACAGACGTGATCCACCGGGTGATGACTCTAAAATGGAAATGGGCAGGACATGTCGCTAGAGCTACTGACGAAAGATGGACCAAAATACTGCTGAATTGGAGAGCGAGAGATACGAGAAGAAGTGTAGGAAGACCACAGATGAGATGGAGGGATGACCTGGAGCGACACGCTGGGGTGCTATGGATGCAGACTGCGCAGGAGAGATCGACATGGAGGAACATGGAGGAGGCTTTCGTCCAGGAGTGGAGCGGCGATAAGCTGAAGAAGAAGAAGGCACAACAAACGTATTCAAATATGTATCCCTTAATTACCATTGGTATTATTGAATTTCAACACTTCAAGGTCATCCCATAAATCAATGCCATTTTTAAAAGAACTTCTTAAAAAAGAAGAATTCAACTGAAGAAAGGATGACTGGGTATTGGAGATTTTACAGCTAGTGTTTCTATTTTTTATACTCACGACTATCGATATCGTTTGTATTTCATTTACTCTGTTATTACGTTGTATGAGTATATACGAAGGTTCGCGATAAAATGTAGGTACGTATGCGAACAAAGTGTTTCTATACGGCATCATCTACTCTCTCCACTTTACTACACAATATTCTTCTCTCACAAGCTGCCCACTCGTCCCTTCTCTTACTCTCTTAACATTTTATTTATGGAGTCAATCGTTGAAATTGGCGCCTTACGTTGAGAGAATAAAATTGTATCGCAAAAAAAGTGGAAATAATAAAAAAAAAACAACATACAAGAACGCTCTCATACTTGACTGACTGAAACAGCAGAATGAAAATGATTTTCTTTACGATTCAAATGTTTCTTCATGTGTGTTTCGTCTCGTTTTTCTTTTTGCTTTTATACTTTAAATTTTATTGTATTATTCAATCTTATATTTATCTTATTCATATTAAAACTTATCCAACCTTTTACTTCTCATATCATTTTCTAAGACAAACGAGTAGGTATTTACATATCATATTAAATTAGGATTAATGGGATTGTAAAGAAAATTCAAACCATAAAATAAAATAAATCAAAGTACCAACCTTTTTAATGTGAATTGTACTTCGTTTATCGCTGGATTTTTGGAAGAAGCGCAAAGAATAAGTTTTCATTTTAATAAACCTACAAACATTTTTTTTTTGTGACAGACTTTATCTTTGAAGTGAATGCTCAAAGAACAAATTCTTCTGATATTAATAAAAATTCGGAAATTGAATACCTATTACATTTTCTAATACCTCTTTATTAAATTAATGAAATTACTAAAGAAAACAATAAATGTCCCAAGAAAATTGGAGTTCATAGGTGCGTTAGCTTATAGGTATCAATAAAAGATTTTCCTCCTCACAAGCAAATCATGTTAATGTTCAAATAAAACAATGTTTAACTTATCCACAAATTTTTATTTTCCCTAAATTATAATATAAAATATAATATAAATATTTGTGGATAATATAAAAATTTGTGGATAAGTTAAACATTGTTTTATTTGAACATTATTTTCAAATATATCCATCAAGAAATGCATGTTCACGAGTTGGTTAATTTTATCAAATCAGGTTAGTCAAGAAGTGTCCACAGAAACAGAGAGACCAAAATCACTCTCTGCAAAACAATAGTCAAAACAGAGCAATAGTGAACGATGACAGCAAAATTGTCTGAACTGCTGGACATCTTTGAGAGGAAAAGTACTCCGTAGAATTCTGGGGCTCATGCATGATGAAGAAACCTGGAGAAACCTGCGATATAATGAAGAGATGTACATCTTTCAAGCTCCCAGGCTCTCTGTGCAATGTGCATGCAATATTGATTAGGCTACGATAAGCAGGACATGTACAGATAATGCCATTATCGCGGGTACCAAGGAGAAGGGATGTCTAGAGGCGACGGGCATTGAAAACGTGTTACCACATTTTGAAACGAAATCAATAGTATTATTGGCATAAAGAAAATATTTTAACAGTTTGAGAAAGCGTGTTTCAAAATGTAGTCCTTAAAAATTCAATCAAAACATTCTACATCGCATGGAGGTTGTCTAGAGGAATATCGCATACAAGCCATCTAACATTTGGCTTCTTACACAATATTTCGAGGCTCGAGGGAAAACATCGTAGCTCCTAAGTCAAGACACGACGATACGATCTAGAAACAGATAACTGCACTACTCCTTCTTCTTGGCTCTATATTCGCTGTACGTGCGACAAACTAAATTCAAACTATGCTCGGACGCATATAATATTGTTTCTTGAAACATTGTCTTTTATAGGAATACCCTTTGTTTGCACTGTCTACCCAGCAACCATCACGCCTGTCCCGTAAGGGGTAGGCAGAAGAAACGGACCTCCACTCTTTCCAAGACTTTTCGCTCCTTCCAATGACATTCCATTTCTCATACATGCTCTCATATTTTTCTTATTTCTGATCGATGTATTCGATCCATGTTATTCTCTGTCGGCCACGTTTTCTTATACCTTTTCTTTCAACTCTATAAATTGTCTTTGTTTTACTCTTTTCATCCATTCATTCTACATGACCTAACCATATCAACATATTGACCATTATTTTTTGTCACAACACTAACTTCCATAACATGCATATTTCTTCCTAATATTCTTATTCCTTCCCAGAGTCTTTCCACATATTCTTCATAAAGCTCTCGTTTCTACTGCATTAATTATTATTACACTACATTATTCTTGTTTTTTCGTCCATGTTTGATAATTGTGCACTGTGTAGGAAAATATTTTTGGTGGTTCGGTACCTATACCATCCATCCGTAGTTCTTCTGAAGTTCACATTGTTGATATTTCCTCGTAGGTACCATGACTTTTAACCATTTAGCATTGTAACCATTTAGAAGAATTTTGGGTTGGCTGGAAGAGATCCTGCGGGATAAGTCCGCCCTTTGATTCTCATGAATGAATTGTATCACGGCTGCATTTTTAGTAACAATAAAGCATTATTTATTTATTTATTTAAGAATGTTGCGCGTATAAAAAACTGTTTACATTTTATTATAGGCGGCTCTTGAAACAATTGGTCCCGATCGCACAGAAAAAAGGTGGGTAGAAAGAGCTCATGATTTGATAGAGTGGAAGAGACAACTAGGAAATAATGTAAAAAAATATTCCAGTAAAAACTATGTGTTTTCTTAAATTATTTTTCGACCAACCCTTGCGGAGGTTTATAAAACAAATGGAAGGAATGTTCCTTAACACGATACTACATAATATTTTTTGGGAGCGACTTTCATCAAGGTTTATGGGTATCATTACACCCGCTACTGAAACATTTGGGGTGAGTAATTGAAAAAAACCTAAAGACAGACCGTTCATAGATGTTAGATTTCGCAGAAAATATTTTAGTAAAAAATATATTGGGAAAATTTCTTAACTGTTTTACTGTGAAATACACGTCATCAAAAAAATAAGTTTATTTTTCTTCATTTAATAGATCGGATGTTTCTGTGCCGTTCTGTGCTTTTTATGGGGTGTGACTTTATAAAAACCTCATAAATAATACTTTTCTAAACACAGATTTTATATAGTATATAGCCTAAGGGAAATATTTCAAGTCAACCTATAGCACATGGGAAATATTTCATGTCAATCGGTCCCGTCCAATCTAAAACAGATCAGTTTCTAAGGATGAATATTTCAGGTAAAAAACATTTTGCTATATTTTTGGTTGTTAGTAGGATAGTAAAGATCATTTTAAGAAAATCCCGCGAAAACTACGATTTCTCGTTAACTGAGATTTAGAAATTTCAATTTATTTTCTTTTGATACGTATAATTTTTATAATACTGTTGCAAATAATTGTAGTTTATATTATGTTTTTAAGCAATAATGGAAAATAATGAAAATAAATTCTGACACGACAAGGAATCTAATCCGGGTCATCTTGATCATCAGTTGTTAGTTCCAATACCACAATACTTGCCAGGTCAGGTGTTTAGCTACCTATCAGCTTTCGCCAGATTTTTGGAGTAATTATTTTGATGATATGACACGAAGTGAACAAAAAATAGCACTTGTCTTTTTTCTATTTATTTTATTCACAGAAAGTAAAGCTTTTATAGTAGCAAGGAAAAGTTTGGCTTCTAGAATCGAGCCCACTCATCATCATCATGAGTGACGCTACAGCCCGATATGAGCCTTGGCCTCTTCAAGAAATCTTTTCTATTACTCTCAGTCCTCTACCACTCTCCTCCAGTTCGTCATTTCGATCGCTTAAGACCTCTGCGTCATCCAGTCATTCGAATTGGGGTCTTCCTCTACTTCTACGACAATCTGGACAGGTGCTAAGGACCATTTGAGAATTTATGTATTTCTTTTTTGTTATAATGAAATTAATAATTGTAGAAATATAAAATTACTTATGTACACCAACTTTTTCCAAGCGAATGATTCATACTATTCTCCGACACAGTTTCTTATAAAACAAAATGTATTATTTCAATAATCAGATATATACTGTAATGAATGTGTTATTGAAGAAGTTCGACAGAGCGCCCCGCGGCCGGCACACTCCGCGACGCACCGATCTACAAGCAACATCATATTAAATTGTCTCCGTCAGTATTTAGTTTAGAGTCTCGTTTGCCATTTTTATATTCCGTGTTAAATAATATATGTGTTATAATTTTATATAAAAGAACTTTCATTTAATCTAAAGAAGAACCAAAGCTCCTACACTACAATTTTGGCGCAGTCGGTTAAAAACTCTACGAATTCTCCGAGTGTTTTTGGTGTGTTTTAGATTTTGTTAAAACAGAAGACAGAAGAAGAGAATCTAAGACAGAAGATAATTCAACGAAAAGAGTGGGCATTAAAATTCTAGACGTTGAGGACAATTTTGGAAAGGATAACGAGGACACATATACATCAATTTTTTTTTCAACGACATTTGGGTGACAATTTTGGTGAAAAAAAATAGTATTGTCACGGACGAGAGAAGAAAAGAAGAGGAAGAAATTTTTTCTTGGAAGAACATATCTACGACCAAACGGTTTTAACGATTTCTACATTATTTTTTTTAAACATTTTAGTCTACAAGGAAGATTGAATAATTCTACGAAGGAGCGGAGCGCAGTCTACGAAGGCAACGAGCAGTTACAATTCTATGACAACGAGACAACAGGGCATATTCTACGAAGACCACAATTTGCAGACCGGACCAGAGCAGACCAGACCAGGGTAAACCAGCCGAGCAGCGTCCCAGAGCAGTCCAATAAAGATAAGTAGATCTTGTTGTTTTTGCTTCGGGGTTTGAGGGTTCTCACTCGGTATGGGCGGTTCTGAGCAGAAGGTCCTTGAAGGGAGTGGTTTTGTGGCTCAGGCTGGAGCGGGTTTTCGGACTCAAGTTTCAGTCGGTTCCATAGAGCCATTCTCGGTTGCTCATGACCATGACTTCGGCTTATTTAAATCGAGCATGGAAGCCATCATGGTTTTAAATGATGAACTACAAGGTTCAAAAGAAAGAAAGCGTGCTTTCTTGTGGTGTCATCTGAGTGACGAAACCAAATCCATGGTGCTTGATCTCAGCTTTCCAGAAACGCTTGAGACTTTAACATATGAGAGTATTTTATCGACACTGGAAAAACATTGTAAACCAGTGGAGAATATTTTTGAGTCAAGGGATATTTTTCTACGTGCTAAACAGTTAAAGGGTGAATCAGTCAAAATTTTTTTATTGAGATTAAAAAGATTATGCATTCCTTGTCAATTTAAAAGTAATTTAGAGAGTTATCTACGTGATGTGTTTATTACTGGGGTATCAGACAAAATGATCAAACAAAAATTATTCACCGAGGGTTTAAATGAGAAAGTTACTATACAAGATTGTCTACAAATAGCTATGCAGCTAGAATACATATCTAGTCAGTATGAAAATGATAAAGAGTGTTTTAGAAATCATGCTTCAACGAGTGATCATAAGGGGTACAGACATCGAAAGAATTCATATTCTTCGAATAGTTCAAGGGAGTCAGATAATAGCTATAATAAATATAATAATCAAAAAAGGAAATTTTCTACGTCATCAAATTCAACGACAAATTCGAGTTTTAGGAATCAGGCCTTTGTAGGTCAAAATGATAATATAACCCATAAGTACAATAGGTCACAGGTAGAATGTTACGCATGTGGAGGTCCGCATTATAAAAATACATGTCGTTTTAAAAATGCAATTTGTAAGAAATGTAAAAAACAGGGACATGTAGAATATTTTTGCAAACGGGTGAATATGTTGGTAGCGAATATAGATGTTCACGCTTGTGAAGAAGATTTTATAAAATTTGATATTAGAGTAAACAACCAGAATTTAAAAGCCATTTTAGACTCAGGTTCACATTTGAATATTTTGCCATATAAAATTTTTGTGGATATTTGTAGTAGGAATATTGTGTTGAAACCAAGTACATATACTTTAAAAACATTTGATGGGTCGGAATTAAGTATTAAGGGCAGTGTTCATTTAATGGTAGAATTAAATAATAAAATAAGGAGGTGTGAATTTATCATTACAGATAGTGGGAACGAAATTTTGTTAGGTCAAAATTTTATGAAACTTTTTGAGGTTAGGTTTACAGTAAATCAGGTTCGTTCGGTACCTGAGCCTAGTAAATTAATGTTAGGGAGATTAATTAAATCAAAATTGGATTTAGTAGGCCCAAGTAGTAGTGAAGAAAATACTGTGAAAATTTCTTCAGATACACTGAGTTCAATGAAAAAATTACAGGATGAGCAAGTTTTTTATAAGTCGGGGAGAAAAAGGGAAATATTTAACATAGGTGATAAAGTTATGATTAAAAATTTCAGCAGACTATACGGAGGAAGATGGATTCCTGCCACAATAAAAGACCGTCTGGGAACAAAAACATATTACTGCTTAGTAAAAGGGACTGACCTAGTTTGGAAGCGCAGTGTAGATCACATCATGAGGAAAGGAGTTCGATTCTGTGATGACGTAGAACCTGTCTCTGATAACCATGCTTGGAAGAAGCAGTTATTGCTCGAGGTAAGTGAGCCGAGGGGGTCTGGGCTAATCGAGGATTCTCCTTGTTTCAGAGACCGAGCAGACTGGCTGAGGACTCTGAGACCTCGAGGTGTGACGACAGGATCTACTTAGGATCGTACATTCGACAGTATATAAATAATGAAATTTCAAATATTGATTTTCGATTGTATTGTATAGAATCTTCTTCAGGCAAGAGACTACAATCAAATGTATATTCAATATTAGAATAGGATAGTTTTCAATTAAGTGCGGGAGAGTGTAATGAATGTGTTATTGAAGAAGTTCGACAGAGCGCCCCGCGGCCGGCACACTCCGCGACGCACCGATCTACAAGCAACATCATATTAAATTGTCTCCGTCAGTATTTAGTTTAGAGTCTCGTTTGCCATTTTTATATTCCGTGTTAAATAATATATGTGTTATAATTTTATATAAAAGAACTTTCATTTAATCTAAAGAAGAACCAAAGCTCCTACACTACATATACAAATGAAGAATTTAATGAAACAATAATGTATGGAACGGAGATTCAGTAATATAAGCCACAGGTGCAAGGGTTTTGCTGTTCTCGAAAAGAAATGGAAATTAATGCAAAATGTGGAGACCACAGAAAACAGAAAGAGAAAAAAAAACAAAAGAAAAAACGTAACGAATGAGAATCTAGAAAAGATGAAGGATTAAGAAAAAAATGAAAATATAAAAAAAAACTGAATGAATCGAAGTTTTGTTTCCCCAAAACAAAATACGAGAAAAAATATAGTATAATGCCTTCTACATCTGATGTACCTTTCGTAATATATTAAATTGCTTTCTGTATTTTCTTGCTCAGAATTCTAAGAACCTACCTACATGCAACGGGATGAAGATATTTTTTTACCTTATAGGCAGGCAATACTAATAATATTAACATACAAACGCTGATGATATTGACGCGGAAATTGAAAAACAAGACGAAAGGATGGAAATGGATTAAGGAAGAAGAAACTTTTTGAGAATACGTCATTTGTATCAAAGTTTCTGTCAGTTCTTGCATCTCTCGTGTCTTCCATGTGTGTATCATGGTCGATCAGAAACTTTTGACATCCATATTTCCAATTTTTTTCCTGATTCAAACATCAAAAAAACATATTATCTTGGTGACTTTTTTTTAACTAGAATAACTTTATCCGTTTCAAAACTTTAATATAAAACCTCCATTCACGAAGTCACTCCAAAAAAAGACTGCGAGTGTGAGTCGAACATCCATCAGTCCAAAATTCAAAAGCATCGAGCCATTAGTCAGAAAACTCGAGTGGACGTGGACCAAGTCTTGATTGCCAGTGTCACAAACGTGGTTCAAATTTATCTGCTTTTGTCATCATCCATCCACAGGGGAAAAAGTTTTGCTGTTTAAATGTGTATTTTTTACTCACTTACTTCTGATGACCTTACAACTCCGGCACAGTTTTGGCCTCCTGAACAATGTTTTTCCAAGCCATCCTATCCCGCGCAATGGACATCCACCGATCTCCCACACCCAGCACATCCAAGTCTCGGGCAACGTTGTCAATAAGCCGTTGGTTTTCCAGGTAGTATTCTACCCGTGGACCTGCTATTCAGAAGACTCTTTGTGGACCTCTCCACCCCGGACCAGATAACATGCCCGATCCATGCCAATCTTCTAAATCTTATTTCACTGGTGATCAGTGATTGATTGTCCTGTTAGTGCACGTATTTTTGCATTGCTTCTCAGCCTCGAGGTGCCAGCCGCAATTTCCCGCCCTAGGTCCCAAGATTCGTCTCACAATCCTGTTCCCAAGGGTCAACAGACGTTGCTGATACCTAAGTGTCATAGTCCAGGACTCTGAACCATACATGACCACTGGTTTAACGAGGGTATTGTACACCCGGAGCTTCAGCCGTCTGGACAGGGACTTGGAACAAATAAGCGTTCGGAGCGCTGCTGAATTCGCGACACTATTTCTGCTGACATCTCGTCGGTGTTTGTGAGTACGCTCCCCAGATAAGAGAAACTCTCCACCTCTTCTATCACATCTCCACTGATAGTGACATTGTTATATGGAGGTGACCTAAAACGTGTGTTTAGTAAGTTAAATTTCGTTTTAATAACTGAATTGAAGTTTCACATCTGTCACAATAGCTGACATCCATTTGGGGTGATCTTGAATGAAGGGCTTAAAAATTTATTTATTTATTTTATTTTCCATTTCCATACACAACAAACAGTTTACATATAAAATTATTGGAATTTACTTTTTTTTTTATTTGCCGCCTTACATTTTTTTTAATAATAATCAATTAATCTGGGCTCACATAAAGTGAACACAAGATTACTTTTGATATCTTTCACATAAAACAAAGCTTGTTTATGTGAAAAAAAATGAAGATTTTCGGCCAGGGAATCGAGCCCGCGATGTTAAAACGACAGTCAGCGACTGATCCGCTATAGGCTACTTACGCTACATAATATTTTTTTACGAGTAGGTACCTACCTATGACGGTAATTTGGAATTATTTATCTAAATTTATTTTCGTGACGAATGAGTATTTTAAGGCAAAAACTAACTTATTTTAAAATGTTTACAAAATAAAGCCTTTGGACATTTATTTTAACCTTTGTCATTTCGGTCTTGCTTTGATACTGCCCACGTTAAAATCCTATGAACCTTTTCTTCGTGAATGGAATGCAATAATAAAAATAACCTTTTATTCGAAGCTCAGGTGATTTTCGCTCCATCTTTTAATAGAAAATAAATACATTTCAGGAACATATTCACAATGGACTGGGCACTATTCAACCCTTATATTTATGGCTGGGGGTGAATGCAATTTCGTCCTTCGCAGAGAGGGTCCTGTAAACCTTCATGGAAGGGTTGAGTGGATTAAACGTATTGACCATAAACATCCCTGAACAAAAGAGGAATTTCATTAAATATTAATTTAATACGATTTGTATTTCGTGAGAACACAAACCTATCAGTTTATTTTCAGTTGAAATATGGCATTAGTTAAAAAGAGGGATGAAAATTGGTAAACGGCAAACGTTCAACACACTATGATTATTTTCTTTAAGGGTTTTTAGCTATACGCTTCTTAAATTTGTATGTAGGTACAAAAATAAGCTGCAGGATACTTAGTGAGCTGGTCACCGACTTTTCTTAAGGTAACTGGAAGTTGAGAGTTCACACCCCATAGCAATCAATTTTCATCTTTCACTACAAGTGTAAAAAATGTCAACATCAATTGTGCCTCTTATTTTGTGTTCATTTCAGTTTTTTTTAAGCTCTGCACTCGTATTCGAGTGATTCGGCTTCATTTCAGTTTAGAATAATGAAAAAAAAAAACATTTTAGGCGATCGATTAAGATAATTCCAGATGTTCAAGATTCAAACGTTCCGGGTTTGTGTCCTAGTCAGAGTGCTATTCAATACAGAAAAATAGATTTTTGTACTTGAAGACGAGTGAAGCTAGGATAAGAATGATGCAGAACAAGAAATGAAGTGGTTAGGGCTTAAAACGCTGACTTTCGTACTGGATGTTGTAGGTTCGACCCCAGGTGCCGAATTGGGGAGGAGTATGGATTGACGAAAAAAAAATAAAGGTTATCAAATTCAAAAATTTTGCTCAATCCAAGAAAATTACCTAAGTCGGTCTTACCCCAACGCACCTTAGTTTACAGTGAAAGCGTCAAATAGTGTATTTGTGTTCACTTTAAGTGAGAAAACATTCATTAAAAAAAAGAAACCAACAACAAAATGTACTAACCCGTAAAAATTAAATTTGATAAAGATAATTTTATGATTATGTTTCGATGTAGGTTGTACTCGATCACGCTTCAACCACTATTGAACAAGGACCACCCGTTATATTATTTTAGCGGGTTGGTTGGACTCTCAAAATGACACCTTATCACGCTATTCGTTCAGTCGGGTTGTCGGTTGCCAGAGTCTCGATAGTTTTCTAGCAGAGGGTACCACTTGCAGTAAAGGTTGATATTTAGGCTGGATAGGTGTTTTTTGACATCTCCTTTTTCTCCCCTCCGCAGTCGATCATTATATTGAGTTAGTTATAAAGATTTTTTTACATTGTGTTGTAGGCAGTACGATCAATTTACTAAACAAAATAAACGAGCGATCGGATTTGAAACATGAGTGTTCTGCGCTGCATCAATCTACTTGTAAAAAGGAAACCATTATTACTTATCCCAGAATAACGGTGGTTGCACATCCAACTAGGTACTACCTATCATTAAATCTTGATCACAATGCAAAGCAGAAATACCAGTAGGAAAAATAATAAAAATACTTTGCAAGGGTTGAGTTGCAAACAGCATTGCACATTCGTAATTGACTCAAAAAACTAGGCAAATAAAAATGGTTTGCAGCTTCGCGGAGATTACTTACTCCACTTATCATTTTACGTATAGTTTCCTTTTTAAATTATTTGATAAATCAATACAATATTGAATACCTGCATAAACAAGTGAAGATTTCAATTTTTTGCGGTACTGAAAGTGTCACACTTGGAGAAATTTAAATACAGTTTTATATGTGGATTGGTTGGGGGGGGGGGATCCTCCGCGGGCTTGATTTGTGTGTGGCTGGCTCTTTGGCAATCAGTCTAGGGGTTGGTTTTGTGCGGATGGGGTTTTCTGCGGATTGGTCTCCTCCGGGTTGGATTGCGGTGTACGGGGGGCCTTAAAAGGGAGAATGTTATGTTATATTATATCGAGCGCAATGGAGAGCTCTTGTTGCCTCCCTGTGCTCTGAGTGGGGTGTGGAATGGAATTATTAATATAGATGGATTGATTGATTAATTGAATATATCAAAGATGAAGGCTAAAAGAGGCGTTTTTTGTCTAGTTGAATTAGCTCAACTTTTGAGCCACAGATATGGCTGATGGATACATTTAATTATAATGGCGCTCAAAACGCCTATTTTTTACGCCAAAATTTGCCTTTTACTTACAAATAATCCTGCATATTGCGTGTTAACGATAGTTACCATATTTTTCGACGCCTGAAATAATTTTGAGTTTTATGTTTGTTTATTTAAATTAATCAAAACCTAGTATTTCTCACCACACTGTACTTAACCAATTTTGCACACGAAGGCTATAAAAGTATCATTTGAAATTTTTATCTCATAGAATATTCCGATAAATTTATTTCCATACCATATCCATAACAATGAAATAATAGACATAAGAATCTTGGTGTATTGTTGCAATGGTTTCCCATTATACAGAATTGTAAGAGATTTACAATAGAAAAGCTACCAGCCTGTATCCGATGGTGATTTTCTTCTATTCTAATGAAAGTATTCAAGTATTTCAGGCCTATTGTGTGTGCTTACTCATTCATTATTTGTATCTCTTTCTATTCCTATTGGAACCTACGTAAAATATTATTTAGCATGATAGTTTGAAGGAAATATCTTTTTAAGTCCTCGGAGGCCGCCTTGGAGAGGATTGTGTGTATGTGGGAACTGTCTGGATACTTGTCATTACGTACCCATTCTGTGCTTTTTGATGGAGAAGGAATGGGTACAGTGTCGTTGTTCAAGTTCGATACTGAAAAATCTCGAATTTGAGTGTATAAAAATTAAAATATATTCCCGTGCCTACTAAAAAAAGCTGCTAGCCTAGGGTAGCCCAGAACTCATAGTATATTATAACAGCCAGAAGACAATTATTATCTGCTTTAGAACTACATATTCAATATTAATCGGTACTTTAAGGAGGACCCACTGAAGTTACGGACCTCAAATTTTACGTGCTTGTGTAGGAGCATAAGACCAACCCGTATTTATTGCTTTTGTGTATAGAAACATTATGCAGTATGGAGAATTTCGCCAAACAATACGAATAGTCCACATAAGAGCCGTGTGTCATAATATGCCTCCATACTGTATTCCTAAGATTCTGTGACATTTACGCTGGCGTGAAGTAAGAAAATTTTATATAGAAACGTGTACCTTTGTATAGCGCTCCTGCAGAAAACTTTGGAAAGCCTCCTCAGCCTATACAATATTTACCTACCATGATTTTCTCACTAAGTAATATTCAGAATAGGGATACCGATGGCAAGTTTTTTGTTCAGTTACATGGATAATAATAATATCTTATACGATTTATTTTATCAAATCCTTTCATTTTTGTTTAAATGCGTCATGTTTATTGTAAGAAAGTGTCCTAATCAAGGTAACTGCAATAAATTTTATAATGACACACTGCATCTTCAATTACGTATTAAAATTTCTTGTAGGGGCTATTTATCAAACTTATCCAATCCAAATCCAAATCCAAACTCCCTTTAGACCCCACTTAGGGGCATAGGGAGGCAACAAGAGCTCTCCATTGCACTCGATCTTGCGCAACATTAATGACCTCCTCCCACACCATGTCCAGATTCCTCGGCTCTGCTTCGAAGGAGCGGAACACAGTATGAGGGGGTCTTCCTCGTCTCCGGGACCCTGATGGGAAGATTAAACTTATATAAAAATAAAAACCTCTTCAAAAAATAATTTTTGATTTTTCAAGTACAGCATTTTCGCAATGGACTGACAAAAATTTGAAACCGCAATGACTATAGGAAGTTTTTTTTTTCGAAAATGTGTATCTATAACAAAAATACTTCAGACTGTTTCAGTCTATTTACCGGTATGGACTAAAAAAACGGAAAACATTTCAAGTACCTACTCGGAAATAATAATAACGAAATTTTAAAGAGACATTGAAAACATCAGTCTGAAGTCTGATACTCGTTCATAGAGATCTTACGTTTTTGAACTATCGTCAAGTAGGTACCTAAATTAATCAACCTACAAAGTATCTCACTATTGAAAAGTTTATTTAACTTTTACGTTATACTAACATTCCTAAAAACAACATTGTATGCATTTCTGCAAAATGTTTCTTTTGAATTATGTATGAGAATATTATTGAATTAAGGGATCACCTGTCACGATGTGACGAAATTGATTTATGATGAAATTATAAGTACTGTATCTAATGTTATTCTACACAAAATTGGGAACGGAACTGACATATATTATGAAGTATATATTGTGTGCATCCGCCCGTTTCAAACAACAAAACAGTTAATTGAGGCTTAGTCAATTTACGAGCTGTTCTAATGTTGTTCTTTTTGATTTTACTATTGAGCTACATACCTATCAAAACAAAATTTTATATAGATTTATAATATTATGTAACTTATTTTTTTTTTACATATCACGCCGTGTCCCGCAAGGGTAGGCAGAGAGAACGCTGTTTCCTATCCAATCACACTTCTTTCACTTCTTCCACCGACATAACATTTCTCATACAACCTATCCTTCTTAGTTTTCTCCTGGCCTTCCTTCAGAACGGAATTAATGTGTTTGATCCACGTCATTCTTTTTGACGTAAGCATCGTCATTTTTTACATAATCTTTCTGTCCCACTGCTCACCGCAAAGTTCTAAGACTAAAATGGTGAGCAGTGTTCATCTTATAAATAAATAACCCAAATACGTACATAGCTTTAGATAGATATTCATATCTATATATGTAAGGCTCTGTCCTAACTGAAAAGTGATCGCGCGACCATGCAATACGCGATTGTACAATGTTCTCAATTTGAACGATCCGTCCGCGTTTGATTATAATAATATCATGAAACCGTCGCTTCCCAGTTAGGACCCTTATAAAAGAGATTAAATCTGTGGTGACATAACTGATGAAAAAAACATGAAGGCATATCTTCTTCATTTTAGAATGTACTAGTTGAAAAAAAACAGGTGACCCATTTTTTCAAAACCAGCTTTCAGCTTGAACAGGTACACAAATTATTCCTATTGTAGTTAAAACTTGAATGAGGTTGACACATTTCGAAGCATCGCTCTATTTTTTTACACTTTCCAAGGTCTCTGTGTCTCGTTTCGTCTATATTATTTTTCAAGTAGTGAGGCTATAAAGGAATATTAAAAAAATGTTTCAAAAAGAAACATTTTTATGGACCAAAATATTAAAGATTAAAAATGTCTGTAAGAAATGGTTTACCTACTTATAACTTTTTTGCATACATTTTTTTGTTTGTTGATAAAATGAATCTGTGCTCACTCAAAGTGACCACAAAATAAATACACTCCTTGACTCTTTCACAGTAAGCTACTTAAAGCTTGTGTCGTGAAAGAGGAAGATGGTCGGCACAGTGAGAAAGCCGGCGTCGTCGTAACCGCTAGACTAACAACCACATCATCTCATCTATATATTCATTATTTTTGTGTGCAAATGCTTTGACTGAATTCCTCCTTGAAAGCTGGATGGATCACAATCGCTTATCACACACCCATCATTGATATCTAATGCGGTGTTCACACGGGACGATATAAGGCCAGACGGTTTCGCTTGCATAAAAAAAAAATATCGCTCGGTCGCCCATTGATCGTGTGATGTGTTCACACTAGTCCACCGGCATACATTCAATCTGTCACGTGCGCTGATTTTGACGTAGTTTTAAAAATGGCGGACGGAGTGTTTGGGGTTAGTTGAAAATGTTGTTTTAGACGATATAAGGACACTCCTAATTAAGGAAAAATAAAAAAACGCAGATATTGGGTGCGGAATTGGATTCTAAGGAGAAATAAAAATATAGAGCAGTGCTGTCATCTGTCAAGAAACAGAACATACGGACGCCGCACATATCGTTCCATCAGAAACAAAAGTCGAAAGGCGTTCACCTTGAGGCGATATCGCTTGCAACCATTTTTATCGCTTCAGATTTATCGACAATCTGTTCACACGGTTCAATTGGCTGGCGATATTTTGTTGTCCTGGCGATATTCGCCTCGTGTGAACACCGCATAAGTGACAAACGTTTTGATTGGACGACAGTGCAACGACAAGCCTCTTCGTCCATCCAACTTTCCCATCACCAAGAGTCAGACCACTTCATACATACTCCATACAAAATGTATCCCAGATATAAAATTTTTCGGCATCTCTGTTGGTTCCTACCATAAAACACAAATGCTTTGGATTTCATATTCATAAAAAGAGTACAAGGGTGCATAGAGCCAGACCTGGAGCCGTCGATATGGACTATAATAATTATTATTACATCTAATCCAAAAAACAATTAGCTTAATTTAGTTTATGTCGTAAACACAGACACGTGACAGGCGGGCCAGCTAGTCAACTATAAAAGAATGTGTGCTCCGGCTCTGTATTTGTTTGGTGTAAACGCACACAGAAGCATCGATTTAAAATCCTTAAATACATAGAACGCCTTCGTTCGTGAAAAAAACTATTCCACAATTCAAATGAGGTAGCGCGTACTTCCATTGGTTGGATCTATCATTAAAATCTCGTACATTTTTAAAACAATTCTCAACTTCGTTCCTGACACACTTTTCAACAAAAGTTTTTTAAAACAATAAAATTCATTTGGTACATTTTGTATAGTAATGCAGGCTGCATCGCTCTCAATGAGAACTCGCATTGTTCTCGGCACTACAATGAATGTGCTATTTCGACACTTGATCAAACGAAGTGTGCGAACAATCAATCAATCAATCAATCAATTCTCCCTTTTACACCCCACTCAGGAACATAGGGAGGCAACAAGAGCTCTCCATTGCTCTCGATCTTGCGCAATGTTGGTGACCTCCTCCCACAACATGTCCAAATCCCTCAGCTCTGCTTCGAAGGAGCGGAACACAGTTTGAGAGGATCTTCCTCGTGCGAACATTAGACAAAAATATTTTAAAATTAATTATTATTATTGTTATCTTTCCTTAGCTCATAATAAGTCACTTTTATACATTGTATAGTTGTCATTTTTTTATAGTATTCATAAGTTCACCCATTCTTTAATGCTGTTTTTTTTGTTTCATATACCTACTTAACTAATTTGTAAAATATCTCATATTCATTTATATTCTTTAGTCTTTGTCCATCTGAGGAAGGAAGTAGTCGCTCCCGAAAACATGTAATTCGTAGTAGCACAAACTGAAGACTCCTTATTTATTTTTACCTAAGTGAAAATGAACTACTACCAAGCACCCTCGGCCGAAACTTTCAACAGTTTAAAGATATTTTATCGATGAAAATGTGAAATATGGAGAAATTTTTCTTCTACTTTTAGTTTTAAGAGAAAATTTCTTCTACTGATTGCGTTGTTCTCGTCACATTTGCTGATTAATGTTATGAAAATGAAAAAAGATTGAACAAAAACTGTGTGATAATTTATAGATTAATGATAAAATTTAATAAGTCTAATTCAACGACCTAATTGAAAAATTGCAGACCAAAATTCAATCAAAAAAATATTTTTAAGCAAATTTCCGTATTCTTTTATATAACTTTAGTTTATTTTCGTATGACGATAGGTGAAGTAATATATTTAGGCTTTCAAAAATGAGATCTTGAATTATGATAAAATATGCCGCTTAGGTACTTGAAGATAAATAAAGAAAAAACATAATACCTATAAAAAAATTCAATTTTATAAACTGTGGTACGTATCCTTATTAAATGAGAGGACGATATTTTCCCTAAAAATATCTCATTTTTTTCGATAAATTTGTATCTATTATTGGCACACTTCGTTTGATTAAGTGTCGAAATAACACATTGTAGGTATATAATATTATAGTTGCTACCTATGTTCACACACTTTTGTAAGTTGTACTTAAGTTGTTTTCAGTCGCTTTTAACGGGAAACCGTGTAGAACTTTCTTCATTATAAGAGTTGCACGCTGATCCAAGTCTTGAGGAGAAGTCAAAGTGAAGTTCTCATTTCCATACATGCTTAAATTGTAAAGATACATAATATAGGTACATAGTGTTATAAAACTACCGTAGTTTAAGTGGCAATTTTGTGTGAATGAATGGTATATTATAGAATAAATAGTATATAAATCAAACATAGATACATTTTCAAGTCACTTTCTCATAGATAGGTATTTCCTCAAGAGACCTTTTAAAAAATGGGCATAGGGGGGAACTTGGATGAGATGGTTGGATGAAGAAGATAGTTCTAGAGCTGCTGGGGTCGAAAATTTATTGAGTTTGGCATAGGATAAGGATGGGACACTTATAGGTAATGGACGTGGTCGAAAATATATTTCAAACAAAATTGGAGATAAAATATAAACTACGTACAATACCTATGCGGGAGATACCTGTAATTGGAGCATTGCAGGCAATTTGTTTTGTATTTGCTGTTCTCTCTGATAAAAATTAAATATATAGATAAAAAAATAATTATTAATTAAATTTTCCTTTTGACTTATTGCAAATAAGTTTCTCCATGAGTCACCAACATATAAAGTAACCTTAATTCTGAAAAAAAAAACAAATCTGTTAGGGCCAAATATTATAAAAAGCCGTTAGTCATAGTTTCGTAAAAAGATATCATCGATTTTAACTATTAGACTGCCGGTTAACCAGTAGTAACTCTAACTAAAAGCGTTGCCATCTCTCTCTTTTACCTAAGAGTGAAAGAAACGACAATAGATATATCTACCCACGTGTGTAACGTTGCTGCAGCTATCATTGCATTCATTTTTTTCGACGGATTTATTACTTCCATAAAATATTGTAGCGAAAAATGATCAATGTTGGTAGGCATGGAGTTTTGAAATCATTACAAGGACGAGCGGCAGTCAACGGTTAAAAAGTCATCAAGCTCAAAATGTTCGATAGCTTTTCTCTCTGATGAAGAATTGTACGTACGGTGTGACGAAAAAAATGAAACAAAATATCACACATAAAATCTAATGTTCTTTCGATTCAAATTCGAATTCGTTCGAAATTATACGACACTAATGGCGTACAGGATTTTACGATAGGAAAAAGTGGGTACAAAAAAATAGGCCAAATATTCGCATGGAAATGAAGCAATAATGGATACTGTAGCTACAGAATATATATAGAGAACAGGATATATGAATGTATGTATGTGGGTGACATAGGCGGTGCATGCTGCACATAGCCGATAGACGAGAGCCAACCATCCGATACTAGTTATGTAGAGCTAATACAAAAGAAGCCACACAGAGTCGCAAGCCAGGGGTGAACGCACACAAACGAAATAGTAGATTTTTTTATTCCATACTTTCATTGTTTTGATGGGGCTCATAAACGGGCAAAAGCATATCAGACATTTGGCTACAAATTTTTCGATAATGTCCCAGTTACCTTGAAATTATTTGCACTTCTCGCTTACAAAAATCCTTTGAAATGACAAGATGAAAAACTTCAGTCGGTAAGTTGTTCAAAAAAAAATCCCCGCCTTTTATAAAATAATGTAGGTAGGTATTATGTGTGTGGTTGTTTATGTGGCGTCCATAAATCAGTTAGCGTCTCTATAATTAAATATTTATTTAATCTAATATCTAATTTATGTAAAATAAAAAAAAACAAATAAATACCTCTGTGATAGATAGGTATTTGGCATTTTAACGCTTGGCAAAAAGGTGTGTTTTTTTTTCAAAATAAGCTTTTGAAAAACGTAAGGGTATGCACATTAGAGTGGAACAAAAAATTTTTTAGTCGAATTTCGATTTGGAATAGTTTTATTATGTTGCCTATTGGCATCAATAATCTACATAAAAAATATAAAAATTCTCATACAACGGTAAGAGCCCCCGCTTTGACTTCGAATATTTACAAAAACGGCAATTTTGGGGCTGTTTTCGCGGTCTACGAAATATTACAGAATTTACTTAAATAGGTTTATTTTATTCAAAAACTAATTCAAACATGGTTGACTAGCTGTTGCTATCGCTATTTCATCAATTTAATAGTCTTTGACGCTGTGAGAGAGGAGCAAAGTGCAAGACAAAACGGGGGCGGCAAGGGCTGATTTATACATTTGAAATTTTAGTTTCATCAAGTGCAGTGGATGATTATTGTCTTAAAGTGAAAGGTTGCATGTCAATTATTATTTCCACGAGTGTGTAGGAATAGGTGATGTATGTTTTAAAGTGTATTAACATGACTTCTACGAGATAAAAGTTAAAATGGCCGATAATTGATTTCATAGAACTTTTGTTCAGAGTTAATAGAATAAATCCTACCTACGTATGAAAATGTAATGTAATTCTATGAATGGGTTTGACAAATGTTATAATAAAAATAAAAACCTGTGTAGAAACTTAAGGAAGTAGAGTTAGAAGCATTCAGAGTCCAAAATAGAAAAGTTTTTGACATATCTGCATGTAAATGTAATGAATTTGTAAGATGTACTTATTTTAGAAATGTAAAATTGACAAAAGAAGAACAAATATTTTTAAATGGCTGAAAAAATAATAGATTTGAATTAAATAAACCTATTTAAATAAATTCTGTAATATTTCGTAGACCGCGAAAACAGCCCCAAAATTGCCGTTTTTGTAAATATTCGAAGTCAAAGCGGGGGCTCTTACCGTTGTATGAGAATTTTTATATTTTTTATGTAGATTATTGATGCCAATAGGCAACATAATACAACTATTCCAAATCGAAATTTGACAAAAAAAATTTTTTCATACAAAAGTGTTCCACTCTAATGCACATATTATCTGAACATGCGCGGTAACGTAACCAATGTCACGTTGCATGCAACGTATCAAATTTTCGTTCCGTCAAACCGTTTTTCCATACACTACATTCCAAAAAAGAATAGTAGGTACTATGTACAAAATCTTATTACAGTTAAGCCCCTTAACGACCTTCAGTTTCAATAGACATGAAATCCGGACAATTATTACAATAATTACAAACTCTAACCCGGGCGGGAATCGAACTCGGAACCTCGTGATCTGAAGTCCACGCCAGTACAACTAGGCTACCGAGGTCGGTATTTTCGTCCGACTAAGAATTGAATTTTTAATGAAAAATTAAAAATAAATTACTTACATTATAATGTTCTTAGTACGGTCCTTTCAGGTTGTGTATCTGCTGTTATTATATTCGCGAGCGCCTAGTATGCGTCGTGTATCCAACAGATTTTTAATTAAATCTGAACCGTATCTCTACCGCATCTCGCATCGAAGCTGCTGCTATAGGTGGGCCGATACAGCCTACCTTATTGACTATCTATACTTCTAGGAGTACATTAGCTACAATGAGGTTTGCTCATGGTTTACTTAATCCAACTTTGCTTGTTGTTAACCAATCTATACCTACCACTAGTCTGTATAGGTTTTATACCTATACTCAATTTATAAAGAAACTTCAAAAAAATATATGGAAAAAGTTGAATATTAAAAATAAATTAACTGTACAGTGTACGTTTACTAAACATATCATAATTTAATACTTACTATATTTTTATTGAAGCTATTTACCATACTATTTCTAAGATAATGGTTAGAAAAGAAAATAAAGAAACAGTTTGTTATTTTGATGCTATCTATTTTTAGGACAGCCTTGAAAAGCTGATAATGGTTGGAAGAGCGCCGGGTACAAGACCACGGAGCAGATCGTCGATGCGCTGGACCGACCAAATAAAACAAAATATCCACGCGACGACACTTCATAGAGCCGTGCATCTTGCGGCCGACAGAACATCCTGGAGAGCAATGGTGCCAGAGAGAATTCATGATGGCCACGACCCTCAAAAATGAGGACGACGACTGATGTGATGTGATTTTTAAATTTGTCTTTCAAATTTATACCACAATGGGCTTGCGACTGTCCTCTAATGCTGTTTCAAAGGACGGCATAGTGTGATCAACTTTCGTCTTTTGAAAATGTCGAATAAGCCAAACTCCTCGAAATTTTACATCATGGGACTGTTTAACAAGTCGAATAATCCTTTGCCTTCTTCTGGACTCAAACCCGCATACTCAGCCAAGCAGATATGCTAGCCATCGAGCGTACGGACTTGCAAAAGCTAATAACTTCGCAATACATTTAAGTATAAAAACATTGTAAGCAGATGTTATATTATTTATTAGTATCTATTAATGCAAAGACATCTCTGGTAAATTGCGAGAACATTTATTTTATCTAACAAATTTGATTAGAATTGGAATTAAAATAAGTCCTAATAATAAAAAAAAATCAGGTTTCTCCCAATCAAGTCACAATTTTAGCATAGTTTTTTTTTTATTTTTGTGGGACCTTAAGTTGAAAAATTATCTATGTAAATCCTAATGAAATTCATATTAAATAAACGCTGAAATTTTGCAATTTTTGCAATAGAAACCAGCGATATAATTCCTTTTTCCGTTGTGTTGAACATTTCATATATGTAGACTGTGATGATCGTTTTAGTTGCATATTGAATAGTTTTTATCAGTTCCCTAAATTTAATCAACTAATCAAGCGAAAGCGCTTGTCACGACTTTAGTGTTACTCTAATCGGTGAAACTCAATTCCCTAAGCAATTTTTTTCCGGTAAACTGGCCCCGTCAAATATGTGACAGGGTACAAAATTTAAAGTACAAAAAAAAATAGTGAACTCGAAAACTTACAATATTTTTTTTTTTTTTATTTTTTTTTTTTTTTTATTTTTTTTATTTTTTTTTTTTTACCCATCACGCCGTGTCCCGTAAGGGGTAGGCAGAGAGAACGGACCTCCACTCTTTTCTATCCAAGCATACTTCTTTCGCTTCTTCCACCGACATACCATTTCTCATACAGCTTCTCCTATTTCTCTTACTTCTTACCTGGCCTTCCTTGAGGACGGAATCGATGTGTTCAATCCACGTCATTCTCGGTCGCCCACGCTTTCTTACACCATTCCTTTCAGCCTTATGAATTTTCTTTGTCATTCTGTTTGCATCCATTCTTTCCACATGCCCAAACCATCTCAACTTATTAACTTTCATCTTTGTCACAACACTTACTTCCATACCACATTCTTTCCTAATATTTTCATTCCTTTCCATATCCCATAAAGTTTTTCCACATATTCTTCGTAGAGATTTCATCTCTACTGCATTTATACTACATTCTTCTTTTTTCGTCCATGTCCACGTTTCACAACCATACATCATCGATGGTAGCAGGATTGCGTTATGCACTAGTTTCTTTGCTTGTAGTGAGACGTTGTTGTTTCTCATTATAGGTCTTAATGCACCGCCCACCCTGCGACCAGCAACTTTCCTACGTTCGATTTCTTTTTCACACTTTCCATCACGACTAAACATGCTTCCTAAATACACATACTCATTCACTTGCTCAAGACATTCATTTTCTACGGTTACTTTGCAATTCGTTCTTGCTTCATCCCTTTCAAATACCAACACCTTTGTTTTGCTTACATTCATTTTTAGACCATTTTTTGCACAATTTTCAAACACACTTGACACAAGTTCTTGCAAATCATTTTCACACTCAGCCATAAGTACTAAATCATCTGCATACATAAGCGCACATACCTTTATACCATTCAATATGGATATACCATTCAATTTATCCATGGTCTAGTTTAAAAAAAAGACTACTGATGCAACCAGTGAAATATAATGTCGTGTCATTTCCTATCAAATAATTTCCTCGTCGGTGGTTTACGCCATAGACTGGTCTAATAAGCCATGACCTCTGTGTGTGTCTTGGCCTCCAAGAGTTCTTCACCTTCCCATTTGGTCCTTCGCCTGCATTCTCCAGAACATGTTTTCAAATTCAAGGCTGTGTCTTTTTTATGTGTCCTGTATAATATGTAACATTATAATACGTGCTTCGAATTGATAACCATAGACTTTCCAAAAATATCCTTTAGGTACCTTCACAGCGAATTAGAAAAAGAAAAAAGAAAGGACAATCTACATACTTTTTTAAAGAATGTTATTCGACAGTCAGACTGGGAACAAACAGCCACCAACAGGGTTGAGTAGAGGAAGACCGTTAGGGATCAGGCGAAGTCAGGGATCCAAGATGTAGAGATGGCGAGGTTCTACAAGGGAGTGGAATACCCGTGCATGACATGCAGCAGTATCAGTCTTTCCAGAATAGGCCTCTACAGTCATAAACGATGGCATAGAAGACATAACTAGTCCTTTTTGTGCTCCTTATACTCAACTCACAGGCAATGGGCATTCAAAATATAGTACACTATGCACAGTAATAAATGTGTAAATCTATTCAAAATAAAATTTGGATACTCGTATGTAGGTTCGTCAAGCCTAAACCATTCATAATTTATTCCCTCTCTAGTTAATCCATAGTGATGAAAATATTTGATGTTTCCATCATACATTGAGGGATTAAAAATAGCGTTTGAACAGGAAATAGAGATAAAATTGACTTAATATTCGTACATATGTGGGTATGACGCATGCACGACTTTTTTTATAAAAAAAAAATCAGGTAACAAATCGAGACGAATTATATTGAACACAAGGCTCTAATTTTTTTTTATTTTTAGGACTAAATTTTACAAATGTTTGATGAATATTTCTATTATGAGGTTTTCGAAGTTTCTATAAATTTGACATTCTCAATGACGAATCAAACGTTGTCAACGTCAAGTGATTATAACAAGTTATTCGTCTAAACAGCAGTAGAAGAAGATTGCAAGCCCGAAGTGGTTTAATTTGATCCTTTTTACTTGTCTTGTCTTCCGCAAAATATTGAAGATTCTTTGGAACATTTCATGGAGTTCGATGTTTGCAGACGGCTCTAGAAACCAGCCACTTATGTCAATATAAACCACACAAAAGATCGTTTAGACTACACAGAGAGAATTCATCCTGTAATGTAAACTGTTGAAGGGTACATTCAGTATGGTTAACTGTAGGTGACAGGTGACGATTCAAAGTGCATTTCCCGCACCAAGTAACAGGACTAACATCCGCCTACAAGAAATGGCACATGGAGTTAACAGATTTGCTGAAAAGTATTAGGTAGGTAAGTATATGTTTAAATTTCGACTTCAACTGTTTTCTTAAATACCTACCGGTTTAAATTCTGGCTTCTTTAGTTTGAGTTATCGTGTTGCACAAACCATTCTATCCAAAATGTTGATTTCGAGTATATTATATATCGAGTATACTACATAAATACAATCAGAAAGTAATATTATATAAACTGGGAAGGATGGAAATTATACATTGGAACAAACAATATAATCATTCTTTTCTAATACATTTTGTAAGTAGGTATGTCATTAAATATTATTGTTCAATTGTTCATTCATTTTGCGTAAAGTGGATTTTGAAAATCGCCACCTGTAAGAGCAGTTACGTTACGTAATCAGGTATACGTTTTTATAGTACCTATACGTAAATAAAAGTTTCGAATTTGAAATAACTCCTTGAAGGTACCTACTTCCAATCCAAATCCAAACTCCCTTTAGACCCCACTTAGGGGCATAGGGAGGCAACAAGAGCTCTCCATTGCGCTCGATCTTGCGCAACGTTAATGACCTCCTCCCACACCATGTCCAGATTCCTCAGCTCTGCTTCGAAGGAGCGGAACACAGTATGAGAGGGTCTTCGTCGTCTCCGGGACCCTGATGGGAGGAAGAACAGCGCTCTCCTAGGCCAACTGTCATTCGGCATCCTTAACACATGTCCCAGCCAAGTCCATCTCCTCCACATAATAGTAGAGGTGATGGGCTCACGCTGATGGGTGCGCCGGCGTATAGCGTCGTTTGTGATGAGGTGGTACCATCTTATACCCAAAATTCTCCTGAGGCACTTCGTTTCGAATGCAGATACTTTTTTGCCTGGGCCAAAGTCAGGTGCCACGACTCACACCCATACAGGAGAATGGGCAACACACATGCATCAAACAGTTTACATTTCGTCTCGACACTAAACGCCGACGCCTTCCATATCTTGGTCATGTTGTTAAAGGCGCCACTTGCCATACCGATCCAGTGGTGGTAATGGTTGCTCCCAGGTACTTGAATTTATCCACCCGGGAGACCTGGTGGGAGGTACCTACTTACCTACTAATAAATTGTAACATTCTTATATCATTTAATTTTCTGTATTACGTAAAATATTTACTTAAATGAGATCAAAAGTAGTTAATGCCATACCCAATAATGTTATAAGATTCCATATTTGGCGCAAATTCATTGCGATATACCTATTGTACATAAAAACGTTCACATTATTTTATATCGAACATCATTCAAAAACTATAAATGCATAATGAAAAAATATTGTTATAGGATAGAATAAAAATTTAAAACCCCTTTCTACAATTTAATTTCTCCTGACATAATATTATGTATGCGCTCAACATGCTAACAGAATAGATATTTATTATAGAAAAAATTATGAACAGAAGTATCCATATAAGTTCCAAATCGAAAAAAATATAGTCCTTCATTACACCTAGTATGAGTTTTCGATGATCGAATATCGAAACGTCTTTCGAAAGGGACCTCAAGTCATAATAATCGAATGGAGCAATTAATTATTGTTGAACGTTTGAACACTTCATATTGCTTGATAAAAAGCGCTTATACCTAAGCTTCCAATAAGCTCTTTTTAAACTAGATCTAGCCTCACATATTGTCACAAACAACTGCATGAATCAAAATAGCATATACATACCCCTATTCGCTATCAGATCCGCTAAAATTAAGCATCAACTTATATTTTGAATTTCACGGGCAATTCCATGTGATTTCAACTAATCCAAACGATATTCCTCAAGAAATCGATCGAAGTGAATAAAGCTGCAAGTGATTTCAAACGGATAAATTCCCCATGTCAAAATTATCATAATGGCCGCCAAATTTCTTTTTTCTCAAACAAATTCAGCTTTATCAAGAAATATAACACTATTAACATATCTTTTATGATGATAGAGCAAAATTATATATTTGCTGAAAATAATAACTTTTTTGTTTTGATTGTTGTTTTTAAGAGAGGTGACTGAAAATAAAAGACACGATTTTGACATAATATAAGCGGTTCCTCTAAAATTTTGGCGGGTCTTTCTAAGGTTCCACTTAAATTGATCGAATAGCGGGTCATTTTAGAGGAATTGTGATAATTTAAATGGAACAGTCAGTTAAAAGTTACTTTTTTGGCGGATTCTTAATTATAGCGGATCTGATAGCGAATAGGGGTAACAACAAAATGTTATATTGCAGCTGTTTATCTTGTATTTTTTTAAGTAGGTAATCTATGCAATATGTGTTCGTATCAAATAAACTAATTTTGTGGTCCTATGTGTTTCTAAAGTTCAACCAAGGTTAACGATTGCAAGATAAAAGGAGAACCCTTTGTCGATTCTGAACTTTGATAAGATGATAAAACTTGGAAAATCACTTGGAGTTCACGCTTTGTTAGGGTAATGATAGCCATCAAGGAGATAATGAAATGTTCTCGCCTCCTTTACTACACTTCGTTAAAATTAATCTGTCTTTAAACTTTTCACACTATCCCTCGAATAGAACGCGCCAGGTTGATTGAAAAACAAACAGCTTAAAACTTAACGAGATTCTTTTTTCAAACAAGAGAGCTTGTCTTTTTAACACACTCTTTTTTTTCATTGATAGAAGTGATAGAACGTAAGTGGATATATTTTGTAAGGAATTTAATATGACAGTTTAATAAACTACGACAAATAGTATAAAAGTGTAATTAATAATAATTATTATGATTGTTTGGTTGCCTAATAAATCAGTTATACCATCATCTCGTCTCTTAAGGGTCTCTTTTACTTTTCCACACTGGGGACTGCGTTGGGTACTTATCTAAAATGTGTTTTAACTTCACTTCACTAACTTGATAAAATGAATTGTGTGAATAAGGACAAACATTATTTATTGATAAAATACTGTTTATTTCTTAAATTTTATCTTCTACTTCTTTATACCTATAAACCGTTTAATATTTGAAATTCCTTTCAGCTTTCAGAATTCTCTTTTTTATTATGTTTGCATCCATTTTTTCCACATGCCCAAACCATCTCAACTTATTAATTTTCATCTTTGTCACAACACATACTTCCATACCACATTCCTTTCCATATCCTATAAAGCTTTTCCATATATTTTTCTTAGAGATTTCATCTCTACTACATTTATAATACGTTTTACAACCATACATCATCGATGGTAACAGGATTGCGTTATGCACTTGTTTCATAGCTTGCAGTGAGACGTTGTTGTTTCTCATTATAGGTCTAAATGCACCGCCCACCCTGCAACCAGCAACTTTCCTACGTTCACCCTGCAACATGCTCCCTAAATACACATACCTACTCATTCACTTGCTCAAGACATTCATTTTCTAAGGTTATTTAACAATTCGTTCTTGCTTCATCCCTTTCAAATACCAAACCTTTGTTTTGCTGAAATTCATTTTTTGCTCTTCGAATAAGCGGGCTTCTCTCTTCAAATAATTAATCTCGTTTGACAGCCATTAGGTCTACCTTTTAATAAATAAACAACGACGGAAACTTTGTGAAAAATAATTAAATAAAATTTGATTATAAATTTTTAAAACAATTTTTTCTGGTTTTTCGTCTGTAACATTCAAATTAGATCGTTGATGCAGACTTTTTTGTATTGATGTGAAGGTTTTTTTTATAAAACAGTTTCCCATTACCTACTTATGTTTTCATATCAACAGTTGATCCTTTTAGTAGTGTATTGATAACGTGCATGCTTGCAGTACTCAAGTACCTACCCTCCAATAAATTAAATTTTAAGCATGCCGGTATTCGCAATCAAAGCGTAGAATCAAAATAATGGATTCAGTATCAAAGTGCATTGAAACATAACTTTATATCTTCCATCGTGCGATGGTGGAAGTCCAGAATAACCTTGTTATGAAATACCTACCTTCCTGGGCCATCTTAAATGGCTGTAATGCCTTCGTGAATCCAAGGGAATGTTTTAATATGCGCTCCACACACTGCTGGCGGGGGTCCCAGGCAGCTAAAGAGGATTTATTGCCTAGGGCGGGGGGTCAAACCGAATGACGGTATATTCCTACAAGTTTCATGTCTTTTGAAAAACTCGTCGAGATGGTAATAGTACCGTAATATTCGAATTAAACAAACTGCAGATTACAAAGAGTTTTATAGTCGATTCGTTACATTTGTTATAATTATAAGCATTTGTTAAAAAAAAATTATATCAATTAAGTTACATAGATGTGAAATTTTGATAGATTGAATTGGAGAAAGGTAAGAACGAAACAGCTTGTCAGCTCAATGGAAATGAATACATTAAGACCTGTCCAAAACTCTTAGAGATAGAATCCCAAGTGAAGAAGATAGGAGCTAGTGCGTTATATTTAAATGTGAAAGTGGAAGGGGGTTGAGGATTTTTGAAAACTCATCAAATATCACAAAGGGGGTGTTGCTCCCCCTTCCCCCGCTTGAAAAAGGAAAAATAAATAAAAAAAACTTTAATATTTTGATTATTTTAAATAAGAATTTTGCCGCATGCTAAACTTTCCTACTTTATCGAATGAAAGTGTTAAAAATAAATAAAACCAAATATTCAGGATCATGTGCAAACATGTTATTCAAATATGGTGTTTTGAAACATCCCTACGTTCCTGTTCAGAGTGGGAAAAAGTTACCAAAGTGCAATATACAGGTAGGTACACCATGCACACCAGTAACATAATACTCGCCAGCAATATCATCTTCGCAATATCCCAACTACAACAAGTTTCAAGTACCTACATGGAGTTACACGCCAGACCTCACAGAAAATCGCTAGTACAGTGCAACACTGCGAAACATCAATATCGATATTATAACAAGAATGGATTTTATGGAAAAAATCGCATATTATCTTTCCATTATTATTTCATTTGTGATGTATAATTTTCTTAAAACAAGCTGACCCGTCAAACTTAACATCGTGGGAAATTAAAAATGACTAACCAAACAAACAAAAAATCCGATAACAAACGGCATATCCTGACAATTATTCTCACCACTTTTTATTCACTTTTTTTTAACCCTTTGCACTTTTTTTAACTTATTAGGTTACAATTTTTAATCAAACTAAAATCAACACTCTTTAATTTTCTACTATATAAATTAAAGTCGGGTTAGTGCGAACACTTATAACTCGAGATTGGCTCAACAGATTCTTCTGATGTTTGATTTATTGGATTCTTCCTCGCTCCGGATAACAGAATAACTAATAAAAAGTAAAAAAAATGGATAAGAAATGATGTATAATACAATATTTAAGTTTGTATGGAAAGATTACCTGAGACGCGCCCACGACATCGCGGGTAGTTCCCTCTCATTCTCGCATACGCTCTTTCAGTAGCCCATCCCACTTACTCCACCGCACCGTTTCGATAGTTTTAGAAATTTTTCATACAAAGTCAATAATAATATTGGGCATATACGTGTTGGTAATAGGCGAGGTAGGGTGTGTGCGCGAGCGCATTTTTCTCAAGTTATTCCCGCCAGAGCTTTGAATACGAATGAATTAGGGATGTTTCAGCAATAGTTTAATGTTATTATTTTATTAGCTTATCTAATCGAATTAATTTTGTATTGTTTAACGGGGGTGCAGTGCACATCATGTACACATTAGCGGGTCACTTCGGCCTAGAACCACAGGACAACGTCTGTCGGGAAAGTTAGTTCAGAAATAAAATATTCGCTCAAAATATGTTTGAATGTAAAAAAAATAGTTCTCAAAGCTTGAAATAAATTTTATCAAAAATGCTTCGTACCGGTGCCGGTGTTTTGAAACTCAATGGTTGTCGTAAATAAAAATTGTGTTATAATATGTAAAACTTTCAAAGATGGCGTTGTTGTAAGAAGTCCGTTCCATACTAAATTTAATATTTTATATTATTTGTTATCCATTTTTTTATTTTTTTTGTTAGTCATTCTGTTATCCGGAGCGGAGAAGAATCCAAAAAACTGACTATCATAAAAATCTGTTTAGCCGATCTCGAGTTTTAAGTGTTCGCATATTCATGTATATAAGAGATAATGAAAAATAAAGTATTTTTTTGTTAATTGACAAAAAACACTCGATTTGAATGTTTTTTTTTTTCAGTAGGTACCTACACGTTGATTTGGGTTAAAGTTTTTTTTTTCTAATCTCCAGCTGTTATTCAAGAGTCTATGTATGATTGGGTGTCCTTCTCTATGGATGAAATCCCACTACTAAATACATCGTGTGACGGATTCTACTGATCTCAGATGAGATGAGCAGAACCCCCACACTGAGAACCGTCTGCCAAGGGTCACCGACTCCAAGGCAAACGAACCTCTGTGGTCACACCCTCTGGAAGGCTTTAAACAGAGTTGTTGGTCTCATCCAACAAAAGAAAAATAAATCGTTATTCAGCCCAGCTATACTCAACTTCAGACTCTACTCAGATCGTGGTTCAATAGCCCAAAATGTCCTCTCATCAAGTGGGGAATTATCAAGAGATTTTTAAAGAAAGAATTTAGAATTAAAACGAATAAAATTTATTGAACCAAAATACAAATAAATAGATCCTTCTTTGAACAAATTATAAAACTAATTGTGGATCTTTGATAGCTCCAAATAAATAAACATAAAAAATTACCTTAAAATGGGAAAAATAAAATTTAATTTTTCAATCATTAAAACATATATCAGTATTTAAAGTATAAGGCCATTTACCTATATTGCTCTTAATAATCAAAAAAAAAAATTCTACTTCTTAAACTCTCGTCAGATGTTTCACAACAATTTTTGAGCCTCTATTCCAAACTTCTTAGGTAAACATACAAATATATCAAATAGGCTTCAATTAATATGGATGAGATTATTCCCTTTATAGATTACATATCGAAATGAGAAAACATTAAATTCTGGTTTTGTATAAAACAGGGTCGAAGGTCAAATTAAGGTTGGTGCATACACGAAAGAAGAATGAAAGGTGTCGGCGGTAGGTCTCACAGAATAAAACGTATGATTTGATATATCACTTAACTTAAGATTCGATCCCCTAATCTATCTCGCGCTGATCTCTTCAAGAAATAACTTGGCTCCACGAATGTCGAATAGTTTCAAAGAATCCTTAGCTGGAGTTCTCACGTACAAATGGACTTCTCAGAACAAGAATTGGCTTCAGATGGCTCGATACAGACGTTTCGGTACATCGACGTAGGTAATACATAAAATGTCCCCAGATTAACATCCCATTCCAAGATCAAGAATTACGTTTGTAACCCGAAGGGTAGTTCCCGCACTTCTGTAATACGATAAAGAAATGCGTTACAATTAGGGATTAGAAAAATACCCACAAAAAGAAATAGAATTCACGACAGACATAATAAACGTAAGATTCTCACCTGTTTTACTTGCGGGGCTATATTTAGTTCACAAACGACACTTCACTTAGACGATTTTACAAAATCAAATTCCACCAAGAATATTCAACTTAGCTATTAACAAATCACTCAGGAAGGGTAGTTTTCACCCCTAACCCCCCTTTTAACACAGAGTGTTGCTCCAACGCATTCGTGGACGCAATATATAGTCAGCAAAATTTTGACGTTTGCAAACGTCAAACCCCACAATAGCTTGGCGCTAATACGGCCGCCGTTTCATTGGATAGAAACATTAGCATTCAACGCACCCGCGAGCTGCGCTGATAATGCCCCGCACGGAAGGCACCTACCGACAATACGGCGAGATTTCTATTCAAACACAGCCCGCGAATTTGATTTAAACTTCAATAAAAACAATCCCAAAAACTGATCGTTACAATAGAGAAACTGTCAATATTTTTTTATAAGCTTTCAATAAGTCAGAACGTTATAGCAGTACCTACCTAATATTTTGGAGATATTTCATTTCGGCTAGAAAAATTTATCACAGGATAATATTTATCTTGTGGGTGTGGAATTTGATTGATTTTAAATAAAAAAAAACATTATTTTTTCTAATTAGAAAAAGACCGTTCAGTCATGATAGGTAATATGAATACATATTTCCAGTGTTTTTTTTTAATAAATTTACCAACTTTCTAAGTAAACATCGAAGAGCAAACAAGAATAAAAGATTAAACTGACCGGTAAAATCATATAATAAACTTCTTTAAAATAATGTGAAATTTTAAATTACTAAGCCCTGTTAAAACAATCAATAAAAATAATATATTCAAACTGATAAAAGGTATGGTCAATTTGGTCATCTAGTAATTTATTATTATCTCTAAAGTGGAAATTTAATTTACATACTTCCTTTTAGCATTGGAGCAGCGTTAAGTTTTGTAAGTGCAAAAAATAAACTATTTTATGGCTCAATATAAACCATCTGACGACAATCTTTATCGCATCGATTTGTATGATAAGCAGTGTTCTATATGTTCAAGGTGTTATAAAATCCATTTTTCAGTTCACTTTTGAAATATCTTTACAAAAAATATGAAAATTATTTAGGAAAGGTTAATACTATAAGAGCTGAATCTAAAATTCTATGATAATTTAATCCTGGCCAATAATGTTCGACTTTTATTCCAAATCAAAAACAAACCACTTCGGGCTTACGACCTTCTTGACCTATGACATGGCGTTGCGCTCATGCTTTGTTCTATAATCAACTAGCTCTCTCGACAGACATTGTCCTGTAGTCCTTATTATGAATATTGATTTCAAATTTGTAATTTATACAAAAATACGTTTGAATGTTAAAAAAATATTTCGGAAAGCTTGTAGGAAATTCCATAAAAAATCTGCGTATCAATGTTTTCAATTCAATAGTTGTCAAGGAAATAAAAAGTGTCTTTATTGTAATGAAAGCTTGATTTTTCTTATTAAAACTCAATTCGTTGGAGCCTTGTAGTATTATTTGTTAGCTGAATGGTTAGTCATCTTTTGGAATTTATGAGGATCTTCAGCAAACTTATTTGCGAATGGATTCATAATCCTCTTGTATGAGTAAATGAACAATGGTAACGTTCATTAAAAAAATAGCTTGAATCTGAATTTGCAGTCCTTAAAATTTTTCTTCTTAAATCGAATGGAATAAAATCTTTGGAAAAGTACTAAAGAACATTTCTTACGCTTAATCTTTATAATATAAAAGAAAATCGGGTTAGTGCGACCACTTATAACTCGAGATCGGCTGAATGGACTCTTCCGATGTTTGATTTTTTTTTTTATTTATTTATTTTCCAACTTATACATAGGTAGGTACATAGATATTTTTGGTCAGTAGTAACATATTTGTAATTTATCACCTCACTAGACGACAGCCTGTGTTGAGGAGATACTAATTTGTACTTATTGCGGCACTGTACTGTGGAAGATATAAAGACACAAAAGAAAAGAACAAAACAAATCAAAAAAATATAAACAAAAACGATCAGAATGGATACCATTTATTGGATTCTTCTCCGCTCCGGATAACAGAATAACTTTTCAAAAGATGAAAATACATAAGAAATAATATAAAAGCAAAGAAAGTTTGGAATGGATTTCCTGCGACGCCAACGCAGTCAATGAAAAGTTCTATAGCAACAAAATTATTGTTGACAACTGACAACCATTGACGTTAAAAACATTGGTACGCAGATTTTTTATGGAATTTTCTTTGAGCTTTCGCAAACATTTTTTTTACATTCAAACATACCTGTTTTACAAATTCGAATTCAATATTCATAGTAAGGACTACAGGACAACGTCTGTCGGGAAAGCTAGTTTAGATTATACCTATTCCTAAAGAAAATTGCACGTTCAATCGTTCATTAAAAAATCCACATTGGAATAAAAGGGGTAAATAGCTAGTTATTTCATGCACTTACTTTAGTATTATCATCCTCCATTCTATATGGGAAATGTTTGCAGAATGTCTTTTGCCTGCTCGCTAAGTTGACAGAAGTGAACAATGGCCCATCGACAACAATGTCATCCTACATGCACACAGGAAGAGCTGCAGACGCTTCGTTAGGCTATTCATGTCTGAGTATACATACTTCATGTCTGGTATACCTTAAATTACATTTATTTGCTACTGACTAAGTCCGAGTCAAACAATTCTTTTTATTCGTGCCAAGCATGCTGATAAAAAATATACTCATGGAGTAGGATCAAGGTTTTTTAAGCAGTAAATATACGGAGATATAAATACAGGTTGTTCCAAAAAGTAAAGCACTTCTGGCTCTATCCAAATGACATAACACACTGCCTTTTTGAACCCACTTCGGGAATATGGATATAACAAGAGCTCTCCATTGCACTCGATATCTCGCAGTTTCGATGATCTCCTCTCATACCATATCCTGATACTTTACCTCTGCCTAGTAGGAACGGAACATGGTATCAGAGGGTCTTTCTCGTCTTATCAAAACCTGACTTAAGAAGACTTACAGGACAATAATGGTCACAGAGACACCAATATCCTGATACTTTACCTCTGCCTAGTAGGAACGGAACATGGTATGAGAGGGTCTTTCTCGTCTTATCAAACCCTGACTTAAGAAGACTTACAGGACAATAATGGTCACAGAGAAACCAATTTTTATAGTTTTTATCAAATGACTTCTTCAGTCCTCAGTCATTCACTGCTGCATATAGGTCTCTTCCATCTTCTTTTTCCTGTGCCATGTCTGGTCCCCCCGACGACGGCTACCACTATGGCTTCCACCGACTGGACTCCAGTCCACTGTCTGATGTTTCTCAGCTAGGACATTCGCCATCTACCCTCACCTCGACTTCCATTAAATTACTAGTAATTGGGGTATGAAGTATGTATCCCAGGTAGGATATTTTCCTTTTCTTGATGCTGACCAACAAGTTTCTCTCATTGGCCTCTTCCAAACTATTCAAATATTTTCCTGACAATTATTTTTGTCTGTTTTGCATCTAATTTTTATTCCCAATCAATCTTTATTTCGTACTCTCTCAAGGTCACCGTCTTAAGACTGTAGGGTTTCATCTTAAATTTTAATGGCCTGATGGTACTTTGAGCGAAATGTATCAGGAATATGTCAGCAAAAATATGCACTTCAGTAGGTTGATATCTAGCAGTATTGACGCACATGTTTTATGTAAATTCAACGTTTATGTTACGGCTGGATTATTCATTGATGGATACGTTATACGATATTCTCACTGCTTTTGCTACAACAAACAGTTGTTACAGTAAAGTGTTGAACTGAATACAACATCCTCTGTGGTGCAGGTCGGCAGATAAATATTCCAACATTCGCTGTTATTTTATATTCATACCGACTCTGACCCAGTTGTTTTGTTATCCGATCTTGCAACAGCAACATTATAATGAAATGTTTCCATCAAAATTCTTCAACGATTTCTTGGGACCTATATTCTAAACTAATAGTTTTATAAGTAACTATTTGAATAGTACTGAAAGAGGATGAAAATAGACTGGACACCTTCGAAAGAAAGATCTTTCTCTGAACTTACAGTTACAGATCTACCTATACGGATTAAAGATGGCAACGTATGCTGAAATTATACATTTTTTTTTCTTATGGTCACAATAGATAATAATTATGTTTGTCAAAAAAAATAAAACTTGAAGTCAAGGTTGTTCAGATATTCAGTGGTCGTCTCACTCAGGGTCATGGAGTCGGCAGGATCACCCTCATACGCTCTGAGGGCACATTCGGACACAATATGACCAACAGTCTATCTCTCCGCCCGACAGTCACACTCGAGGGAGTTTAGCCAACCGTACTCAAAGAAGAAGACCGCGCATCTGCCGTGGCCAATACGGACTCTGTTCAAGGCTGTCCACAGTCAAAGGGGCTGGTCAAAGCCCGGTGGTCTGTCAAAGATGCAGGGCAAGCAGCGAGCCGCTGGGTCCGAAGCCTCTTCCCATCTGGATTTCCAGTTCTCGATGATGTTGAAACCTCCACCAAATAGGCTTTCCTCAGAAAATTATACATCGCCGAGCTCTATGGTATATACCAGGATATCAACATAGTCAAGTTCATCAAGATTAAAAGACTACACTGGCTAGAAAGCCAAAGTTGCGATGGTTGGATGATGTCGTTGCAGAGTGCAGACAAAGGAACTACAGGAAGATTTGGAGACGTTTTTTGGAGGCAGCTAAAACCCACCAAGGGTTGTGTTGTGATGCTAAGGATGTTTGTGTGTATGTATTTGAATACTTTTGAGGGTAAAAATAAAGCCTAAATAAATTAAACCTACTATCTATTTTTAACACTTGGCAGAATTAGTGGCATGGAATATGTAAATGGCGTCTGGAGTATTGTGTGATATGTCGGTGAGAGTGAAGGGTCAAGTATACAAGACCGCAGGAAGACCCGCAATGACATATATCTCTGAATGTTGGGCATTAACACAAAAACGCCAACAGAGCATGCACACTGCAGAGATAAAGATGCCCAGATGGGCTGGAGGAGTAAGCAGACTCGATAGAGGTAGAAATGTCCATGTCCGTGGAAGTTTCAAGGTCGCACCCATAACCGAAAATATAACGGAAAACAGGCTAAGATGGTATGGGCATGTTATGAGACGACCACTAGCCAACATGATCCAGATAGCGATGGACATTGAAACTCCAGCCAGGAGACCAGGCAGACCACCCGCCACATGGTTGTCGAGCATCAAAGAAAGTGAAGTGGAGCCAGAGATGGCGTTCGATAGACAATCTTGGCGCAACAGGACAAGGAGAGCCGAACCCAAATAATGGGACAAAGGCGAGGGCGAAGAAGATAAGGAATACGTAAATAGCGCCATGTACTAAAGGATCTCTAGAAAGAACTCAAAACACGAATCTCCTCCAATAGCAGTATGCAGATTGTTAGTGAATACGGAGATACTTTGGACCTATCGCCAACTAACATGATCACTGCTTGTTCTCGATAAACAACGGTTCATGACTCTTCTTTTTTTTCCGGCAATGCACCCGATCTCGAGTGATTTATGCCCTAATTCGTAAAAAAACCAACAAAAAAATACAAATTAAACAAATAAGGTGCAACTGAGAAAAATAAGAAAGTGGAAAAATTGGTTATATCAAAAACTTAATCATATAGTAAGATAGTATTGAGTATGTAGGTATATACAACATAGATAAAAAACGGATTACACGACATCCAATTTTGTTCGCATGTTCCAACATCCATTCGTCACATTACCCCTAGTACGCACGAAAGCCTAACATAATCCAATAGTCGCATGACAAATCGCCCAAAAGTCCCCCGACCGAATCGCAAAAGTTAATAAAGACAAAACTCATATATCAACAGAATATTTTCTTAGCAAAAGTAGGTACCTTATCTTTGTGATTGCATCATATTATTCGTATCCTTACACTTTTCTTTGCATATTAGATAAATTAACTTGCCTGCATGTTTGCTTACTTACTTATTTCTTACTGACTTCTGATGGCCATACAGTTCCGACAGAGTTTTGGCCTCCTGAACAATGTTTTTCCAAGCCGTCCTATCCCGCGCAATGCACTCTACTGATCTCCCACACCCATCAAGTCCAAGTCCCGGGCAACTTTGTCGATGAGCCATTGTCTTGGTCTTCCAAGTGGTCTTCTACCTATGGGCCTGCTATCTAGAAGACTCTTTATGGACCTCTCATCCCCGGATCTGGCAACATGCCCGATCCATGCCAATCTTCTAGATCTGATGTCACCAGTGGTTGTCCTGCGAGTGCGCGTATTTCTGCATTGCTTCTCAGCCTCCAGGTGCCAGCCGTAATTCCCGGCCTAGGTCCCTGTTCTCAAAGGTCAGTTGACGTTGCTGATTCCTGAGTGTCACAGGACTCATGAACCATTCATGACTACCGGTTTAACGAGGGTATTGTTCACCCAGAGCTTCAGTCGTCTGGATAGGGACTTTGGAACAAATAAGCGTTCGGAGCGTGAATGCCGTTTTAATTCCGCTTGGTTAATTGGTAACGTTCTCAAAAATGCTTTATTTTTTCAAGAAAAAGCAGGTTTTAGATGGCACATTTCAAATTAGTGCGCCTTACCAGATGGTTTTACAAATTAATAACAATACAGAAGTATCTACTTAACTACTTCTAAGCTTTTTATAAGATTGTCTAAAAATTAACATGCATATTGTGCGAATTTCTGTATGTATATTCCTGTAACTGGAACACTAGAGATAGAGATCTAGCATATTTTTGGAACGTTCTTTTTTATGGATCATGTTTATTCGTAATAGAGGCCTCTTAAACAGGAGACACAGAAAAAAAAACTATTTTGCTTATTAAAAATTGGATACAAAAAGGCGATACCCAGTGTGAATCAAAAATAAAATTTAATGAATCAAAACAAACACAGTTGCACTTTCACGATATTTTATTGAGCTGCACTTTCAGTTTACTTTCACTTTCACGACACTTATTAATAAAATTTAATTGAAATCAATAAATCTACTTAGAAAAATTCATATCTATATTTCACAAAAAAATATAGTAAGCAATCGAAAATAGTTGTTCGACGATTTGAAATACACTTATAATACCAGTTACTATAAACGTATCGATGTAGGTATGGTTAAAAAGCCGTAAATAAGGGTTATGTAAAATGTTTTACACGTAACAATGTAGTACCTACTTTGGTGAAGGGGAGAGAGGGTGTAAGCCCACTTAGATAGAGAGGATGATGGAAGGCAGCAGTGCACTTTAAGGGCAAACACAAGAAAAAGACGGTATATGTACACGTGTGTTGGAATCGTATGCTCAATGCTCATATTGTACAACTAGATCGCTTTGTATGGGGAGCGATCATAAACTTTCCGGTATGTGCGTTAAATAATTAAAATCAGAAGCAAAAATAAGGATACTTTTTAAAATGTAGGTACATTAAATAATAGAATGTTACTAGAAACAATAAAAATTTGTGGAAAAAAAACATAGGTACAATCAATGTTTCTTCAAAAACTTTGATTAAATAGAAGCATGACTTTAAGGGAACACTCGCATAGGGCATAGACCGTTTATTAGACCGAAAGCGTATCTGTATACCTAACTGTGATGTTATGACAATATGAGCCTGTGATATTTTTTTTTAAGAATGCGCTGAAATAGAAGTAAAAAACACTCAATAGAAGTTATTGGTTATTATTCAAGATCTAGTGTTAGTTATACTTAATTATAAATAAATTTTTGATATTCATATTTTTGAAAAACTTTTGAAAAACTTCATAGAAGATAATTCAAAATTTAATAATGTTATATAAGTTTACTAACAAGAAATTTTATAGGTAGACGATATATATTTACGAAGAATAGCATAAATTGAAAACTTCAGAATTTTATAATGACATCTGTAAATCTACATATCTGTGGATCTGTAAGTCAACAACCTTGGCAAAAACTATTATGAATGAAAATTTCAATCATAATATATGTAGAATTTTGAAAATTTGTCTTAATTATGAATATATATATACCCCAAGGAACGGTGATAGGCCCACTGCTGTTCATCATATACGTGAATGATATATTTACACTGCCCCTTGGCGGAAGTATTATCTCGTACGCTGATGACACGGCATTAGTTATGAGCGCGAAAACATGGAAGGATATGGAAGATGGTTTGAACAGAGACATGCATATTCTTAAGAGATGGTTTAACGAAAACTATCTCACAATGAACGCAGAAAAAACTTATATCCTTCCATTCTCTATAGGATCAGCTGGACTGCCGGGCGACCTGAGCGTTACGCTGCATTCTGAGGCGTCGACGGGAGAGCATTTTTGCGGGGGAGACTGCGTCAGGCTGAAGATGAAAAAGGTAATAAAATATCTCGGAGTAACCATTGACTCTGTACTGAAGTGGAAGGAACATATCGAAATGGTCACAAAAAGATTACGAAAGCTGACGTACGTCTTCATGGAAGTCAGAAATTTTTTAACGACGTCACAAATGTACCCAATATATTACGGCCTGGCGCAGTCTATACTACAATATGCGGTGACTGGGTGGGGTGCGGCTTACGCCAGCACATTAAAGTGCGTGGAAGTCGCCCAGAAGCTTATTATAAAAACTATATTAAAGCGACCAAGAGATTACCCCACAGAATCCATTTTTAGAGAATTTAAAGTATTACAGTTTCAAAGGTTATTTCAGAAAAATGCAATAATGCAGGTGCTTAGAGAACCACTATACCACTCGTATCTCACGGAGAGTAGGACTAGGCAGGTGTATGTGTTTGCGCAGACTAAAAGGCTAACGTCGTTCGCACAGCACCACTACACGTATCTGGGAGAAAAATATTTCAACCAACTGCCAGAAGACATTAGGAAAATAACAATAATACAAAAAAGATAAAACAAGAATTGAAAAAATACTTTAATAATTCCATATAATATCGACTGATGTGAGGCTGTGATGATGGGTTGTGTGTGTCCTTGGTAGTGTTCTCTGTGTTTGCCTGGGTTTGGGTGCATGGGTGTGGAGGTAGGTACTTATAATAGTGATATCCAATAGTTGTTAAATATTGTCATTTTTGGTATAGTATTGTGTGTGGAAATTTGTGGGTGATGGCAGTGTAGTATTGAAACAGCAATTCATTTTTTATAGTTTTTTTTAATTAGAGTATTAAAACAACAATTCATTTTTTATAATTTTTTAATTGGCAGTGAAGTATTGAAACAACAATTCATTTTTTTAATTTTTTTTTAATTTTATGTCAACTCATGCAGATACCCTCTCTTTGCACAAGCTTGTACAAGCTTTAAGAGAGAGGAAACGTTGTATTTTATAGTGTTATTGTTCAAATATATTGTAACTATTTTAACTATGTAAATGATCTCAAAATAAATAAAAAAAAAAATATATATAATAACTCTTTCTCATATCTACTGGTCATATCTTTTAGTATTCTATTTTCTACGTACATTTATTTATTATGAATCCAGTTAACCATTTTGTAGATTGAAAATCTTGAATAAGGTGCAAAGGCCGTGAACTTACCGGTCGTACATATAAAGTAAAGGATCGCTTACTAATAATTGATGTGAACTGTGAACAGATCTCGGAATTCATACATTCCGATGGCCCCGAGGTCATTGTGCTTCAGGGTTTATTGCAAGGGACCGCAGTATCAATATCGCCTACCTTCGCACGGACTATCCCCGGTCACATTCACAGCCCACACGTGTAGTTTCTTCACACAAATATCAACCTTACGCGCTGCTTATGCAACTTGTTCCTATTAGGAATTTAGAACATAGGTATATTTATTTGTGCACGTAGACGAGGCCGACCTCGAATGACATGGTCCGACCATATCGGTGCCACCTTAGAGGAGGGCCAAGTCAGGAGCAAAAGGAATAGAAGAGCATGTATGTGGAATGTTATGCGCTTGGAGGAAGCGAAAGAGGTTTGTTTGGATAGGAAAGAATGGAAGTCCGTACTCTCTATCTACCCCCTTCAAAACATATATTTCAGCGCTCCAATAAAAGGCATTTCTCGCATATGCACCTACCTAGTTATATTTATATTAAGCTTCCGCTATATCTCTTTTTTCGCCAGGGAGTACGTTGCCAACAAAGATGCCTGACGTTTTTTGACCGTAGCCATGTTCTCTTTATTTTTGCATCACACCCAGAACTCTCTTATAGGACACCCTGTCGACCAAAAAGATGCGGAGGTTTCTTCTATAATAACTCAAATTTCGAAAACTTTTTTGTTGTTGTTTTCGTACCGTGGGGTTGCCGGCTAAGTATAGCACATCTGCTCTTTTTTGCTGGTTTTTCGAGCATCCTGTAAGAGTCGGGAAATCGAAAAATCAGATCGGGACCGTGAGGTTGACCACCTCACCTCCTTAAACCTCAACCGGTCAGAAAAGGCACAATGAGCCTCGGACGCATATTTTCTTTAGTGTATAATATGTTGTCAAATAGATTGATATTGTTTGTCTTTAAAAATAATAATAAAGACTTTGTACCTATTTACATTTCAAATTTGTCGTATCCAATATCCCTGTCGTTGTTTTTGAAATAGCGCTCACTCAGTCTTTGACAATGGAACCTTAATAATGTTCAAACTTATAATTTAAATAACTTAGGGTAAAATTTCGAGCACTGGTCGACTATTTAGTCTTTAAAGTGTGATATTGACAAAGTGAACCACTTATTTGAGTAAGCAGCACTTATTTGAGTAAGCTAAAACCATACGTTTCAGTACCGGCCCCGATTGGATGGATTTAATATCACTTGAACCTATCAAGCTTTTACCAATATCTATGTACTATGCATTCAATATGTTGTTCCCTTACTCCATTGCGCACTACAGTACCTATCTAGGTACGGCCAGTTTGTCGCTCTACTGACAAAAAGCAATAATATTCCATTTTTACGACTCTACGTGTCCAGTCTAAATATGTAATGACTGTTCACGGGATTTCTGTCTATATGGCGATACACTATAAGTCGGGGATGAAGAAAAATACGAAGCCTATAAAATCGACTTACTTCCTTTATTATGTAAGAATGTTTCAAGACGAAATAAACCAATTTTTCTTTGATGGGATTTTTTTTCCAACAACCGAATCACAGTACCAAATCTTAAGAAATCCAATTTCTCTTTCATTTAATGGACCATACCTACCAATCCTCTTAGTATACCTATATTTCAAACAAAAGAAACACATTTCATGGTATAAAATCATTATTTTTTCTTCTTAAAATGAGTCTTATTGGTCATAATTCCCAGAAAATTGCTCTTCTTGTAAGTTCGAATCCAAACTGTCCTTCTAATTTTTGGGTGATCTTCAACATTGGCGAATTTCATGAGGCTACTTTAAATATCTCGGAAGTTATATTTCCAATGGAGTAAATCCGGATGAAAAAATCCAGTACCGTATAGAGGCCGCCAGAGCAGATTAAGCAACGATTTCAACGAGCTAGAACGAAGCGGAAATAACTAGGCCATATTATAATAAGATATGACAAATATAAAATTCCATAACTCGTCCTCAAGAAGGGGAAAAATGAAGGCGTGTTGGCAGTAAAAAGGATTCATGACTAAGGAATATCCGAAATTGGATGGGCATAAGGAGTGGGAGAACATTTTGATCTCGCAAGAGACAGAAAGGCATTTGTTCAAGCGATCGCCGATGTTGAGTAGACAAGCATAGCATAGAAAAAAGAAGAATCTGCATATTTAGCACTCCAACGTAGAAAAACTAGCCTCTGAACCAACTGCCCGATTGAATAGAGACAGAAAGACTCAAGTGATAGCCGGCGTTGAGTAGACGTTCATGAGTCCCAGAAAGAAGGACAATTTATGCGTACCCAAGCCTTCCAACCCAAAATCACTATAGCTTCTGGTTCAACTTTCCGATATCAGAAGCTTTTTTCATAAAGTAAGTGAAAAGTAAAAGAACATAGGTAACGTTTGTATAAAATTAAATTTGGACTTATCTTACTCCAATACCACACTGACAATTCTACTATATAGATGCTTATACACTAGAAAACAATGTAGGTACACTCATGTGAACTATTTTTGCTCATTTTCCATTAGATCGGGTCCTCATGAGGTCATTCAAGTGGTACTTTTCCAATTTAAACACGACACAAGCATTCAACAGAACAATGCACTGAGCCTTTTCAATTTAAAATTCTAAATGTATTAAAAAAATCACTTTAATGATTAGATTTAAAAACCAGCAATAAAAGTAGGTTTCTTGGATAAGCAATATTATTATTTACTCAAGAACACAGGCCTGTTTGGGATTTTTGTACCGTCTATTTTTATTTAATGTTTTTGTGAACGTAAATGGCATTATTTTGTACGCTTGTACAATATTGATATCTTTTAAGTGTTTTCGTATAAAAATTCGATTTGCAAATAACTGAGATAAATGGCATCAATTACCGAAAATGGTGGTCACCCTAAAAAGGGCGTTTTGGGGAAAAATACAAAAGGAGATCAGGGGAAAATATGTAGGGTGTGAATCCGTTTCCTAGAGAGGAGCATTCCGCTAAGATTGATTACCTCCGCCGACCTTCTCACGCATCAACTGTTCCACTGAAAAATCTTACAGATACCAGAAGAAGATATTCTTTTTCAGTTTTTTCCATACGAAGAAGATACGTAGAAGTTCTGAAAGAGGATATGTTATTTTATCCATGGAGTTGCCTACCGGAAAAAGTTATTTATAGCTGTAGAAATCGTTCGTTCGTATGAAAAATATGACTCGCTTTGTATTGTAAAAATACTAACTTTCAAATAGTATTTCAGTGTATTGCTTTTTTTCGAAACGGTTTATTCATTCATATTATATTGTATATTTCTAAAGATATCCAAGTAAATTAATGTAATACCATTCATAACAGATAAAAATATGTTCTCATTCCTCTGTATTCTCAATTCAATAGAATTTAACTAATCTTTAACATATAAATATTATGTGAAGCCATGAATCAAATTCTTTTTACTCCTTTTAACGAAAATTGCGTGGACGAACGAGTATGAAATTTCGCACACTTATAGTTTATATTGAAAAATGAAGAAGTAAGAAGAAACTAGTTTAACTCTATTATAAGTAGATATCTAGATAATACTAAAATTAATCTTGAAAAAAAAATCAAAAATTTTCTATAAAATATTTCGAAGCGAACGGCAAGGCGATGAATGTGATTGGTGTGCCAAAACTTAAAAGTAAGGTTAGGCAACTCCTTCGATTCCTGTCTGAGCAGATTTTTTTCTCTTTTAAAATTTCAACTAAATTTTTTTTCACTTTACATGAAGCTCTGCATATTATTTTTGACGGGATCGGATGACTGATAAAGACTGCAGGTATTTAGTTACAATAGTAAGTATAGGTTCCGCCGACCATTTAACACCTTTATGTGGTAAAGAATATATTATGTGTAGGTATGTATAATGTACAGGGTGACAATGAAATAAGCGACCATCCAGATATTAAACTCAGAGCTAGACGCTTTGTAATAATAAAATGCAAAGTCACACAACTATGTTTCACTATTTCATTCGCAAGCACCATATGAAACTAGAACGTGACTCGATACCTTCTAGTACCGACCCTCTAAGAAAGTTATTTCCAAAATAATATGTTCGGATTCTTAGCAAGTTAAGGCGGAGTTGCACGGCTTTTTAAAAATAATGTTTTGTATAATCATTTTAGAAAATGATTACAATATACAAGGTATATCAAGTTTTATACATTCGATTGTTTTATTTGATTCACAGTCGACTTCGGTGATTCGCAAGAACAGTTTTTTAAGTTTTCTATAAGTTACCTTTTACGGCTATGTTCTAACTGAAAAACGATCGCCCGACCATGCGATGAGCGATCATACAATGTTCTCAATTTGAACGATCCTTCCCGTTTGAGTATAATGAAACTCAACGCGCGGACTCGCGAACGCTTTCCAGTAGAAAATAACACAATAATAGACACTCATCAATTTTTATCCATTCGATTGTTTTGATTAAACTCACACTTGATTTCAGCAATTCAAAAACCACTGAACATTTTTTAATATAATAGTTTTGAAATGGAATTCCACAGTTTGGCAGGACTTTTTTTACTCCGATGGTTAGGTAGGTACATAGGTACTTTCTGAGACCATAGCGTTCAAACGTAAAATGATTTCAGCTTTATACATGTTATACAAATAGAAAAGATTAGCGTTGGTTTTGGATATTGTATGATACGCAATCTTCGTTGCTAGATGTGGATTGCGAAAAATTTCGCCCCGCACATTTTTTTAAGCCTTCACTCGTTTGCGTTTACTTAAGAAACATACAAATGTACATATTCCATTTTATTTGTTAGGTTGGGATTGCCGGAGAATTCTCTCACATTTGCTTTATCTCTTCTACTCACATGACGACACGAGCAGGGATAATGCACAACTCCACAGCATATTGTTGAGATACTCTGCATGGCTTGGAGGCATTATTGCACCAGGGTTCTGAAGGCTTGGGTGGATAGAAGAGAGGAAAACCTTAAATATCACCATCACGAATGGTGAATAGATGTTTTTTGGTAAACTCGTTAATAAAATCATAGGTTTTGCGTTATAAAACTTTTTTTTATAAATACCTATCTAGGTCTTTTTTTATCTCTCAATAAGTTTGGTTTCTTGACATTTCTCAAAAATTTACTCAACATTTCGGTAAAAAAAAAGAATAATAACTTAATAAATAAATTATTTAGTCCTTTTAACAAAAGAATAAACATAAAATCGATTGGCTCACTACCGTCTCTGCATGAAATAGACAGAAAAAGAGGTCTAAAACCAAGAGTTTAAAATCTGATTGGTTGGTAATATACTTTGTTATATTTGTTTATTTCGTGCATATTATGGGCACTGTGTCTGGCAGTCATATAACTCCTCCCGTAGACAATATGAATGTTGCGAATGAATTTCTCATCAATTATTTAGGGTGTAAAAAAAAAGAACTGTCCACTGGAATATAGGTAGGTTTAAACAATAATTTATATAAAAGAGACTTATATAAAAAGTGGACAGTTAATTTTCTTTCTATTCTACATTGATGAAAAATTCTGAAAAAACTTGATTAGCAGTCATGAACTAACTTGAGTTTTCAATAATTTTTGTTAATGTTTTAACTGATATGAGCCATCTACTCATTTTTCAAAAAAAAATTTAAACACTCAGTTATAATATTCTCTTTAGTATATGTATGTAGTAACATATAGACGAATGTGGTAGTTAAACGTAGGTAGGTATTATGCATTATGATCACTCTTCTCCATTAAAAAAATGTAATTAGCATTTTTGACCAGTTAGCAAGGGACTAAAATTCGCACATAAAAAACGCTTTTTTAATAATTTCGGTACACAAACTGGGGAAGTTTTATTGCTTTGAAGATAAATAATTTTCCCCCAGGAGCGGGGGTTGAAAAGTTTTGGCTTACGCAAAACACCCTAATATTATTTAATAGGAAAATTAAACGAGTCATTGTTTTTATAAAAGATTTAGGAATCTCAAGTTTTAATCCCGTAATGTTAATTAAAAACGTGTCCAAAAATAATAATGACAAAGTCAACTTCGAGGGTGGTAAAAATCAGGGCTCTCAATTAAAATAACCAGGTTCAAAAGCCATTATAAGCTCAGAGATTAGGGTAATATTGAAATTTCAACCATATTGTCAAACTGATACCACTATGTGGAGGAGATGGACTTGCCTAGGACATGTGTTAAGGATGCCAAATGACAGTTGGCCGAAGAGAGCGCTGTTCTTCCTCCCATCAGGGTTCCGAAGACGAGGAAGACCCTCTCATACTGTGTTCCGCTCTTTCGAAGCAGAGCTGAGGAATCTGGACATGGTGTGGGAGGAGGTCATAAACATTGTGCAAGATCGAGCGCAATAGAGAGCTCTTGTTGCGTCCCTGTGCCCCTGAGTGGGGCCTTAAGGGAATTTGGATTGTCAAACTGAGTCGTATCAAACGTTGCCACGTAGTCTAATACCGCTACCATTATCACTGGACGTCGATCGGATGGTTTCATTTGTCACAAAACTCAACCTCAAATTTCGTCACAAAAAATAATGTTCAATGCTAAAAAGTTTGTTTTTATGTGTTTTTGTTAAATTAATGTCAAAGATCACAACAATATTTTAACATCACTGGAATTAAACAGCCATTGAATAGGCAACTTTTGGTTTTTATCTGAAGAGACAAGATTGTCGAGAGAGCGTACGATGAAGACCTTCGGGATACCGGCTTAAATTGGAATGACGCCCTGGATCTAGCCCAGGATAGAGATGCTTGGTGAGGCTTTGTAGCGACCATATGCTCCACTTAGGAAGCAAACGTAGATTAAGAAAGCAATAGTATAAAAATTTACTTACTACAGAGAACAACAAGAAACGATAAATAAGCTTGACCATTATTGGTATGAGCATTAAAATAGCCTAAAGGCAAAGAAATTGCTGGTTGTAAAAGTCTTAGAAATGATTGAACCCTACCTTCATTTGATGGAGCTTCTTGGTGACTATTTCCGCTTTGGCTGTTTGATCTGTTCCGTTTACGGGAAACGAACCCATGTACTGAAAAAATAAATAAAAGTAATACTTAATATTTTATGGTTATAATTATTATTAATGTTGACATCATTGGTGCATTAGGAAAATTCATAACAAATAAAAGAAAAAACTGTCAAAAATGTGTAATGAGAATCAAACTAAGAATCCTCGTCGAAAAAGAAGTTTATTTTGACTTATCATTCGTTTAACTTGGATTTGAATTTATTGTGAAAATAATAACAAAGAACTTTTTCCAAGTGAAAAAGTTTAATCATACAATTACCTACCATGTATACAAAAGTCATCCAACAGAAGTTGTCAAGATATAAATTTAGCAAGTGAACTGATAAAATCTAGACTGAATAAAGTAAAAAACAGTCTAATATTCACACATTTCTATACAAATGAGACTCTAGGATGTTGGAACCTTTAGATTCTGTAAAGAAGGGGCAGAAACGCATCTGCAAAAAAAAAACTGTGATGCAGCAGTTTGTGAGAGAGCAAGAAGTTTTGGAAAACAGTTTGGATGCGGAAGGCTTCGCCGCCTTGGATCTCTTTCTTATTCTGGATTTCCTGAAACGTTTGAAAATGGTAGGGTTGGTTGCTCTATTTGGGAGACACCACCAGCAAGCAGAGGATGCCAAATAAGAGAAAAAAATCTTTAGTGTTATTTTTATTAGCCAATAAAAGCATATATTTGCACAAGTTGAAAGTAAATTATTTACCTAGTTATAAAAACGAAAAACTTTACATAGACATTGGCGGATATAACAATACTAACAGCATATCTATGTTTTACCCTTACAATATGTTGGCATTGTCCTTGTTTCCCGTGAAATCTACACAACAAATCTGATTCCTAAACAAAAGGTACGTGTAGTAAGTCCCGATGCCATTTTTCCTTATTACAAATATTATTTTATCACATTCCCGGGGGAAATACGAACGCTGTCTTCTGTCTGAGATAATTGAGGACAGGAAAGAGGCCTGTAGGTAGGTACATCTAAACTTAACTTATCTTGGTAGTGTCGTCTTATTCTAACCTACTTAGCAAGACCTTGTGTTGTGTAAATTTCTTAAGCCAACAAACATTATCCCAAATGTGAGCTCAGATTTGAACATTTCATTATATAACTTAATATTATTTTATGTAATAGGTACTCAACCTTCTAAAAGAAGAAGGAGTTGTTAAGTCTTGATAAGCTCTGCGTGCGATTTGGATAATGTGTTTTCATTATTCAACGTTTGAAATTAAAATATTTGAGTTTAATATTTTTGACTCGAAAAGTTTAGTCTTTACGTTTCTTCTTTCACAAAATCAGGTTTTTTGTACACATCACAACTTTTCCTTTAAGGAGCAGGCATCAGAGTAAACGGACCTACGCCATTTTTTATCCAAACCATTTTTTGCATCTGCAACCGACATTCTGACCAGGGGGGTAATAGCCCCCCTGGTAATAAATATACTAAACGGTCTAAATACGAACGTTATGATTAAATTCTTTGCCCTTTCCGATACGTAGGTACCATTAATTATTAAAAAAAATAGAATTATTTCTAGCCTATCACAGGGCTTGGTGTAAAATTGAAACGGTATAAAGTAGAGTGTAATGTTTTCTTTTTATTTATTGGCTTAGTGATCCCTTAAGTACAAGTTTGAAGAATTTGGTACATAAAGCACTCTGGCATATCAGAAGGGCCAAGAATTTTGAAACTCATACAGTGTTATTAAAAATCTTGGTATAACGTTAAACAATGGTTTATACCATGGTCTAAGAAAAATGTTATTAATAATCCAGGTATACCACAATAAACCATAGAATAAGCATATAACATCCTCGTTGTACCACGGTTTTAGGCATTTAGTAATTCTATGGTTTATACCAGTAACAAGGTGTTTATATTAATAACACTGATATAGATTAAGCTGAAGTGATCTAAAAAACGTTTTGTTATAATTAAATGGTGTTGAAATGGGCTAAGATTTGAATAATAGCAACTCAATCGTATTTATATAGTTTCCTGAAAAACTTCCCTTTACCCGTATTCTAAGTTTTATCGGAAGGTAGTCACTGAAGTAATGTATGGATAACGTGTATAGGTACGTATCGAATGGGAGAGTCACTTTTGTTTCTAGAAATATTCTTGTGGCGACGCCATACACGTTCTCCATACAAAATGTATCGTTTAATACTCACTTTACTTTTTTTTTTTTAATAAAAATGAATCTGTGCTCACTCGAAGTGAATACAAATACACTTTCGACATCTTTCACACTAACCAAAGGGTTGTCTCGTGAAAGCGGAAATGGTCGGCACGGCCGGGATTCGAACCTACGACCTCCAATAACCTGCACGTACGAATGTCGCTGATTGATACCACTGGACTATCAACCACCTCTTTCTCAACCACTTCCGTGCCTCTCTCCGATAAAAAACTCATAATGGGGGTACTGGCATTACTTAATGACTGAATCAATGTATTCAATCCACGTCATTTTCAATCAACCACACCTTCAGGTGTAAACCCCATTTTGCAAATCATTAATTCTTTCAACATGTCCAAAAATCTCATCTTTCATGTTTGTAAAAACTCTTATTTCCGTAACACACATTCCTTTTTAATATTCTCATTCCTTCCATGACATTTTCCACATTCGTAGAGCTCTCAGATCAGAGATTCATTTTATTGAAGAAGAAATAACAAACTTTAACTCAGGAATAAATTGAATCAAAACATTTTTAATAAAACGAAATAAATGGCTAAAGCGTTTTATAAGGCTTCAAACGATGCCATTACCACAGGCAATCTCTCGCAAAATGAACTTTCAATGTTGGTAACATTTTATATTGCCACCGGCCGCGATAATATGTCACCCGGCCTATTTTGATAAATTGTCTGAGATTAATCATACCAAATGACATAGGAAGCTTTTTCACTTTTTTTCCACACAGATTTGGCCAAAGTCATAATATCGCGTCCCCGAATCCATCATCTTCAAACAGTATTAATATTATATTGGAGAGACCAGCTAGGAAAATTTCATTTATCTTCTGGTACTTTCGTGTTGATTTTCTTTTAACCCTTTGAAGACCGTAAGGTTTCTAGAAATAAATTTAAGCATTGAAGTGTGGGTTTTATTATCAAAAATGATGTATCATGATAGAAAAATATAACATAACTCGAATTTTTTTTTCAGATTTTTAGAAAACGATTGGGAAGTATACTTCCCTACGGTCCTTAAAGGTAACTTTATATTGAAAATTGAGTTATGTTTTGGATGCTATTTTAACTACTTTTATGTCAAAATTTACAATATTTTCAAACATAAAAGATAGAAAATGACTTTAACTTGTCATTTCTTTTTTATATAGTAAGTATATAATACATATATTATGTATATTACTGTTGAGAATAGTAGCCAAGAAAAAAGTTTTTTTGTAGAAGAAAAATAGATATAATACCTAAATAGCTCATTGCGTTCACACTTATTTTGTATGTTATGGATCCCCTGGTCAAGAATCATGACAGTTGTGAGATTTTGATCATGTACTTACACACCAAACTGAAAAAGATATCCATTTGATGGCTTGGCCCCATAACAATTTTGAATACCCGCTGGGCCATCTTTTATAAATTTATGGGTATTGTTTATGTTATGTATACTTTTTGTGATATAGTGGCCATTGTATTTCAGCACATGTTTATCAATTGACCGAGTTCTATAATCGTGGAGGCTTGAAAAGTTGAAATAAAATCCTATATTATTCTTCTAAAGTTTTTTTCTCAAAAATCTTAGGTCACATAATTATAAAAAAATGTGAAACATATCAAGTTTCTTCAAATATTCCCTAGACATGATGTTTGCTATAATGTGTACATCTAGACAGTTCTCCATCGTTGACTAGAAGTTGCCAAGTGCTGTTGTACGACATGATTACGTATCTTTTCCATCCCTGTTATCGGATATTAGCTACTAAACTCTCTAATTATCATAAATTTAAAACATTATGTACCCTTTTATTGCTATTTCAATCAATAAAATTAGTCTACATACATAAAACATTAAGTATTTTGAAATTAAAAACTTTTAATAAAAACATAAAAAGTACCTTTATGGACCATAGGGAAGTATACCTACTTCCCTTTTGGAAAATTGTATTTTTTTCCACCTTTGTCAATATTTTGCAATAAACTTTTGATTTCTACACATAAAGAGAAGGCCAACTTATCAAATGATGAAAAAATACACGAACAACACAGCATAGTTACTCCCACAATACCGCAGAAAAACCGAAGTTTTTTTAGATGAAATTTTACTTTTTCAACGTAAATATTTTGACACTTTTAGTGATACTTTATTACCGGTTTTAATAAATAACGATGAATTCAACCTTCCATAACATGTTTTGTGTTATATAATAAATTAAATAAAATCCTAAATAGAAAAAAGTTAATAGTTTTGGGAATCATGCTTCCCTTGGTCCTCAAAGGGTTAAACACTTCTTTCCATTAATAATGCCGAAATCTTATAATATAAATGAATGTCAGGTTAGTGCGAACACTTATAAATCGAGATCGGCTGAACAGATTCTTCCCATGTTTGATTTATTGGATTCTTTTCCGCTCCGCATAACAAAATAAGTAATAAAAAGTTGAAAATTGCATAAGAAATAATATGAAAGTTAGTATGGAACGGATTTCCTACGACGCCACCGCCATCTCTGAAAAATGTATAAAAACAACATTGTTTACTGCACCTGATAGTAGTTCCCTCACAAACGTACATAATTGCAACTCTCACAGTAGCCCGAACTACACAGCGAAGGCTAGATTTCAGATAAAAAAGAGGCTTACTGTTACTACAAATATGAAAAAAATTAAGTACTTACCTACATACTTCAGTTAGAGAGCATATACAGCATTTTTCGAAAAACTCAAAGAATTTTATACTAATTCTCATTTTAATCGGATTGGACAAGAAGAAATGGTTTGTACTCGTAAGAAATATTTTCGAGTTTTTCCACTTTTGATATCCTTCACATAGAGCAAATCTTGTGTTGTAAAAGAGGGAAATGATCTGCCCCAGGGTTGGAAATCACCACCTCCAGTGAGTCGGCGACTCCTTGAACTACTAAGCTACCAATCCATTCTGTTTTAAAGTTATTTTTAAGTTTATTAAATCAAGTATCTAGCGAAGGGTTTGAAGGCCATCCTTATGATTTACTTTCTTCAAACTTAACCGCAAAAGATGAAAGCTCTATGAAAATGCTGCAATTTGATTGTTTGAAATTCGAACACCTATCATATTTTAAAAAAATATCTTTCTTTGTCTGTAAATTACAAAATAAATGAACTGTAATTTTTAAAAGAAATTTTCTAATATTAGGTTGATTTACCAATATACGTAAATTGCGTGGTTATGGTTTAAATCCAGTGTAGACCATACTCTGTTTTAACAACAAAAGCCTTGGTGCTAATAGAAAGCGTAGTATCAGTATGATGTTAAAAAATGGCGAATTGCTATGTACGAACAATAGAAATTCTCTTATGGGAGCGGGTTTTTTTTATACAGAGAAAAAGTTCATTTCAGAAACAATATAAAATATAACAATACGAATGACAAAAAAAGCTTATTGAAAGTTTGTTGGATTTGAAAAACAAAAGTTGGGATATCTCATATTTCAGATCCATGTGGAAACAATAAAAAGTTCTCATGCACAGAACAGGAAGGGAGACGGGTGATTCATTATGTATGTAGTCACTCGCTACCAGAAATATCATTTTAATAATACCGAGCAATCTAGTACTTCAGTATGTGGGAGTTCTTGGAAATAAAACGGAAAAAAAACAGAACTAATTTTGAGTTTTCATTTTGTCTGGTAAGTACATAGTTTGAACAACTAAGTTTCGCGATAACCAAAGTTTTCAAAATATTCATTTCTATCAAAATTAAAGCTAGTGTTTATTATTAAGAATGAGTTCTGAAATAAAAAGGCCCCCTGACTTGGCTATTGGGCAAAGGCACTAGCTGCATGAATCAGTTCCCCGACGGTTCTAGTCCACGAGCTTATATTGCGGAGCCATGACCAAATAATATGTCTTCTACCCACATAACGTCTTCCTTCGATGTTACCTTCGATAACCAACTGCAGAAGCGAGTACATATCGCCTCTGAGAACATGACCGACTGATACCGTTGGTAGACATTATTTTTACACGGCTTAAGCCCCAGATATAAACAAACGCTAGCAGAATTTTCCACAGAAAATCAATCTACGAGAAAACCAATTATTTTTGTCAATTATTCAAAAATACTTGCATTATGTTTTTAATGCATTCACTGACTCCAATTGAGCAATTCAGCTAGTATGAAAGCAGACAATGAGCAGGACAATATTGCTTACTTTAGTACATAGGTACAACTGTGTGGCGAATGATATAATATCCTGTATCCTCACAAACCACAGCAGAACTTTACTCAGAACTGCAATAATATGAGCGTCAAATCCTTGTTTTATTCTTGGTATTATTTTAAAATAAATCCATCTTTAAGTAATAATGAAGCTTTTTGAGTTTATTCTAAAATAGATTAAAAATAGTAAAGGAGTGTTTTACTATTCGCAAAAGAGATGTGACTTGACTCTGAGAGTAGATTTGTGAAGGAAGCCAGCTTAGAAAGTTTGCTGGAAGCCTCCAAAACTTATTTAATCTACAAGGTGGCCCAGAAACACGTTGACGAAATTTACAGCCGGTTTCATAAAAAATAAAGGGGACTTTAAGTTTCCTTTAAAAAATTACGCGTTTCACAACAACATGTTGACATTTAAAATCGACTTTATGGTAAAGTCTCGTTATTGGTACTGAAGTCGACTTTAGTTTAGTTCAATCTTTTAAGACCGGAGTTCCTAGAAAATTTCTTGGCGCTTTAACTGTCACAAATGTATACGGTAACACTGTGGACAAAAATGACCAAAATAGGGTGGAAAACATGGCAAAACGGGAAGAATATTATTGTTTACTGATTTCATTTACTAATTCATAAACCATAATAATAAACTAACATCAATAACTAGACATTGATGCTTTATTGAGAAACGAAAATTTCGCGAAAATATTAGTAAACAACCGATGTTTTCCATTGTTTTCCATGGTAACACTATCAACAGCTACCAACTTTCAAATATTTTTTTTTATGAAACGCGTCTACCTTTAGTTAGACTCTCCCTTTTTCCACTTCTCCTTTAGGAGACTTGAAAATTTAAAGGTTCCTTTAGCTGAAGAGTTCTTTAGTCGCTTTTTTTGAAACCGGCCGTTAGAAGTCAATATTTTGAAAATGGAACAGTTTCGTTTTGTACAATCAATAATAATTATTGATCCATCCACCAACACGATTTTTTTGTTTGTGTAGCGAACATGTTTCGTATGACGACATCATCCACCAATAGCGTTTCTCCATGATGTCGCCACACGGTAGCAGCCTGCCACATTCTACACCGCCCCATGGCCTTTTTAGTACCTAGTTGTTTTATTTATTTGACTAAATTGAGTATTTAGTTTAAACGTTACCTACATACATTCTACCTATAATAAGTAAATAAATGTGTCAAAATACTTGATGTTGTCTCTAAACGTTCATTCACTAAAATAGAATTATTTTTTTTCTGGCGTTGGGTAAAGGTTTTTCAGAAAGTATCAAACCTACAGAAACTAATAAATTCGTACTTATATGTTTAAAATAATCGACGCAGTGGTCAGAGTAGGTATTATAGCTTACATAATATGTATTCAAATGTTGCTTACAAAATATATAGGTACCTACGCAATTTTAGCCCTGCAATAAACTCAAAAACTCATACATCCATCATACCTACCTATATAGTTATTTACATCAGACTAAGGATGTATATTAGACGCATTTACATTCTCTTTTGTTCTCAATAATTTCCAACTTTTATCTCTGTTTTTCATTGGTCATTAACTGTCTACACTTGTTGCATGTAGGTACATGAGATTTTTCGACATGTTGAACATGTTGAGAATTCTCATGATTAGAGTTTTGGAGACATTGTTAATGTAAAAGTGATCACACTAAGTCATTGGTTGTTACATAGCATTTACATAGGTTGATATAGATTCCTTTTAAAAAACCAGAAGATTTTGCGTTACACGGAAAACTGTTGATATGGGAAACAGGGATACGCAACCGCTATCCTTATAAAATGTTTCGTAAATGTGTAATATTTTATCCTTAAACATAATCAATGAATGACAAATCTTTTTCAGTGATGATACGGACATAGTTAAATGTATTTATAGTTTAAAAGTTTAATGTATCTGAGTTAAAAATCATGGTCATTAAGTAGTTGTTTGATCCCACTGCCCATTGTGTGGCTTATGTTCTTTTTTTCTAAAAAAAAAAAATGGTTCCGCTATAAACAGAGCTGTAATGTGTCAGTTCAGAAGATTGTCAATATTGTTGCCGTAGTAACAAAAAACATTGTCATAATTTTGAAAGACCTGCAGACGACGAACCGCTCCTTAGGAAGCCAGAGCATTACATAGAGACATATTATTGTTCAGGTCAAAAATCTGCAGTAGAAAGTTGTACGGCCATCACTAATGTATAAGTAGAGAGGTAAGTAACTACTCTAGAATAATATACCTGCGTGGCTTTGTTCCTTTATCTTCTATAGGGATCAGTAATGGCTAATTTTTACGACCTTCCACCCCAAATTGCAAAAATTCTAGATAATTATGTAGGTATATAAAAGTCACATAAAAATACCATACGAAAAACACATAACATACGATAGGTTTCTGAAATAAACCAACCCAAATCTTAAAAGCCTCACAAGACATTTTCTTTGCCGATATTGATTGAGAAAATATGGCATAAACAATAATAAATCACCATAAAATAGTCACCAAGGAACCTACATAATAAATAAATAAATAAATAAAACTTTAATGTGAAATGATTAATCAAAAACAATTTTTATACAAACACTTTAAAGATTCAAAGGGCGAACTTATCCCGAAGGATCTCTTCCAGCCAACCCAAACCATACGTAACTTATGCTGTACTTAAATATGCGAGAGAGATTTTTATGGGTTTTTCATACCGCTACTATGACATTTTGTAAATTTTAACCCTATGATGACAATATGTATAGCTCCCCTACAGAACAATTCGGAAAGATTGCAGCCCAGACGAAATACCCCAGTAAGTTTTTCACAAACGCCAGTCAGTATAATTTCGGAATACGTTTTGTCCTTTGCCACCATACCATGAAACTTCATAAAGCCGTGAGTCTGGCAGCAAACAGAATATTCTGAGAATCAATGGCTTGCAGTAGATTCAAATAATAATATGATGGCCAAGACTCTCATGAATAAAGACCTAGGCTTGAAACACGAAAATTTTTGAAACACTTCGTGTAAGTATATGACCATCTTCTACTGCTTTTTCGAAAGCTGGTCTTGTTGATCAAGTTTTTTATACAACGTCAGTTAAGTGCTGGTCGAATTCATCGAAATCTCCGAAATCCCAATTATTGTGGGAATCTCAATTTGTTCAACATGTTGAAAATTTCCATGCTCCAGAGTTTTCCATGCATTTTTTGTTATACGTTTTTATAGTAATTTATATTCATTATTAACCTTCAAGTATGGACGTCATTTTTTTACACTACCTTGGAAACGGAGTCACACAGGCTCCTATATTCACAAGCAACTTTTCTTCGGAAAATGATTATGAATTGTATCTTTGTCAAAATATGTGTTTCCAACCATTAAAAAAATGTGTAGGTACCTACATTTAATAAAAATTTATTAAAAAATATAAGAATATATAAAAAAAATATCAAAAATGTGTCTAGAACTACTTGTAAAGAAAAAATAATATTTGAATCTTAAATTCTAATATATGAGAAACAAAAATACACATAAGTCATATCTAGTAACAAACCAAAAAAAAGCTGCTAACCCAAGGTAGCCCAGAACTCATAGTAGGTATATTATAACAGCCTTTTCGTGTAAAACATATCTTTGCATAAAAATTCATAATTTTACGATTAAAATGAATTTATCCTTGGAACTATTATAGAAACTTTAAAATGATATCGACTATTGGAGCTTTTTATTATCTGCTTTAGAACTACATATTCAATATTAATCGGTACTTTAAGGGGGACCCACTGAAGTTACGGACCTCAAATTTTACGTGCTTGTGTAGGAGCATAAGACCAACCCGTATACCAAATTTTATGAAAATCGAAAAAAAAAAACTTTTTCTTTTTTAGCCCTTTTTCGAGAACAAGTGAAATTTTCTTTGGATACTTTAAGAGGGTTCCCCTGAAGGTACAGATCTCAACATTTTACTGACTCATCTACATCGAGGGGCTAACCGTTCTACCAAATTTCAATCAAATCGGATAAGAATTACTATGAGTTATGGGTGCGCACACATTTTTGGCGTACCTACGCGCGAAATTAAAAATTTTTTTTAGCTTTTTTGGAATCTACACCCTCGAAAACGTCGAGAAAATTAATTTCAGCGAAATCTATATTTTTTTTTTGAAATCCGATCACAAGACTCATGTATATTCCATATACTATGAGTAATTTTTGACATCACGAACACGTTTTTAATTTTATTGGCAGTCACGGCATAGCGGACGAGAACATTGCAGGCAGATATCCTGAACATCACCTATGTCTTCCTCTTCACTGTCTCGACGCTGTATAAATTCAGTCTGATATGAAAAAACTCATATACTCAATAGCCTCCTCATTTTCCGATAGATCTGCAGCTAACAGCAACTCGGTTAATTCTTCCTCAAAAGATGGATCGTGATTTTTTTGCAGGTGGCTCGTAACTTTTTTACAGATTCTCACGTGAACTTCGGGAGGGTGTTTTTGTATGAGAGCAATTTTCCTTAGCATGTTCTGCCATATTGCACAAAAATCAAATACAAAAAATAAAAACTGATTATAAATATTTAGTATGACAGCTATGGAAAGGAGTCACACAGGCTCCGGTCAAATTTCCGTTCTATATTACTTACCTACTATACATCGCACGTTATGTATTCCTTGCTTGTCGGTTATCTCACTACTAAAACTGAAGCTACTGAGCCGCTTAGAGAGGGAAAGTGTACGAAAAGAAGAAACCCTTTACTATCGCGGAGCCTGTGAGACTCCACGTCCATACTTGAAGGATAATTTAATTCAGAGCCATCTGTTGGTGAGAAGTTCCAAATTTTATTAGCATCTCTTACTCCAATAGATGGCGCTAGGATAATTATAAACTATATCCATTTTAAACTGTCTTTAATAGGTAGGTTCCTGTATATTCTGAGTTATAATATCATAAAAAAATATAATATTATATTATATGAAAACATACTCCTACTATATACCTATGGACTGTATTGTACGTTATTTATTTATTTATTTACAATCATACACGGCCATAGGCCATTAAAATATAATAACAATAACAAAAAAAATCACATCTATTAACGTACTATTTTATTCTGTACCATTATGTACTATTTTATTCTCATTTTAACTTCACAATAATGAACACTACAGCCCACAGGCATACAGGGTTGGTTGAGGGAACAATCACCCTTCGGATACACCTTGCAGAAGCATCCCCCCATCGTTTCCTGTATGTTTATTTTTAGTATCAAATTTTTGACGGATTTTAATTAACGGAGAATCGTTCATTATTTTTCGTTCGATACAAATTTAATTGGAGACGATTCGGTTTCAAAACCATTAATTTCATCTAATGATGTCTTTAGTATAATAATCATTGGTGCCTACTACTAAAAGAATATATTTTCCTTGCCTCGAAAAATGTGTAGTACATCTACCGAACTGCTTTTTTTATTGAAATATGCTCAAATTTAGTAGGTCCTTGAATGGTTCAAAGAATAAAAAATATCTTCTTCGTCTTAATTTAGGCATTGTGGCCTGTAATTCAAAAGGTGGGGTTTGCCTCCTGCGAGTTTGACTCCCAGCTGTCTCTCCACCTCTTTAGTGGTCTGCCTGGGAGCCGTCTTCAATGATTTTGGCCGTGCAATGCCATGTGAGGGAGTCTGGAAGAGACCTCACATGGGCAATGGGCATACCAGAATATTCTTCGTTGCCTTCCCCATCTTACTATGCCCTCGAATATTTCCCTAACCCTCGTATTCCTTTCTCGTATCACTGAGCGACTTCTCGGCTATGATCCTGAGAGTTTTATTATAAAAATATGGTGAAGTTAAAATGGGTTATAATATATTACAACTCAGTCAGGAAAGATGTTGTGAGAAAAGGGCTTGATTGAATGAGTTCCATGCTTGCAAGCATCTTTTGGCAAAACCCTTGGCCTACATATTTAACCTAAGCATAGTAAAGGGTGTCTTTCCAGACTCAGCAAAATTTTCAAGATTATGCCCGATATATAAAAAAGGAGACCCACACGATGCAGCTAACTACCGTCCGATATCGGTGCTTCCCTGTTTTTCCAAGGTATTCGAAAAACTTATGAGATCCCGACTCATTGATTTTATTGACAGACATAAAATTTTGTCAACGAATCAATACGGGTTTAGAGCCAAATGTAACACGGAGGATGCTATGATGAGTGTGACTGAATTCATTTCGGATGGACTAAATACAAATAAGAAGTGCATTGGTATATTCATCGACTTGGCAAAGGCCTTCGATACAGTCTCACATGAAATATTGACTCAGAAACTTTATAAAATTGGTATAAGAGGAGTAGCAGCAGAATGGTTTCGGAGTTACCTCGCTAATCGATCTCAAGTACTGAGGTTGGACGGAGCCACTAGTGATCCTATCGAGGTGAGTTTCGGTGTTCCGCAGGGAAGCATACTGGGACCAACATTATTCCTGCTATATATCAACGACTTGTGTAATCTGAGCATATGCGGTGCAAAGGTTGTTTCTTATGCGGATGATACCGTTCTCCTGTTTAGTGGCAATACTTGGAATGATGTTCAACATAACGGTCAGGTGGGCCTCAACAGTGTGTCAGATTGGTTGGATGAGAATTTGTTGACACTGAACTCTGAAAAGACTAACTATCTGTGCTTTTCCATCAACAAAAAGGGAGCTCCTGGAACAGCTATGAGAATTGTTTATCACAACTTTGGATGTCGATCTGGGAGAGTTTGCTGTAAGTGCGAAGAAATCAGGAAGGCTCCTACCACAACATATTTAGGGGTGGACCTGGACGAAAACCTAAATTGGCACCATCATATATTAAAATTAGCAAAAAGACTTAGAAAGCTAGCGTACGTCTTTGTACAGCTACGAAACGTCCTAGAAATAAATCAGCTGAGGACCGTCTACTGTTCGCTGATCCAATCCTTGTTAAACTATGGAATACTGGTGTGGGGAGGGGCGGCCAAGTCTGTTCTTGTCCCACTACTTGGTGCGCAGAAACTCATTCTGAAGATTATGTTCAGGCTCAGCTTCTTGTTTCCATCAGTTCATCTTTTTGGAGCCTCTGGAATGTTGAGCGTTAGGCAGATATATATGGTCAAACTTTTGTTGCTTGCATTGAGTGCGTTTGGCACGCCAACAGATGTTGGAAACCATGTAAGAAGCACCAGACACGCGGGTGATGTGCCTGTGCCTCGACCATATTGTACTTTTTATCAGCGGTTCCATAAATACAGAGGGGCCAGACTGTTCAACGAGTTGTGTGGTCCTGGTGGACCTTTTTCCGGCGAGAGATTGAACAGGAGGAAAATTACTGGACATCTGATCCAGTTGGGTATTGATGAGTCGGAGGACCTGTTGAGGTACTGAAGACTTATTTATTTATTTAAGTATACATCTTATTATTTTATTTATTTATCTATTTTACTTCTCATTTTATTTAATTTTTTATTATTTATTGACTTTTTTTCTATATATATATATCTGTTTTAATTGTTTTATTTATATATTGATTTATCTATAAAAGTACCTACTCATATTACTTTTTTATTTATTTATTGACTCATTTATCTATATAAGTTTTCATCTTTTTTATTGTTTTATTTATTTTTTGAGTTGTTTATCTATATAAGTAGACATCTTATTTATAATTATTTTATTTTAATGATTTTTTTTTTTTGTTTCTTTATCTTTCTTTGCTTCTTGGTTTTCATCTTCCTTAGGTGTATTAACTTCTTTGTATGACAGCTTTTGAGTGAAAATGTCTCGACACGGGCGAAAGCCTAGTGAGACATTCAAACCATTTTATGTTGTGCATGAACTCATGTGGCTTTTAATCTTTCAATTACACATAAACATCATGCATCGTGTTTTAAGCTCTCTCTCTCTTCAAGGTTTGTTTGGTTCTCTTTAAGATTTGAAACTGTACAAATTTGCAGGGGCTATCTATTATTAAGCTATATTTTTTTTTGTTGTTTTCGCTCGTTTGCTTGGCTTTATGTTTCATTTTTAACTTGCCTGTCTTTTTTTGTCATGATTGCATGTGTTTGTTTTTCGTGTATTTTGTACTATTTTCCCAGAATAAAGATTATTATTATTTCAAATCATTTATTCATTAAATCACAATATATCATATGAAGTATACATCATTGTAAAAAAAAAATTAATAAAAATAAATTAAAATTAAATACAATGCTATATACTAAATATAAAAATATCGGTATTATCTCTCATGATACATCACGATGTAATGTAATCATGAGAGATTTTCGAACTACAGAGAAAGGAACCTTCTTAACATCCTACATGAGGACAACAGAACTGCCTTTTGGATGGCATATCTGAGACCACAACAGATGCCAAGTTTCCCTAGATTGTCTTTAAGAGACTTAGGAATAACTCCATTCGTCGATATCACTATAGGTATTATGTGCGTGGTTGGTGTATGCCACATATCCTTGATTTCGTGAGCAAGATCAAGATATTTAATTATCTTATCCTGCTCGGCTTTTTTCAAATTTTCGTCATATGGTATAGTGATATCCACGAGATACGTTATCCCGTTCCTACGATCAACCAATACAATGTCCGGACGATTTGCGTTAATCGTTCGGTCAGTTTGTATTGGTATATCCCAATACAACTTTTTATTATTATTATTATTAAAAACAGGAAGTAAAAGTCAGATTTCAACAATTGCATTTGAGGAGGCTTAAGGCTATTAATTAATTTGTATAACGCCACGATACGAAGACTCCATAAATTGGGTAATGACTATGCTTATTGTGCAGATTTATTTGGTGATTCCTTTAAATCATTCAAGCTCTCAATATCCCACGTTGATATGAATAGTTCACATTTCGTATTGTTGGGGACTTATGCTTGCTCTGTTGTGTGTGCATGTGTGGTTTGGTTTAATGGTTGACTATAAATTATCTATAACTTATATGTTTGTTTTTACTGTTTTTTACTGACTTTTGCGAACTGTCTGAGTTTTAGTCAACTTTTGGCTTCTTTATGCTTTATTTCTGTTTCTTATTTTATTTCCTGACTTTTGCCTATCGATCAATTTCCCTTTGGAACAAATCTTTTCTACCTACCTACTTTTTGTATAATTCTTAACTGGTTGACTTTTCTTTTTGATTGTTTTATTGTGTGCATGTTGATTAAGCCTTTCAGTAAGCGTTTTGCACCTGAAACTGTAGTATGTAATATTATGTCAATGCCCTTTGGCCGTACATACCTAATTGAATATAAAAAAATCTCAAGACATTTGAAAATGCCTTACGAAGAACGACTCTACATTTTTCACCATCGTTTATGGCCATAGAGTCTTAAATATTTCAATGTGCTGTTGAATGTCTCACTCTTACGAAAATAAATAAAAAATTAAGATATTACAATGTAATATACCAACCACATAAATTATGTAGCCCGCCGTTTCAATCGACGGCTTTCGTACGTACCAACAGCTTGCTGAAAGATATTGGTTCGAATACTGGTACCGACCATTTGCATTATTTTCACGACACAATAAGCCCTCGATTAGTGTAAAACATGTCAAAAGTGTATTTTTGCGTTTATTTTGAGTAAACCCATATTAATTTTTCTGAATATAAAAAATTGGTAGATACCTATATATGGCAAAACGTTTGCCGGAAGTGGCAGCACCTTAAAGGAACAGAACACAAAATCAACTTTAAAAAACGTTATGCAAAGCGGTCAAATTCAAACACGTCCTTTCACGAACCCATTTTTTATTCAGTAAAGTCAACACACGCGTAAGTTTCCATACAATTGAACCGAGCTTTTTAATAAAACCAAGTTTCTTTATTAAACCTTTATACGTGAATGAAATGTTAGTGGCCTTAGTAAAGATTTATAGAGTGTAAGATAAGGCGACATATATAATAATATTAGAACAACGCACAGCAGCCGACGTACGTTTTGTATCAAAGGGTAGGAAAATAATACAGTTAAATAAAAACTATCCCGGTATACCGACAATAAGAACGTTGTAAATTAAATTTGGTATAAAAGCTAGACATCATCGCCATCTGTCGATAATCAAATGAAATTTCTCGTAGCTTTTGCTTTACTAGTAGAGAGACTTTGTAAGCTTTATGGTTTGTTTCTCTGCTACTGTTCGCTTTTTGCTTTCGAGCTGTTTCGCTAGAGTTCTTCATTTTTTTCTCTTTCGCCTACTTTCATTAATTGATAAGAATAAAATTAAATACCTTTTTATTAAACTCCTCTGGCTCACCCGATTTTTACGACGTTTTTAAATTTCTATTCGGTGGGTTTATAAGGTAGGTATATTATTTTTGATACGGCTGGGTGATGAGGGTTTTTTTTCTTGTTTTTGTCAAAAAATAAAATTCCTAAGTATGTGTTTTTGGCATCAAAAATTTTCTTTCACCCCAAATTTATAAAAAAAATATAAAGTGCAATTCTGTTTTCCTAGAAAAGAAAAGCTGCCGTAACATTGCGATAACGCACTATTATTTGAAACAAATACATAGCATTCTCAGTTTATCTCTTTCACAGCCGGCAGTCAAATAATGAAAGCGGGAAAGAGATAGTGTTATCTTGATATTTTAGTGTAAATAAGCTTAGCTTGGATACCGCAGTTAACAAGACGCCCACTAAAATAATATGTATGAACTTAGAATAAAAGGGTTAAAAAAGCTAATTAAAGACAAATACAAAACATTATATAATATGTTTATCTCTTTCCAGTGGTGTACTGAGGGGGGAGGGCGGACCGCCCCGGGCGCCTCTATTGAGAGGGCGGCAAAATCTGCTCGTGCTACATTATACACGACCAGATTGATAAAATCAAAATTTATATTTTTACCAAAAATAACATTTAAGGTCTTAAGAAAACATTTGCGGTGATCCGCAGGTAGAAAATTCTGTCAGAAGTTACCTCTGCCCACTTTATCCTAAAATTGATTTTTTGTACTATATTGTTGTGCTGTAAGTATGTAAATTAAAATAAATAAATAGTATGCAATTTTTTTTTTCAATTTATTTGGGGGGGGGGGGTTACCGCTTATATAAGGAGGGAGTGCGCCAAATTTTATAAAGGGGGGGGGAGGTGCCAAATTTTATAAAGGGGGGGGGGCAAATTTTAATCCCGCCCCGGGCGGCGAAAACCCACGGTACGTCACTGTCTCTTTCACAGATGGCACGAAAGCGGGAAAGAGACAGCGTCATATTGGCATTTAGTGTAATAAGCGTAGTTTGGATACCGCAGTTAACAATTTGCCCACTGAAACAAAACGTATGAACTAATTAAAAAGGTTTTATTCAAAAACTTTACAAAATTAGTTAATTGTGGGTTCACTTACAGCCATTTAACAAATTCATACAAAAGAAGATTTTTATTTATGATTATGAATTTTAATACAGTATTGTGTTTCGAAAAGGTCACCTCAATGGGTGCTTGAAATAATACTTTTTAAACCCACATTACTTATTTTATTTTCAACAAAAATAAAAGATTTTCTTCAGCACTCAAAAGGCGGAAACATGGGTATTTTTACCTCTACAATATTACCCAGTATTTTACCTTTACATTACAGCAGACCAAAACACTGAACGACTAACGCTATTTAACGTTATTATCTATGTATGTAGTGGTGCGTTTTATCGATTTGATTCGGGTGGATACACACACCTACAAAAGTACCACGCTGGTAGAAAAGGGAACCAATGCAAGAAAAGAACTTAAGAGTGGTACACAAAAAGTATAAATAGATTCCTGTACCCATGTTTCAGCATTTGATCTTAACAAATATCATGATATCTATATAATATTTGCCTTGATGAACACTGACTGACTGACTGATGTCATTAACGCCGCTAGATGGCGCGCCACTCGCAACTAAAGACAAAATAATAATATTGTTCTTCTAATACAATATGGCTGACAGCAGTGACAACTGACAGTAACATAATAATATTATTATGCCTGGTGGCTGAGCACTTTTTTTAAAGGTCTTGACGTAGAGAAAAACAATTTTTTGGGTTATTAAAAAACTCACATGCGAAGTCAGCTATAAGAAAGCAAAGTGTACCAAATTAGGAAACTTTTACGCACAGCGGGACTTCATAGTGAAGAAAAGCCTTACTAATGCCATGAGTGTAATAAAAAGTTTGCGGTTTCAAGTACATAATTTAAAGAATGACATGCGAACTTACTCATAGTGGAGAAAAGCCATACGAATGAAATAATTGCAATAAAAAGTTCAATCAATCAAATAATTTAAACAATCAATGACATGCTAAAAGCTATTTGAATGGTTAGTTTGCAATAAAAAGTTTTACTTCTTTTTTAAGTTTGCATAAATAGTTCAATCAACCGTGTGCTGTAAAGTATCACTTGCGAATTCGGCCAAAAAATTGACAAATCAGGAAACTTTTACGCACAGCCGGACTTCGCTTTACTAATGCAATGTGTGCAATAAAAAGTTTGTGAACTCATAGCGGAGAAAAGCCATACGAATGCAACCATTGCGATAAAAAGTTTAATCAGATCTTTAAATCACAGACGCGATTTCATTGCCAAGAAAACCCTTACTAATGCAATGTGTGTAATAAAAAGTTTTTTATTGCATTTTTATAAATAGTTATAGTATCATGAATAGTTATAATCTATCATCTAGTGCTTTACAGTCACACAAATGAATTCGGCCATAAGAAAACAAAGTTTCCATGAAAAAGTTTACCAAATCACGAATCTTTAATCCACACACACGAGATCATAGTGGAGAAAAACCATACGAATGCCATGTTTTCAATAAAAAGTTTACACACCTAGAGTCTATTTTAAAGATTTTCATGTAAATTCATAACGTTGAAAAGCCATACATATGTAAAGTTTGTTATAAAAAGTTCACGTTGTTTTTTGAGTTTTCATGAAGAATTCAATTAATCAAGTCTCATATAAGAATTCGGCAATACGAATGCAAAGTTTACATGAAAAAGTTTAATCAATCAAATCGGTAAATACCCACATGCCAAAAGCTATTTGAATGTAGGTACAGTTTGTAATTAAAAGTTTAGTTGTAGGTATTTGAGTTTTCATAAAGAGTTGAATCAACCAAGTATTTTGAAGTCTCACATGTGAATGCTCACAGCTATGCTATGAGAAAGTAAAGTTTGCATAAAAAAGGCCATAGGTGGGCGCCACGGGCGCCTTTAAAAAACTAGTTATTATTATAACCAATTATACTAACAGTTCACAAAATGCTGTTCGATTTGCAAATTATATGAACAAACCATTACGGACTTACAACCGTCTTCTGCAGTTGTTTTGATGGCTGGCTTAGTGTGCTCATTTTGCGTAAACAACGTTCGTCAAAAGGTAGCAATGCTCGAATTCCAGGAGATGGGTATATAAGAACGTACTTCCTCATCACGAATGACGCTATATTCCAGCATTGAGCGCGGCCCCCAAATTCTATCATTTTGGAGAGGAGATGAACTTTGCTAGCGTATGTGTTCAGGATGCCGAATGACAGTACTGCGAGGAGAGCGCTGTTTTTCCTATCAGGGCCCCGTCAGTAAGACGATGAAGACCCTCTCATACTGTATTCCGTTCTTTTAAAGCAGAGCTGAGGGCTTTCGACATCATGTGGTAGGAGGACATTGAAGCCGCACCCGTTTACCCACAGGGTGTATAAAGGGTGCATGTTTTATAGAGCCATTAATTGGAAATTTCGGATGACAAATAGTGCAACCAAATTGATCAACGGCGACTGCTGTAATGTAGTTGGCACTAATATGTTTTGTAGATCCATTTTTATTGTTGACTCATGCTCATTTCCTATTGGCTTGATTGGTCCCAGTCAACGGACCTAGGCGTTTGGTAGTTACCTACTTTACTACAACCACCATTGAACGCCTCAAACTGAAAATAAATAAAAAAGACGTACACGGTAGAACCCGTGAAAATGGGCGGCGAAGTCACCCTTAGTTATTATCAGATTTAAGTTGAATACCGAACAATACTCCTGCATGTTAATAGGAACAATCTACCTTCACATAAAAGTATCACATTGTGGAGCGGTTAATCCTCTTGCGGTGGAGTATAAAAAGGTTTGGATTAACTCGTGATTTCGCCCGTTAACTCGCTCTTTCATACTGAAATTTTCACCTGAAATTTAAATTCAACGCACGCCTTACGTAATGTAATGTGAAGTCAAAGCTATTATTGTAATCGAACACTTTTTATCTGAATTTTCAAATATAGAACAAAAATTAAAATTCGAACAACATTGAAAATTGTAATGACACATCTATTAGTAGGTACATATTACTACATGTGGCATTAGGAATATGGACAAAATTTTCAAAATATTATGTCACACTTTTTTTTCAAGGGATACGAAGTTGAAAAAACGTCGAGGGGAAGGAACAGTAGTGACAATCTTAAAAAAATCATCGCAGATAGACTTTTTAATTAGAAATTATGATTACATATATTAGGGAAATGAAGTTTCGTTGTAAATACGAGTATTATTTTATTTTCTTAGAGGCGGAACCAAAAAATCCTCTCATAATGTATTCCGCTCCTTCGAAGCAAAGCTGAGAAATCTTGACATGGTGTGGGAGGAGGTCATTAACATTGCGCAAGATTGAGCGCAATGGAGAGCTTTTGTTGCCTCCCTATGCTCCTAAGTGAAGCGTAAAGAAAGTTTGGATTGTTTTATATTAAACTATCACAATTTGCAATGTCTTTTACTAAAAAACATCGATTTTTCGTTTAACCTAAAATATATTTTTTCGGGGCATTCTATCTTCAATTCGTCTGTGACATACATAATAAATTTTCTTTGTCACATTCAGGAATATATTAATTATTCATTGGATTTCGGTAAAGCGCCTTAAGAATATTCATAAATGCATATTCCAACAATGCTGCGGCCTTCGCGAAATCTTTGCATATTTATATTATTATCTACTCAGTGATCACAAATGTACATTTTAAATTCATGCTGGTTTTTATGACTTAAAAAAACAGTGCTTTAGCAGAACATCTTTGTTACTAAAACACATAATAAAAATGAACATTTTATTTTGGTTTAGCTTGCTTTCTTATATTGGAATCAGGTGCTGAGATTTTGTAACCATTGAACCGTCCACGAAAGAACACTACAGTCCTTGGTCACCTCAATCACCCGCAGATTGGGTTGGCTCGGGTTCCTCCACCGACCTGTCCGTCGAAATCGTAGGCCAAGCCAGCTTATTTTACAATTCGGGCGGCACTAGAAGGAGAGTAAGACCGTGCCTCAGCATTGTACGAGGCAATACGTGGTGGAAAGAAACAGAGCGGCTGGCACTGGACAAAGATGCACCGGAAGTGAACGTGCATTCGTTGTAAGGTACCTAAGGTAAGAAATATTCTGAGAATACTCTACGAATCAACATTGATGCAGATCTTCCTAGCCGTCAGATATCACGATATTTTTTACTGGCTAATTGCTGCTACAATAACAGATTGCATTGTTGTAAACAATATGGAGAACCATCGATGCCATCTTCAATAAATAACTATTATTAAGTTGTTATTTTTTTGATTAAACTGCCTACCTCGGATTGACCTAGGGCCGATCTTATAAACGAGAGACCAAATATCCGTAAGTTAATCGATGGTTTACTAACAAATTGTCGTACTGAAATTTGAATAACGATTTTTTTAAGACGGTAAAACGAGCAAATGGATCATATTTCGGTTTATTTGGTTTGACTTTTAACCAACGGATGTTTATAAGTCCGGCCCTAAGTTAGTATGAAGAACGAAAATGACGAAATTTTAGCATAAATTTTGTTATGTGTTTTCGAAGAACCACATAACAACTTAAGAGGATCTCCAAAGAATTTAAGAAGGAGCCTGCTCATTGCTCAAAACCCTATCCGAAAGGCGTTCAAGATGGATTGGTCACGTAACACGGAAAAAAAGGTCTCCTACATACCATCACTCCCGAGGAAAACCATGTCAAGAGTATCTACAAGACGGACACTCAGCCATGTGCTTTTTTTCGTATTAGGAACTCAAAAGAACTGCCCCCGTAGACAAATTGGCGTGCGACTACAAACGAAGATTTTGCCAATGTATAGTGCGAAAAAAATACTGTCCACTGTAACATTTCAACCAAACAATGACACTTGTATAAAAATATAAAAATTGGACAGTTAATTTTCTTCCTACTCTACATTGTCAAAGAATTCGTTTGTAGTCGATCGCCAAAATGCATTTTGTCTAGGCCTACTGATCAGATAGCGCTGAATGGAGAGAAAGCGTTGAGAATCCTAAGATTGTTACCACAAAAGAAAATTCAAACTGTCCTTGTGTTTTTCTATCTTCTTGTTTAAGAGTGAGGCAACAAACAATTATTATTTTAATTTTGTTGAGACTTTTGAATATCCAAATCAAAATGACCATGGAGATAAAAATATTTTTGTAAATTAAATTAATTTTATCGAATTCATTCATTGGCGTTGCATAATAAACGTATAGGTGACTAAAACGGCTTTCGTTTCATAGACACATAGAAAAATATGCCGTAGTTCATAGCTATTATAAATCGATTATTTTTACAGCACAATTGAATATTTTCATAGGTTCGTTTTACCAGAGTGAATCAGATATCGTTTCTGAAAAATACAGTTCTGGGTCTCCATTGTAAATGTTTTTACTTTAAATCTCTCGAAATTTATGAGACGGTTTAGGGGAATATTTGGGTTGGGAAGTGTTGAAAACGGTGAAATATTCTTCCCACAAAACCATGCTTTGATTTGATTTGCGTAAATGTGTAAACAAAACACCTTGGAAAGGACACTAGGTATATTATATTCTCTATGTTTATAAGTACTTATATACAATTGTTCTGTTCTTTTGTATACTTATGACGAAATGTCTAAACAGCAAGACAGTTTTTTTATGATTTACTTACTTATGTTAATCTTAATAAGCCATTATTAATAATCGAGATTCAAAAATAATCAATCTGGTGGAAATATTTTTTACCAATTTATTTACTCTGTGGATTTTTTTCCAATTGATTTCTTTTTTTTTATTTTGTGCGAAAAAATAAATCCAATTAAATGTCAACAGAATATGTAGGTACCTACTTCAAATTTTAGCTATGTTTAGTGTCATTCAAAACTTTTCAACATTTTTGTTGAGATGGTGGAACAACTATAGTTTATTTTGGTGTGGTACGGATCCTTCAGTTTTTGGAAGGATAACCAGGTAACATGTCATTGTTGAACATGTCGTGAATTAATGGCGAACGTTGTTAACGTAAAGTGATCACTTAAACCAGCCTTCGTAAACAGTAAAAGACGGTCGTGAGCCCGTAGTGGTTTGTTGGTTTTGGAAATGCCTGAATGTGTGATATTTGGTGATTATGAGATTGAAAACTGCCCACAAGGTACACATACAAACCAAAGGATTGTTTGGTGTTGAAAAAATCATCATGTAAGGTTTAAGGTGATTTTTAGCTAGATTCTGATATTGTCCAGCTGCTTGAGATTCTAATTAAAGCTTGAAGGTATCCAAGTGTAAATTCGCTCAAAACCATAATAAAAAAGTGCAAAAGATTGTAGTTAAACTGTACTTATTTGCGTTCATTTATATTCAAATAATGTTCGACTAATTTCTTACATGATCCTACATAATATAACAGTCCAAAGACAGAAAATAATAATATTATCATAGTGCATTCAAAATGTAGGACGTTACATTTTCCTAGATTCCGTATGCACTTGAGGATTCCAAAATATGCAACTTAGGTCGGCATTTAATTCGAGGGCTCTCTAACAGAATGTTACCTCCTATTTGTCTAGTTCAGGCGTAGAGTTTTCATGGAGATAATTCCATTTTCAAAATCAATATTTAAAAAAAAAGTAGGTAACTATAAAAAAAACCACGATCATAATAATTGTCTAGTTCTAAAATACTATCTAACTAGTCTAATTAGACAGAGTCTCCTCTAATTAGATAACTTTCTACTCTACAATGTATGTATGTGTAAGAACACGTAGAAAGCCGATTCCGATCCGCGCCGTCCGGCACAAAGAATGTTACTTATTATGCATTTTAATGGGGATACCCACAGAGGAAGCAGGAACCCGCTTTCCGGCATGCCCATGTAAATGCATTGAAACCATAGACAACAATCTTTGAGCCGGTCCGCGCGGGTCGGTTTCGGCTTTCTACGTGTTCTTACCCTATCTCTGCCCTTTCGTTACGTGCCCGCTAAACGTGATTGATCAAGTAAGTTTTTTTTTATATATTTTTTTTGTTCCGATAAAATATATTTTTGAGAATTTACATTATACATATATATTAAATGTTATAAAACTGATAATACTGGATAAACAATGAGTGCCCGCACAGATGGGAGATTTTAAATGGTATATTTAGTACAAGTTTATTGCAACACATATAAAAAAAAATACTATACAATTTAAGAACACACGAGTGGTTTTCAAAAATATTGTGTTTAAATATCCGTCAGTGGGCTTAAAGTCAGTTAAATCCGATTAAGTATCAACGCAAAAAAGCTTCCATTTTTATGCAATGCTCGATTATTCTGTTGGTTTAATGTTCATAATAATATGTAGATATAAAATTTTGCATGAAATGTCATCTTCATACATAACAAACGCGGGTTAAATATTTTTTTATAAATCAAGTAAAAACTGATCGGTGAGTTATACGTAATCTTACGATTACATAACGATTTTTTTTTATAAGTAAGACGGTAAATCTTTAAAAAGCTTTCAAAATAGATATAAGTTTTAATAATTACCGAAGCATAAAGCAATTAGATCATGCCAACAATAATAAGTCAATGGTATCTATGACAACCAATCAATAGATGTCAATGGAAAATTTTGGAACTATATCCTAGTTCTTGATAACATTATCCATGATAGGTCACTACGCAACACCCGCGCGCCTGTCAAATTGCCCGCACTTATTAACGTAGTTGATAAGTGAAATTGGGATCCTTTAAAGATATATTACTATATTATGGTGTAAAAATATATTACTATATACCTAATAGTGTAAAGACATATTACTATAGTATAGTGTAAAGACATATTACTATATTATAGTGTAAATATATATTAGGTACTATATTATAGTGTAAAACATATTACTATATTATGGTGTAAAGATATATTACTAAATTATAGTGTAAAGATATATTACTATATTATAGTGTAAATACATATTACTAGATATATTAAAATGTAAACATATATTTCTATATTATAGTGTAAAGATACATTAATAAATTATGGTGTAAAGATATATTAATATATTATAGTGTAAAGACATATTACTATATTATAGTATTATCATAAGAGATCTCGATATTTCAAAGAGAGAAACCCTCAGGAATCGGAAATACATGTTAAAATTACATGAGACTCTTTTTGTATATGTTTGTTATAAATAGAGCATTGAGGTATTCTATTCCCATTAGTATAACAACACATATATTCAAAAACAAAAATATTAATGAATGTGTGCCGTCAATACATAGATTTGATTTGTTCCATTTTGAATTTACACTCCCCACATTTAAGATACTTTCTAAGCTCACCTAGTTCCGTAGCAAATGTTTTCGAAACTTTAAAACGTCTTTGAATTTCCACTTGAGCTTAACATCATTTGCTCGTGAGGACTCGCGACTTGCTTTTAACAATTCTTATAACCAGCTCCAACTATTAGGTACTAGGGAAACTAAATAATAATGTTTAAAAGTAATCTTTGAAAACGTCTCGCGTTCCAACTAAAAAGTGTGCATACATTTTGATATTATGCAACTTATTCGAATAATTCAATTTTTAAGTTTGACAAGAATGTAATTTATTCGCTTGGCTCAAGTTTAGAGCCTTAAACAGCAAGAAGTTATAATATAAAAACTCTTTTCATAATACAGGTGAAAAAAAAAGTCTAACGCAGCGTTCAGGTACATAGTTTAGAGTGATGTTTAAAGGTATAGATTTCCCGACTATCATATTTTCGAGAATGGATGGAACTATGTCGAATGGCAGACCCATTCAAACATACACAAAACCTGGGAGACCTGAAACAATACTTAGCAAGAATATGGTAAGGAAAAAGTGAGATATTTGAACCGTTTTGCCTCGTTCCCAGAGTCTCTCAAGTAAACATTGTAGGTACACAACGTTCCAAATATTCAAAGATACTTGTGGCGTTTTCCAGGACGAGCTATCAATAATTGGATGCAATCATCAAAAAATATTTGATGGTGTTCGATTTAAAGAGGTAATATTTTTCAATTTACTTACTTCTATTTTGAAGGCTTTTGTGTTCAATTGGCTAACCAACCATGTTCTCCTGCAGTTCTCCACATTGCCTTTTCTCCAGCTGACTACGATCACAGTTTGCTAAAGGATAGTTTTGCTTACAATAAACCTGTATTATAATATTATCTACGAAGGTCCATGGGCTATCTATACACGGAAATTGTCTCGGAACAGGCTTAGGTCTAGTGAGGCAATATATTCCATTACACATATTTAAATAATATTGTATTATGTACTTATATTCTGGAAACAATAAAGAAAAAAAAAAGTCAAAAGACCTAGGATCAGATCGGAGGATGAAGTTAGGAAAGATACGCCGACAGAGACAGATTGACGAGCCGGAATTGAGAACAGGAAGGGAGTTGAAGGCGTTGTCTATTGCAGGCCAAGGCTTGTTTTGAGCTGTAGTGGCATCGAAGAAGAAATTTTGCTTCCTACAAAACTTGTCCAAAATGGCTTTCAACAACAAAAATAAAGCGCATTTTAAACGATCATAAAAAGTAGCTTTAATGTAATAATTGATGCAAGAATTCTCATTCCTAATGTAGCTTGTGGTTCTATAAATTGAAGAGAATACAGTTTGTCATTTGCAAACTTTTAATTGGTTGATTGCTAATGCATGTGAATACTTAAATGTCAGCGGTTTGATTGCGATTTTGTAAAATGTCATATGACAATCACTTCTGACGTTGATTTATTAACGAACTTACGTGTTTAAGTTATGAAGGTAACTATGCTTCGAAATGCTAATAATAATTAACACTGTACCTATGAATTTTGTTGCCGTAGATATTATAAAAAAGGGATTCCTTACAAATTTATTACTACTTATTAGTGACGACGAGTGTCGATTTTAAATAAATGTATGAAAAAATTAAGCAAGATTCTTGATTCTTGGTATTTAAAGTTTTCTAAAATAATTGGAAAATCTATAATGAATCGGTAGTATAGAAGCTTTGCCACTGCTATTAAGATACATCAGCTGTTTCCAAACATGCATATTGTGTTAACTTCTTAATCAATGTTCGCCATGGCAAGTTTCAAATATCAAGTCCTGCATTTAATTTGTTTCCATACCCTTACTTACTCTAATTTTGCGATGGTAGGTATAACATTGCGAGTCGTGGGTTCGATCCCACGTGCCGACCATCTAGATCAGAAAACAATCCTGAAGTAGCCAACTGTGAAAGAGTCAAAGAGTGTATTTGTGTTCACTTGGAGTGAGCACAGATTTGTAAAAAAAGGTTTAAAACCACATTGAACATTTATTCTTGTTCCGAATCACTCATGTAAAAACAATTGGAATGCAGGCTTCTATTTACCAAAATCCCTGAATTCTCTTATGGTAAAAAATTATGAAAATATACCTCGATTTAAATATGAGAAGAAAAAATAATCTAAGCTTTATCATATTATGTATTTTTTGGAATTATTCTTAATAGAGAATATTAAAGACAATTTCAAACCTTCGCTGGTCGCACCACTGCTGTCATTGCAACTCAGCCTTTGAGTACCAAATCCAGTTTTCATGACTGCAGCCTATGGAGCAGTTGTACCAATATCACACACTATTCCATAACATAAACACTGACTTTCGAAAAACATTTGATAGGGTTTAAACACAATCACTTATCACAACTTATTATACATGAAACAATACAAAATTAATAATAAATAATCACAAACGCGTTTTGCACATACTTTATATTTATTTGTGTTATGCAAAACAGTTTGAAATTAATAAAAAAATAATAATTTTTTTATTATATATCTTTACTAAAATTGACTGAAACTTCAAAAAATAAAGACGCGTCCATGTGAAAACACACTATTAAGTATAGGGAAATAATAAAAAACAAACAAAAATATTTCGGCAAAAATAAAAAAAAACACAGTTACACAAGAGGGCACCCGCGTCAAAACAAATAAAATGTCGTTTAGTTCGATAAGAAAACGGTGAACGCACACATTGGAATAAAAAAAAAACGAGTTTTAGTACGACGATGTGTCCCGAACGACTAAAAATGTTAGTTGTTGTAGATTTTAAAAGGTGACTGGTTGCGGCCGATCGGGTGATGCAAAAATAACATCGAGAGGGATACGAACCGACGACCTTCCTGCAAGCAACCGCAGTCTTGTTGTCAGTGCCCCACTTCACCTCTCTCTTTCATATTTTAAACATCTCTCCTCTTCTCTGTGTGCAGAACTCGATTCCGACCAAACCACGATAAATTTATGAAATAGACACGCTTTATTAGTACGTAGTATAAGATACACAATATACAATGAGTGAACATAGCCAATACACTCGCTGCATGGCCCATACTACTTATAAGTACAGAAACAAGGCTTAAGGAGATATTACACGAATAATAAGTACTTACCTATCTAGTATATTTATATTAAAAGTCGCCTTTGTAATGACAAACTTTTATATACTTACATTGCAACCAATTTATATTAAAAAATATTTCTGAAAGCTAGAAAGAAATTCTATCAATAATCTGCGTGCCAGTGTTTTGAATCTCTATGGTTGTCAGGTAAATAAACAATGTGTTGTTATTGAATTTTCATAGATGACGTTAGCGTCGCAAGAATTCATTCCGTTCCATACTAACTCTAATATTATATATTATTATAATATTTCTAATCCATTTTTTTAATTTTTATTAGTTATTCTGTTATCCGGAGCGGAGAAGAATCCAAATAATCGAACATCGGAAGAATCTGCTTAGCCGATCTCGAGTTATAAGTGTTCACACTAACCCGACATTCTTTATAAGATTTAGATAATATTTTTATCAATTTATAAAGTTATGGCAACATCGACTATTGTCACAGCTTTCAACTCTGCTGATTTCACGAGTCGAAGGGTGCGTTAGTAACAGAAAAGTTAGTAGCCAACGGAGGCTCCTGATACCAGGCAACCTCAGGACGACTTTTGCATGCATCAGGGATTTTCAGGGGCGGCCTTTTCTTTTCATAGCTCTGGCTATAAAGGATGTACCAGGCACTTCAGTAGAGACGACGTGATGTGGTGGATAAAATGGGTACTTCCACATCTCACGACCAAAAGCAATTGTTCCAACCGGGAGATGTTAATCCTGTTGGGACCTATTTTTAGGGGCGTCATAAAAAAATTGGAGACTTTTTGCGGAGGGCAAGAGGCAGTTTCACTCTGCAAGAGACCTCTGGAGACAAAGCACAGCAAGAGGCAGTGCTCCACGAATGAATTGAAGAATGTCACAATAGATCTTATTTTGTCGCAGTGACACAAGGGGAATAGGACCCCTTGACCTTCATTAAAAAAAAAGATATACTACAGTGCAATAGCCACCGAAATAGTTTAGGAGACATTTGGTTGTTCATAGTCACGCTGTTGGATCATCTTATATCACCCCGCAACAACCATAACCCATCATAATTTTAATGGAGTCCAATAAGCCAATCAGAATGATCCTTAAATCTTAGGTTCAACTCTTTCATACAAGTCCCTGTATCCTGTCCTTTTTGTGAATATCTAGGGGTAGGTACCTCCGAGCCCTCTTGTCTGGCATTCCGTTAATACAACTTATAGGGCTTCAAGCATCAAACTAGCATCGACGAGTTTGAATACTGTCAGGGGATGGTAATTTTTGTTTGTTTTTATGTTGAGAAAGGTGTAGACCACATTGGGTAACCGATGTAACCAACATATTGTAATGATTGTACATAAATTTTACTATGCTGTACTTTTTATAATATTAGACAGGAATATTTATTAACATTCCTGTTTTTTCTTATATATACCTATGTCTGATACATACTAAATGCTCGCATATGGTTGAAATTGATTTGTCTAATTGATGTTTTGTTTTTGTTTTTTTAATTTTGTATACTATAGGTATCTGTTGTATATTTAACTGAGAAGTTTTCCAAAAAATATTTTTATGCATGTAGTACCTATCTACATACCTATTGGTTGCTTTGTTTTATTGTTTTTTTTTTTTTTTTCTTTTATTATAAACCTACCTGGTGTTTAATTTTAGTGAATAATGAATGAGACAATGTATGTACCTAGGTACTTATGAATATTAAGAATTTAGAATCTATCTTATTGCTTTTCTTATTTTTACTATTTTGTAGATATTTTTTCTTTATCATTTTTATTGTGATGCCTATTGTACTTATTGTTTGTATGATTTTATTTCCCAATTGTTGTGTAACTATTTTGAAATCCATTTATTGTTATTATTTGAAAGATGGATCTTGATACTAATTGTTACCATATTTTTTTATAACCATTTCTGTAAAAGGCTTTAGCCGTTGATTTAATAATAAATAAATAAATAACCCTTAGGTAGCTAGTCCAGTAGGATGCCTAATTTTTTATTAACATTATTCGACATTTTTATGCCTATAGATCTGTATAATTCATAAATCAATAGACAGTGAAATGTCACTTAGGTCTTTTTTCTCGAACTAAAGCATTTACATATTTTTAACTTTTTCCCTACTAAAATGCTGTCTGCTAAGTAACTTTTCACTTTTTACATTTATATTGGCAAAATACTATTCACTTGGGACTTTTTAAGAGGTAGGTACCTACCTTTTACAAACTTGGGACTTATTTTCTGATCAAGAATGTTTTTTTTTAATTTTTACTAAGCGACACTATATTTTGAATTATCTATCGTATTGAAAATAAAATCTATCAATGAAAACGCTTGTAATGATTTTATTCATCGCAAAACTAATTTTAAATGCCTGTACTTTAACGATGGCTAAAAGTCGTAAGATATCACGAGACAAAAATATTTCATAAGATGGTAAAAAAGTAAACAAATTTACGAGTCAATAATAATAATATAGGCATCCGTGGTCTTAAACAGGAGTCGTAAAACGATCATTGCTCACTGCATAGCAACATGAGAGGTAATTTAAAACGATCTTTTATGCTAACCTGTTTAAACTGCAGATCAGCACATCACAGCAGGAAGACATTAGAGCGATACAAAGATGATAGGTGCTATTAATTGCTAAGCACGCAATCTCATACTCAGTCGCACCGCAACATCGCGGGTTACAATATCGAGTAAGATGCTCATTTTAACTGTCATTATTACTATGCATATAACAGATGATCGTTCGCTGTCATTTGCATTCATTAACTTCTAAAAAAATCGTCTGCATTCCTATTATATTTCCATGAAATAACAACAGATGCTATATTAGCACACTAATAGGAATTTTTACCAACGACCAAAGTACATACCTACTTCTAAAAACTATTTTAACTGTCCACAAGTCTAAATAAAGTTCGAAGCTGGTTGTGCGAAAATTATGTGCGTATTTTTTACCGTCGAGTACCAATTTATTTGTTTTTCATAAACAATATAATATTTTCGACATCTTTCTCTTAAAGCAAAGCTTTTATTGTGAATTAAGTAGGTTATATGCTAGTGTATTTAATCTAATGCATAAAGTAAATATATCACTTTTGGGTTTGTAATTTGCAAAAACTATCCAATGCGATGGCTGGACCAAATGGTTGAATAGGAGTCGACGATAGCCGAGGCTATGTTGGAGAAACATCGTGACAGGGATGAAAAAGTATTTGATATTGACACAGACGCGCATATTCTTTTGTTAAACTGTGGTCAAATTGAGAATAGATTAATATTGTTTGTCTATAATAATAATAATAGAAAAAACTTTGTACATATTATTAACATTTCAAATTTGACGTATCCATGTCATTGTTTTTGAAAGAAAAATAATTGTGAACTCGCTCAGTCTTTGACAATGGAACCTTAATAATGCTCAAACTTATAATTGAAATAAATATTGATGGAATATCGAGCACTGGTCGACCACTAGTTTAATGAAAATGGATATGCATATTGAAATAATTTGCAAAATCCATACCATTTTTGCCAAATAATACCTACGTAGTGATTATTACTTAAAAAACGCCTGTATGATCAAAATAGGTCATACCTATATGATTAACCTTGAATCCATTTCCAGTTGATTGACAACTATCATTAAATAATGAAGAAATTGAAGACTTGAAGAATTTCCTTCCAAACTAGGCAAAGATAACTGTAGGTACAAACGTGGGACTAAGTCGTTCATCTTTATTGCATCGGTAAATAAATGAATTAACACAAAATAATTAAAAAAAAAAAATAATGATTTTCATGGATTGTATAAAATGCATTTGTTACTTTTGAGCCTCATTCATACAAAAATCTGAATATAAAATATTGAAATAAAGTTTTTATGTTATGTTCGTGTCTTTCATTATGTGCTCATGTAGGTATATTTGAATTATTATTGAACCACCAATGCCACCTGGTGAGACAATTTCGTTCTAGATTATCATTCACGTAAAGAAGTTTTCGAATGCTCATCCGAATTGAATATTGCAAAAATAATATATTTACTTACTACTTACATTGTATTGTATAATACCTATTATGTTTTGCATAAGATTATCATTATGAAAATGAAAAAAACACAGCTATCTATAAATTAATTTTTCTTATAACCCACAGTGCTTTTGTGTGTTTGTTCTTTCGGATGATTTTGCGCTTTGTTTGTTTATAATACCATACATATCACATGTAAAATTGTACAAAGTGTATTTTAATTTTTTAGACTAACAAAATATTGCCAACAACGAGTGGAAAGGATTATTAATATGTGAGTAAACGTTGAAAATTTTAATATTTAATCATATTTTGTTTTGAGAATATTAAACGAATCAGTTCATTGAACGTGCAAGAACCTTCATTCATTCTTTCTACACTACTTATAATGTTACAAGAAGAAGGAGAATCGCTTAAAACAGATGCATCGGTCGGAATAATAAAGGTTATAACTGAAATTTAAATATCATCATACTGTGGCGACCCTGTTCATGACGACATCATCAACCAATAGCGTTCGACCCTGTTCATGACGACATCATCAACCAATAGCGTTCCTTCAAGATGTCGTCATCCAGTAGCAGCCTGCCACATCGTACAAGGCAGCACACCAACCATCAGTCACCATCGAGTCTTCACCAAATCCGCATAGAGTCAACACGCACCATCATCCGTCTCGCGACGCGCATCGCGGCGCGCCGCACGGCGCCCGCGCAGTACATCTCCTTCATACTTTATAATATGTTATTTCTACAATAAACCGATCCACCATACAAAACCTGTGCATTCTCACTCTACCAACCACCAATACCCATAATACAAATTCGAATTAATCATTCATAGTAAATACAGGACACCGTCTGTCGGGGAAGCTAGTATAAAATAATAATAAGAAAAACAAGTATAGGTAAATTAAAATATTTTACGATCTCGTTTGTTTTTATGGGTCCATATCACATCCTCCGACATGCGTCCAGGCTGCACCTCCATATATTAATTATACCCACACACGAGATAACCATCTGATTCATCTCAACACTTCATCTCCAAGTAGGTATTATTCATACTAAGATCGATGTCACTTTTTGTACAAAAATACCATATTGCAACAATGAAGGATTATTGTCCTTTATATTGCGTTTTTTAGTCGCCATATTATGGCAAGGGAATGAAGCCTAAAGTCATATTGATCAGACCACATGCGGTAAAAAACCGAGTACCTAAGTTTGTTGCAAGTAGGTACTTTTAAATATAGCCAAACACATTACCTATGGTTTTTTTGCAATCAACTGATTTTGGATCCGTAAATTTCCTCACAAACAATAGGTACAGTTCTATGTTAAGTAAGGCGGTACTTTATAAAAATAATATTAAATAATGTTATTGGGTCATTAGCATTGCACAAGATCGAGCGCAATGAAGAGCTCTTGTTGCCTCCATATCCCTCTGAGTCCACGGTTCCACGGGAGATTTTGCTGTACGTATATATCAGAGAAGTTAGAAATACCCCGAACTCTTATAAAGAATTGTAAAATCTATGCTTATAAAAGGTTTTTTAATAACTAATTCTTATCTAAAATCGTTTTTTAATATTTAGAAAATAGTTTTTTTTTCAATTATGTATGCTACTTGTAAAAAAATAATCCTCTAATAATTATTGATATCAAAAGTGATAATATCTAATATATAATTAACTAATTTGGCTGTGTATGAATCATATATTTCTGATAGCATAGCACACGGTTTTCAAGTGGACAGTGTTTATACAGACTATAGCAAAGCTTTCGATAAGGTTTCCCACGCCGTACTTCTTGAAAAGCTGAGAGTCCTGGGGTTTGGGGGCTTATTGCTGAAATGGGTGACAAGCTATATAAATGACAGAATTCTTTGTGTAAGAATTGGAAAACATAAATCTGATTGCATTAGTGCCACGAGTGGATTGCCGCAAGGTAGCCATTTCGGACCAATTTTCTTCCTCCTCTTCATTAACGATATAGCTGACATATTTCAGGATGTCGAATTCCTTATGTTTGCGGATGACCTTAAAATATACAGGAGGGTGAGCTGTGTGAGTGACTGCCAGATTATCCAAGATAATTTAACTCGCCTGTATGAATGGTGTGTAGCTAATGATTTGTATCTGAATGTTGAAAAATGTAAAATAGTGCAGTTTAGTAGAATGAAAAGTAAAATCTGTTTTGATTATAATATCAATGGCGATTCATTGGAATCGGTAGATCAGATTCGTGACTTGGGAGTTACTTTTGACAGTAAACTTTCTTTCATACCACACGTGTCTGATATTACAAATCGAGCAATGCGAACATTAGGCTTTGTGCTGAGAACAGTCAGCTGTTTTAATAATTTGGATACTATTTCCCTTTTGTATACCACCCTGGTGCGTTCTGTTTTGGAATATGACTCACCCATTTGGTCCCCTACTTACAGAAACCATATTTATAGCATAGAAAGAGTCCAACATAAATTTTTAAGATTTATGAATTACAAAATTCGAAAATAATATAATTATTTTCTCTGATTCGCTTTCCTTGGTGGGGTGTCTGGCATCTCCAAATTCATTATTTTCACGCAATCAACTTATTACTGATATTAGAATGCTCCTCCTTGAATTACAGGAAGTGGATAAGGATGTGGTGATCGCTTGGATACCAGCGCACTGCGGAATCCTTGGAAATGAAAGAGCAGATTTATTGGCCAAGGAGGCTGCCCTCCACGGCAGACCACCCGATAATTTTGTTCTACCCGAATGTGATGAATTGAAAAAATTAGAACAAAACAACTTAAAAGAATGGTATACATGCTGGCAAAGTAGCCCAAAGGGAGCACATTATAAAAAAATACAATTATCCATACCTTCTCATCCTTGGTTCCATGGGAAAAAATTATCGAGGCAACATATTGTCTGCATTTCTAGACTGCGTCTTGGCCACATGCGTTTGGATGCACATCTATTTAAAATTGGTCTCGTTGAATCTCCCTACTGCGAATGCGGTTGGGACGAGGAGACTCCAGACCATGTCATCCTGGGTTGCCCAATAAGAGACGCAATTGATATTTATTTCTTGCTAGAGAACGTAGAGTACCCAATAAGTGTTGTCTATCTCCTTGGACTGAACTCTCATCAGGTCAACGAACTTATATTCCAAAGTGTCCAGATGAACATGATCCTAATATAGTCATATATTTTAGTGTTTGTTAAATTTAATTTTGTTTCATTGTCCGTTTTTTTTCTTTTCTTATGAATGTATGATTTTCGTGATTTAATAGGGCCATAACATCCAGTTGGATGAGCCGCCAAAAAAAAAAAAAAAATGAATTACAAAATGAGAATTCCAAAATCTGATATTAATTACCAACATTTAATTTCTGTTTTGAAACTTGACACTTTGGAGGACAGGAGAATATTTTTTGATCTAATATGCATGTACAAAATTGTTCACTCTTATTTTGACAGCCCCGATTTGATCTCAATGATCGAGCTGCGTGTGCCTGGCCGAAGTACGCGCGGCCGCGATACTTTCAAATGTAATAATATTCCCACTAACTACATTCGACATACTATTATGCCTAGATTACACTATACTGCCAATCTCTATCTTAAGGAGGTGGATATCTTCAACTTGAGTCTGGATGTGTTTAAATTTCTAGCCAGGGGGTCGATACGGGGGGTTTGTGATGGTGTCTAATTTTTTAACATATTTTGTTAACTTATTATATTACTAGAGGTCCGCCCCAGCTTCGCACGGGTAGATAGATACTTAAAAATAATTTAGTTTTCATACAGATCCCTAACTTTTTCAAAATATTTTATAGCATATATACGGTATTTCGTTCACTACAAAATAAATTTAATTAAATTTATAGCGTCAACAACACGTGGTAATTTATGTTGTTAAAATGTAGCTTATATGACACGTTCGTAGATTTACCATAGCAGCGCCATCTATTGATTACTTACTCAACCCAGTCGAAAGGTATCGACATCTGTTAGAATCATTTGGAGTTAACAGATAATTGTGACTGTCAAATAATAACAGACAAATAATTAGCAATAAATTAAAATTGCGACTATAATTTGAGATTTAAACTATCCTATCTCTCAAATTGGATCGAACTGCACATGGTGTGCGAATTTTATTATAATCGGTTAAGTGGTTTAGGAGTCCATTGAGGACAAACATTGTGACACGAGATTTATATATATTAAGATTATTTGATGGATTTATACTTTTTAAACTAGTTGAGTATTACTTGTATCATTCCAACGCTCCTGCGACCTTCTGCAAATCATTCTTTAGTATTGTTTCTTATATACATCTCATGAAGGTCCTTATTTTTTATAGTTCACTGTATATTAATGTAGTATTAATAATAATTGAGCCTAACCTAAAATTGACGTATGCAATATGCATGCCGCCGTATTTTAATTTATTATATCACTCCACCAAAAGTTTTTGATTATAAAGTTATTCATATTTTTCACTGATTTAGATTAATTCTTCAACAGTTTTTTGCACAGATTAGTGTTTATTATTTGTTTTTATAATATATTATTGAAGCATGGTATTTTATTGATAGATTGAAGGAATGCCACAGGCGGTCAACGATGACATTTCTAAATGTTTACATCGTCTTGTCAGTGGTGCCATCATTGAGGTGCAATAAATGTTGCCATTGCTTGAAGTTATGTGCGATGTTTATTTTTATGCCATTTTGTATGAAATATTTTCGTATTTTGATTATAAATTAATTTCTTGCATCGTAATTTGAAATATTATGCAAAGTATCATGTCTAGCTGTAAGTTGATTTTTGTATCTTAAAATTGTTATAGGTCTTATTAAGACCGTAAACTTAATAAATAAATAAATAATATCTTGTCAATATTTTTGTAGTTATCGTATACAATAATAAAGTTGACACGGAATTAGCTTTAAAATATTACACACAGCAATAACCATTAATTTCTTGTGTGGTAAACTATTAAATAATTCAGGAAATAAACAAAAATAAAATCACACAAAAAACATGAATTTAATTGTTCGTCAAAAATACTTAAACTAAAAAAATAAACTGAAACTATAACAAACCAAAACAATGAACTTGTCAACTGCTAATTTCGTACTCCCAGAGACATAAATAATTATTGGACATCCAATTTCTGTATAGGTATATAATGTGGGTGCTTACTTTCACGACACACACTCCACCCTATGTAGGTAGGTACTTTGTTTAAAAGAGCTTGAATATTTGTGTAATGTTTTGGGAATTCCCACCCTCCTGCGTAAGCTTCAAGTCATTTTATTTTTATTCAATTTCGTATATTTGTATGTAAATCTTCAGGAATTATTACATGCTCACTGTTGTTGTAGCTTTGCGTATATTTCTGGCAACTTATCTTTCTGACATGAGCAATCTTTGTTCTTGTATTGAATTGAAACATGACGTACCTACCGTTTATATACAGTATTTTCGGTTTTATTCTAAAAAAAACGTCAAAAAAATAGAAATAGGAGTGAATATACCTACATAAATGGATTTGAACATTTATAAAATGTGTACCCCAATAAAGAAATAAGTAAAACTTAGAACCTTTTCTAATACCTGCACTACACTACTCGCGAAGTTGATCGAAGATAGGCGAATCGATAGTGTGGAGAGGCACTTCCCTTACTTCGTCCGACGTACTTCGGACTTCGGTCAACTTTCCCGAATACTTCGACGAGGAACTTCGCGAGTAGTGTAGTGCAGGTACAAGATAATACGAGTAAGTAAAATAACATATTGTAATGGAATAAAAAAAGAGACTAAAAAAATATGCATGAAATATAGATTATATTTTTTTGAAAGAATTAAAAACATTTTTTGTTTTACCCATCACGCCGTGTCTCGTGAGGGGTAGGCAGGGAGAACAGACCTCCGTTCTCTTCTTACCAAGCACACTTTCGCTTCTTCTACCGACATACCATTTCTCATGCAACCTCTCCTATTTTTCTTACTTCTGACGATCCGGCCTTCCTTGAGGATGGAATCAATGTGTTCGATCCACGTCATATTCTGCGGGACACGCTTTCTTACACCGTTCCATTCAGCTTTATAAATTGCCTATGTTATTCTGATTGCATTAATTCTTTCCATATGCCCAAACCATCTCAACTTATTGACTTTAATCTTTGTCACAGCACAAACTTTCATACCACACTCCTTCCTAATATTCGCATTCCTTTCCATATCCAAGGTTGATCATAATAAACTTGAATAACTAACGTTGTAGAACTAAAAGGTATTTTTAATAATAAAATCATTCTGCAAATTTTTTTACATTGAAATTTCACTACAAAAATATAATTTGATTTCATTTATGCTTATCCAATCCAATTCTCCATTTTACGCCCCACTTAGGGGCATAGGGAGGCAACAAGAGCTCTCCATTACGCTCGATCTTGCGCAATGTTTGTGACCTCCTCCCAATCCATGTCTAAATCCCTCATCCCTGCTTCGAAGGAGCGGAATACAGTGTGAGAGGCTCTTTCTCGTCTTCGGGACCCTGTCCGATATGCTTAATTTATGGCACCAATATTTCATGGTCCAAATTTCTGGAGGTTTTTGATATGGTTTATACAATAAACCTAGTTACTATCGGTAACTTCTCTACGTTTGACTTAAAATATCTTTAAAAATAAATTAGTTTCTTGAAGTTGTAAACCCTTTTGAAATATCTAAATTAAGAATGAATCACGTAAACCCTCAGATAGGGGTGAAATGGTTGAAACGATGTAAGTATCGTATTTAATACAACTACGTAAAATCAACAATAACTAAGTCATATTGGTATGTACTAGTACTTACTAATATTCTTACTTTATCTTATAATATAAAAGAAAGTCGGGTTTGTGCTAACACTTATGACTGGAGATCGGCTGAACAGATTTCTCCGATGTTTGATTTATTGAGAGGGATGGATAGATGGGATGTTAGGACACAGATTCTGTATTTGAGGAGATCATCATCTCTTTAACAGCTCGCTTCAACGACGTCAGACTTTGGGTCAGTCTAAGGTTCGATGGAAGATTATTTCAGCAACGAGCTCCCTGAACTGCAAAAGTTGATCCGTGTACCGGAATTGAAAGGATGCGCTGGTTTTTGGACCTCAGAGGTAAACCGTGACTCGCCAGGTATTCAAAAGCTTCCCTAATATAACAGGGAATGAAGCTGAATATAGGGCTTTGTGAAAAAAAGTGAGTATGTGGATGAAGTTCAAGCCTTTACCGTACAGTGGACCATTTATTTTAAGAAGGCGAAGTCGAAATATTAACGACAGCCTCCAACGTTAACAATTTGTTGTTATTTCCATAGAAATAACATAAAAACTGTTGATCAACGTGCGTTAAACAATGCTGTTCCAAATGCCAACTCCAAAAAATAATTCTGACAGTTATTCAAAATTAACGTTAAACGTTTCCTCGAAATCTATGGACGCTGCTGTTATATCGAAGACAAAACACTTGTTCTGTATAAGTATTAAGTACGTTTAAATAAGAATAATTATGTATGTTTTTTTAATTGTTTATATCTACACCTACTTAAGGTACTATTTGTATTATATATTATGACATGTATGTAATCTTTCTCTCCCACTGCTTACCGAAAAAGTCAAACACTGTAATGGTGAGCAGTGTTCATCTTTAAAAAAATGTAAAATATACCAATAATAACAAATAAAATAATACTTAAACCTTTTTAAGTCTTCTTTATGATTTTTATATTTTTTTTTAGCTTTGCACTCATTTTCGAGTGTTTCGGCTTCTTTATAATTTTTAAATGAAAAAAAAAATACTTGATATTGTTTGTAGGAGAACGACAATGATTCGATTATGTTCTAAAACTCTGGGAACAAAAAAATATAATTACGACTAAAAATTTATCAAGAAATTGTGTTAACAAGAAGTTCTTTTTCGTACAATATTTTTAATAATTTTGCGTGTTGTTTTATTTTTTATTGTTGTTTACGACTCTCCAAATAATTAACACAGAAGATTTATTTTTCAAATTTATTCCAACATTTGCCAGAAACACAAGTCTAAAATAATGCAAAGCTCAACATGTGTGTGTGTGTGTGTGTGTGTGTGTACCTACATGCATTCTTCTTCTTCAGATGGTCCATCGATGCCGAATATCGAATCAGCCACGCATTCTCACGGGCAATCGTACCCTTTCCCTCCTACGTGTTCGTATAAAATGCTCCATGTTAGTGACAATAATTGTGCAAACCTATACAGTATACATAGTGATATGAGCCAGAGATCTCTTGGAGGCCTTTTATCCTCTCTGGCCTCCACTGCCTACACCACCATTAAAGTCTGCTTTTATTTCCTTCTTTTTTTTTCGCAGTACTTACCACCTAATGGTGAACGTTGTTGACGTAAAGTGATCACACTAAGCCAGCCTTCGAAACAGTAGAAGACGGTCGTAAGCCCGTAGTGGTTTGTTCCATTCAATAATCAAACATTGGTATTGAACTTTTAGAGTCATTAGTTGTTACATATTCTTTAACCTATCAGGCTTCTTGCTTCTGATTCTATTCAATCAATCAATTCTTCTTTTTACACCCCACTCAGGAGCATAGGGAGGCAACAAGAGCTCTCCATTACGCTCGATCTTGCGCAATGTTTATGACCTCCTCCCACACCATGTCCAAATCCCTTAGCTCTGCTTTGAAGGAGCAGAACACAGTATGAGAGGGTTTTCCTCGTCTTCGAGACCCTGATGTGAGGACAAACAGTGCTCTCCTCGGCCAACTATCGTTCGGCATCCTTAGCACTTATTCTATCAAAATTAATAAAATAATAGATAATTTTCTTTACAAAGGTGTCAATATAGCCGGCGGAACTTATTGCCTAGGCAAGGATTTTTTTTTCAGTCAACTGGCCTCGTCAAATCTGAGGCAGTCCAACACCGGGTAGAAATTTCAAGTGTTTAAACATATTGAAAAACTCTTACTCAAACGGGAATCGAACCTGTGACCTCTTGACCTGAAATCCACGCCTATACCGCTAGGCTATCGAGGTCGGCATCACCATTACCCGGTGCTTATTTTGAGGATAATCCTTTCAAGGTTAGCTACAAACCGCAGATAGTATTTTTAAATAATTCAATTGGTAATTATTGCTAATCTTGTCAAAAATCTACTAAATTGTTCTCTCGCTAGTCAATGCAATACTTAACATTGACGCCTTACAAATATCAACGTATTACCCACAGAAATACCTTTAAATGTTATGCAACAGTGAGAAATCGTTATTATCAGGCGCCCTACTATTTTTATAAAAATAAGTAAATAATATGAGTAGAAAATAATCGCATTATTTCGACAGGTGGAGCGCGACATCTCAACTGAGATGCTTGAGTAAATCATTATTTTTGTACACAACTCAACGAGAAAAAAAAACATATTTTTTCTCCCATCATCCAACAAAAATTTTTAATAATAAAAAATAAAATACTTCTAATAATATTATTATTTATCTAGATACAGAAATGCACTACATTTTTATATCTGATTTATTTTAACGATACACGACTTCGAACATCACTGATGAAAATCGTATTTTTTTTTATTTTACCTATATAGAGGGAAATTTCTTTCCTTGAAAGGGAATTGAATACTTCTAAATTAAAGATACCTACTTATCAAAAAATATTAATCAAAGAAAGAATTAGTGAGGTGGATAATTGCACGAAAATGAGAAAATAAGTAGAATCAACAGATTTGTCAGTGTGCACACTCATCTTTTTGCCAGATGTCATCGTTGCTAAGTTAAAAATACGAAAAGTAGAAAATGATCAACTTTAATCATCGAAACTTAGGTATACCTACTTGTATACAAGAAAAATAGGAACGTGACGTACGGGATAGAGCCCAAGGCTTATACCACTGCGACCAAAAATGTGCTGAGAGTTTCCAAAATTAAAGCAAACATTCCTATATTATTGTGGCATTGCAAGGCCAACTTTATGCCAGACGGCTCCCAGGAAGACCACTTTAATGCTGCCCTTAAATTAAACAACGAAATGATACATTTACTGTAACACAATTCAATGGAGAAATGTGTCTTGTAATCATTAAAAAAAATAAGAAAAAATATCCAATTTTTTCTAGAGAACAATGACTTGTACCCAGGGGGTAAAACATGGAAACAAGACAATATGAAATAATATAACAAGACAGAAAGGGGTGTTGGATAATATTATTATATAGGAACCCCATCTTAATACTTCTTGACTTACGTACCTACGCAAGTCTGATAAACCATGTAGAGGTTTTTGATGCGAAACTTTTTGGTAAGAGTGAGACGCGCTTCTGTGGAAGCCTTTAAACTGCTGAAATCCCCTCCCTCTTGAAGACATTATAATGATTAATGGAATTAAACAAAATATTATTTAATCACAGCTGTAGACTGCTTTGATGATATCTCGTTGGAGAAAGCACGAGATAATAAATTATATTATATTAAAAGTACTTACTCATTATGATAAGCGTTACCAAACATATTGTTCATAATTTAATTTAATTTTTATAATTGAAATACTCATTATAAAAATAAACTCTTTGCAACTTTTTCCACAAATCGTCATAGCATATTTACAAATGACATAGGTACGTGGCAATTTTTTCGAAAATTGAGTGAAATATATCATTCGTTTCAGTTTCATTTTCCCTTTCGAATGGTATACTCCAGGGGTTCCCAATCTTTTTCAGCCCGCGGCGCACTTACAAGTCTAGTATTCTGTCACGGTGCCCTTCTATATATAGTAAGTTATTTGGAATAGATAATAAGATAGTGACTATTTATAGGTAAAAAATATACCTATATGTACCTACAATAATAGTTTGTAGGCTCAAATATTGAAAGATGCACAGTATGCAACCAATTCAATAGATGCCCCATATTTTATACAATTGCGGAAAACATCTTGAACGCCACTGCCTTCATTCAGTTTTTTATCCACAACTGCTGTTTCTTCATAAGCTCCGCAATTCTCAGTATAGTTTCGGATTGTGCGTGTTCCTGCTTTGTAAAGAAAGATACAAATTAATCAGTTAACAAATTCATCGCACAAGTACCTACGCTACTTTTAGTAAAAAAAACTGGTAGGTAAGTGCAAATCTCTTCGTATACTTCGAACTCGAAATAGTAATTGTTGCTTTATAAGTACCCGCGAAATTACGGATACTGATCGGGGGCTTAAGATGATAATGATAGAGGATCGACTCACGGCGCCCCTCTCTCCTTTCAACGGCGCATTAGGGCGCCGCGGCGCACACTTTGGGAACCCCTAGACTATACTCTATTCAATTTTTAAAAATTGTCACATGTGTCATTTTAAATATGCAACGACGAAATTTCTTTTTTGCTATTGCAAGTTTTTTCCAAAACTCAAGGCGTAAAAACATGGATGGACCTGACGCAGGTCCATTGATTCTTCGAGAGAGGAGCTGTATAGTGTATAGACCGGAATATTTGTCAAGAATGCAGAATGAGAGTTGGCCGAGAATAGCGCTGTTTTTCCTCCCAACAAGGGATGACATTCCTATTGGATGACATCCAAAAAAATAGTCCCATTCACAAGTACTCCAAATGGGTGTCATCCTTCGTGACAGATATAAAAGTTCTTTTTTTTTTTCAATCATTTATAACGAAATATCACTACTTTACCTATTTTGCTACTATAATTAAATTTGAACAGCAACAGCAACCCTGGTGGAAGGATTATGAGACAAATTTGGTTCAAGCAGCAGTATTCTCGTAGCGCTTGAATTACAATCTTACCTTAGGATCGAACCAATCAGAGAGAAAGGGGGAGTGTCATGATCGTTCCACGATTGGCTACATCGTATTGTAGACACTCCCTCTTTTTCTCTGATTGGTCCGATCCTTTTCGAGCCGCCCTTTAAGATATCAATTAAGATAAGATTGCAATTCAAGCGCTACGAGAATAACCCCAAAGTTTTTAACACGTCTTACTGATGACTTGGACTACGTAAATTCGAGTTTCCCCACTGATGTTCTTTTTGGAGTGATGGATTAATGGCTTGACGAGATTGAATTTTGGACTAATGGATATCTGACTCACTCTATTATCCATTTGTTTTTCTCCACTCACAGTCTTTTTTGGAGTTGCATCGTTCCTTTGGAACAGATAGAGGGATTGTGAATGGCTCATTTCAAATTTCCTCAGAGTTAACATCATATTTTGCAATTAAAATTGTTTAAAGCAACTTAAATAAGTCAAAATTATTCATGACATTTGAATTTTTTAAAGGTTGTGACGAACCACCGCGAACCGCATACTATGGAACTTTGATACGTTGCATGCAACGTTACATTGGCTACGTTGCCGTACTATAATATTACGTCAACTCAATTGAAAAACAACGGCTTTAAAAATGTAGCAATACAAACTGAAAGTGATTGACAGTAAGTCTGACTTCTAAGCAATCCACAAGATAAATAATGTTTCGATTGAATCGTTATCTCTTTACTATAAATCTGCAACAAAAATAATAAATGTATTTTAAACTAGGTAGCTATCTTATAATATAATTATGTAACTCAGTTGTCCCACAAAAACTGCAAACGAAGAATAACTTTCTGAGATTCCCCTTCATCCGCAAAACACAATATTAAATTATATAATATAACGAAATAATTTCACAAAAATAAAAATAATATCGCGAGATTGTCCCGACAGCTGTCGTTCGTCTGAAATATTTTCTTCTCATTTCTACCAAGCGAAGGACGGATGGTACCTACCAGCATTCTATGTTGACCTGTACGTGAGCTACGTGTCTCTATTTTTATTTATTTATTTATGGGTTGTAGTTTCTTTATGAGATAGACTGTATTAATTTTATGTACCTACCTATAGTACAATAATTTATTTTATTAGATACAAAAACTAGCTTTCCCGACAGACGTTATCTTGTGATCTAACCATGAATATTGAATTCGAATTTAAAATGTCATTCCGACTGATGCATCTGTTTTAAACCACATATTTTCAACCATCCAAATTCAGTCAATTTTACTAACTATCAAACGACTGACAGTTTTTGTCAAACTACAATTTTATATCAAAATTAGATTAATTCACTTTTCGCATTTTAATTTGTAAAAAAAATTTTAACAAATCAGAAAAAAAAATCCCATGAAAAATCTGCGTGCCAATATTTTAAATGTCAATGCTTGTCAGTAAATAGAAATTGTGTTTATACGAGTATGGATTTTTTCATAGATTTCGAAGTTTTCGTACAAATTTTAATATACATATATATTTTTAAATGAATACTAGCTTTCAGACGTTGTACATACCTCCTAACTATGACTATTGATTTTATAATTTAAACAAAAATACGTTTAAAATAAGTTTGAATGTTAAAAACTATTTCTGAAAGCTTGAAAGAAATTCTATCAAAAATCTGCGTACCAATGTTTTGAAACTCACTGGTTGTCAAGTTATTAATAATTGTGTTGATATGGAATTTTTCACAGACGGCGTTGTTGTATCGAAATCTCCATACTTACTTGAATATTGTATTTTTTTATATTGTTTTCTATCCATTTTTGATATTTTATTAGTTATTCTGTTGTCTGGAGCGGAGAAGAATCCATCAATCAATCAAAACCACAAAAACTACGTTACTTTGTTGATTGAGGCGGGAACTCCTTTTATGGAAAAAAATAAATGTTTTTTTTTTATTTTCCTCGCAATCATTCAAATTTTCTAACACTTTAAAAATGTCCTAAGCTTATGCGAATGTTTCAAAACCAACATAAGGCAAATCGCTATCGCCGTTCTTGATTTTAAACAGATCTATATTGGAACCTTCAGTGTTACTACTTGAGGCCCATATATTGTTTCGATACACCCTTTATTGTTTCGTCTTTTATAATATAAGACCGTAATACATCAAAATAATACACAACAGATTATTCTGATGCAGATGTGTATGAAATGAAATCAAAATGATGGATTGCCCAAAAATATAGGTAGCATTTTTCTACAAATGTCGCCATATACTTGAGCTATTTCAATACCTATATTTACTCGTCTTTTTCGTTTTTTTTTTGTTTGACGTGACTCAAATATCATACATGATTCTTCTTTTTCTTCTTCTCTTCATAGATTCTGCGGATATTTTTGTGCCGCCGTTTCAGCCTCTTGGGAGGTTGACTGCCAACTATCTCTCCGTCGCTTTGGTGGTCTTCCCGGGGGTCTTCTTCCTTCAGGGTTGCCTTGAAGGGCGACACGAGGAGTTCTGTCGTCTGACATTCTATTTACATGGTCGTTCCGGTGTCGCCTTCGCTGCCTTCCCCATTTGACGATGTCCATTGACATGACATCCATTGTTTGAAAATAATAAGTGCTTAGGCACTAGTTATTTTCAACTTTGTTATTTTGTGAATTAAAAGTTATGTTCCCATGTTTAATCTTTATACAGTTGCCCCAGAAAGTACCTACGACCAAACGAAAGTCCAGAAATAGAATACCTTCCTTAAGGGATATCTAAATCTATATATTATAAAACTGCATCTTTGTGGTTGTGTACTCGATGGATTCAAAGACCAGTGAACGAATTTCAATGAAACTTTGGTGATCTGTCCTACTAATATCCAGGAAGGTTTTAGCGGAGTATGAGTTCAATACCACTACTTGGAGGATAGTTAACAAGTATAAAAGGTTAAAATGTAACAAACATTGCATAAACCAGGAGTATTTTTTTTTTATTATGGGTTATGTCGAAGGTCGACGTTCGATGCTCGGTCAGCTAGTATCTCGATACATGTTAACCGATTTTTTATGGTTATACCTAATTAATATTTTAGTACCTACGTTTTTGTCGAACCCTCACTCACAACAGGATAAAAATGATTACCTACAGAGAGACAAATTTTTGAGGTAGGTAGGTTTATGCGTATTTTTTTTTCTAGAATAGCAGAATAGTATCCCTGAGAAAAGCAATTGAGATGCTATCTGATCCCATCGTACTAACAAAATAGGTTGAATCTCAATATTATCTTTTTTTATCAAAACTTTATAGACGATTTAAAAATAATAACCGCAATAGGTACATTTTTTTCCTCTCAGTATTTTCAAAAACTTGACAATTTATCAAACAATGTATCCTTTTAATTTCATTAACCAATTTTACGTTGCTTCGATCAGACTAGGGGGTTGGTTTCGCGCGGGTCGTATGTATGTATGTATCTTTAGGGCATCAGGCACAAGTAGCAAGTTTAGGAAATAAGCGAGGTTGCGAACATCTTCAAAAAGAAAGAATGGACCCATGTTTCCTCACACTGATGTATAGGTAATACAGCTAAATTCACGGAAGACTGTTAGACTGGACTGTATAGTTAATTTAAGACTAGATTAGTCGAAGTCGCGGAAAACATAAGTTAATCTACATAATAATTCAATTTTGTATGTATATTGGACGTGTCTCTCCGGTTGGACGTGAAATTAAAACAAAGCAGGATGGCTTCTGGTATTTATTCGGCGATGCGGTTCGCTCGTATTTATACATGTTCAGTGTTTACATATCATTAAAACTATATCTTACATAATAATACACGAAATATTCCTTAAGATTGTACATTTTTACCACCTGGCAATGGTTGTATAGCGCCATCTATTCCTGGCGCTGAATATCAATTGGTCTATGATTATAATATGGCGCCTGACTTCTAGCCATCTATGGATCGCAACCTGTTTTGCAGGATAATCCACAGATGGCTTCGTCCATATATTAATTTATATTTTTCTATATTGGCATATCACGCTAAAACCGCAGACTCTAGGTTTGATAGTAATCTTCGTGGATCCTTGCAAGTATATTTATGGTAATCATAGATACATTTTTTTCTAATATCTCAAATATATTTAATGTTATTATATAAAAATTTCAATAAATAAGACAGTTTATCTTTTAACATAATTCTTTTAAAAGTAAAATTATTATACCTGTTTTTTTGTAGAACTGTAGCATTACGGTGTGAAAATGTATAAAAATGATTGAAGTTTGATTTGAAATACAAAAAATATAAGTAGCTAGAGGTATTATAATTCTTATTTTATAAAGATTTACACAGAAAAATTTAAGGTACGCCATGACAGGTGGGTAAAACAGGAATTGCTCGCTTAGACCATAGATACCAAAGGGAATGTACGAAATTATCGCGAACTCCAGCTAAGTAGGTCAAACTACATAACTACAAGTAGGTAGGTAGGTCCCTATATCTACATTCATACAGTATTAGGAATCGAGGTAAAAAATCGCATTTAAGTAGGTGTTGAGTGCAACAGAACGATAATTGTTACGGATACGGAAATTTTGTTGCAATGTTACTGGCACACTATTTTTTCTTCTTTTTAATAAAAACTGAAAGAGTCATTTTTCTTTTTCGCGTATTTTGCAGTGACTTTTAATTATCCTTTTCTTCTTTTTTTATCGAACATTCTCCGATTATTTTTCTTTATGAAACATTAAGATAATATATGTAGACTCTACATTGTAGAGTCCTGAGCGGGGGAAATCTAGATAATAACCTGTTCAATAACGTACCTACTGCTCAAGTCTGAATATCCGAATCAACAACTTAAAGCACCCGTCTGGGTATCAGCTAGTACATAATAAAATTAAAAAAAGAACGTCATCAATAAAACATTTTTCTTTTTTATTAAACGCTGTAGGTACCATCATCTCACAGACACATTTATACACTAACATTGGAGGAGAGAAACTTCTTAACGATCCGTCCATGAGATCCATTTTACATGACAAACAAAAATTTTAGTACCTAATCGGAATCACAAAATGGTGGAGCAAGCTGAATACAAATCGACACTTTATTCGTAGCTCGTGGTGGTAAAGTACGTTAGTACGTATGTATGTATAAGGGCATTTAAACAACGGAATAAAACATGATATTATTTAAAGATTTCTGCGTTCTAACATCATATTAGAGTAAAAAAAACTCCATTTTTTATTGCATAAGTACCTAATGAAAATTATTATGCTTCGAATATCTCAATAATAAAATTCACCTTCATGTGATAAAAATGAACGGATACAAAAAATAATAATAAATTTTCACGAATATGTAACAACGAATGACTCTAACAATAATTCATTACTGATGTTCGATTTTTAAATGGAACAAACCACTACGGGCTTACGACCGTCTTCTACTGTTATTTCGAAGGCTGGCGTAGTGTGATCACTTTACGTTGACAATGTTCGCCATTAGGTGGTAATGTTTAAGTCTCCGAAACTCCCAATCAGGAGAATTCTCGACATGTTCAACATGTCGAAATATCTCATGTATACAACAAGTAGATATTTAATAATAAGAAATGAGATATAGAGAGAAAAGTTGGAAATTATTGAGAACAAGAGAGCAACCAAAATTAAAGACTGCGACTGCTGTCATGTATTTGGCGCCAGGATATGAATATATCCATTTTTATAAATTTTCAGTTTTTTTGTTCGGTTTTCTACATATCTTGCTTGTCCGTCTTATAACGTATGCAGTATGCACACATCCTGGATGGTCGGAAAAGACTATCTCAAGAGATTATGACCATTCCAAGCTATCGAGGAAGTTAAAAAAAAATAAAGGTTTTATGGAAAACCTACAAGAAAATCTTCATACTTTTTGTCGTGAAAAACTTTGTAAAACATTTTCATTTGTTTGCCTATGAGTGTTTGATGTGCGTGTTTGATCCCCATTCTCCTGTATGGATGTAAGTCCTGGCATCTCACCAAAGCCCAGGCACAAAAAGTCTCAGCGTCCGAAACGAAGTGCCTCAGGATAATTTTGGGTTTGAGATGGCACCACCGCATCACAATCGACGCTTTAAGCCACTTCTACCATTAAAGAGTGGCGGGTGCTGTTATGCATTCAATCAGGGTCTCAATGACGAGGAACACCCTCTCACACTGTGTTCCATTCCTTCGAAGGATAACTGATGGATTTAGGCATGATCGATGTTGTGGTACACTTGATGCACAAGCTGTCAAAAGTACTTGAGAAAATGATGGGAACACTAGAATAGCAAAACCAAGGTGATACGTAATATTCCAATTATTATTGAAAAACAAAAATAGACCGTAACGGAAGTACAGATTCAAATTAATATTGTTATGGGCACACGCATTTAAAAGAAAAACCCTGGATAGCCGACGTTTCTAGCATTTTCGTTGTTAGTAATATTGAAAACAAAAATATTTGAAGTGATCGTCTGCCACAACCAATCGACATCGATAATCAAACTGAATAACGATATAAAACAATAAGGGTTTGTTTCGCAACGTGGACACTTTACGACCAGACGGGTGGATGGCCCTCAAAGGGCTGAAAACAAACAGAGCCGGATGTGTTGACATTATTCGCCCTATTTGCACTGCACTCGAATTCAACAGCTTTGAAAAACAGGGCTTATTTCGGCTCTGTGTTCATTTTACTATTCACTTGTTCAATATCATAATATTCTTAACGTCAATTTATATGATGTAAATTTGCGGCTTTACAAAACGGAATGTAAATCATATCCTCCAACCGTTCAGTAATAAAATGGTCAAAAACCAGTTTTTTTATCAATTCTCACAAAAGTAGTTTTCTTCTTCTTTTGTATGCATGTGATGATATCTTGTAGTTAAAGCTCAGCGTCAATATTTTTCAAATATTTTATTGTCCTTGGCGTCAACTGAGGAATTTCCTTCAGTGATCCCTCAAACTTTTAAATTGGACAGATTAGCACCATGTGATTCACAGTTTCAATCTGACCACATTCATCATAGCGGGATTCACAGTGACTGGGATGGAAGATTCAATGTGCAATTTGGTTTACAGCAAGATTCTGTAAGATGAAACTGGAAAAGAAGAGATCCGGTATTCGTAATGTATATGAGATGGTCATGATTAAAGCTGCCGATTGATAGTTGGTCAAAACTATTGTTTCTTTCATCAGGAGCGTAAAGATAAGAAAGGTTCTGTCCTCTGTGTTCCTTGGAAGCAGAGTTATGGGATGTGAGTATATTTTTCACTTACTTTTTTGTTTCCGGTATATCAAATCTGAAACCCCCAGTAAGTGGCCACCCAAATGCCGCTCTCCCTCACATATTGAGAAGAAAGGTCATTAAAAATGTGCAAAATCGAGCGAATGGAGGAGTTATTGCTGTTCTTTAATGCCTTAAAGTAGAGTCGTAAAAGTTGTGATGATAAAAGATCCGACTTATTTTTAAAACCTGTTATCTTATTTTAAAAACAAGTCAGAATGCGACTACCCATTCACGATCTCTCCAAACTGATGTCATACATGAGAAACTTGAGTTTTTGTTTTTCAATCATTATAAAGAAATTTCACTACGTTTGTACATGTATTTTGCAATCATTAAATGTAAAATACCAATACGTGAACCCTGGTGGAAGGATGATGACAACATGATATATTTTTAAAACACCTGCTATCAAGTGACGTGGCTTGGACCACGTCCACTCAAGTTTCCCCATTGAAGATCCGGTTGGAGTGATGGACGAATGGCTTGACGCGATTCAATTTTAGCCTGATGGATACCTGACTCACACTATCACACCACATCATCCATTTGGTTTACCCATAGGACCTTAAATTCTTTTTAGTTTAAAATATTATAATTGTAATACTTATATTGGAAAAAATCGCTTAATTTCGAGCGGAGTATAAAAAACATATTCTACATCTAAGCGATACTTGAACAATTCTATACGAATTTCGTGCAGGTAGTCAATGTAAATGGGCTTTAAGTGGCTATAAAAATGAGTCACATCATCAGGTTCCAGTCATATATTGTAATACAGTTGTAAAAAATGATTGAATGGATCCTCGTCCCAATGAGACTATACCGACGCACGTCTCAATACTATACGGAGACAAGTCGAAAAAGTCCATTTTGAGTAAAACGCACTTGAAGATTTTGAACAAAGTATTTCTTTGATATCTTTAAAGAAAATAAATAAATTTTGTATATTATCTTGCCATGTTGCGAGAAATATTGTTATTTTTATAAAAAACATAAATTTAGTTTATTAAAATGTTTTATAAATATCTAAATATTTAAAAATACAAAGGTATTTCGACTTAATTTTAACGATAATCTGTCACCCGTAAATTTTTCTAATTCTATACGGAGACATTTGATTTGTCTCTATATAAAATTGAACTTTTTGTGAATTAGTAGTGATTATTAGTACGTATTCTGTGTTCATAATAGTGGGTTGGATTTTTTTAACGGTCAAAAATTTAATTTAAGAAGTTTTATATATATTTTTTTATTTTTTTTTTATTTATTAGTTAAAAAATATATACAAGTACAAAACATATAGGTACATTAACAAATATATCAAATGAAAAAGTCAATTTTATATGCCCCATTTGAAGTTAGAAACTTGTGTATGGGGCAATTAAAAAAAAACTTAAATGGTTAGAGCAATTATTTACAAACAAATCCACAGCAAATTAGAATAAAATAGGTGAAATCAAACAGCAATTTACAATTATTCCTTACACACATACCGATAATAAGTAAAAATATTGCGGAGAAAGGTTAATAATCTTAAAATGGATACGAGAACTCGCAAAATTAAGATGATGGTGGAAAGTATTAATAGGTCAAGAGTCCCAGAATCGCAGATTAGTGAGTTTTAAGCAATTCTTTGAAAAAATATAACCTAAAAATTGTTGACATATAACAAACAACAACAACACTCCCTTTTACACCCCACTCAAGGGCATAGGGAGGCAACAAGAGCTCTCCATTGCGCTCGATCCTGCGCAATGTTTATGACCTCCTCCCACACGATGTCCATGTCCCTCAGCTCTGCTTCGACGGAGCGGAACACAGTGTGAGAGGGTCTTCCTCGTCTTCGGGACCCTGATGGGAGGAAGAACAGCGCTCTCCTCGGCCAACTGTCATTCGGCATGAGCATGAAGCAACGGTAAAACCTATAGGAGGACATTTAATTTTTATTCCAATGACGGTTAAGCAATTCGTCATCCCGCTGCTTGTCAGCTTTTTTAATTCAATGTTGATCCACTTAGTTGAAATAAGCCCTACTTTACGCATCCTTAACACATGTCCCAGCCAAGTACATCTCCTCCCCACAAGTGTAGAGGTGATGGGCTCAAGCTGGGTGCGCCGGCGTATAGCGTCGTTTGTGATGCGGTGGTACCATCTTACGCGCAGAATTCTCCTTAGGAACTTCATTTCAAAGGCTGAGACTTTTTGTGCCTGGGCTTTGGTCAGGTGCCAGGACTCACACCCAACTGTTTGATGCGTGTGTGTTGCCAAGATAATGGGGAACACACACGCACAAACAGTTTACATTTCGTCTCGACACTAAACTTTTTTTTTTTTTTGTTATCATTATTAATATTTTCACATTGTTTGCTGGATTCCATTGATTAATTGTAATTTTTATTAAGTATATTGTATTATTCTTAGGTATAGGTATTTTATTTGATTGATCAATAACCCCCTCTCCAAGACAGGCATTGCCTAGTGGAGGGAGTCACTAAATTGTGTATTATTTTTAATGTATTATTTTTCATTGAATAAATTATTATTATTATTAAAAACGCCGACGCTTTCCAAATCTTGGTCATGTTTTTAAAGACGCCACTTGCCATTCCGATACGTATCGGGAGCTCAGCCCCGAGCTCACCAGAGGTGGTAATGGTTGCTCCCAGGTATTTAAATTTATCCACCCGGGAGACCTGGTGACCGTCGATGGTTATCGGTAGCTGTTTATCTAGGCAAGCATTACTCTTCATGAGCTCCATCTTACTGGCGTTGACTCGAAGACCAAGTTGTGCTGCTTCGTCGCAGAGTCTTGAAACACTAAGCTGTAATTCCTCCAATGTCGTACTGAACAACGCTAGGTCGTCCGCGTACTCCAGATCGCACAGTTCGCCCATTAGACCATCTCTCTGTGTTATCGGCATACCTCTTGCTCCTTGCATGGACTTTCTCAACAGGAAGTCCATGACTATTATGAATATGAAAGGAGCCAGTACGCAGCCCTGTCTGACTCCCGTGGTGATCCTAAAAGCTTCAGTAGGACCACCTGGCGTTTTCACGCTACACTCGGAGTCTTCATACAGGGACTGCACCATTTTAACTATTTTCGGAGGATTTTTCATACAGAGCAAGAATTTCCCATATTGATGGTCTATGTGGGCTGTCGAAGGCCTTTTCAAAATCTATAAAGCTATCTATAAACTCTTTGCACTGCTGAAAGACGCACCTAGCATAGAAAATTGGGTCCGTGCAGGATCTTCCAGGTACAAAGCCGCATTGTTGCTCTCTCAGGACAGCCATGACAGGCCCCCGAATGCGGTGTAGTAATATCTGAGATAATACCTTACCGGGAACACTCCGTGTCCATGTCTGCTCCCCGGTAGGTGCGGACATCCCGCAGGTCAGTTTGGTTGCAAGCCCTTACCAGGAGATGATCTATCTGGTTTTTCGTTCTTCTGTCGGGCGAGGTCCAGGTGTATTTATGGATATCCTTGTGGGGGAAGAGAGTTCCCCCTATTAAGAGTCCATGGAGCATGGCGAAACCAATGAGACGGCTTCCGTTATCGTTCATCACTCCTAAGCAATGCTTTCCCATGACGCCTGGTCCATTCTGGGGGTCGTTGCCAACCTTGGCATTAAAGTCCCCCACAACTATTAGGCGATGGCGCCTCGGAACATGGGACACAACTGCGTCCCCATCCTCAGTGGGAGCATAGCATGGAAGGACCGTCAGTGTTTCGCCACTCATCTTAAAGGACGCACTCATCAGGCGGTCAGAAACAGGTTCCCAACCAAGAAGGCGAGAGAAGGCATATTTACTTAAAAGTAGAGCAACGCCACGCATCCGTGCAGTCCGGTGGCCAGAGTGAAGCATGACATAATTGCCAGCATCACTCTGCCCCGAGCCTGGGATGCGTGCCTCACTCAGTCTCAGGATATCTAGTCCATAATCTCCCGCCAACTTGGCAGCAACAAGCTCCCCGCCCGCCCTCAGAGTGCGGACATTCAGAGTCCCGATTTTTAAGCTCTTGTTCCTAAATCAATCCGTGGTCAACAAAGGCCCACCTGATGGAGTCAAGGCGTCCGAGGCTTAATTCTGTTGCCTTTTCTGACCGATTGTTTTAAGGACGTGAGGTGGTCAACCCCACGGTCCCGATCTGATTTTTCGATTTCCTGCCTCTTACAGGATGCTCGAAAAACCAGCAAAAAGAGTAAAGGTGCTATTCTTAGCCGACAACCCCACGGCAAATTGATGATGATGACATTAAAGATTCGATAAATTTTATTTACTCATAGTATCCAATACAATTTTCTCCGATAACCAATATCTTGTGCTAATTTTCAAATACCAATAGGTATAAGTTTTTCATGTACCTAATAAAATAAATATCCAAAAATATCTTAATCTTGCAGAGGAGTCAACCAGTCATTAATATTCACTGTAATCTGGAACCTTAATATTAACTGTAATAGGTGGATTTACGTTTTTTTTAACAGAAAATTGGGGATTGTAAAACATGAAATAATGAAGAATATAATCAATATTACTTTTGATTTATCAACTAAACCTATACTAGAGACCTTAATATGTTGTTTAATATCATAGATATAAATTACTAGATCCGGCGTTTCATATAAAAAAAGTTTTAATTATGGATAGAAACTACTATATAGTAAGTGTCAAAAATTGCAATCTAAGAGCTTATGAATTTAGAAATGTATCAAGTACTGTTTTGTCAAGTCTTTTATTATGTTTAAAATTAAGATTCATGATTTTATTATTGATAGAATGGTTATTTTCAAGGAAACTTTTGAGTTGTCTCACTATAGAACTAGATCTTTTCAGTTGTTGGCGGTTCTATAGGCGGACATCTAAGATGTCCGCCTATAGAACTAAAATGAAAGTTAATCATTGACAGTTCTTAAGTGAGACATTTGAGTTGTCTTCTTATTGAACTGAATGTTCAATTTTTTTTAAATAATTCCATGAAAAGACATCTTTTATAAAAAAATATTTAGGACAAATTTGACTTATCTCTCTAAAGAAATAGAAGCAGACCATAATTTGGAATCGTTTTGTATCAATAACTCAAATTTGATAATTTTTGACTTGTCTCCCTATAGAATTGGGACGACGAATTACGCTACCGCTACATAGATGTCTCTAACAGGTGTTACCTTGATATAATATTAATAATAACGATTCAACCCTCTTGGGCTGAACGCACCGTTTGTAACAATATGTATCTATCCAATATCATGTTGTTAGTATAAATATTCATGATACAATGTTATTATCATACTTTACTTTCGACATTACTATTGCTTGTATTGAATATCAATATAAATTGAAACTTCAGTTGAGAGAAGGGAATGAGCAACAAAATAAGAAATATTGTCAAAGCTATTTAGCGGAAAGTCTTACAGATGGATGCCAAATTGACAGTATTTATACCGACTTTAGTAAGGCGTTTGATAAGGTCTCCCATCCGCTGCTGATTAAAAAGTTGTCGGCCTTGGGAGTTAGTGGACCAATTTTGGATTGGGTCGGTAGTTACCTTGATGGTCGCAAGCTTTACGTTAAAATTGATGATCACAAGTCACAACCTTTTATTGCTACCAGTGGTCTGCCCCAAGGAAGTCATCTTGGCCCAGTTCTGTTCCTTGTGTTTATCAATGATATATCTAATGTGTTTCGAAATGTAGAGTTCTTGCTATTCGCGGACGATTTAAAGATTTATAAAAGGATTATGTCCGTCGACGACTGTCTACTTATTCAGAATAATTTATCCAGATTGTACGATTGGTGTGAATTAAATAGATTGTTTCTAAATGTCGATAAATGTAAAGCCATCCAATTCAGTCGAAATAGAGAAAAAATTGGTTTTGAATACTCTATCAATGGTGAGAGACTGGAATTGCTGCACAGTATACGCGACCTTGGGGTTATATTCGATGATCGCCTATCATTTGTCCTGCACATTTCGGAAATAACGTCCAGAGCAATGAGGACTTTGGGGTTTGTTTTGCGTACGGTGGCATCCTTTAATAATCTGGGAACCATAAAATTATTGTACTTCACTTTGGTGCGCAGTATCCTTGAATACGCCTCTCCCATCTGGACGCCTCACTTCCATGTACATATCAATAACATAGAAAGAGTACAGAGAAAATTCCTTAGATTTATAAATTACAAATTGGGTATACCTAGATGTAGTCTTGACTATAATTACCTGCTCAAAATTATGGACATGGAAGAACTGGCCAAGCGTAGAACAACGAGCGACCTAATATTTCTTTACAAAGTAATTAACTATAATTTTGACACCCCTACTTTACTGAACAAAATTTCATTCAGGATTCCCGCGCGGAATACTAGAAATCTTGACACGTTCCATTGTAACAATAAATTCTACAATACTTTATACGTAAAGAATACGATTATCCCTAGAATTCATCGATTGGGCAATGAAATCTTAACGAAGTACAATGTCGACATTTTTAATTTAAGTCTGTCTCAGTTTAAATTTCGCCTACGTATACTATCTAAATTATAGAATCAACGCCGCCGTGCGGTATGTTTACTGTCTAATGCTAATGCATCTATACCTACCTATTGTTTATTCATATCTTTATAATAGTTTAAATGAACTTTAATATACCTACAGATTTTTGTTTCTGCATGTCTTTCATGAGTTTTGTTTCTGCATGTTGCATGTCTTTTTTATTCTATACATCATGGCCTATATCTACTTGTTTCATTTGTATTTGATTTGTAATACGTTACATTTTTTTTTTTATTGTCTTTATACTTGTATTTATATTTTATTTTGCTGTTTTGTAAAAGGCACTTGTGCCGTATGATTATGAAAAATAAATAAAATAAATAAAAATAAATTGTTAAGTCTTGTCAGGGAACTAAAACATCTCAGAGAGCCCGAGTCAAATCAAACAAAATGGCGTGAACGTGGAAGGTGACCAATTGTCAAATCTTGCGCAACGAGAGTGCAATTGTTTATGTGAAAAATAATACAAGAGTGTTTTATCTACGCAAAGTGAAATAAAATGTGGCAAAAATGGTTATAATTATAAAAAAAAAACACAACTTTTCCGAGTATTCTTAAGAGGTTAAAAAGCTTATTAGCAGTTTTTTTTAATAATCATTATTATTTTGATATCGTAATAATTGATGCTTATAAAAAGTAATGTAAGTAGGATATCTTGGATTACAAGGAAAACAAAGGAATCTATCCGCATCTTAAAAATATCACAATGCTTGCATCAATAAATCAATGAGTTCTATGTTTTAAAAAAATCGATATTTATACCTAGTAACAATAGTCTTATACTATTATAGTATCGAATAGCAATAATAAATAGTCTTCGATATGTAGCAGTCTTTAGGCCACGAAATCGAACTCCATGGTGTTTGACTTAGAATTTCTTTCTGGTTTTGGAGTCTCGTCTTCGATTGAACTTGACTGGTTGACTGGAATAAAATGCTCTTAAGCATCAATTTTTATACTACTAATACCACTGCATCTTTGAAACCGCTATTCTACCAAACACTTTTTTTTTTTAAATAAATAAGTCTATGCTCATTGAAAAGTGAACAAAAAATACACTCTTTGACTCTTTCACAGTACGCTACAAAGCTTGTGCCGCGAAATAGGAAGATGGTCGGCACCTGGGATCGAACAGTACGAAATCCGGCGTAGTAACCGCCACGCTACCAACATCTTCAACCACCAATAAAGATCATAACCACCAATGCAGAAATAAATGGATAATTGGATACATTACCTTATCAAAAATGATCCCTCAATGTTAATTTTGTTAAATATATTATTTTTAATAAAAATCTGATATTCAAGTACATTAAGGGATAGAAGGGTTTGTATTGTTGAAAATTTGGGTCCGCCAATTATACATTAAATTGCCAAGTCTCTTTTGTATGTTTGTGCTGTACCAGAATATATGCCTTTGTAGATTCTAAGCAGTCGCTCTGATCTGAGAAAAATATTCAGGTTCACTCGTCCGTAAGTATCTACATAATAATTCAGAAATGTTTGTTTTTTTATTTGCCTTTGACAATACTTACCGTTATGTCCGAGCATCACGCTCAAAATACAAATGCTACGTCAGATATGAATCTGCGCAGAGCGGTGAAATTTGCTCGAGAACGTTCTAAGATACAATTGGCAACGTTAACTTTAATATATTAAGCGCTATTTAAAAAACTTTATTTTTTTAGGATCTTCATACAAATTTTCAAAAAAGACAGAAAGCCATCTTTTGGAAACAAAATTACTCATGTAAACGTTGAATGGAATCTTGGTATTACGGTATGAAAATGTAATAAAATAATTGGAGATTGATTCGTTATACATATAAATGTTAATCAAATCTTATTATTCTCAATAAATAAAGATTTAATGAAAAATTTTGGAAAAAAAAATCCTCCATTTTGAAAATTGACACATTTTAAAAAATTTATGGCCACATTTTGTGTAAAACCGTCGTAGCCATTAGATGAGTAATAATTATTATGTAGCTACCTGATAAAATCATATTCAAATGTAGATAAGTATAAAATAATTTAGCAATAATTGTTGAATCATTTTATATTTCTGAAATATAAATAAAGTTTAAATCTTAAAATCGTCGTCGTCGAAAAAGATTTGCAAGTAAAATAATAAACATTTAAATTTGTATGAACATTCCATAGACAAACTGGCCGGTAAAACAGTTGCCTAAAATTAGATCATTAGGTACAGTGAACTTGACAGAATTGTTGAGAGAAAGAAATAAAATTGACAATAATTGAGAATCTTTAAATGGTTTCAGGATTTTAATCAGTTTAATAAAACGTTTGTTTTATCCACAAAATGATTTAGAAATATAATCTACATAATAATTCAGTAATGTATGTATATTTATTTATTTATTTGTTTCACTCCAACTGTATGTCGGAGCATCACGCTAAAAGCGTAGGTTCTGCGTTGAATTTTTTTCTTCGCAGTTTTTCGCAAATACAATTGTGGTAATCTGAGATACAAATATTTACATTTCATTAAATATGTATATTTTAAGTTATTAATAAATTTCTAAAATTATGAAATCTTCATAGTAAAATTTCACCAAACACGGAAAGCCATCTTTTGAAAACAAAATTACTCATGTAAAAATTACACGGAATCGGAGTAATGCGGTATGAAAATGTATTTAAAAGATTGAAGATTGATTTGAAATACATACAAATGTAATTCAAATGTTATAAACCTTATAAAATAATGATTTTCATAAAATTTATCAAACGCTACTCCATTTTGAAGGAAATTTTGACATATTATAAGAATATGGCCACCGTTGTTAGAACAGTTGTAGCCATCGGAATCAAAGTTAAATTAGATGCCTCCCTGCATATTGTAATGTACATAATTATTTTTATATAGAACTGATGTAAAATGATTCAAGATAATAGAGTTTAGGTAATAAAATTTATGAATGAAAATTTAATTTGAAATTTGTATGAACATCCATAAAATAGCAAGAATTGAACGGTAAAACAGGTACTTACCCACATCTGAATCTCAAAACATTACCAAAGTGAATTTGACAGCTCAAATATTATGTTACAGCAAACAATAGTAAACAAAACTTCCTGTTTATTTTAGAAAAGAATCAGATATGTAATTATTTTGGTAATAAAATTCACTTGATTTATCCACATAAAAATTAATAACAGATATTAGATAATATGTAGGTATTAACGACACTATTCAAAATTCTTATGTAGATAAATGCAAACTTATGTTTTCTTCCTTATTATTTATTTTATTTAATGTTATATTCATCATAAAACAAGGTGGGTAATATTTTTAATAAACACAACACACAACACAGAGTGGATGGAAGCATTCGGTTCGGCAGCGTTTCTTGACATATCCAAAATCCTTGCAATGCTCTCATCTAGAAAAAACATATTTCTATTAATTTGTGAAAGCAAAATACAGTGATAACATGGCCATGGTTGTAAATATATAAGGCGACATTAGAAAATTTCGCATTTTGACAGGGATTTGTTTTAAAAATACACATTATGAGAATTTGATTAGAATCGATATTAAGGATTTAGAAATATATCAAACTACTTAAGAACTTCATATAAGAATAAAACAATCTTTGATGTATGTGCTGCTTAAAACATTAATTTAGAATTTTTAGTAATATTATTTGTTTCAAAGTGTAGCTTTTATACCTTTTTAAGATCTTCTTAAAATCCATTTAGACTGCATAATGCACCAGGTATTATTGTTTCAGATAGACTTGAAGAAAGCTGCAACTCCATGACTAGAACATAAAATACAAAAAAAAACTTCAAATTCTGTCATAGTTTAGTTAGACTAGGGACAGCAAATTCAAATGATAATATTTTATACTTATATATTTACAATTCACAACTAAAAAAATCATGAAAGGTAGGTAAATGAATAGCCTAATCTTAATAATTAAAATAGCTTAGGTACCTACGTAGAAAATATTTCAATATTAAAAAACTTACAAAATTTTCAAATATAGAATCAAGTAGAATCCCTTTTGTTTTCGTCGGCTGTCAGTGGTCAGGATAATAACATGACAGTAGGAGAGTGAGTGAGTACCATAGACGAACTTTTTAAAATGTAATTCTTTGTCTGAGCTTCATAATATGAAAACAAAATAAGATTGATTTTTTCAGGATTTTTTTCCACTTTAATAATTCTTCTACACATTTAAAGTGGTTTTTGTATGAAAAATGTTTTTTATATAAATAAGTAAATCAGAAAATAATTTATCCAGATATTTTTTAGCGTTTTCTATGGTTAATGTATTGTCATAATGTCAATCTATGGATATGTCTATTTTGTTGTCAAACTATAAAAATGTAAACATTGAATTTTTTTACGGCTTATAAAATCATTTTTTTTGGGAATAATAAAATAGGTAAGCAAAGTTAATTGAGTAAATATTGTTTCAAAATAATCGCATAATTACAATGCAGCTAGCCTATTATATTAATTTATTTTATGTAACTATATTTTTACAGGATAGATATTACAAGATATTTTCAACAATCTTCTTCTTACTTCCACTGTGGCAATCCACTCTCGAGAGAGTGATAAAATAACAGAAGTGAATTTCTAAAATGTACAAGTATGCATTTTATTGTTGGAATATGCAAAATCGGTAAGTCCCGTATTATTATTTGATAATAATTGTAGGTACCTCTTTTCTTATTTTTGTCTATATTTAAATTACATAATGTTTTTTTACAGATTAATGTTAAATAGTTCCCCCAAAATTTCTATTGAATGAGGATAGTCAAATTATGTATACTGGAAAGTATTCAATGTTTTCGTAGTTTGGAATGTAAAAAACACAATCACAATCGGTAAAAATGAACTGGCAGCCAATGCTCTTAAAAATTGTGCCATATGGATACGCTGTTACAATACTAGACGACATTATTTTGATAAATTAATAACCATCGGTAACAGTACCAGAAACAGGAGGTTGGTAGCCCACTGGTATCAGTTGACGGCTACGTACTGTGTACTCAATTGTGGCTTTGAATTCTGTTGCGACCATTTCAACTTTTACAACACAAGCATTGTTTTGTGTGAAAGATGTCAAAAGTGTATATTATTATGTGTTAACTTTGGGTGAGTTCAGATTCATTTGTATAAAAAAAGTGTTTTGTTGAGCTGTGATACGCTAGAAGCAACCTCGGTTTCATACATTTAGTATGATTAGTATAATTATCATTTTACAAAATGGTAGTTGTGTGTTATATTCATTGAAATTAAATAAACAGAATGTTTTCATTTATTTATAACCAGAAATAAACTGAAAAATATTACATATTGTTTTAATTTTCTATAAAGCATCTAATAATATATTCTCCTGAACCATTTCCAAACAATAGATGTTTTATAGCGATTCTTAGTCTTAGTTAAATAATGCCTCCACGACATATTAATGTAAACGATGAGAATTCATGGATTTTGGTAAGTAATTATTTTCAAATGATGTTTCTGTGTTAAAATATCAAATAATGTGATATTTTAAAACAACTTACTATATTATTAGTGGTGGTCGTACCAGCAAGTCATTTCATTTACATTTCTTATAATAATGTGTCCCATAAACATAGCAGCAAATACTCTCATAAAATGGTACATATTTCTAACTTTTGAAGTTTGCCAATTATAAAAGCATTGTAGTTACCTCCTATAACTTACCTAATAATGACTTATGACGTCAAAAGGAGCATATCAGTTTGTGAGATAGCTACACGTAGGTTCGAATCATACACTTTTCAACATGATTACATCACAGTTAAGCTTGCTGTGATGGGTAAAGGATATCAGATTTATAAGAAGAACCACCTACCGAGAACTTTTTTAATGTAAAAGTAGTCACACCTCAATGTGTAGTTACTGCACTTAAACGCAATAGACCTGTTGATGAAAAAGCTAAACGCAGGTTTGAAACTTGGTGTGGGCCTTAAATTCTTCAACTGTTGCGTTAAGTTTTGAAGATTAGGTGCCGACTTCTAAGTTTACTTATATTTGTAGATATATTCCATAGTGAGAAGCTTTACTTTAAGTAAGGAACATAAAAAGCTTTTTTGGTACTTAATTGCAGAATAATAGAATCAACATTGTGGTGAGAGCCCATAGCTCACCACATTCGAGCACTGTCTTATTAACTATGGGGTAAGCATAGAGAGTAAGTCGCCAGGCTATGATTATGTCTTGCAGCGCTTTCTTCTTGCTGATGAGGTGTTACAAAAAAATAAGTACAACTAATTAAATAATAATAATAATTTATTCAATGAAAAATAATACATTAAAAATAATACACAATTTAGTGAACATTTAACATTATGTAGGTACACCATACTTTTATAAAGCTCTGTATGTAAACATCCATAGATCAGGTTCTATAACTCCCATTATTCTACAAATTTTTGGTGGACGGGTAAAAAAAGCTAGTGTTTAAATAATTTCCGCTTTCACAGCAGATGCTTTGTGTTCACTTTGAGTGAACCCAGATTAATTTGAAAGAAAAAAAAATTAGGTGCTTAGTAAAGAGATGGTATACAGAGCTAGTTCAGTATTGCTGCTCATGCAATAAGCGGAAACAATACGGAGGGATTTTCTCGTACTTTTATGGAGCTATTAAAGTTTCATCACACATCAGTTGCATGCTGTGGAATAAAAATGAATGCAGACAAACTGCAACGTCGGTGTTTAAATAAAAATTAATAAAAGTTTTATCTTTTAACCGATACGCTTCGTTTCGGTGAATTTAAAACTCTAAATTAAATTAATACGAGCATAAAAAAGTTATGATTTATAGATTGTAGCAAATATACGACAAACTTGCGATTCTTGTATTTGAAAAAAGAAGAATGTAAAGAAGAATGATGTGGATCAAACACATCGATTCCGTCCTCATGGAAAGCCAGATAAGAAGTAAGAATGAGGAATTTGATGAGAAATGGTATGTCGGTGGGGAAGCGAAAGAAGTATGCTTGGATAGAAAAGAGTGGAGGTCCGTTCTCTCTGCCTACCCTTTACGAGACACGGCGTGATGGGTAAAAAAAAATCATTTTCAAAGTTAGTATATCGCCTCTAATGTTATAGTTAAGAATTTGAAGACTAAATTAAAAGTCGCGACAACTTTTTAAATAGGAATAAATATCTCTATGTTTATTTTACATTATTTACCAAATTTCGCATAATTTTTTCTCTCTTTTTTAGCATTTCATCCACATTTGGCATCTTTAATTATACACATCACAATCGTATTATCAATTAACACGTAAATACGAAATGTGTTGACTATTTACGGCCAAACGGTATAAGTGCATACATTTACCGCTTGTTCACATACATCCATGCTCCTTAGTGAACTCTCAGACGTTTATATCATTTTAGCAAAAATTGGACTTAGGTACATAAGCACATATCTGTGCACAATACCATCTGCATTGTCTTTCAGAGCCATCTGTTGAAAATTGCAAGAAATTATGGCAACCAAATTTATGGGAAGCAACAGACTACTAAACTGTCTATAGATGGCGCTAGGATATGACTATAGCCATATTTATATATACTTCTACAAAAATCCATCTACTAACATTGACATCAGTAATGAATTGTTAGAGTCATTAGTTGTTACATATTCTTTAAGATCTAGTCCTGAAAATGGTCACAAGAATCTACACATACCTAATTAGAACGTTGTGCACCAACAAAGCCAATAGGCAATAAAGATGAGACATTAACAAAAATGGATTTAGTCATATCCTGGAGCCAAATACATGACAGCAGTCGCAGTCTTTAAAGTTTGGTTGCTCTCTTGTTCTCAATAATTTCCAACTTTTCTCTCTATATCTCATTTATTATTATTAAATATCTACTTGTTGTATACATGGGATTTTTGACATTTTGAACAATATGTCGAGAATTCTCACGATTAGGAGTTTCGGAGACTTAAACATTAACACCTAATGGGGAGCGTTGTTAACGTGATGTGATCACACTAAGCCAGCCTTCGAAATAATAGTAGAAGACGGTCGTAAGCGCGTAGTGGTTTGTTTCATTTGAAAATCGAACATCAGTAATGAATTGTTAGAGTCATTAGTAGTTGTTACATATTCGTTACTAACATTGAGTTAGTTTTGTTTGAATAAAAAAACTTTATTTAAACTTTTTTAGAAAAATCTCTCATGTTAATATCAACTTTGGTAACTTTTGGCGCTGTTGATTCTGAATAGAAATATCATTTCACATCATTAAGCTTTGCATATTACTATTTGTGGGAGTTCCAAACTTATTTCGAAAATAAATTGCAGTTCCGTAGAAAATTTCACAAAGGATCATCAAAACGTTCTTAGCATAGTCCAACTTTACCGGAATAGTTTGGCATTGCAAAGTGCTATCCTTTTTTGTGCAATTTGCCGATAGCCCAGAGCTAAAGTCGAAAATGATGAGGAGAATAATTTATCCACCGCTGTTTCGTAATTACTTTGAAAATGTAAAACATTAGGCATACTAAGATATTTAAATATGATAAAAAATGAGTACTGAAACATAAATTACACAAAAAAATCTTCTTCTACTTCAGTTAGAACTGCTTATTGTCTTCGTATATTTATTTAACTGGGAAGCGGATGTCCATCTATCCCCCCAACGCTTAGGTGGTCTGCCTGGTGGTCGTCTGCCAGTTGGCTTAAACTCAACTGGTATTTTTATAATTTATAATCTTTTCAGACAGAAAAGAGAGAATGAACGAAGAGAGCGCGACTAAAAGAATAAGTATATAAATCTGAAAGAATGGGTGCTCACAGATGAGGCCGACCTCGAATGACATAGTCCGACAATATCGGTGCCGTCTTACAGAAGGGCCAAAAGAGCATGTATGCGGAATGTTATTCGTTTGAAAGAAGCGAAAGAGGTTTGTTTGGATAGGAAAGAATGGAAGTCCGTACTCTCTGCATACTGTCAGGATATTGGGTATTTAGTAGGTAGTACCACCGCATCATGAACGATACGAACAACCCATCGCAGGCCCATCACCTTCTTCTATTTTGGGAGGAGTTGGACATGAATAGCACACGTGTAAAAGATGCCGAATGAATATGTGGCTGAGCAGTCAGCGTCCTGAGGACAATGATATCGTATCCCGATCCTTAAAGGAGAGCTGAGGGATTTGTGGGACAAGATCATAAAAACACAGTGGAGTGGCTTTGTTGCCTTCCTATTCCCCAATGTGCTAGGGGGTCTCATAAGAAATACCTACCTAAAGATGATAGATGGGTGGTTGTGATACATAATCAAAATAAAACATAATAAAATTAACCAACTCGTGAACATGCATTTCTTGATGGATATATTTGAAAATAATGTTCAAATAAAACAATGTTTAACTTATCCACAAATTTTTATTTTCCCGACTAGTTTCGTAGGTACACGTCCTACATGGTCACGGGAGACTAAGAAACTAAATTTGAAACAAAGAAGGTACAAACACTAGTGAAGATACAGATATTACAGGGGTGATAAACTTTTGGTATGTGATACTTTGATGTTTATTTATTATGGGAATTTATATAATGCTAGTTGGAAAAAAGAGAATGTTAAATTTACGATTTTGAAATAATGATAGGTACAAATATTTATAAATATTATTTATATATATAGGTACATAAATTAAAAAAAAAAAAAAAAAATGAATAAAAAAATTTTTTACAGGGAAAATTAATGTATAGGTAATGTTCAACAATAAAAATTTACAGGGAAAATTAAGGTATAATGTTCAACAATAAAAATTATGAGAAAAGAAAAAAAAATATCTATATACTGGAGGTTCATAATATTGAGTAGGTATACAGTTTTTAAGAGTGAACTTATTATTGATATAAACAATATGATCTGATAATAAAATTGCTAGTTACAAAATTAATAGTACAAAATGTATATGGTTTTGTTTGTTGGTAGGTATAAAATTATTATAATATCGTTGGTGATTGAGTAAACACCATAAATGATCGAGAGTAGTATAATATCAATATATAAAGGTATTATACATAAAAAAAAAAAAGGAAAAAAAAAATGTAAAAACACAACACTATTGCACAAACACAGATTTCAATACACTAAAACAGGGGTAAATTCCAGTTGAAGTCGTTATGTCTCGGCGGCACTCGAACCATTAGGTTGGTGATCTGAAACAAACGAGAATTAAGGGCAGTGGCTATCTCTAAATAATAGATGGGTGTATTATAAGTCGGAGGACAATGGATTTAAAAGTGGTGAATAGGAGAAATCTAATTGTTCGTTTATTATGGTTCTATTGGTATCCTGTTTTAAACGGTTAATTTCTAGAATTTCCAATTTTTCGAGTTTTTTGTAGCCAGTAATGTTTTGGTGAATTAAAGATACGTTATTGTCAATATTAAAAGAATGGTTGTTTACTAAAAGATGATTTGCGAAGTTAGATTTATCATTGTGTTTATTTTTGAACGCGGATGTATGTTCTTTTATACGAATATTTAATGCACGTTTTGTCTTCCCGATGTAACTAGAATTACAGGAATTGCAATCTAATTTGTATACGCCATTTTTATTTAGTTTATGAATTTTATCTTTTGTATTAACCAATAATCTACCTATGGATTTGTTATTATAGAACGCGGGATTAATATTATTATTATTGAACACTTTTTATAACCGAATTAAAAATAGCTCTTAATAATCATTTTGACAAAATTAGTAATTTAAATCCTATCAAAAAAACGGAATTAAAAAATTTAATATTCACCTGCTTAGACCAAAACTACTTTCAATTTAATAATAAAATTTATAAACAAAAAGAAGGCTTAGCGATGGGATCACCTATGTCCCCAATTATGGCTGACTTTTTTATGAATTATTTAGAAGAAAAGATTTCAGAACTCGCGCAATTTAAAAATATTATATTTTATTACCGTTACGTCGACGACATTTTAGCACTTTGGACAGGCACTGAACGACAGTTAAACCAATTTTTAAACGAAATTAATAATTTCAACAACGCGATTAAATTCACCATGGAAATAGGAAACAAATCCATTAACTTTTTAGATATAAATATCTCAATAAATAATAATAGTTTAGAATTTGACGTTTACCGAAAACCTACTTTTAGCGATAATTTAATTCATAATACCTCAAAACATCATCCGTCTCAAAAACTATCTACTTTTCATTCTTTACTCCATAGACTTTTAAATATCCCCTTATCGCGTGAAAAATATAATAAAGAACTTAACATTATAAAAACATTAGCTTTAAATAATGGTTTTAATACCAAAATAATAGATGAACTTTTAAATAATAAACTAAAAAAAATATCATGTAAAATATTAGCCCCCGGTCTTTCCACGAATAATAATAACAACAATAGAATATGGAATAAAGTAGCTTTTATTAATATTAAAACTAGCAACGAGGTTAAAAAAGTGTTCAATAATAATAATATTAATCCCGCGTTCTATAATAACAAATCCATAGGTAGATTATTGGTTAATACAAAAGATAAAATTCATAAACTAAATAAAAATGGCGTATACAAATTAGATTGCAATTCCTGTAATTCTAGTTACATCGGGAAGACAAAACGTGCATTAAATATTCGTATAAAAGAACATACATCCGCGTTCAAAAATAAACACAATGATAAATCTAACTTCGCAAATCATCTTTTAGTAAACAACCATTCTTTTAATATTGACAATAACGTATCTTTAATTCACCAAAACATTACTGGCTACAAAAAACTCGAAAAATTGGAAATTCTAGAAATTAACCGTTTAAAACAGGATACCAATAGAACCATAATAAACGAACAATTAGATTTCTCCTATTCACCACTTTTAAATCCATTGTCCTCCGACTTATAATACACCCATCTATTATTTAGAGATAGCCACTGCCCTTAATTCTCGTTTGTTTCAGATCACCAACCTAATGGTTCGAGTGCCGCCGAGACATAACGACTTCAACTGGAATTTACCCCTGTTTTAGTGTATTGAAATCTGTGTTTGTGCAATAGTGTTGTGTTTTTACATTTTTTTTTTTCCTTTTTTTTTTTTATGTATAATACCTTTATATATTGATATTATACTACTCTCGATCATTTATGGTGTTTACTCAATCACCAACGATATTATAATAATTTTATACCTACCAACAAACAAAACCATATACATTTTGTACTATTAATTTTGTAACTAGCAATTTTATTATCAGATCATATTGTTTATATCAATAATAAGTTCACTCTTAAAAACTGTATACCTACTCAATATTATGAACCTCCAGTATATAGATATTTTTTTTTTCTTTTCTCATAATTTTTATTGTTGAACATTATACCTTAATTTTCCCTGTAAATTTTTATTGTTGAACATTACCTATACATTAATTTTCCCTGTAAAAATTTTTTTATTCATTTTTTTTTTTTTTTTTAATTTATGTACCTATATATATAAATAATATTTATAAATATTTGTACCTATCATTATTTCAAAATCGTAAATTTAACATTCTCTTTTTTCCAACTAGCATTATATAAATTCCCATAATAAATAAACATCAAAGTATCACATACCAAAAGTTTATCACCCCTGTAATATCTGTATCTTCACTAGTGTTTGTACCTTCTTTGTTTCAAATTTAGTTTCTTAGTCTCCCGTGACCATGTAGGACGTGTACCTACGAAACTAGTCGGGAAAATAAAAATTTGTGGATAAGTTAAACATTGTTTTATTTGAACATTATTATAAAACATAATATTTATTATGATTTAAAATACAAAAAAATACCCATGTATTTTTCTATTTTCACTGTAATACAATTCACTTCACCTATTCAAACGTAATATTAATCCGGCTAGAACTTAACCCAATTTCGTAAATAAAAATACCTGAATGAATGGATTTGATGAACATTTTCAAACTACTAACCTCAAAGAAGATACGAGTACCTACTTTGAATGTTTGATTGCAAAACTCCTTTCTAGAACTACTGTGCAGGTTGGTATCAAAAAGTGGGAGTGCCCTCTTTAATACAAACAGTTCAACAGGAGGAGAAGTTGGCAATGTCAATAGAACCTAGAGTAGTTGCAGGTTGTATCTTCGGCACCTTTATGTAATGAACACGGTTATATTTAGAATGAAGTTTGCACAGGTAAAGTCTACCTAAACAAAACACACCAATCTACGTAAATAGTGATGTTATCTATCCGTTAGATGAAATTTAATGAAATGTTTATCACTAAAGTTATAAAAAAAACGTCGGGTTAGTGCGAACACCTATAACTCGAGATCGGCTGGACAGATTTTTAGCATTTTTTGTTTATTGGATTTCGTCTCCGCTCCGGGTAACATAACAACTAATAAAAAATCGAAAAATGGATAGCAAATAAAATAAAGTAGGTATAATATTAATATTAGTATGCCATACGTGAAAAATTCTATTGAAACACAATTTTTATTTACCTGACTACCTTTGACATTAAAAATATTGGCACGCTGTTTATTGGTGGATTTTTTTTTTCAAGCTTTTTTCTAATTTTTTAACAATGAAGTTTCTGGCTATTTCCTTTAAGGATACTCTAACGGAAAGGCATAAGTATGTACGTTAAAAAAACAGGAACTATCCTAAAATTAAACAATATATTCGCGGTTAAGGCGCCACCTGAAATAGTGCCTGAAAGGTTGAGGAAAATGTTCTGGATAGCGCCCGAATTCGCAAAGAAAAAAGTTGACATTACTTACGAGATTTCGTTGCTTATTATGACCGACCTCAAATTTTTTCCCAATAATACAAAAAAATAGTTATTCGCATAAATAAAAATAAAACTATCAACATTTTCAAAACGTCCATAATACGCCATCATCTTAAAGTACTTAAACTTAGTTATTGCCCTTGAGTCGTAGTTTTAATTAAAAAACACTCAATAATTTTAACAACCTCGATTAATGTAAATTTATTCTTTTATTAATGTATTTTATTCTTCTTTCCCGGCTATCCAAAATCGTGATAAATGCAAATTTGCTTTTTTGTAATTTAACAATTTTTTTATTCGTGTACCTTCCCACCTTATTCTATATCTTAAGTTATTTGGAAAATTGATACTTTAAATAGAATAATATTTCATTTTTAATCGAATTTTATTTTACTTCTTTATCATCAAAATACATAATAGGAAATATGACTTAGAAAAGGAAATACGAGGGTACTGTAAATACCTATGCTTAGTTGAAGATAATATAGTAAGATGGAGGATGTAAATTCTGGTTTGAACAAGTAAGCATAATAGTTTTTTTTTCCAGAGTTCCTCATATGAAACTGCATTACTGGCCCTATGGAAGACGACTCTCAGATGGACCACCAGAAAATTGGAAACCCTGGCTAAAATTAAATGTATGGAAAAAGATGTATTGTGTTGAACAGGTAATAATTATTTGAAATAAAACTTTGTTTATTTCACTTATATTATTTATTGGCAGAGGCCTTTCGGTCACACGACCATCTTCAGTGCCGCAAATACTTAAACATTTTTTACGAACGTTTAAGTATTTGCGGCACTGAAGATGGTCGTGTGACCGAAAGGCCTCTGCCAATAAATAATATAAGTGAAATAAACAAAGTTTTATTTCAAATAATTATTACCTGTTCAAAAATGGGATTTCACAAAGTTTCCGCCAGCAACATCAATAATGTATTGTGTTGTTTTCTAATGCATGTTTATAATACTTTGACAAAAACAATAATTGAGCATTACTACTCACCGTATTATTTAGCACTAAATTTATTAAGCATCATAAAAATTTTATTTATTTAGTTATTTTAGTTTAAAAAAGTTCTTTTTTAAACTAAAATAACATTTTGGAATTCGCTGTTCTTCAAAACGACAATTGTTTTTAAGAGTTTGAGAAGCATGGCCTGATTCTAAAAGAAATATTGTTTTCAACAGTTTGAGCCTAAGGAAGAATGTAACCTTGTGTTCTTTTATATTCAAATAATATTTCCTGACTAAAGTAGTTGTATCTCAATAGTGAATAATTAGATCCACAGGATTTATTGATATAGGAAGAAGAATTAGTGTAAGATTTTAAGAGTGTTTATTTTTAACTGAAGACAAAGTGTTTGAGCAGTCTGCATTTCCAGTCTTCACCTCTTTTGATGTCCTGCATGGGCTGGGACTTAGGTACAACATCTCCCCATACATTTATAGAATTAGAAGCTGAATTTATAGCCTCGGAAGCGACCAGAAGCTATTGGCAACAACAACAAAGGACAGAATATCTTGGAGGCAAAATTCGGAGAGGAGGTTTAGGCCTGATTTGGGCTGCATTACCATAGATTCATAGAAGAAGAAGAGAGGGCTTGCAACTTTCATCTACTGCTATTTCTGTGTGATCACTTTACGCTAACAGCGTTCAAAATCACCTTGTCAAAATTAATGAATCCATAAAATTTACATAATGGGAATTATTGACAATTTTATACCCGTATAAGCCTTCTCCAAAAGTAAAAAAGTAACTTCTATCTGAGGACCAGGGCGGTTACTCAATCCCGATCTCATTGTCGAACATCGATACTTTTAGTACCTACTATATAAATACCTGTATAAATCCTTATTTATACCATTTTTTTCATAAACCAATCCAATCCAAACTCCCTTAAGACCCCACTTAGGGGCATAGGGAGGCAACAAGAGCTCTCCATTGCGCTCGATCTTGCGCATGTGTTAATGACCTCCTCCCACACCATGTCCAGATTCCTCAGCTCTGCTTCGAAGGAGCGGAACACAGTATGAGAGGGTCTTCCTCGTCCTTGGGACCCTGATGGGAGGAAGAACAGCGCTCTCCTCGGCCAACTGTCATTCGGCATACTTAACACATGTCCCAGCCAAGTCCATCTCCTCCACATAATAGTAGAGGTGATGGGCTCACGCTGGGTGCGCCGGCGTATAGCGTCGTTCGTGATGCGGTGGTACCATCTTATACCCAAAATTCTCCTGAGGCACTTCGTTTCGAATGCAGATACTTTTTGTGCCTGGGCCACAGTCAGGTGGCAGGACTCACACCCATACAGGAGAATGGGCAACACACACGCATCAAACAGTTTACATTTCGTCTCAATCGTACCAATATCAGATTTAAAATGGACCTACGTGAAACTATTTATATGCATAACAACCAAAATCTAAGTGTGATAATGACATATTTATTAAGATTGAAATTGGATCGGTATTGTGATTGAAATCAAAAGTAACCCACCAGAAGTGAACGAAGGAAGAGATACACTGAAGGAAGAAAAATAAATGAGACAAGATAGAAAATGTTGAAGCACAGTTTGAATGAAAAAAAAAACACATTTATACATATGTGGCATTTATTTCGCTTAGCAATTCAAGACTTTTTTTAGGCAAATGAAACAAAAGTTGAGAAGTTGTTACTCCAAACTTTTAACTACCCAACACTTAAAGAGAATGACACTTAAAAATACGACACAATTTCAGGGCAATCTTTCACGGCAACTCCAGTAATGAATAATGCTACAGAGTTCATACAAATGCGAGCCTTAGTAGCATCAGGCATACAAATACACAAAACGATGGCACGCTATTCAATTAGGCTATTTACCAGTCCAAGCTCTGACCTAGATTCAAATTAAACAAGAGTGCATCTGTTGTTTGTAAGCTCGACTTAATGAATCTTCTCAGTTGATGTGAATCTATGTACGTACATTGATACCTTGAAATACGAATTTACCACTTTTCCTAACGTTGCTCGTAACTCAAACCGATTTTCCGTATTCAAATTATTGTTGAGAAAATTTGATAAAATAAATTGGAAGATATTATAAAGTGTATTTAACAGTCACTTCTACAAGCTTTTCATCAAGCAAGTCAACATTTCAACATGACTATCTCAGTGACGAAGACTAAGAGCATGGTTTTCTCTCGGTCTCCAGTGGGTTGCAGCGTATCTGTGGAAGGTGTCGCCGTGGAACAGGTCACTACATTCAAATACCTCGGAGTGGACTTGTGTGGGCAGACCGATCTACCGACAGAAATATTGGGTCAAATCAACAAGGCTGCTTCAATATCAGGATGCCTTAGAAATTCCGTATGGAAGAACCCTGATATGCGAATCAACAGCAAGATAAAGATCCATAAAACTTGTGTCAGACCCATCATGACATACGGGATCGAGTCCAGGGTCGATACAACTGTGACTAAAAATGCGCTGAGAGTTTCAGAAATGAAAACTCTCAGGAGCATAGCTGGGAAGACCCTCAGAGATAGAGTCAGAAATACGAAGGTACGGGAAATATGCGAGGTCGAGGACATAGTACGATGGGGAAGGCAACGAAGAAGATTCAACCAGACTCCCTCACATGGATTGCACGGCCAACCCCATGGAAGAGGCCTCCCGGGCAGACCACCAAAAAGGTGGAAGGATAGCTGGGAATCGACCTCGCAAGAGGCCAACCTCACCTCTTGAATTACAGGCCACAAGGCCTAAATTAAGAAGAAGAAGTATTTAACTTAGATATTAGTCGACTTTCACCTTGGGTTCTTAAAAAATGATTCCAGATGTTTCCGACAAGTAGGTGTATCTTCAAATAGCTCAGATGATAACCAGTTGGAACTTTTTTAGTGTATGGCGCTGCTATAAACAACGGTGAATGTGAAAAATCAATATTGTTACCGTAGTAACAAAAAAACATTGTCATATATTTTGAAATATATGACGACGACGACGAACCGTTCCCTAAGAACCCAGTGCATTATGATATGGGTTCCTAGGAAGTGGTCCGTCATCTGATAAGACGGTCGTTTTTGAAAATTGTGATGTTTTGCTTAGGGAACAACATAGATGTCTTTCTACTGATTTTATTAACCGCTGCTTATGTCAGCTGGATGGCAGTACCGCACTCCAAGGAAAACCGCAGGCAGGCACCGGTCAGAGTCGCTATGTAGCACTGACTGGGGCGCGGGAATATTCCAGACACAAAACGCGGTAAACTTGTGGGTTTGGCCAATCCGCTGTTTTGATTGCTCGTATCACAAGACAAAACAACGCTCCTTCAACTGCTGGTATCATAAGACACTCGTATCTTGAGGAATCTCTCATATTCACGAAGGCATACAACTAACTGCTATTATAGTATGCTGAATACTATACAATGCCCTTTACAGTCCGTCTATATTATATGTACAGAAGTGCAGCACCTACTTACACCTTTACTCTTGTTAAGTAACCATCACAAGACATTATTCACGAAGACACGACACGTAGCTATGAGGATGGATAAGAGCTGTGAAATGGCGTATCAAAACAGACAGATTAAAGCTTGTTTAACAATATGCTTTCTAATTTAGTACATGGACAATGTTTCAAATGACGTTGCTGACATCGTAAAGTATATTTAAGTAAGAGCGTCACAGAGATAATGTATAATCTTGATTTAATTTTGAAATAATAAGAGCTATAAGATTCATAATAATATATTTGAAATGCACCCAATATTTGAAATGCCAAGTATCACAAGACTAGCAACTAAGTGGCTGATTGAAGCATCCATGACTATGTTGACTTGATTTATACATAATGACTAAATTGGCGGGCTTGTGCCCAGGGCAATTTCTTCCAACCAATCAATCATACAAAATCAAGATATCAAGGTCTTCGACATGGAAAAAAATCTGAAAAACATCAAAATAGATTAGATATAAAAATGAATAGCCATAAATCTATAGAGATTTCAAGCGAATAGTAAATGAAATCTGATTTATAAAAAAATATCCACAGGAATGCCAAAGAATTGACTAATCTGATGCGTACTATGTAAATTTAGTGCATTAATCAACTGGTAATACAAAAGAATTAGTTTAATCGGAAGAATGAATTTACAATTGGGTACATTGTAAGTGTTAACACAAACACCAAAATCCGTGCATTAATATGTAAACGACTGCTTGTATGACATTGTTTTAATCTTTTCAAAATCTCATCCTAAAGATTAGCCCTTAATTTGTAATCCGGATGGTTGTTTTGAGATACTTTCCGAGCGTCTCTTTGTAGAGGGTGGCCAGTAGCCCTCTGTTTCTCAAAATACACACACAACCAAATATAAGTACTATTGTTCTTAATCAGAGCATCTCTCTGGGCCCATAAGATGCTGACTTAAGTTTGCCTCAGTCTGCGTAAACAAAATATAAATGAGGGAAAATAGATCATTTAAGAAATTTCGTGGATAAATTATTATAATGTTAAGCTATTTATCAGATTTGACTACATATTATAACTTCACAGTATTGTTAAGTATTATCACAATGAAGTAAAATCATAAGCCCTCAAAGAGAAACATGAACATTTGAAATAGTTTGCAAAATAAGATGCAATGGCGAACCCTAGAATGATAAAGTTTGTTTAACAATAGTCGAATTGTAAGGTTAAATAATATGGTCCTATGCTGGCTACTAGCCGAATCCAGTTACTAAGAAAATAAATAACTTTCATATAAAGTTAAGTACTTAATAGTTTTGTTAATTTATTATAATAATATAATAATAAATAACAAAAACTTTATTGTGGGATAAAAAAACAATTTTTATACAAACATTTTAAGAGTCAAAGGGCGGACTTATCCCGAGGGATCTCTTCCAGCTAATCCATTATTATCATTAAAATGAGAAAATGTATATTAACGCCTGTTTTTGATGCGCAAAATACAAGTTCGAAAAGGTGTGGGCCGAAGAGAGAGTTTCTTGTGCTGTAATATCAGTGATTGGACTGGAAGAATTGGTGCGCTTTTTACAGCTGCTAACACAAGATAAAGAAGAAGAAGAAGATGTTGGAGACACTGATGATATATATTTTACTGAACATCTGTTGGACATATTCATAATAATTAATTAAAAAAGTTTGCGAACCTACGGTATAAACGGGTCTTAAGGACTATCTGTTTAGTAACAACGCACAGATACTTGACTAATAACAGTAAAGGTAATGTTTAGTTAGAGACACGTGACGTCATAATGTTTGGGAATCTCAGGTAGATATCATGCTATCACGTGACGAGAATTTTGATGTCATTACGCCGTTTAAAAATGGAAATGGATTAAAATGAGTTAATAATGGAGGAATATATTATTATTTGTGTTCTATTTCTAACAGTACAAAATACGAGAATTTGTAAGTAAAGGAATTTTTTAATGTGAAAAAAATGAGGTTTCGGATGGGTGTTTTTATACATTACTAGGTTTCCCGACAGACGTTGTCCTATAGTCCTTACTATATGAATATTGATTCCAAAATTGTAATTTATACAAAAAAGTTAGGGGTGAAAAGCTAGTTCGCCTCCTCGTGGTTCACCCTGGGTGACGCTAAATGAACTAGCACTGCAGGTCGCCAGACAATTAACATCAATCTCCTGGCGTACATCACATCACAGAAAAGACAAAGAAAACAATGAATACAGAAGATACTGAATATTGGTACAAGAAACTACAAGCGATTACATCTGACGCTTATGATATATTTTAATATACAATATAATTATCTGCATTGTTTCTATCTGTAAACATTTTGTGATGTACATATGACCATACGATAAATAAATAAATATACAAAAATACGTATAAATTACAATTTTAGATGTTTGAATCTAAAAAAAATATGTCTGAATGCTTGAAATCTTCGTACATATCAATATTTTTAATTCCAATGGTTGTCAGGTAAACAATACATTTGTTGTTATATAATTTCTCATAGATGGCGGTGGCGTCGCAGAAAATCCGTTTCATACTAACTTTAATATTATATTTTATAATATAATTTCTTATCCATTTCTTTTTCAACTTTTTATTAGTTATTATTCTGTTATCCGGAGTGGAGAAGAATCCAATAAATCAAACATCGGAAGAATCTAGTCAGCCGATCTCGAGTAGTAAGTGTTCGCATTTACCCGACTTTCATTTAAATTATAAGATTATAGTCCAGTTCATATGCTTTATTACGCGGTCCGATGCTGTAAAAGAAATACAAGATCCATGGAAATTGCAAAATTGAAAATATGGTATGCATGAATGAGGAGAATGGAGTCATCCAGATTCCCTCACTTTTCATTGCGCGACCAACCAAAAGCCTGATTCTACTTCCTTAATTTAAGACTATGAGGCATGAATTGAGAAGAAAAAGAAAACACCAATTTAACGTCAAATTATTGTGCACGTCGTTTTGAAAAACATAAGTTTATTATTGTTTTGTAGTGCCTTCTTCTTCCTTGGAAACAGAATTTTTCATTTAGGTACGACTTTGAAAGCTTAGCTATTTGAAATGAAAAAAATCCCTAGAAAAGGTTATTCATGAAAAGACAGTCGTTTTACATTTAGAGATAATTACGATTGTTACTTAAAGACCAACGACATGATAGAAACTAAACAAAAAAAATAGAAGGGATTGTTTCCTATTCATTCTGAGATCCACCATAAAGGGTTGAGGATCAAAGAATTGCAGCGTATTTAAAGCAGTCTGGCAGATTCGCTGAAGAAAAAAACGATAGTTTATAACAAAAACAACAAAAATATTTTCCAAGTAACCATCGCTGATTATTATGAAAAATAACAAAAACAACGTCCTATTTTTCAGTGGCGTGGAGTGATTTCAGTTTTTAATTTAAATCAATCTCGAATTTATCCTTTGTTAGTTAAAAAAAACAATATGCAGATTAATTTTAATCAGTGTGCGGCCAACAACGGTCAAGAATTTCGCCCCTTACCTACTTTTAAGAGTGGTACTTGCATAATGCATACACCGTGTAGGAGAAGCGCTCATCGGCACTCTTATTAGATGGTAAAGAAGATATATAACAACTAATGACTCAAACAATTCATTACTGATGTTCGATTTTTAAATGGAACAAACCACTACGGGCTTACGACCGTCTTCTACTGTTATTTCGAATGCTGGCTTAGTGTGATCACTTTACGTTAACAACGTTCGCCATCAAGTGGTAATTTTTAAGTCTCCGAAACGAGATTTCTCATGATTAGGAATCATGAGAATTCTCGACATGTTCAACATGTCAAAAAATCTCATGTATACAACAAGTCGATATTTAATTATTAAAGAAATATAGAGAAATATTTGACTGCCTACTTCGTTATGGCCGATAATATTTTTATTACTATTCAATGTTGACATTTTTATTTGCGTTTGTAATTGTACAGTATTTATTATTTTTTGTTGATATTATATAATAGCTATTACTTGTATATTACTTATTTATATTGCTGTGTTGTTGGAGTGAAAAATATTATGATTGTTATTTGTTTTTTTAACATGTAAAAGGCTATTGCCGTTGATCGAATAAAATAAAAATAAAATAAAATATAAGTTGGAAATTATTGAGAACCAGAGAGCAACCAAATAATTTAAAGACTGCGACTGCTGTCTTATTAGATGTCCCAGCCATGTCTATCTCCTCTTCAAAATGTTGGAAATGATGGGATTGCGCTGGATGCATCGGCGCAATTTGGATAAAAACAACAATTATATTGTACACGTTTGGTAGAGCCTTAAATAAAATGTTATGATAAATACTTTTTAGTTCGGTCTATATTCTTAATCATCAAAAGATAGTAACGAAATAAAGTCCACAAAATCTGCCCGATTTTTAACCGTTTAAGCAATATGTCGCTACAAAATAAACAACACAAAGACGGGTGGCAGCTAGTTTTTAATTTTTTATTACAAAATTTGGCATCATTTTTATTGCAAACTAAAAATATATGAATAATACAAATAAGTATAACTAGTTCATCCTATATACGAGTAACTATGTTTATTTTACTTAATTACACACGTTAGGGTCTGTAACCAATGTCACGTTGCATGTAACGTATCAGATTTCCATAGTTCGTGACGAACCACCACGAACCGTGTACTGTGGAATTTTGATACGTTACGTGCAACGTGACATTGGTTACGTTACCGCGCGTGTTCAGGGAGCTAAGTCGAAATAAATAACGTTAAACGTGAAAACTGTTAAGGTTCCAAACGTTAACGTCAACAAAATTTGAAAATGGTTTCCAAACCAAAAAAATGTGTTTTGACTTCGATATCAGTGAAATAATGTGACAATATTGAGATACGTCGCGTTAAATTGTTCTCCGCATTATTTTTGTCAAATTTATTTTAAAACAATAGCTTTGTACCTAAGAAATACATCATTCGAGTGTTCAAGCCACCGCGAGTGTAGTGTGTCATTGTTTCTGCTGAGAATCTGCTCTTAATTGATTGAATCTTCAATTCTAAAATTTGGAAAAAAAAAATCAGTGAAGAAAGTTGAGTGTAGACGTCCGAGTACAGTAGAGTGCCGATTGTTCGAACGAGGAAGCATGTTGGGCCCGGACGAATTAAACGAAGCGAACGAAGTAAGCGCCTTCGAAAGATCTACAGTAACGCCAAGATCTCCGCCTTTGAATGTTGCGGAGACCTTCTTAGAAGGTGCAACGAACGCTGAGGGAAATAGTAAGGAAGATCAACCGGCTCTGAGGCTTGATTGTTTGGACGACATCGTGCGGATGATTGATAGTAGCTTGGAATGTATTATGCAAACAATACTGGTTGGAAAAGCGAAGCTGAGCTTGGTCGGGAGAGATGCTGTTTTCCGCAATGTTGAGGACATAAGGCAGATCACCAACAAACTGATTTTGGAAAACTCTGCTATGAAGGCAAGACTGAAAATTCTGGACCCATTACTGGTAGAGATTAAGGAAGATATGAAGGAAATAAAGTCTGAAATGAGGCAACCCAGCCCTTCGAGATTTTCTTCAGCTGCAAAATGCAATTCTATGAGAATAACTGGTAGCTACGCAATTATGATATCTGCGATTTCGGAAAAAGTCACTGCTGGAGTCATTGAAAGAGACATTAAGACTAAAATCAAGCTAGCTCCGCTGGGGATTGCAGTGAGCAGAGTGAGAACAACAAGGCTCAATAGAGTCTTAATCATATGTCCAACAAGAGGAGACGCTGAACTTTTGACAAAGATGATCAACGAGACCTTTGTTGACCGATACAGGGCGGATTTGCTGAGGAAAAAATGGCCAAAAATGATTATAAGAAATCTGTCAAAGGACTATGACTTAGACAAAATCCAGGAGGATATTGTAAAACAAAACCCTGAACTGCATCGCTCCGAGCCTATAGCTGAAAATATTATAACTGTGAAGAAGATCATTCAACTCAGATCGAATGAGTCTGAGGTGCACGTTCTTGTTGAATTAGAGCCTGAAACGCGACGCCAACTGTTACGGGAAGGCAAAATAAATATAGGATACCAAAGACTAAATATCAGAGATGAAGAATCTGTTTTGCAGTGCTATCACTGTCTGCGAACGGGTCATATGGCAAATAGATGTCTGGACAGGTCAAAGCCGCCGGCGTGTTCCAGCTGTGGAGGAGACCATGACTTCAAGAGCTGCACTGGGAATAAGGAAAAACTGTGTGTTAATTGTGTGCGAGAAAATACTAAATTCAATAAAAGTTTTAAATGCGACCATAGTGCGTTTGATAAATCTCAATGTGAATACTTGAAAAAAATGATCCAATTTGCTAAAGAGAATATTGATTATTGACTAGAAATGATAATAATAATTTATACTGAAAAAATAATAAAGTCGTTATTTGTAGAAGTGGAGACGGATAAAGGGGTATGTACTGTGCGGTGTCTGTTTGTATTAACAATATGTATGGTAGCAATAATACCTGTATGCAAAAGGCGCCTCTCTGTGTCAATGTCGCATCATAACCGTAGAATTTTGACTAACAGCAAAATAGTAGTACATAGGTGTCATAAAAATATGCCGATACGCATTTTGAGGTTATTTTTGAACGTATATAATTTGTTGTTGGTTTCTGTGGTGTTGTGCTATGTGATTAATAATTGTGATTTATTTGTTTATTTCAATCAACATTTGTGTGCTATATTATATGAGATAATAATTATTATTAAAATTATGTGGGGCCGGTGTCGGGGTGTTGTAACCCTAATAGTGCATTCTATAGATTTAGTCCATTTACCAACGGGTGTTTTTATATACTTGAATGTTGGAGACCGGTTGGGAGGGAGACGCGGCGATCATGGTCTTGGAATTGGAATATCTCGGTGGTTTTATGTGCAGAGGATCAAAATTATAATGTTTTTACTGCCTCTCCGTTGTTACCTTCTTGACGAGAGAGATGTTTGCTGTTTTCGCGAATTTGGAAGTGAGGATTGTGCGACAGTGCTTATTGTATTGGAAACGAGAAATTGTAAGTACCCTAATGTTTTTATTTGTTTACATATGAATGGATGACTATATATCAGCCCAAATAGATGAAAATTTTAACGTACGCGAGTCAGTATGCATTGATGTTTCAGAGTGTAACGCCGTATTAAGCGAAAGCACTGACAATCTATTCTTGTTGCATTTAAACATCCGCAGTATGCAGAGAAATTTTGATGAGTTTAAAATAACAATTAATAATTTAATAAATAAACCGGATTGTATCGTGTTATCTGAGGCTTTTGTGAGCGATCGGTCGCCCAGCTATATTTTGCCGGGATATGCATATCTGCATACAGATCGATATATTAATAGAAACGCCGGAGTGGTTGTGTTCGTCAAAAACTATTTGAATGTTATTAAGTGTGTGGAGCATGACATTCCTGGGACAAGCTGCCTTGAGCTCTCAGTGGGGCACGGTGGCCTCACTTTGCATCTGTTTGGTATATACAGGACACACGAATCGAATGCTGACGTATTCACGGATCAATTGTATAGAATCCTGAATACTGGGAGACCAGGTATGTGTGTGCTGATGGGGGATTTCAATATTCAAATGAATACAAAAGAGGAAAATAACGCTACCACAGAGGAATATCTGAGCTGTATGGCTCAGCTGAACTACAAGCCGTGCATAACCAGCGACACAAGGGAAGTATATGGTCAGGCGTCTGCATGTCTTGACCATGTATGGACAAATGTGAATGTGCAGGACCTGGAGCGTGTGCATGCCCTAATATGGAAGATAGGTATTACGGATCACCATGCATGCATATTCCTGTATAATTATGCTAACAAGCTGAAAAAAATGGCACAAAAAAATGCTATAAAGAAGTGTCTCCAATATGATAAATTGGTAGAAAGCGCGGAATCCATGGACTGGTCAGAAGTTATGCAACTGGATGAGGCGGAGACCTGCTCACTGAGATTCGAGAGAACCATTGGGGACTTGATGAATAACGCTATCGCCAGGAGGATGGTGAGAAGGAAGCCTGAGCATCGCACTTTGGTACCATGGATTACTCCATCATTGGTCAGGTCTATAAGGCGACGTCAAAAGCTTTACAGACTACTTTGTAAGAATCCCTCTAATATACAGCTAATTAACAAATATAGAAGATTCAGAAATGACCTCACAAAATTAATTAGAAAAAATAAACACTCATTTTTTGGCAGAAAAGTTGCGGAATCTAACAGTAATCCCAAGCAGATGTGGAGGGTTGTGAACGAGGCCATGGGAAAAGTGCGGATAGGACCAGAAATTGCATGTATCTACTGTGACGACTCTGAATTGGTGGAAGTGGCGAAGGACCCAGCAAGGTGTGCACGGGAATTCAACATATTTTTCTCAACAGTAGGAGAAAAATTGGCTGAGAAAATCGGAGAGATGCGTGATAATGACAATCGGGGGCGAGATGATGCTCATGCTTCACTGGAATTGTGGACGGTGTTCAAAAGGATCGACGAAAATGATACTGGAAAAATATTGGATAGCTTAAGAGGGGCATCTTCGCCAGGATTTGATGGAATATCAGTGGAGGCATTAAAAAAGATAAAACCATTTATCCTGAAGCCGTTGACACATGTTATCAACACGTGTCTTGAGGCGGGAGTGTACCCCAGCAATTATAAAAAGTCCATCATAGTTCCAGTGTATAAGAACGGCGACAGACAACTTGTAACCAATTACAGGCCTATCTCCCTAATATCAAACATTGGTAAAGTGTTTGAAAAGGTAATCAAGGCACAGCTTAGTGACTTTATTGAAAACCACAAAATAATAAGCGAGAACCAGTTTGGCTTTACAAGATCACTGTGTACACAGGATGCTGTTGCCAGATTGACATCAATGGTGTATGAGGCTCTTGATGATGGCCACAAATGTGCCGGTGTTTTTGTTGACCTGAGGAAGGCTTTTGATAGCATTAGCCATGAAACACTTATGCTCAAGCTGCGTGCTGCTGGAATTGGTGGCAAGGTTTTAAGATTCTTTCGAAGCTACTTGCATAAGAGACCACAAGTCGTGCGACTGGGAGATGTTCTTAGTGAGGAAGGAGAGTCGACATACGGAGTCCCTCAAGGCACAGTTTTGGGACCTTTGCTGTTTAATATATATATCAACGGCATTATGAAGCTGAATCTTCATGGGAAAGTGATAGCATATGCAGACGACATGGCACTTGTAGTATCGGGAAGGAGTTGGGAGGACCTACAGCACAAAGTTTGTGAAGATGTGAAGAAAATGAAAAGGTGGCTGGACGTAAATTCCCTCACCATGAATAGCGATAAAACATACGTCCTGCCTTTCTCCATCGTAGCTGGCGGTTGCCCCTTGGAGTTCATAATTAAAATGCATGCCGAACAATGTTTGGATGAGAACTGCTCGTCTTGCCAGGTGCTCAACAATGTAAAGGAAGTAAAATATTTGGGGGTCACTATCGATCGTAATATGAAATGGAAGGGGCAAATTGAGACAGTGGTAAAGCGAGTTAGAAAACTTTTTTATATTTTTAGGGAGATTAGAAACTTTTTTACACTGAGACAGCTCTACAGTATTTATTATGGACTGGTCCAATCGACATTGCAATATGCGGTTGTTGGCTGGGGTGGAGCATATGAGACCTCCCTGAAACCAATAATAGTGGCACAGCGACTTATTATAAAAATTATCCTAAACAGACCTAGGGATTACCCCACAGAGCGCGTCTTTGAGGAATTTAAGGTCCAAAAGTTTCAAGATATATACAGAAAATATGCAACTCTTCAGATCTTAAAAGAGCCTAGGGAACATTGTTTTATTGTAGAGAGCAGAACTCGAAATACACATAAGTTTTTACAAAAGAGGAGGAAGAGTACTTTCGCCCAACACCACTACTCTTATCTGGGTGAGGTATATTTTAATCAACTTCCCCAGAAAATAAGAGAGATGTCCAATTGCAGGACCATGGTGGCTGAGATTAAAAAATATTACAAGATGGGTGCAAGCCCCTGCGACAACACAATTTCTGCGTAGAAATCCTTGTTTCATGTCCTCTTGTCCATTTGTGGGTGGTTGTATTTGTGTTGATGGTTGTTTTGTGTGTGTCTGGTGTTTAGTGGGAGCTTTTTTTTTAAACATTTCTTTTGGTGTCATATGTGTACTTGATTGCAGAAGGAAAAATGTTTGCCTATCATTGGGTATACTTAATGCTGACAATACCTATATAATTAATTGTGTGAATATTTAGTTTTAGAAAGTCCATCTCGTCGCTCAAGCATTAAGTTGCTTTAGACGAGATGGACTATACAATATTGTAAAATAGCCGTAAGAGATTTATGTGTAACAAATAATTGTGTAAAATAATTTATAATGAATAATAAAAAAAAAAAAAAAAAAAAAAAAAATATGTAACAGCAGCATCGTAATGACGTTTCCATAGATTTCGAGGTAACGTTTAACATTAATTTTGAACAACTGTCAGAATTATTTTTTCGACTCGGAATTTGGAACAATTTGAACACGTTGATTAACAGTTTTTACGTTATCTCTGTGGAAATAACAACAAATTGTGAACGTTGGAGGCTGTTGTTAATATTTCGACTTGGTCTCCAGATGGGTACAGGCTGATGTGAGGGATTTATTCAGATGTGTTATTCAAAATATTGTTAAGTCATTATTTGAAAATTTGGGAACGCGATGGTAAAGAGTTTGAAAACCAGTTGCTTCTTTGTTTATGACAGATTAGAATTTTTGGTATTTTTACATATTGTATGGATGTACGGGGAAACCATTTTTAGAAAAAATGCTGTTTAAAGGGATTAGTAGAGAAGGCCTTGTTTTGAAATAGCATATTTGGCCCTCGATAGGACAAATAATTGTTGAAGAAGTTTAGTCTGAATCTACGCTCCGATGGGAGACGTTCTTAAGTTTTGTGTTGAAGTGTTTGAGTATGTAAGTTGAAATATTACATTTGATAAATTCGCGTTTGATAAAACTTAGAGTCTTCGGTGTTGGATTAAGCCTTCTGTTTAATTATTATAATATATTGACTGTTCAATTGGGGCTGGCCAATAGGGGAGGACGTGTGGCGGTTCGTTAGATTGGACAGCCCCCGTGATAATTCAACTTCCAACTATGAATGTGACGTGCTTTATTTTCATTGGTGCTTTGTGCTTTTATTTTTTTGAAGGTATGCTGAATTTTGGGTGAGTCACCAGATGTTTTTGATATTAGAATTTGTATGGACACAGAGAGATGTTTTTTTGTGTGGTCTTTTGTTTGTTGCTTGGTTGCCCCGCCAAGCATGCTTATGAGCAAGTTGCTCGATTGGTTTTAGCTGAGAGATATATGGCCAATGCATTACGGCATTGTTTTGAATATTTGTGATCTCTGTGTGCCATCGGGCTTATTGTATTGCAGCATGTACCTCCCTGTATTGTTTTCACACGTCACATGTCAAGCACACGTCGCGCATCGTTATCTGTCATTCGCGGGTTACCCCATATTCCGATACCAGTGATGTGACCTATCTTTAATGTTTATTTTTGAATCCGGATAGGAATTTCATATTAAGAACCTTCTAGTAAGCTTAGTGTAGAGTTTTCATTTGTAAAAGTGGGCACATCGGTGTGTTCCCCGAGAGAGTAATTATTTTGTTATGAATATCCGGTCGCGATATTATGATATTCTGAGCTTGTTATTGCCCGCGCCGGTGTAAATCTATTGAAGTTAAAGTTACGAAGCCCGTATAATAATATGTAGTATGTCAGGAGGGCTGTGGACTGAAGATATACCTCACATGACTCTCCGGGAGAATGGGTTGACTGAATTGGACGCTCTTCAGCTCGGCTCAGGAAGTTCCCTTCGAAAAAGCAGTGCACAAGCCCAAGATGGTGAGCCACTCGGAAACCTATAATGAGGAAAGCTTGCGGTTTGATGAACAGCCCGCGGTAATTCGACTAGAAGGTTAATTAGTTCGCCGGTAAAGTGATTGAACGGTTATTTTGGTAGAGAGATCGATAATCAGTAAATATATGTATGCGAGATAGTCAGTACAATTGTTAATAGCCAGGATCGCGTTGTTTGACTGTAGCTGGTCGTGGCATAATTTTCGCGTAGTAAAATCCGGTCATATTTTGAGTCTCTGCCGGAAGTACGTTTAGGTATTTAGAGTCAAGCGTTGGATGGTTGGAGGATGGCTTTCAGCCCCTGTAGTCTGTACACCATCAGGAACCTTTTTCAGTTGTATATATACACTATATCTGATAGCCGAATTTCGGCCCCTTTTTGGTACCTGTTCGAGGCGTGAGGTCGCATCGAATTGGGCCAGTCTCGGACCTTCGGAGTTTTTTTTGCCTGAATTTTGGCAAGAGGGTTCGTTTGACATGGAGGGCCCTCTTTCGGTGGCTAATTCCTCCTGTAGACCTCGAGCATGCTTATCAAGGCCATTACGATATTCATTGAGACATAAGCGATGATATTTACTAATAAGTCAAGCCTATCTTGAGGAGAATCATGAAAAAAGTAACAACCATGATGAAATCAATCAATCAAGTCACACAAAAAAGAACTTCAAAAGAATGAAAGAGAAACCATCAATCAAACATAAAAAAACTCAAAAAAATCAAGAGAATCAATCTGAAATGACATAATTACGAGGTTTATGGATTTACAGGTTCGCTTGTAAAGCATATTGAAAACGTCAACATAACAAAATATAAATTGTTTTTTTTTACGCCGACATCTCCTCCACGCCACTGGAGTTCTCCAAGATGAAAAATGACTGTATAAATATTTAACCGTGTCTTCAAAAATATCAAGATTTTCTTTGGTTAATATCCTCGTCTCTCTCCATTCGTACTATCCATATCTCTCTCTCTCTCGCCTCTCCATTTTGTACATTTAATGTTCTGGTCTAGAGAACATTAATATATTGTCAACGTAATACCTACTTCGGAGTATCTGACATAATGGAATCCGCAAATAGTAGAAGATGTAAGAAAATTAGTCAGTATTAAATCCTCGAATCTCTTTCATTTCGTCTGATAATTTATAACACAGTCGGAACCATTTACCAAGACTTGTTCCTTGGAGAAAATTCTCAGACAATGACCCACAGAAAATCTACGGTACTTTGTTAAAAATGAATTATTGTATAAATATTATGTTTTAATACAATCGCAATTTTTGGCACAATCTTAAGATTCTTAAAGATTTATATCTATACAATAGCATGGTCTGTAAAGGCTATGTACTTAATACTAAATTCTAAAATTCATAATTTTTTCTACTAAAGTTTCATAAAATATTTCACTTAAATAAGGAGTAAATGAATAGGGACACTTTTAAACTTGTATAAAAAATTTCAAATGTACCTAATAACATTTTTCATTGAGACAAAATTTCAATGAAAACGAGCATTTTTACTAGTTTCTCAATTTAATTCAGCGGAAATTCGAAAAAAAAGGAATTTTTGAAAATCAAGACAACGAGAAAAGAAAGCGTTAAACTTATAACGTCATACTAAAAAGTATACAACCTGAACGATTTTTAAGTTAAAGAGCAAAAAAGAAATTAATTTTTTATTTTCTCTGTGTCATTGTGCCATATTGTTTTTTTGTTCTAAGCTAGGAAGACTTATGTCTTTAAAATGAGCTTCATCAACATCATCCCGTTATGGTCCACTACTGGACCAGGGCCTCTTCATCAGATGAGAGATTCTCTCATCAACCCTCTTTGCATCTCACTCTAACTTTGTCCGGCCGCTCTTACCTATCGTTCTCCATCTGGCTGGTTGTCTTCATATTCTGATTCTTCTTTTTTCGGGCTGCTTATCCAAATATCATATCCAGTCCACATCCTCTCTACGACACACGTGTTCCTCCCATCTCAATTTTAAAATAGTAATTGTTTTAAAAATGCGGCCACTCCTGTTTTTCTTTGTAATTCGACATAAAGGATTTTTTTTGGCAATATATTTCCCAAAATTATCTTTTCCATGGCTCTTTGTGCAACTTGACACTTGTAGTTAATGGATAGTTTTCTGTATCAGGATCTAGGTATGTAAATAAGGTTAATTTTCACTTCAAGTGTAAACACTTACTTAACGTGTCCGATCACCCCTCCACTAGACCACTCCACTCCAATACTCGACAGCTGCAACAGCATTGTCATTACACTTGATAGGGTCTTGCATATCACACCTCACAGGCATATCTCGGCAAGTGAGGAGATGTTTGTCACTTTGAGTCTCGCCGCAGCTACAGAAGACAACCTCTACAACACTAAAACCCCACCTGTGCATGTTTATCTTCACACCCCCTCGTAATACCAAATAAATTCTTTCAATTACCAAACCTTTACCCTAAAAACTTTCGAATTAACGACCTTTTTAAACATAAAAGCTGGTTTAGTATAATTTTGAGATCAAAAACTTTCGTCATTGTGTAGTCAAATTTCAAGTCCTTACTGATCAAAGAATTTTCAACAACTGAAAAAGTCGTTCAAATTAAAACAAAATCTAACGTTACTACAATGTTACGTTAGCGTCAAAAAGTAATAGTTTACTAACATAATGTTTTTCTCATTTTCGTGTAAAAATTTATGGAACTTCTCCAAAATAACTTTCAATCAACATCAAAAGTAATCATTTATTTCTTTGAAATAACGAGCGTGCCGAACAAAGCAGGGAAAAAAAAACTTGGAAAAATAAGCAAAGTTAAAGACGAACAAACTAACTCGACGAGAAGTTGAATATAAAATGAAAACAATACATCACAATGTTTTCAATACATGATTATTTTGTAGTTAGACAACTTTTTTCGCAATAAATAAATATAATCAACATGCCCATACGAGACTTTAAAAGTTCGCCATAATTCATGTACAAAATTATATAACTTGCGAATTGTTAAAAAAAATATACAGACGGTGGTATAGGAACTTGTGTCCTGAAAAGAAAATAATATGTAGGTTTACGGGAAACTTTTATTTTTTTACTAGCTGATGACCCGTCAAACTTCGTTCAACATTCTTCGTTACAAAATATCTACTTACTTTTTGAGACATCATGGTAAAAAAATCGCTAATCAAACAAACAAACAAAAAAATAAAAATTTCCGATGACAAACGGCATAACCTCACAACATATTCATCAAAATTAACTCACCTCTTTTTATTCACTTCTCGCGTTCCAATTTTTAATCTAACTAAAATCATCTCTTTTTATTCACTTTCTGCAAAATACGCTTAAATTATGTTTCAATGTTAGAAAAATATGTCTGAAAGCTGGAAAGAAATTCTATCAATAATCTTAGTACCGGTGCCGCGGTGTTTTGAAAATCAATGGTTGTCAAGTAAAAAAAAATATGTTGTTATTGAATTTTGTCGTTAGGAATTCCGTTCCATACTAACTTAAATAATATATAATATACTATATTATTTCCAATCTTTTTTAGATTTATTCGTTATTCTGTTATCCGGAGCGGAGAAGAATCCAATAAACCAACCATTATCAAAAATGTGTTAAGCCGATCTCGAGTTATAAGTATAGATATAACAGATTTTAATCACAGATTTTCAGGGAATGAACTTGATGTTTTCAAATTTTCTAAATCTCATAGCATCCAAAGCTAAGCACTTTTTAATAAACTATAATTTTATGTCTGTCAGGTCAGCGATTTTAATCACGTATTTCACCAAAACCCTTGTTGGAAATATCTGGATTAGTATTTAAGTTTCCCCATTCATGTTCATTCCATTCGTCCGAATGGAGCGATTTCACTCCAAAAAATGCCCGTGAGTGGGGAAAGCCAAATGGATGATGTGGAGTGATAGTGAGTCAGATATCCATCAGTCCGAAATTCAGTCTCGTCAATCCATTAGTCTAACACTCCAAACGGATCATCAAAGGGAAAACTTGAGTAGACATGGTCCAAGTCTTCATGTCACTTGGTGGTCAATGTTAAAACGTCGTCCAACTTCGTCCCATTTTGTCATATTCCTTACATCAGGGTATACCTGTACCCCTAGTATAAGTTTTCGATGATCGATTTGAATGAAATATCAGGTTTCACATCTGGAAGACATCTGGATTGGAGTGATTGTGAATGGGGGGGACCTTACGAAAATTTTATTAAACGCGTAGGGCTGATAAAATCTTTAATCGAATTATTTGAAAATCATTCACGTATTCGAAATCATAAGACAAACCTATAGATAGAGGGATTCTCGAGAAACATTTTGACATTCTTATTGATTTTTATCTTTCGCTTCTGAATTCTGATTTCCCCTCGAATTACATTCCTCGTCGAGCAGCGGCACTCTTTAATTCGCAAGATATCACTTTTACAAGCTGATATGTCAAATTGTTCGACTCCTTTCAAAGATAGACATGGGTTCCTCTACGAATGTATATTACTTTCATTTCACTTGTAGTTTGACAAACACTTTGGGGTTGAATTTCAGACTCACTTATAAAAAAAAATTTGGAAAAAACGAGAGGAGTGAGGGAGGAGACATTTGTAAGATTATTCACAAGAATAAAATTTCAAAAAAGAATATATAATAGTTACCTATAGTGTGGCCATTTTCCAAATTAATTATTTATTCTCAACTAATGACTCTAATAATTCATGACTAGTGTTCGATTTTTAAATGGAACAAACCACTACGGGCTTACGACCGTCTTCTACTGTTATTTTGAAGGCTGGCTTAGTGTGATCACTTTATGTTAACAACGTTCGCCAATAGGTGGTAATATTTGTCTCCGAAACTCTTGATAATGAGAATTCTCAACATGTTCAACATGTCGAAAAATCTCATGTATGTAACAAGTAGAAATTTAATAATTAATGAAACATAGAGAAAAAAGTTGGAAATTATTGAGAACAAGAGAGCAACCAAATTTAAAGACTGCGACTGCTGTCATATAATTTGGCGCCAGGATATGACTATATCCATTTTTGTTACTGTCTCATATTTATTGCCTATTGGCTTTGTTGGTGCACAACGTTCTAATTTTGTCTAGATTCTTTGTGACCTTATTTCAGGACTAGATCTTACAGAAAAAATAACAACTAATGACTCTAATAATTCATGACTAATGATCGATTTTTAAATGGATCCATTATATAAAACTCCATTAACTCAATCACGTGCTTCAAAATCCAACATAATTGTGTAAAATCACATACGTCCAACTATCTCATTCTCAAAATTCGTAATATGTGATCATAAATTTTACTAATTCCATTCATTACGGGGGCTACTCTACATTTATATCGCGATTCCCAGTCAATTGCCATCTCAATATGACATTTAGATTCTGGTTATTATAAATGAAAAGAGTTCCACGATTGGTCCATTTAGAATCCGGTATTGCTTCGCGAAAAATCGTATAAATAAAGATTTATACAAGTTAACGTTTCCGACAGCAATATTTGAGAACATTCAGACACCTATAGCTTAGGATATTTTTCTAAAAACGGTAACATTCACAACACGAATAAGTTTACACGAATTAGTTCACGAATGAATATTCTGATACTCGACAATTTCAAACACATTTCACATCGATGTAACTACTTTACCCTAAAAAGAGTTATTTCTTATCGAAAAGGGAGGTTGTTTGGGTAAAAATCGAACAGGGTACAGTATGATATCCTGTTGTACCAAAAGTGACATGACATGGAAAACTTATATACGAATAACTCTTTGTCTATAAATAACGAAATGGAAGATTTTGCCTCGTATTCGACGAGAAACAGGATAAATCTTGAGATTTGAATATTCTGCGTAAAATGTTGAATCGTCAAACACAATTTTTTATACTCGTATACATATTAGAATTATCAAAAAAATAAGTTGATAGTAAACTTATCGATTTTAACAGAATCAGCATAAAAGAACGTATCAATTTATTTACTCAAACCTTGACTACAAAAACTGATTCATGGTAAGTACATTTTTTATGTATAAAAAGCAAACTATTTTTATGAAAATATTATATTTTACTACTATAATAATATAAAAAAATAATATGGAAGATGATTTCGTTTCGGTAAATTCCGCATCACCGCTAGTAAAACATCCTTCAAAGGTATTATTTTTTAAGGTTTTACGAGGCGTTTTGTAAAAAAATATAAAGGATAGAATGAATCTTTACATCTCTCTAATAAAAAATTCAATCTCAAGGAACCCGAAAATCTCCTTTACCTGCTTCATTACTGATTATTTTTTCCACCTTCTTAGACTTAAATCCTAGAAGGTAAAGAGAGAATCTTAAAATAGAGCATTACTCACTATTCCTAATTCAAAACTGGTTTATTCAAAGAGTTTTACCCTCATACAGTAGAGTCTTTAAGCCGCAATGACATTGTCATAACTCTAAATACCTAAGTCAAATATATACATAACTCGTTTTTAACTTCGTCTCTTTTTGTTATATCACCATTAACAACAGTTTTAAGAAGTTGTTGGTAGCTTGGTGGTTACGATACCGACTATTGTACTCTTTTGTACTGGAGGTCGTGGGTTCGATCCCACTTACCGACAATCTTCATCTTTCGAGTAGCTTACAGAGTCAAAGATAGTATTTTTGTGTTCACTTCCAGTGCGCTCAGATTAATTTTTATATAAAAAATGATCGTGTGACCAATATGACCATCTTTTAACCCCCATATTGAATACCTTTTACTCACCACGACTTGTCCCTCGACGAGTAGACAGAGAGAGCCGCCCGCGACTCTTTTCTATCTGACACACATTTTGTGGCTCTTCGAGTGACACAAAATTTCTCATACGACTTGTTCTGTTTATTTTGATTCTGATCTTACTTTGTTGTACCTGTAGAATCGATGTGATCCGTGCATCCACGCAAAAGAGCAATAGAGAAAATAATGATGAATATATGACTCAGAGACTAAAAAATTATTGACTATTTTTTGATAATATGAAAAGACCATGAAACAGGTTTGGCTCAAAGAATCGCTGTACAAGAATGGAACTGAGCAAATCACGTGGCGCGTTGGTATGATGTAAGGTGCAGTATGGCGGTAGAAAATAACGCAGAAGCCTATGTTAGCTCCAAAAGATGTCTGATGAAAATGTAGCAGGCCTGACAGAGTGTCGTGTTCCATAGAGAAAATCCCAGAAGGTTACCTTTGGACCAATACTGGACACAGAAGAATATAATAAAATACTCTTGTAGTACAGCTTTAATTATTGTGATTCTAAATCTAGAACACCATCCAATGAAAGGATCAGGATAGAGTGTTTAGCATCGTAATTCTTAAACCAAAAATATGTTCCAGCAAAAAAGAAGATTAATCAGGTAAAAAAATCCTGCAACAATGATTAAATTAAATTTTTTTTTTTTTTTTGGTATTGTGACAGTGTTGAATTGGAGTGCGATATGAAACTATGAAACTACCTACTTTCTCTAGGGGTTGGTGAGACGGAAGGTATCTCCATCATGTATGACCACACTTATTATTCTTTCTAAACCGGTTTCGTTTTCTTTTTACCATCGATACGGTCATAATGGTTTTGTTATATACTTACGGATCTTGTTTCCACTTTGTATTACGGGAGTATAAAAGGATAATCCACCATATTGTGTTTTTATGAAAAAGCATAAAATACCTACTATTAAGTAAGTAGGTGCCTTTATTTCTACCATACGATGGGAATGTAATACAACTCATGAGAAAAAATCATCATCATCTTCAGCGTTACAACCCGTGGTGGGTCTTAGCTGCCTCCAAAAAGCTTCTCCATCCCGATCTGTCACTGGCTGCCACCCTCCAGTTTTGCTGCCCCAGAGCCCGACAGTCCGCGACAACGCCATCCAGCCATTTTAGTTTTGGTCTTCCGACGCTTCTTCTACCGATTGGGTTATTAAACAACACCCTTTTTGGGAGCTCCAGATCCTCCATACGGTGCAAATGACCCAGCCAGCGCAGTCTGTTAATCTTAATGAACCTGACTACGCTGATATCCTGGTAGAGATCATAGAGCTCCGTGTTGTATCTTCTGCGCCAAGTTTGACCATCATTTATAGGGCCGTATATTCTGCGTAGGATTGTGAGAAAAAAAGAGTCTTGAATTTAAGCTTTAAGATGGTCTTCTCTAGAAAAATATAGTTTTCCTTGTACAACAGTTTTATGAAAGATATTATAATAGTTTCGGAACAGTCTCGAAAGATAAGTATCATAATTCGGTTACATAACAATGATATACATACAACAATGACAAATTTAACATTCTACGATTTTAATGGGTGTGGACGAATTCAAAAGGAATAACTCACAGTTTCGAAAATCAGACGAATTCTCAAGCTCCACTAAATTCTCAAGGGGGGCACGAAAGGAGCCTCCACGAAAGATTGCGATATAGAAACGAACCATAAAAATATAGAAAAAAGTGAAACAAGCGAACAAGAAGTAATTGATTGAGTGGCGATAAGAACAAAGTAACTAATGAAATCTGGCGCCCTCTGGAAACGACTGAAAGTCGGCCAATCCTTTCAATACCAAGAAACCCCAGCCACAACTCTGAACGATCTTTTTCAGGACCATCTGACAAATCCACTGGACGCTACGTCAAAAAACAAATAAAGCTTAGGACCGGGTCACCAACTACCTTACCCAACTTGGAAGACACTCAACAGATTACGAATGGGTATCACCAGATGCAAGAAAAACATGCACAGGTGGAGTTTTAGTGTGGAAGAGGATGTCTCCTGTAGCTGCGGTGAGACTCAAAGTGACGAACATCTCCTCATTTGCCGAGATATGCCTGTAGGGTGTGATATGCAAGACTTGACAAGACAAGATCATCAAGACAATGCTGTTGCAGCTGCCGAGTATTGGACTGGAGTGGTCTAGTGGATGGGTGATCGGATTCGTTAAGTAAGTAAGCTCCAGGTCAAAAATGTCTTTGCACATCCAACTTCCTGCTATAATTGTTGCTTAGCTTCTGCTCTTTCTTAACCTCAACATATAATTATTCTTTTACAAATTATACTCCTGCTATGTTTCCTGCTCTGGCTATCTCATCTTTTGGGTGGTCGTCGTGGATTTTAACCATATTGGAGAGTACTTTGTTTAGCCGAGCTTAGAGATCTTATGTCAGCTATTTCGGATACGACATGCTCTTTCCATAACCTTTTTCTCAATCGCCCCCATCCGACAATGTCTTCAACTTCGCATACCCTTCGATGTTCTGTTTTTTCATCGGATTTTTACATAAAATTGACCTTATTAATTAGTCATTATGTTGGACTTAACCCTATGGTTCGTCAATTAGATCAAAGTATTGTCCAATGTTAAAATATAAATCCCTAATATTCATATCATGTGAACCTTTCACATATTATTCAAGATGTTTAAAAATGATATCCATCTGGTAGGACTATTAGTCATCACCCTTAACTTTTATCATACTAAAACGCTAGCTACTGGGCTACAACCCTTCAACTAAGTAGGGATATAAATACCTACACAATATAATAATAATATAACACTTTTCTAGACAAAGGTGTCAGTATAGCCGGCGGAACTTATTGCCTGAGGTAATTTTTTCCAGTCAACCGGTCCCGTCCAATCTGAGACAGGCGAACCCCGGGTAGAAATTTCAAGTGAAAAAACACTTAGAAAAACTCTGACCCGACCGGGAATCGAACCCGGGACCTCGGATCTGAAGTCCACGCTAGTACAACTAGGCTACCGAGGTCGTTTATTATCATTTTAATTAAAAAAAAAAAACTCTCATAAATGGATGCCATAGGGACAGATTTAAGGGCAAAGAGTCAACCGACTACCCAAATTGTTCGGAAGACACTGATTTAATGGCATTTTTTTCTTTAAAAGGCCAATAATGGGTTGTTATGCCCGTGATGGTGGTAGCTATATAATCAAAAAAGAAATGTGGCACTCAAATGGTATACAGATTCATTCGAATACAATACCAGTAAATTTGAAACAAGCTTTATAGCGTTTAGAATACGTTCAGATAGACTAAACAAAACGTATCAAGAGGATTCCGCTTAAATATTTATCCCAATCGTCTAAACTGGGTGGCTGGTGTCATCCTGGAGTCTTTCAAATCGATTGTGTGGAAGAATTGCCCCATTTAAATTTCTCGTAAATTCCGACAGTGATAGCTTGTACGTCAGACACAATTCGATGTTGGACAAATTCATATAATCAAAAGTCCTATTTTTATTTTTAGTTCATTCGTATGTTTGTATCGATCAGTCACCAAAGTAATACACCAGCACATTTTTTTTATTAATAATATTATATTTTAATATTCTATACACTTTATTTTAAGTGTACACTAGAGCTGTAAAAAAATCGATAGTTTATTGGACTCTACGACCCAATAAGATCAGAGAAAGATTGTGTCAATTGAGGGAGTCTTTTGTTCAGAAATATATGTCGCAATACTGAGGTAAATAAATGAAGATGTGGCATAGTAGGAATCTCGAACCTCAACGAAACATAATTTGTGACAGATCAGAAATAAAAAAGGGCGCCCCTTCGAGATGTTGTGAGTATGAGAGAACCCTCTCAAAATAACGATAAAATAACGTAATTGTGTTTTATATGAAACTAGCTTTCCCGACAGACGTTGTCCTGTGGTTCTAACCCGAAGTGGCCCGTTAATGTGTACATGATGTGCACTGCGCCCCCGTCAAACAATACTTTTGACGTGAGCATGAATGGGCCCATACATCCATTTTCTGAAAATAATAATTAGTGCCTTAATTTTGTTATGAATTTAAATTTGAGCTCCATGTTTTTCTTGTCTATTTTGTTTTATTTTATGTATTTTGACGTGAGCGTGAATGGGACCTTTACACCCAGGAATGACTCAAATAGATAGATTTTCATTACAAAGTCCTACTTGCTCGCTTACAGTCTTACCTTTTCCCCCTTATGTTACTCAAATAGATAGATTTTCATTACAAAGTCCTACTTGCTCGCTTACAGTCTTACCTTTTCCCCCTTATGTTATTTTTGTGAATAATTAATTATTGTATTACGATATCTTGACCCTGAATTGATCTGATTTGTCTCCATCTCTATAATATATTCTTAATTTATACATCTAAAATTGTGAAAATGTTGACGTCCCCAGGTGGAAAATGGAATAAATAAAAAAAAATACAAAATTAATTCGATTAGATAAGCTAATAAAATAATAACATTAAACTATTTTTGAAACATCCCTATTTCATTCGTATTCAAAGCTCTGGCGGGAACAACTTGAGAAAAATGCGCTCGCGCACACACCCTACCTCGCCTATTACCAACACGAATATGCCCGATAATATTGTCGACTTTGTATGAAAAAATTCTAAAACTATCGAGTAAGTGGGATGGGCTACTGTAAGAGCGTATGCGAGAATGAGAGGGAACTACCCGCGATGTCGTGGGCGCGTCTCAGGTAACCTTTCCATACTAACTTAAATATTGTATTTTACATAATTTATTATCCATTTTTTTTTTTACTTTTTATTAGTTATTTTGTTATCTGGAGCGGAGGGGAATCCAATAAATCAAACTTCAGAAGAATCTGTTGAGCCAATCTCGAGTTATAAGTGTTCGCACTAATCCGACTTTAATTTATATAGTAGATTTGATGAAATTACTGATTAACATACAATGACATTATGTACCTTCTAAAGGTTTCGGTTTGATATTCAGACTGTACAAATCTACTGGAAAAACACGTTCAAGACCACGAAAGATATTGTGATAAAAGGCAAACGCTTGTGGAAGCTTTCAGCTGAATTTTAGGCGTATTTTTTTACATAATAAATTAATCTGGGATCACTCAAGTGAACACAAATACACTTTTGAAATCTTTCACACTAATGGTCTGTTTTCCTAGGACTACGGTACTGCTATAGCGGTTGCGGTGAATGTCAACATAGAACATTGTCAATATTTTTATGTTCTAACAAAAAACCTTGACAAGACTGCCGTCTTGTCAGACAACGGACTGCTCCCTAGGAACCCAGTGCATAACCAAAGGGATGTGACGTGGAAGTGAAAATGGTCTTATCGATCCTGGATATCCTTCCACAGTCCCATTACGTGAGGCTAATTATTTAGTATGATATAGGGAGTCTATATATAAAAGCTGATTATCCCTGTTTGTCTTTCGAGGTGCATGTTGTTCACATGCATTTCGTGACAAATCTTGGGTTTTCACTTCCATCCATTCATATATATAGACTTCCCTATATCATACTAAATAATTAGCCTCACGTAATGGGACTGTGGAAGGATATCCAGGATCGATAAGAATAATAAGATATACAAATGAGGGGGAAAATGGCGCAGGTCTCTGGTAAAAATGCTAGTATTGTATAAATTTTATGAAGATTTATGATTATTTTTATGACCACGTATTGTTGAAATTGGTATCACTGAAATTGTCTCGCAATTACATGGCCCTATTTATATCCCGATCCATCACATTATGGTAAGGAAAATTGGCGAAGAAAAATTGGAAGAACCACGCATAAGATAAGGAAGATAAACGGATAAGATTTTCTATTTTAAAATAAAAAATGAATGTTCACCAGTTACAACATTTGAGAAGGTAGGTAGGTACATAGGTTTTTTTATTCTATATACTTGATCAACATTATTTTTTACTGCAAATGGAAGGTAATTGAAAACACGCACCCTGTTTTAGATACAATCTTATCCCAAAAAATATTAAACTTTTACAAGGGTATGTAATTATCATAATAATTATTATTTTGAATATTTTTTATAACAATGATCTAAAATGTTAATACAAAAAGTTAACACTCCAACACGATGAAGATGAAAATGGGTGTTTGAGCCAGTAGCATGGACATTAGCAATAATTGAATTGAAAAACTGATTTATGGGATTACGTTGAAGTGGGATTTAATAAATAGAATCTATCTCTGTCACCCATCCATATTTCCTATAGTCCAAAATTATTGCCATCTCTCTCTCCTTAACCTTGAACCTGCAATAAATGCAACGCAACGCTATCTTCAGTAATTAATTACGATTATTCCGGAACGCACGCATTGCGCGTATATTTCGCTTATTGCCGCATTTTTATCGCTTCGCTAATTTAATCAACCCGCATAAAATTAATTTTTCTTAACAATCTAAATCCGCTTACTTTACTTTAACATAATAAATATTGCATTGTTTGTGTTGTAAATAAACCAGTGGAATCAACGAAGACATCGGGGGATCCATATATGCACCAGTTCCATCACCAAAGGTAGGAATTTGTTTATTAATTCTCACCATATGTGCAAGCCTTTGATGAGAGTTTTGATTCCATTAAAACCGCACCCCGCATATACAGTCCGCTAATCCGCTCAAACATTGAATGGTCCATTACGAACCGGATTAAATTAGCTTTCGCAAAATAAATTTATTGCAAATTTATTTAATTTCGAAAAAATATTTCATTTTTTCGGAACACAAAACCGCAGTTTGAACAAGCATTGTCGATAAATTACAGATTAATTTTGTTCATTCGTAGTATTAAATTATTATTAATTAATATTCTCGCCGCATTTAAAATAAATTTAATTCATACTAAATTTAGAATAATTGTTGTAACGCATTCACAAGTATTGTTAAAATTGATTGCTGTTCGCTAAACGCATAGCAGCGCTAGGTACTTGCTTGTACTTGTGAATTGATACTTACATACAAAAAATTAACGCACCTTAAGTTATTTATATTAAACAATCCAATCGAACTGGATAGAAAAATTAGATTTCTCAAAATAAATATAGTGCATATTTATTTAATTTTCGAAAGATATTGCATTTTTCGAAATACGAAATCGTTTGAACAGGCTTTAATAATAATAAGGTTAATTAATTGTTCTTTCATATTCTTCAAGTATATTATTTAAATATATTTCCGCTTATAATAATAATATACTACAGTTCAGATATCAAATTTGGTATTATTGTCATAGAATTATTCACATCGCCTATCATAAGTACATTCGTTGACTGATACGAGTTTGAAAAAATAATATTATCTAGCAAATAAATATATTAAATATTTATTTTAGTATCGAAAAAATATTGCATTTTTTCCGAATACTTAGAACGCATTTGAACAGACATAGTGTAGTGTTATATTGTTCATTTATAAAGTAAAATATTAATTTACCGCAACGATTGAAATATTGTATTTATTGGAAACTGTTAAAGAATAATTATTATTATTTGGTAAAAACAACGGTTCGCGGCGTTCATCGCTCACCGCTTACATACTTAGCTGTGGTACCTTTCTGTTGAATACAAAACGAGTAAAAATACGTTCATTGAGAACTTAAATCGCTACAAATTATAATTAATAGTATTGATTTATTGAGAAGTCGTTTTATATTGTTATTAATTGCATGATAATAATTAGTGATAGCTACTCACTGTAAATTTATTAAATTCGCTCACGTTTGTTTATAGAGAAATATTTTTCGCTATATAGTAAATAGTAGATACATTGTTATTTATAGTTAACTTAAAATAACATAATGGTAGACCGACTTAGTATGTTGGAGGCCTTAAAGGACAGCATAGAGGAGAGAGTCAAGTCTCTTTACGCAAAGATCGCAACACTGGTTTCGAATACCAGATCGGCCTCGCAATTTTTGGTTGATTCCTCGACATTAGAGGAAGATTACAAACAGTTTAATGATACAATGGAAACTATTGTCTTATTAAAAATTAAACATGTCGATGATTATATACCGTCTTTTGAAGGTCTAAATGTTTTCAAAGATATGGTTTGTTCAATTAAATGTAAACGGGATGAATTGCTAACAGAAAAACAAAAACTTGTTTCACCATCTGTGTCTGTTACTGAGAGTACGAACTCAAAAAATCGCATAAAACTACCAGTTTTGGACATACCTAGTTTTGATGGAAATATTCAGAATTGGTCTATATTTTACGAGTCATTTAAAACAAATATTCATTTAAATACTTCGCTTGACAATTCCCAAAGAATGCAATATCTTATTGGGAAATTGACTCACGGTGCTCTAAATATGGTAGCAGGAATAATACCTACAGGTGAAAATTATAATAATATTTGGAATAGTCTGGTTAAAAAATATCAAGATGATCGCACTTTAGGATCGTTTTATATAAATAATATTCTAGACATATCTCACTCACGTCATGATTCAAAAAGTTTAAATCTCTTCATTGATAAATTGTCTGCAGGTGTAGCTGCATTCAAGCAATTAGCCATTAAAGATAATTTGGATTTTGTTTTGTTATGTTTCGCTCTAAGAAAATTAGATTCTCAAACTGTAAACGAATTTGAAATGTCAGTTAGAGAGAAGGAAATGCCCTTGCTAAGTGACTTAGTAAATTTTGTAAAAGATAAAATAAAAATAATGGAGCGTACTTCAAACAATAATAATTTGAAGAATTATAATAATAATAATTATGGAAATTATAAACAGAAAATTAATCATCGCAATGTTTCAAAGTCTTTTATGACCAATACCAAACAAAATACTTGTTCATTATGTAAAAATTCCCATACTCATTTTTATCAGTGTTCTGAGTTTAAAAAACTCAAACCAATAGAAAAGTTTAATTTTATAAAGTCGAATAATGGGTGCATAAATTGTTTAAGTTTAGCCCATAAAATAACACACTGTAGTTCTACAAATTATTGTAAACATTGTAATAAAAAGCATCATACGTTGTTGCATTTTGGTAATGAAAATGTAACTCATAATAATAATAATAATACTGAATCTGTGATGATTGCCAGTACGTCAACATCATTGCTCGCTAGTAATAATAATAAATTACATACAAAGGTAATTCTTTCTACCGCACAAGTATACGCATATTTGAATGAAAATAATAAGAGATTGATTAGATGTCTTATTGACAATTGTTCGCAAAATAATTTAATAACGCTCGCCTGTTGTAAAAAATTAAACTTACGAATTATCCCTTTACACAATTCGGTCATCAAGGGTGTGGGAGTCAGTTCTAAGCCAATTTATGGTTATACATCGTTGAAAATACAATCTCGCATTAATCAGCACTCATATGAGATTCAATGTTTAATATTGGATCAAATTACTGAGGATATGCCTTCTGAATTTATCGATACTGGAAATTTTCCCAAATTAATGTCAGTACCTTTAGCTGACAATACATGGAATGTACCGGGAAATATAGATGTCATTTTGGGAGCTCAAATCTTCCCTCACATATTATTGGGAGGAAGAATCAATGTAAATAATTTATCTCCTTTAATTGAAACTACATTAGGATATTTAATAATGGGAAATTTACCTAACACATCTAATAATAATAAAATTAACAGTGGCGTCTCGCATACAATGTCGATGATTTCTCTTATCGATCAACAAGATTTAGAGACATTGTCATATTGTACATATTCTAACAATGAGTTGGAACAATCTTTACATAAGTTTTGGCAATTAGATGAATTACCTAATGTACAGCATTTGAGCCCAGAGGATGAGGAGTGTGAAAATAACTATTGTTCTACGGCCATTAGAGATGGTCAAGGGCGATTTATAGTATCTCTTCCATTTTCTAAAGAACCAAATTTATTGGGTAATTCGTACGCCACTGCTCAGCGACGTCTAATGTCTCTTGAGAAAAAATTCAGAATAGATCCCACCTTACGCAATCAATACAATGATGTCATTAATGACTACATAAAAAATGGTTATTTAATTGAAAGTCCCTCTCAACATGACGAAGAATATTTCAAGCCACATCGCGCTGTCATTCGACAGGATAAATTAACTTCAAAGTTGAGAATTGTTCTCGACGCCAATGCAATTACGCACACCGGTGTGTCGCTAAATGATATTTTACACACTGGAAATAATTTACAAGCAGATTTGTTTTTACTTTTACATAATTTTCGCTTATTTGCTGTAGCCATTACCGCAGATATTAAACAAATGTATTTAAGAATTGGTGTAACCGAAGAACACCAAAAATACCTAAAGATTTTATACCGCTTCAATGATGAAGAAAATGTTCGCATTTTTCAATTTAAATGTGTTCCATTTGATTTAAAGGCAAGTCCTTACTTAGCTATGCGTACAATACGCAAGCTTGCAGAAGCTGAGGTACAATCCTTTCCAAATGCCGCTAAAACCGCAACTTCGGATTTCTATATTGACGATTTAGTCAAATCAGTTCACGCCAGCTCCGGGGATCGAGAGGCTGCGAAGCTGATTAATGATTTGATATCTTTTTTCGCTTCAGGAAACTTCGAGCTAGTAAAGTTCGCCAGTAGCTCAAAGGATCTAATCGCTAAATCACCGCCGCAAAACTGTGCTAAGGTTGTATCACTCGCACGCTTAGAGCTTTGCTCTGCGTTATCGCTTTCTAAATTAGTTCGAATCGTCTATGATTTTTTCAATCCTCGATATCCTATTGAGGAAAAATACGCTTTGTCTGATTCCACGCTCGCTTTATCGTGGATTCATTCATTCCCGCACCGCTGGTCTATATTCGTAGCTAATCGAGTAGCCAAAATTCATGAAAATTTAGATTGCAAACGTTTTTATCATATATCTGTAATAGAGAATCCAAGTGATTGTTTATCTCGTGGATTGATGTCTTCGCAAATATTGAGGCATGAGTGGAACGCACCTAAATGGGTCTCGACTGCGCCTTCTTGGCCTGTCAAACCATTTATACCTACTACTTCAACAGACATACCTGAATTTAATTCAAAGACTTTAAATGTCATTGTACCTGAACCGCCTATATTATACCCGCTGATCACTCGAATATCATCATGGAATAAATTACTTCGCGTCGTAATATATATATTGCGATTTATTCGCAAAATATCAGCTGTAAAAAATATTCAACTTGATAATTTGAATCTAGCCGAAAAATATGTTTTGCTAACCTTGCAACAGGTACATTTTGGCAAAGAATATGCAGCTATTTCGCAGGGTAAGGAGCTACCTTTACCTTTCAAAAGACTTGATCCTTTCATAGACAAGGAAGGTATCCTTCGCATTGGAGGAAGATTGTCTAATGCAGACTTACCTTATGAAAGGAACCATCCCGCGCTACTTCCAAAATCTGATCCCGCTGTGGATCTATTGGTAGATTATTACCATACTTTACAAACCAAACAGAAATGGTGCACTAAAGATAAACCCATTGAAGTGGGTACTATCGTTATTATACATCTCGATGATGTTCCACCCCTTCGGTGGCCCTTAGGAAGAATCGAAGAGGTTTTTCCTGGCTCTGATGGAGTCAATCGTGTGGCGTTGGTTAGGACCAATAATGGAACTTTTAAACGTCCAGTTGTAAAATTATGTCCTTTGCCAACCCAGTAATTTATCTTACAAGTATTCTTAGTTGTAAGTTTAGTTAATAACAATAATTCTAAATTTATTAAATATTGGTTGCTAATATAGTAACTTGTTTTTCTTTCTTTTCTTTTTTTTTGACGGCTTGTTCAAGCGCTTTTTTGTTCATGTTCACTTTGTCATTATTTGTTGAAAGCTTCGTACGCTTTAAGCTTTCAAGGTGGGGAGAATGTTTGAGCCAGTAGCATGGACATTAGCAATAATTGAATTGAAAAACTGATTTATGGGATTACGTTGAAGTGGGATTTAATAAATAGAATCTATCTCTGTCACCCATCCATATTTCCTATAGTCCAAAATTATTGCCATCTCTCTCTCCTTAACCTTGAACCTGCAATAAATGCAACGCAACGCTATCTTCAGTAATTAATTACGATTATTCCGGAACGCACGCATTGCGCGTATATTTCGCTTATTGCCGCATTTTTATCGCTTCGCTAATTTAATCAACCCGCATAAAATTAATTTTTCTTAACAATCTAAATCCGCTTACTTTACTTTAACATAATAAATATTGCATTGTTTGTGTTGTAAATAAACCAGTGGAATCAACGAAGACATCGGGGGATCCATATATGCACCAGTTCCATCACCAAAGGTAGGAATTTGTTTATTAATTCTCACCATATGTGCAAGCCTTTGATGAGAGTTTTGATTCCATTAAAACCGCACCCCGCATATACAGTCCGCTAATCCGCTCAAACAATGGGTTTTTGCCTTATTTTTTTCTATGTTCTTATATTTTATATTTCTTTCGACTGCAGCAGACTGCTGTGAATTTAGAATGTTGTTTCATTTTGCAAAGTATTTAAGAGTAATATTTTTTTACCCACCACGACGTGTACCGTAAGGGATAGGCAGAGAGAACGAACCTCCACTCTTTTCTATCCAAGCGTACTTTTTTCGCTTCTTCCACCGACATAACATTTCTCATCCAATTTTTCCTATTGGTACTTTGAAAAACAATAAATAATAATGCAAGTTTCTAGTAATGTTTTTTTTCTTCAAAAGACAGAAGTTGAAAAACCCCGCCCGTACTATCATTTTAAAACATATTGATTCTGTCAAAATCTTAATCTTAAATATTATTTCAACTGATCCGCATATGATAGTTTACCTTAATTTTCAAAGTGTAATGCATTCAAACCTCTATAATATGGCTGTTTACTCCTATGATAAAGAAAGTACCTACGTATGAAATAAAAGTAAATATTATAATAGATAGATACTACGTAAAATGTTAATAGAAATAAGAAAAACCTCCATCTAGTCGTAACTCTGTCTAAAAACCAATCAAGGAGAATATTACATACACCATACTTATGTTTTACTAGCGTTCCATGAGGCAATAAAACGAAGGGGAGGATGTAGTATATAAACAGAAAACAATAGCAGAGTAGGTAGAAGAAAAAATAATAATAGATATATCGCACCCCTAGATTAAAACTCGGTTAACTCAAAAAACCTCATTTTTCAGAAAACACGAAAAACTGATTGCAGTTAATTGGGAAGAGATATAAAAAAAAATCTTGGTTTTCTTTTGAGGGTGCGTTATTTAAAGCTTGTTAAATTGACTTACAGTTGTATTGTCTGTTTCAACCCCCTAAAAAAGGGGGTTTTTGAGATGCACTAGTTTTGTATTGACAGTGATATACTTTTTTGAGCACTATTTAGAGTTACATTACTTTATCTGAAATACAGAACAGTTTCAATACTTTCCATCTCAACAATATTACAACTTTATGTAAGGTTGTTTTGAGTTACGCTATAAGATGTGTGATTTTTATGCTCTCTATACCAGTCCCATCGAAAATGAGACAGGGTTCAAATTCTGAGTATAAATTTGAGGTGACCGGGAATTGAATCCGGGGCCTCTTCATCAGAAGTTGGCACTTATCCCACTAAGCTACTAAGGAAGTATATAGTTTTATGTAGGTACATAAAACTATATTAAATGGTTGAAATAAAACAATAATTGTTTAATTAATAAAAAATATTAGTTTTTTTTTGCTGTCCACAGCAATTGTTGGAGAAAAATATTAGATCTATGTCTCCACTAGGATGTTTTAAGCTGCATTTCTATAAACGCAAAAACACAACTTCCGATTTCTATTGCACCGCACTTTCCTTCACTCTCGTCCCAAAAAAACAATCCACATTCTTTGCATCCAAATCACTGACGGTAATATTAAAACAATAATTTATTCTTGACTTTTAAAAGACCAAAGAGACTTGTCGTTTGGGAACCGGCATTACTGCTTGGAGATCATAGACGACTACTATGGTATTTGGGTCTTTTTTGTACTTTTCCTTTTCACTGTAATTTAATTTTTTCTTCAGTTGGCTAGTCACGATTCTCCGTTTCATCGTTTTTTCTCTTGGCGAGGTCCAATATGATTTTTATCCTGATTTTCATTGTTCTAAAAAAATAATATTCTTAACAAACATTGAAAAATCAAGTAAAGTCGAGCAACTCAAAAAAGTTAATTATTTTCACTTCTGGTGTTCGAAATTTCACTGCGAAGAAAAAATATTATTAAATAGAGTCTTAGACTATCTAATTACTCAATAAAAAGTTATTAATTAATTAAATAAATAAGAAACATGGAGGTTTAATTTCATTCAAGAAAACCAAGGCAAATCAAAATTTACATTTTACGTCATGAAAAACTTATCAACTCTAAATATAAAAAAAAGTATTGCGATTTAACACCACCAAAACCCCTATAAGTCAAAATGAACAATTATTTTTCCTAATAAACATTCAACAAAACTCCATCAATACGAAATAAAAAATAAACTTACCAGATTAAATTCACATAAACTTTAGTAAGTCAAAATAAGTGAATATTCAACCGACCTCCACTCACGATGTCTAATACACAACTCAAAATGACGGAGTAATCTTCGGGCCCTCCAGCGTACGGTCAGTCAGTAAAACTGACGTTTCAGGCCATCTTTTGAGAACGGATAAAGATATCGTAACGTGGGTTATATCGCCGTGTAGCTAATCGAGTCAAGAATTCGAAAATGCCGCTAACTCAAAATCGGCACTTTTTGAGTTACCGAGGTTTAATTCTAGGGGTGCGATATGTTATATAGCTTGGGAGAAAATTGAGAAGTTACCAGCTAGGAAAATATTCCCCAATATAATGAATACTAATATTGACAAATCTCAAAGGAAAACGTTGATTACTGATCCCAAAAAGGCTTTGGTATAGATAGGCACTGACATTATCTCGTGTTATGATGTGGGCGTATAATCAACTTCTGTAAGATAGTGGGAGTTACAAGGATTGCCATACGAAAGATCAAACAAATGTCAATTATGAACTAATAGGTACTTCGAGATGTAAGTTTTACATATTGTTTTTATGTTTTGGAAAAATTAACTATTTTTTAACTGTTTTTTTATTCATATATTTATTTCTTTGGTTACCGGTTTCGTCTACCAGCCATCATCAGACCAAACTTAAAACATTTAAACAAAAAGTTTTAAGTTTGGTCTGATGATGGCTGGTAGCCGAAACCGGTAACCAAAGAAATAAATATATAAATAAAAAAACAGTTAAAAAATAGTTAATTTTTCCAAAACATAAAAATGTTAGGAAACTGTTTTATAGTAAGCCCAAAAAATATAGAAAAAATAGTGAATTTTACATATTGTATTTATTTATTATAGACACTAACAGAACACTGAACAACACAAACAAAAAATCATGAAAAAAACATACCTACAATTGCCAATGTCACTCCGTTATTATTAAGATTAATAAAAAGATAAACAAAATTTACACTTTTCTATACAAAGGTGCCGCTATAGCCGGCGGAACTTATTGCTTGAGGCAATTATTTTTGTTCTTGTCAATCAGTCTCGTCCAATCAAAGACAGGCCAAACCCGGGTAGAAATAAGTGAAAACATTTTCTGAACAATTCTTCAATCCAATATTTGAATTTCGAGGAGCCAGGCATCTGTTCTGGCGCTTATGGTTTCATTTAAGATAGTCATAACACCGAATCCTATACTCGTACATCGCAAGATACTTTTCTCAAGACTAAGTAAGAAGTTTTCTCCGTTGAGCCTTCGTCAAGTGGCAGAAGTTAAAACCATCAAGTATTATGATTGGCAGAATGTGACAAGTACCTACACGTTAAAGTATTTTCCCGACTACAAAACTGTATGTGCCTCCCTAATTTCCACAATACGGAGAATATAAAAATATTAAACCAATAATATTATCATCTCTTTGTAGTTAACCAACTCTAAAGAAAGACGTGAGTTTCAGTTTATATTACTTCCTTAAGTTTCAGTCGGCTTTTTCAGCTGTTTGTTTTGTTGTTATTTTTTTTTTTCTTCATCTCGTTCCTTTTTCTCTCATCATTAAGTCAAGGCGCTGGAGATGTAAAGTCTTGAAACGTGGGAAAGTTGGATTAATGAAAAATAACGAGTCTGAGAAAGGTGTTAATGAAACTCGGAAAAAAAAACACAGAAAAGAAACGAGAATTATAATTCTGTACCTAACTTATCCTTTTCGCTTTAAAATTTTTTGTTTTAATTTGTTTGAAGGAATAATTTCTAAGTTATTAAGGCTTTGACTATTACCCTTTTCAGGGCCATTATTTTATTTTCATAAATTTTTCTTGTAGACATGGTAACCAGGGTCAAAACCACGAGTACAAAGATTCTTCTGGGAACCACCGAAATTAATAGTTTTAGTTATTAACCATTTGAGAGTAAATGAATACAAAATTTTGACAATCTGCATGTTCGATGACTTTATGCAATACATAGGATAGGAAAATAAGACGTTAATAGAGAGACCACGTCGACCAAACGTATCTGGCAAGAATGGTAAAAATAGCGGCAGACGAAAAACCATCAACCAGCAGACTTCCTGAGCGCTTATAAAAGATGGAAAAATATTTGTGCATCCGCGTTCCACGAATATAATCTCTGTCCTTTATCAAGAAGTTCTTGTGTATCACTATATGCTACTTTAGTAGGAACATCGTTTGCCATTTACATTTTTTTATTGAATACTAGCTTTCCCGACAGATGTTGTCCTATGGGCCCTTTGGTCCTAACCAGAAGCGGCCCGTTCATTGTGCACTGCGTCTCCAGAAACAAAAATAAACTAACTAAATCTCTTCTTCTTCTTCTTAATTTAGGCCTTGTGGCCTGTAATTTAAGAGGTGGGGTTTGCCTCCTGCGAGGTCGACTCCCAGCTGTCCTTCCACCTTTTTGGTGGTCTGCCTGGGAGCCGTCTTCCATGGGGTTGGCCGTGCAATGCCATGTGAGGGAGTCTGGAAGAGTCCATTCTACTCATATGAGCATACCAGAACCTTCTTCGTTGCCTTCCCCATCTTACTATGTCCTCGACCTCGCATATTTCCCGTACCCTCGTATTTCTTACTCTATCTCTGAGGGTCTTCCCGGCTATGCTCCTGAGAGTTTTCATTTCTGAAACTCTCAGCGCATTTTTGGTCGCAGTGGTATCTGCCCTGGACTCGATCCCGTACGTCATTATGGGTCTAACACAGGTCTTATATATTTTGACTTTGCTGCTTGTTCTCATATCGGGGTTTCTCCAAATTGAGTTTCGGAGGCACCCCGAGATCGCAGCAGCCTTGTTAATTTGACCCAATATCTCTGTTGGTAGATCGGTCTGCCCACACAACTCCACTCCAAGATATTTAAATTTGGTGACCTGTTCCACGGAGACACCTTCCACAGATAGGTTGAGATCCACCGGAGACCGCGAAAACACCATGCTTTTTGTCTTTGCCACAGAGATCTTCATATTGTGATCTTGACTTGCTTGGTGAAAAGCTTGCAAAAGTGATTGCAGGTCCTCCTCAGTCTCGGCAAATATCACCGCGTCGTCTTCATAATGCATAACTAACTAAATAATAACATTAAAATGCTAATTCTAAAACGTCCGTATTTCATTCGTAGGTATTCAAAGCTCAGACGATGATCGTTTCGATATTCGATCATCGAAAACTTATACTAGTGGTACAGTAAGTGTAGATCTGAATGGAATGAATGTGTTCGCTCTGATGTATGCAGACGACCCAGTATTAATGGCTGAAATGAACGTGTTTGCAAGAACTTGGGACGCACGTTTATCAAAATTGTGGAATGAATGGTCTTAATGTCAAAAAGACAAAGGTGCTTGTTTTCAAAAGAGAAGATTTAAGAACGCAATGTTGTGTGAAAGTGAATGTTGTGAACTAGGAATAAGTGGATGAGTATGTCTATTTAGCAGTGATGGAAGGTGTGAAAAGGAGATTGAAAGAAGGAAACTGGCTGCATGGTAGAAGTGTTGGTGGTGCAATTAGACCACTAATGAGAAATAAGAACTTACTTATCTCTTAAATCCAAACAGTTGATGCAAACAGATATGCGGAAAGGGACTGATTGATAAGGAGAGGAATGATAAAATTAGAAAGGAATGTGGAGTGAATTTTGGCAAAGTTACTAGAATGAAAGTGAATAAATTAAGGTGGTTTGGTCATGTAGAGAGAATGAACGAAGATAGAATGACTAAAAGGATATATAAATCTGAAAGAATGGGTGCACGCAGACGAGGCCGACCTCGAATGACATGGTCCGATCATATCGATGCCGTCTTAGAGAAGGGCCAAATCAGGAGCAAAAGGAATAGAAGAGCATGTATGCGGAATGTTATGCGTTTGGAGGAAGCGAAAGAGGTTTGTTTGGTTAGGAAAGAATGGAAGTCCGTACTCTCTGCTTACCCCCTTCGGGAAACGGCGTAATGGGTAAAAAAAAAACTTTATTTATTTAAAAATTTTCTTGGCAAAATTTTGACAAAAAATACTAAATTTATTTTAATTTTTACTGTTGAAAAAATAAATTCTATGTTTTTCATATCATTCAAATTACCGCAAAAAAATATCTCCTTGAGACTTTCGGCATATTTTTTGTCAGAACATCTTTAAAAAAGTTTTACTTACAAAAAAAAAGAAACGAATGATCCATTATTAGTTTCGAAAAAACAAATTTTTGAAAAGACATCCCATAAATATTCATAAACTTGTATTTTTCAAAGCCTTATTTCTTGAAATAATGTGGGAATAAATTTAAGACAGGTAGGTAATATAAATGTTGCCATATTTAACATCTTTTTGAAGAAAGGTAGGTACATACTTACCTAGTAAAAGAAATGTATATTTACCTATAAATATTTCAAAAAATACTCCCGGTTTTCTCTTTTCATATTCAAACTTGTTATGACTATTTTAGTCTATTTCTAAAATATTGTCCTTTAACGAAAAAAATCGAGATAAGTAACTGGGATGATTGATGATTTATTGAAAAAGTCTTTTATGGGGCCAGATTTATTTCTGCTGCTCTTGTGCTTTGAAATCCCACACTTCTGGCTATTTTTTGGAACCTCTGCCTCGAAAGCGAGAAAGCTTCAGTACCACTTGTATAAGTTTTCGGTGATCGAATATCGAAAGAGTTTAGAAAAATTTCTATGATTTTCGAACACTAATTGCACGCTAATTAGCGCTCATTAGGGTGCAATTAGCTTTCGATTAATCTCGTACTAGCCCCACAGTAAAAATAATAACCTGTTTAGTACCTACTTAGAATAAAAAACTGAAATTGTTTTATTTTTGAACACAAATTATACATTAGATTTTAAAACATTTCATCGTGGAGTAAGAAAAATCTATTAGGTACTATAAGTCATTACGAAGGACCTCAAAAAAGATGGTCCGATGACATAGCCGCTGTGGGGGGGGGGGGGGGGACTGGCTGCAAATAGCAACACATAGGAAGGAATGGAAGAACATTGAAGAGGCCTATGTCCAGCAGTGGATAGCTGAAGGCTAAAGAAGAAGATTACGAAGAAAAACTAAACGACGCGCAACGCCATATTATTAATGATCATAGATTGGCGAGAAACGCCCGTCTTGAATGTTGCCATGTGTTGCTGTATGAATACGAGTGCATTAAGAATAATTTTTATGGGAGAACAACGTGTGCCGGGTCAGCTAGTCTATGCATAAAAAAACGTAATGTCTATGTAAAAACCTTAGTATTATTAATGCTTATTAATTTTTTCACCTAAATTTATGTTTTTTTAAGATGTTGACGACACAACAGTAGGTATTTAGCTGAATATTATATTATATTAAAATCTTCAAACAATTAAATAGCTTAATTCGAATAAAGTTAAACATTTTCTTACACTGGCAACACAAAATGCCAGCAAAGATCTACAGACGAAAAAGCGGAAATAATTATGTATCTATTTTATTAGTTGTATCACTTTAGTTGTGAAATATCAAAAACGCTTGATGATAATACGATGGATGGCATCAGAATGAATACATTTAGCTAGATTTTAGTTTAAAACAAACAAATCTTAGTACCTACTATTAGTGACATTTCGAATGGTGGATTGAACTAAACGTATTTACATTTACACCACATTCGCATTAAGGGTTGAATCCAATGATTAACCTCTCTAGAACACATCCCCCACCATGCCATGCAATTGTGCACTGTACAGTATCGCTGCATTGGTTAAGTAATTGAATCGGTGATTGTTAAAACAACACAACCAACATATTTTACAAAATCGTTTTTATTGCGAATTTGCAATAAATATGTCCTTCTATAGATTGGATAATATAACAACATTAATATTATGGTCCTCCTTCATATAAAAAAATACATATTTATATAAGCAAAATACTTCAATGGATGTAAAAACACCACAAGTGCATGCAGATATGGGGTTTTAACATTCAATATGGCAACTTTGGATCATTTGTCAAAAATATTGATAACTCTCATTATTCCGTAGTGCTTGCGCAGTGCGTTATTTGATCTTTGGTTATTATTACGCTATTAGCATTATTGCGAAACCAATTGACTTAAAAAAATGTATATAGGAAGGTACTTGAAAAACATAGGTTTTTTATGATGAGATTCTGCAATGTCCCTCAAATACTGCAGAAAACGTAGAAGACGGGGATGAAAATTGGAAATAATATTTTACTTACACCATAAATATATTCGTATCAATCAATCAATCAATTCTCCCTTTTACACCCCACTCAGGGGCATAGGGAGGCAACAAGAGCTCTCCATTGCGCTCGATCTTGCGCAATGTTTATGACCTATGATTTATTATTATCAATATTTTTTATAATAAAATGTACTTTTTTCAACAAAAATGCTCTTTTTCATGACTCTTCAAAATAAATAATTCGAAAATGAGTGTTAAAACGTATAAATCTCATTGGTTAAAACAATACAAGTAACACGTTGAGTGTAAAAACAACATATTATAATGAAATAAATGTTTCAGGAATTTTGAATTAAATAACCTCAAAAAAGTCTATAAAAATATTGGCAATTGTATAAAAGTATCTATAGTATAAAATTAATCACTTTAAAACATGTTTGCATTCGAATAAGGATGTTTGTTTAGTTTTTGTGCTCTCCTGAAAAATTTAGTTTTTGTTGGTTATGTTGTTTATGTTTTAACAATCACCGATTCAATTTTTAAATTTGTTCAAACAATATGTTTTATTTGTATTGCAATTGTATTGTTTTTGTTTCACATGTTAAGCGGATCTTGATTCTAATAAGCAGTTCGATATAAAATCCAATTTACTATAGTTTAATTTTTAACTTATTATATGGCTGAGATTGAACCACTTCGAACGGTAGAAGACTGCCATCTACCGTGATATATTCAAAACAAACTTCATTATAAATGTTTTATCAAAACGATAAATAATCATTGTAAAGATAAAGGATTTCATTATTTTTCGTTGATATTGAAGCGATATTTGGGGTCAATAATTATTAATATAACAAAAGCATTGCACTTGGAACATTTTTCAAATTTTTGATTCGAAACATTTTTTTCCGTTCATTTACAAAATGAAAATTTATTTATTTACCGACACCGACAGAATACTGAATAACACAAACAAAACAAATCATGAAACAAAAGCATACAATCTCCAGTGCTCCGATAACACTTATCTTCCTCATGGAAGAAGGTGCGCTTGATAATTTCGACGATTGAATTTTTATGATTTGTTTTTTTTTTAAATGGCAGAATTCAAAATTTACCTTGGCAAGCAACTATTGGGTTGCCTTAAACTTATTTTATAATTTTGACTAGTGTGACTAACTTACAGTGCACGCAAAATTAGAGCTATGTACTAATATTGATCATTTTCACATAGCTCTAATTTTATATGCAAATATTTTATCTTTCTTATAACGTTGGTGTTTACATCCGTTAAAATATTATCACGTTAATAACGATCGTTAGACTCGATGTAAAATATCCGAACAAAAGAAAAAAATTACCTTCCATCATAATAAGTAGGTACTTAAGATCTGGGGCTGTTTTCCTTGGTAACCACTTTACGCTGAAGTGGGCTGCTGGGCGCTGGCGTATAAAATAGACGCTGACAATATTTCGCGCGGTGTCCACAGTGGATGGCGGATGACATTATGTCGTATCACGCCTCTTTACTAAATGCAAATTACCTTGTATAAGGTTATTAACAAACCAACGGCATGACGGTAATTATTATATTATATTATACTAGCTGACCCGACGGACGTTTACCTGTCTTAAATATTGAATTCGTATAATTATTTTTTAATTAAACTGTGCTCATTCTTAGCGAACACAAAAACACACTCTTTGATTCTTTCACAGTAAGCTACTTGTAACTCACATTCTTAGAGAGACACATTCTTATGTTTATATTTTCTATTCGTATTCGAATTTCACCAATCTTTATGTAATTATATAATAATAATAATAATAATAACAAACACTTTATTGGTAAAATAATAAACCAAAATTGGCGGGCTTATTGCCTGGGGCAATTTCTTCCAACCAACCTATTATAAATTACATTTTAACAAGTGTTGCTTTTTATATCGTAAAAATGTTTGTACTTATAAAATAATTGTTAAATAAATAAATAAATAAATATATATATAAAAATAAAATACATACACATACATAGACAAATACATACATAAAACAATAAAAAAAGATACATATATGAAAAAGAAGAGTAAATATTGTATAGTATAAAACTTGTACTTTTGTATTAAACTATCTACCTATTTAAAGTTTACTTGCCTTAAGCTATGATAAAATCAACTCAAATATCAAACATAATTCTCAATCACTCAATAATGAGTGGAAGGCTAATAAAAAAAAACATAATTTCAATTTGCTCAATCGTATCGCAGAAAGTTTAAAAAAATTATTGTTTTTTTTTTCAATTTTCTGAATTTCATTTTACCTTATACATTCCTTAACAGCCGGTTTCATAAAAAGCTTTAAAAGAATACTTACGTTAAAGTTCCTTTTAAAATTTAAAGACTCCTTTAAGCTGACGCGTTTCATAAAAAATATTCCAGCTAAAATTTGAAATGTCAAAAAAATATTTTAAAGTTGGTAGCAGTTGGTAGTGTTACCATGGAAAACATAGGTTGTTTACTAATATTTTCGTGTAATTTCTGTTGATCTGTCAATTTCATTTCTCAATAGAGCATCAATGTGCCGTTTTTTGTGTTAATTTATTATTATGGTTTACGAATTAGTAAACGAAATCTGTAAACAATAATATTCTACCCGTTTTGCTATGTTTTCCGCCATATTTTAGTCATTTTTGTCCACAGTGTCATCGCATACAGAATGTTTATCTTTGTGACAGTGAAAGCGCCACGAATTTTCTATGAACTCCGGTGGTAAAAATTTGAACTACCTAAAGTCGACTTTAACTTAAATTAATAATCAATAACGGTACTTTAGCTAATAGTCGGTTTTAAATGTCGTTTTTTTGTTATGAAACCCGTTATTTTTTAAAGGGAGTTTAAAGTCTCCTTTATTTTTTATGAAACCGGCAGTCAGTGATTTTTCCTATTCCTAATAACAAAATTACTTATAATTATTATCAAATTCGCTGTTTATTAAATTTCTTCAATGAGCTATATAGCTTTACTACTCTTAACTACTTATATTATAGAATTTTCATTATTACTACAAACCTTGTATTTTATAAGGTTCCGTAATAATTTATTGGTGACTGCGATACCTCAATTAATTGCGCAAAATTCTAATTACCATATTTTGGTTGTTATGCATTTTGTAATCTTCAATTAATTAAAATTTAAAAAAAACACATACCTATGTAGGTTCAAATAATATTATTTTGATTATTATTGCAGATATAAAATCTTAAAAACATAGCGAATTCGTTACGTACTGGTATTTTTAGCAAAGTATTTTATGGCTTATCTCTGGAAAAATCTGTCCCCAGAAACTCAAAGGTTGTAAAGATGTTTACGAATGGGAAAAAAAGATAAGTGAGGGATTTAAGCAAGTACCCATTTAAGTAGAGATATTCGGATCTAATCGGATGAGAAAACTATTACCCAACAGTACCTAACCAATAAAATTGGATTTTTAGCATTCTCTTCGTAATATATTTTACCACGCTATTTAGGTAAACAAAATAAAAATTCTTCTTTGGACACTGCAAACAAATTTACCCTTTTATAATATATTAGGCTTCTTGAAACAGCAGCCAGCCAGCCTTCGAAATAACAGTAGAAGACGGTCATAAGCCCGTAGTGGTTTGTTCCATTTATAAATCGAACATCAGTAATGAATTCTTAGAGTTTTTAGTTGTTACATAATATATTAAAATAGTTTTGTTAATTGTATCTCGAGTGTTAAGTAACGTTAATTACTGTATCTCGAGTGTTAAGTAACGTTAATTACTGTATCTCGAGTGTTAAGTAACGTTAATTACTGTATCTCGAGTGTTAAGTAACGTTAATTACTGTATCTCGAGTGTTAAGTAACGTTAATTACTGTATCTCGAGTGTTAAGTAACGTTAAGAAAGGGAGACGGTTCAGAAAAACGTTACGGCGCGTTAGTTCTGGGATGTTTCGGATGAAACAGGACTCGGTGGGGAGAGATATTCGGTAGAAAATTGCGTTGCGTGATACTTGAATGGCCCCTTAGCTTAATATTGTGAAAAAAAAAACTAAATTCCTATTTAGTAGTACTCATTTAGTAAGTTCCACCAAGTACCTAGTCGCAGGAGATTTGATAAGAAAAGATCTTTCACTGTAAGCAAAATAAATATTAAGTTATAGTTTTGAAAGAGGAAGATGGGTGACATCTGGGATCGTACCTACGACTTTCAACTTCGAATAGTTACTAACTGTTTCTGCATACTAAATGTTTTAAGCAATTTAGAGTGGGCTCAATGTTAATCCACGTATTGTATCATCAAATTTAATGTATTGTGCTATTTTCAATTTTTCTTTTTCTTTTCATTTCGTTACAATTATTTTATTGGTCTCACTCTTACGATAGTACGCACCATAAGATCCCATAACACGGCTCATTGAACCACATAAAATAAAACCACTCACCGGCAAGGACCTTCACTAGGATCTGATGGAGAATGTCCCATTCACAGCTTTGACCACCATAGTGCTGGTGAAATCTACGGTTATTGCACTCGAAGGTTATTGTTTCCAACTGTTTGGTCATAGCCAATGCAATAAATCGCATTTCAAGCACTTTATTTTATGTAAAAGTAAACGTTAAAGTAGAGATTACCTTAATATTTTTTTTCATTTCTATGCTTTTTGCAGTTACAAGGCTCTTTCAAAGTGAAAATTTTGTTAAAATTTAAAGGTTTATATTAGTTAGTTTTAAAGGCTTATAATTATATTCCTATCATATTCCCCCCTAAAATATGGCTCAAACAATAATTTAAATATAAAACAATCGGTTTCTAAATCACCTAGGACCATGCAGGGCCTGTACCCTTAGTATAAGTTTAATATCGAAACGATCATCGAAAGAGTTTCGAAAATTTTCTATACAAAAATTTGATCATAAGTTCGAATTTCCAAGAGATTCGATCGTTTGATTTTAGAACACTGTTTGCACCCTTATAAGCGCTTATTAGCGTGTAATAAACTTTCGATGAAACTCGTACTAGCTCCACAGTGCCTGCGAAACAACTCAGGTTATTAAATTTGTGGAATAACAAATAAATTGTGTTTTATTAAATTACTGTATTTAAATAATTCCACCAAGAATACACGCTCAATTCGTTAATTTTATTAAAATAATAATCATCGATCAGACATGCAGTCAGTATTTAAAATCTCTGTTCGAAAAAAAATCATTGTGCTAGGTATTTCTAAACTTTTTCTTTCAGGTTAATGTATTTTTATTACGATCAATCAATAAATCTCCCTCTGAACCCTATTTAGGGGCAAAGAGATGCAACGAGAACTCTCTATTGCGCTCGATCTTGCGCAATGTTTATGACCTTTCATTTAGATACCCTTCTAAAAGTTAAATAAATAACCACTAGGTAATTACCTTGTTATATTTTTAGTATTTCCCTGATTTTTTTTTCAAAACGACAAGATAGATAGAAAAATCAAAATCTTGAAATAAATTTGGCTCCGCCTTTTTAGAGGTGTTCGCGACCGAACCCGGATAATAAGCAAATATGAATTCACGCTAAAAGAGAACTTAAGAACTCATGATTAAGAGTTTCGGAGACTTAAATATTATCACCTAATATAATATATATATAGTCGTATGGTTAAAAGGCGCATCGAAGTCAAAATCATAAAATCAATTGGTGCTGCTACACAGCAATGGCGCTCAACTCATAAAGAAATGAAACCACCTAATGGCGAACGTTGTTAACGTAAAGTGATCTCACTAAGCCAGCCTTCGAAATAACAGTAGAAGACGGTCGTAAACCCGTAGTGGTTTGTTCCATTTAAAAATCGAACATTAGTAATGAATTGTTAAAGTCATTAGTTGTTACAAAGGTATTCTAAAAGGGAACATACCTAGCATAGTTATAAAGTACTTTTACTAATTTATAGATAAATAAATGTATAACTACGTTGTTTCTGTCACTAATAATTGAAAAAATTACTATTACTAATTATTAAAACTAGCTTTTTTGACAAAGTCAATACACGCGTTTTCCATCTAAAATTACTTAGTCTGCAAATTTACAACTTCTTTTAGGAGTCCACTACCCATCTTGTACACATCAAAATCATTGGCATCATTGTCCACTACCCATCTTGTACACATCAAAATCATTGTCATCATTGTCCACTACCCATCTTGTACACATCAAAATCATTGTCATCATTATCCACTACCCCATCTTGTACACATCAAAATCATTGTCATCATTGTCCACTACCCATCTTGAACGCTTCAAAAAGAGTGTATGTGTGCTAATTGCTTATGTTCTGCCAATTAAAATAAAAAGAAAATTACCTTTTATCAATATTTGAGAGTATAATGTGGATCCAAGAATGAAGCATAATGGTCCACCTTTGTTCACTGTTTAAAATGAAAGCAAAACGTGTCTATGTAGAGAATTGCACACATCAAAAATCTATCCCTTTTGTAGGAGAGTAGGTACATGTAATTCTTTCATTATTGGACACCCTTTTTCATAGGGATGTAATTTTAAATATTGATCTTTTCATCTAAATTAAGTCTTCCAGCATCCCCCGAGGCCGCTGTCACACCTTTTCTACCCACAGCATCAAAATTGTAATTACCAGTAGCACAAGAAATATTCGAAGTCCGGATATTATCAACTTCCCCTCTAGAAGTCCAACGTTATTAAATCAGTCAATATAATTTTAGAGTTGGATTATACAGCTAGTCATAAACAAAATATTTAACTGATTTTTGATAATCTTATTATCTTTTCAATGGCAAATTCAATTTCATACCGATGAGTTTTATTTAATTCGTAGTACCTTCTCAAAAACTTGTATCATCATCATCGTCTATGCTTCCTCATTTCTGAGGATCGTGACCGGGAAAGCGCCACGCTGGATCGATCACACTACTTCATGGTCCAGGTTTTTGCAGCATATGAAAATATCGGTAACACCCAATGTAACACCAGGGATATACTGTTTAACCGATCTTCTGATGTGGGTAGACTATTTATGACGTATAACCATTCCGCTTTATATGATACAATTAGCGTTCCCGACAGACGTTGTCCTGTGATCTAACTATGTAGGTATATTGAATTCGATTTTTTTTTTTTATCATTTATATACAAACAGTGAAATTGATACAAAAATAAGACAGTACATAAAATTTACAAAACATACACCAGTGAAGTATATACATTTAAATCAAACATATAAAACTGTGAGGTAAACTTTTTTTTTTTTAACGTATATGTGTATTATGAAAATTACCAACAATACATACAAGTACTCGCCTCAGATACAGGGAAAGGGAACAAGAGGAGAGGGTAAAGGTTTAGAGGGAGAGGAAGAAGGATAGTAGGTACATATTTTACAAAGAACCAAATCTTACAAACATATTTTACAAAGAACCAAATATGTTTGTAAGATTTGTTGCAGTTTAAGCTTGTTGCATATGCCGCAGTATAGATCTCTTGAATTTCTGCTGTGATGAGTCATATAAGTTAATGTCTCTGAAAAAAGAATCAAAATTTGCGCATGCTCAAATCATAGTCATAGCATTGCTTTTGTAGTTGTTTTTGTCTAGCTCTTAATAAGGAGACCGGATCTATTCCATCTTTTGTGCGCCCTCAGTTTCTCACGTATGCACAAAATTAAAGGCCTTGAGTACCAAGAAGGGTGTCTATGATTTCTCCGCACAACCTTTTCCGGTACAAAAACCTTTATGCACGTGTTTAATATGGAGTAAAACTTCTCCGTGGACTCCTCAATCCCAAGACCAAAAAATTCTTCCGACCAATTTACTCCAGATAAGTGCTGATTTATCTGGGCATAATCAGCCCTGTGAAAAAGCTTAACCACCCTATCAGAAGATTTAATATATAAGGTGTTAGTGAGTGAAACTGTAATCAAAAGTGGCTTATGATGAGGATCAGGGACAGTGAGCGGGTTTGAATATTCAATAACCTTGCATTTAAGGTCGTTTCCCAACACCAAGTCCAGTATTCTGTCGTTGTTATTTCGTACTCCATTATATTGTTTCAAATTGGAAAAAGAGATGTTGTCAACCATGAATATACTATTAGAGTCAGAGAATGAAGTTGGGGAGAAAGAGTCAGACTCAGCTGAATACGACCAGGTTACATTCGGGAGATTGAAATCCCCTATAATTATTTATTTATTTATTTTATTTTCAATATCAACGGCAATAGCCTTTTACATGTTATTTACAATATCTATAACAATACATACATTTTTTTTTAACAACACAGTAGTTAAAAATTTAAATCCAATTGGATAGGACAGAAAAAAAAACCACACAAAATAAATAAGAATATCAACATTTGAATAGGTAAAGATTAAACAACAATAGAGTGTGTAGTCAAATATCACAGATTGAACATGTCAACAAAGCAAGTTAGAATAGGAATGTCAAGTAAATTAATACAATATAATAAAGTTTAATAATGTCATGTAATGTTCATGTGTCAAATAATAAAGTTTAAAATGTCAAGTAAAAATATAAGTATAATGTCAAAATCACAGAATAAATAAGGTATAATATCAACTTATTAAAAAAAAAAAATTCTATGAGATGTACAGCGTACACAGCCAAATCAAATAAAAAAATATAAATAAATGCAATGAAAATTAAGTCGTAAAATGAAAAGTTTTCAGAATAAACTCAATATTACATCAAATCTTATATTATCATGGTCAACAAATCAAAAATACCTGCAAGATGCACAATGACATAGCAGAATAAAAAAAAACAATCAAAACACAAACCACAAACAAATTCGAAGTGCCCAATGTCAACTTTGTGCATTAAAATAATTTAATATGTCCTTTTTAAATTTAGGTAAACTGTCAGCAAAAATATCTGTAAATTATGAATGTACTATCTGGGTGATTCAATAAGCGATTCGATACACCTTCAAAGCACATGTCCAACATATTGTTAAAATTAGCACCTGGAGGTATATAGGCACAACATATACATACCTTTGTTTTAGATTCGTGATGATCGATGGTAATCCAGATATCCTCAGCACCTGTCGACCAACCAGGGTTAAAAGAAGCAGGCAGGTCCGACTTAACTGCCATAAGAACTCCGCCCCCCATAATCTGCCCACTGGAATTATAATCTCTATCTCTCCTGAATACATTATACCTTGAGTCAAATAGCTCATGATCTAAAATATTTGAATTTAGCCAAGTCTCCGTAAGGCACACAATGTCGAAATCGTTCTGCAGCAAGGATTGATAAAAACTATGGGTCTTTGTTCGAAGACCTCTTACGTTTTGATAATAAAGAGATAACTCCATTTAGAAAAGAAAAAGATAAAACATGTGAAGCATAGACTGCTCATATTACCATGGTTCATAAACAAATATAAGTTGTAGGTTAAGAGGAGGGGGTGGGATTGGGGTGAGTATCTGAGCCCTGTGAACATGTAAATAGGTCTGAAACAAAAACATAGCATTGTATGCAACTTAAGTATAAGGTAAGTGTGCAATAGTATCATCATCATAGTTACAGCTTCATTCAAGGAAAATCCAGCACGAAGTAGTCATGTCACTTGTAGTCTTTCCGCACGTATATCATACAGTGTTTAACCCAACAGAATTGGTATTCTTTGGTCTTCGCCCTCAGTTTAACCTCTCTAAGGAGTCGCTTATTCGATGGTGTCAGGTGACAGTTTAGATAGATTCGAGAGGTATCATTTTCAAAACCCAGATCTCTCGCTGTTATGCCATTTCGCTTCCTCACTGCTGACAGCATATTGTCCACAATGTTTCTTTTTGTGAATTTTACAATCAGCTTTTCAGGGGTGCCGCCTTTGTCATTCCAAGGGGAGACTCTTCTACAAAATATAACATCTGTGTCATTCAGCTTTACGTTAATTTTTTCTGATATTTTATGTATTATTGATCTTGTGTCTTCGTCTCTGATCTGTGGCACACCAGTAATTTCCAAATTTTCATATCTGTTGTACTGCTCTCTGTTGTTGACATGTTCAGTAAGTTTATCGATTGTGACTCCAAAATCCAAACTTCCACGCTCAAGCTCACTGACTCTATTCTTGAGATGGTTATTTCATCCCTCAGTTTATCCAATATCGAAATCTTTTCTTTTAAGGTATCATATTCATTTGACAAGAAAGAAACAGAGGTTTTTATACCCTCTATCTCTCCCCTCAACGATTTTTATACCCTCTATCTCTCCCCTCAACGCATTTAAATATGATAAAAATGTCATTCTAACTGATGCATCTGTTTTAAACCTAAATTTTCCATCCGGATTCAGTTCATCGCACCAACTATCAAACAACTGACAGTTGTGTCAAACAACAATTTGATTTCAACATTAGATTTATTCACTTTTCGCGTTTTAATTTATAAAGAATGCGCTTCAATGTTAATTAATTAGAAAAAAGTTAAAATAAAAACATCAAAAATCTGCTTTCCAATATGTTTAAAGTCAATGGTTGTAAAAATTGTGTTTCTTTAGAATTTTTCACAGGTGGTGTTGTTGTATCGACATGCTATCCATTTTTTTATTAGTTCTTCTCTTATCCGCAGTGAAGAAGAATCCAATAAACCAAGCATCTTAAAAAATGTGCCGATCTGACAGTGTTAATTCTTACTCTTTGTCGTTAGCTTGGTGTCAATATCGGCAATCATGAGAGAATGATCTATTTCTGGCTCTGTATCTTTGTTCGTTTGGTGTTATCGCATACTTACTTAATCAAAAACATAATTAATTATAAAAAAAATTTTTTTTATAAAAATATAAATTCATAAAATGAAAATAGTTATTATTCAAACTGAAAATTCAGCTAGTCGATTCTTATCCCGAAATAATATAAGTATTTTGTTTTCAATCTGCGGGACTTTATTATTGAAAATCTCTTTGACCTCTAGATATTAACAATTCTTCGAAGCTAAGTCAGGCGTTTTTTGTCTTTCAGTTCTCAGTCGAGTGGATTCAAAAGAGACTTTCGTTCGGGTTTTGAGAGGTGTGGGAATATATGGATTTACCTACCCTCTTTTCTCCCAAACTATGAATATTCAAAATTTTCATAATTTTTATTATGAAATCAGAGAATTTAGAGAAGATTTGTTATTTTATATGATTCAGGGTATTTCAATTCATTTGAATCGTTTTAACTGAATGGCACTATTTTCGAAAGCCCAAGTAGGTAGGTACCAACTATCTCGATTGTAAAAGAACAGAAAATCAACATTTTTCACATTTTCACACCAATACCTTTCAATTGATTTGATTCGTTGCAAAACGCTAAAACGGTTAAATTTCGTATTGACGTATCTTCAAGTCATATTATAGGTTCAATTCGAGACGTCAATCGTAATCGATACAGGTTATATTAAAATTGCGTTGCATAAAAGATTTCAAAAAAATACTGATTCACTTTGAATTAACGAATTTCGACGAATTTGGTCACCAAAATGGCGAACGCTGATAACATAAAGTGATCACACTAGTCCGGCCTTCTAAATAGCAGTAGAAGACGGTCGGTCGGATTTTAGCCACCTAAATGGCGATCGTTGCTAACATAAAGTGATCACACTAGTCCGGCCTTCGAAATAGCAGTAGAAGACGGTCGTAAGTCCGTAGTGGATTAAATTTGCATAAAATTTGCCATTTAAAATTGAACACTAAGTCTTTTTCCTTGTTGGAGAACGTTCGCGCGACCGCGCGTCGTACGTCGTACCCTCAAACTGAGAACCTTGTTCATACACGTCCTTATTGGGTTAGAGTGGTCAGTTAGACGGACAATAAAGCAGAATCGAAAGACAAAAATTATTTATTTAAAGTATTTTTTTCAACTTTGTGGTACTTTTCCATTTTATATACTTGGTTCTATATGTAAGATTTTTTTATTATTTTATCTTTAAAATTTTTGTTTTTGTTTTATCGTATTCGGAATAAAAACAAAATTTTCAATAAGAATGTCAACAAAACAATAAAAATAATCGACTAAATCTCCAGTAAGTCTGATGTAGCAGAATGGAAATAATGGATTCTTCTTTCAATTTCCTGTTGATATCACTTAAAGCAAGGAATAATGGACCCGTTACAACTTCCATACAATTGGCTTTTTATCCTCTTATAGGGATTTACGACGATTCCTTCGTTTGTATCATCAAATCTTTTCTCAAATCCTCTGTGTACTTTAGAACTTAAAATACTGAATTAAATTGCTGAAATACAATAATTTTGTGTCTAATCTTCGTTACACACAATATTTGAGTAATGTGCTCGCAATATTATTCTGAACATTTTCAATTAACGCAATAAATTTTTTGACAAAATTGTGTAATTACTCTAAATTTTCGAACACTGTTTACACATTGTTCATATTTTGTGTCCAGTGATGAACTTTCTTTTGAAAATTACGAAAACATTATTCATTTTACTTTGCTTTTTAGGTACCTAGGTATATTAAAATAGATTTTTTATCTATTTTTTTTTTGTTTTCAACTCATAATAGTATTTAAATTTTTTTTTTTTTTTTTTTTTTATTCTAGTCTTCAACGCTTGTTTTGTTAATGAGAGTTTTCGTATTGACCTTTTTGTTAAGGTAGTTTCGAAATCAAGTCAACAAGAGAAGGATTCACATGTCGAATACCTGTCTTCTGTAAATTACGAAATGAAAAAATAAGAAACAAGACCTATGTAAGTGTCCATTTTTACATTCCGTTTCAGTACATATTAGGTAGGTATATATATTTGAATTTATACGTTGTCCATAGTTTAGGATCTTACTTTAAACATTCACAAACCTTACTTACTTGCTTATCTTTTTTCACCACGTAATTTTATCGTTTGATGTAATAAAACTTTACATCTCCGAGCTCGGTAGCCTAGTGGCAAACACTCCGACTTCAAGATCAAGAGGTTGTTATGCCTATAGGGCTCGGGAGACAAAAATATGAAAATATTATGAAATACCTATAAGCAGAACAAACAGGAAAATTTCAAACTACTTCCGAAGTATAATTTAAATCCTTGGGTATTAACAAATTTTATGGTTAGTAAACTAAGCTTTCAAACCTCTACTGCAACCAGCCAATTAATCCAATTAGGTATCACTACACAACAGCTCGCACCTTTAGTGCAAGACTATAACATCCAAAAAAAAGCATTTTTTTTTTTTTCAAAAAAGGTTACAATCAAATTTATTTATTTATTTATTATTAATGAAATCCTCAACGAATATTTAATCAAAATATTGCATTTCTATTATCAATTTCTGATTTTTCACAGTGATTTACAAACTAAATATGCGTTTTTCTCAAAACCACTATTTTTCGATGTAATAGTCTTGCGCTGAGGGTGCGAGTCTGCTATTATTTATGTATAAACACTAATATCAAACACATTCAATCACTTGGTATAACTATTCGTCTCTACTAATTTACTTTACGTCACTACGTGATTATCATACACCCGACACCACTCTACGCTATTTAGAAACCAAAATTACACTGCCACCAATAACTCATTATTTAACAATTAAATTACAAAAAAATACTGCCAAAAAAAAACACTACGTCAAAGCTCTAGCCACCACAATAAGTAAGCGTATTTAGTATTTATGCGTGCAGCTATATTAGCAGGTTATGAGGGCTCGCCTTGCAATACAACTGTTTTTAAGAACACTTCCGAGAGGCGGAGTCAGGCAAGGAAGCAATCTAAATTTTTCGCATTCTTACGATGTATTCAAAAAGTATAAAGTTATAATAATATACACTGGTAAATGTAGAAAACATAATGATTTACGTTGAAGAGTTTTTCAATGAAGTTTTAAAAGAAATAATGGGAAGAGTGCTTCAAAGAAAATTATAATGAGTTACTCACATGAAGAATGGAATACTTTGGCTCTCTCAAGGAGCTAAACGGAAATAATCTCGACGCATTTCAGAGGTTACATTTTCATCATTTGCTTGAATATTATGTTAATACTTGTGTTGCAATTTCATAGAATTTAGTTAAAAGATTTGAATTATACTATGCATATTATGGTAGAAGCATCATTCTCAAGCATCATCAGTAGGCCTAGCGATTTTTTGCATTCTATGACTACTCTATCAACATTCTATCAACAAAATGGTGGTTTCGTCGTCATTTTAACACAAATTAGAGTTGTCACAACGACTAGTCGTTTCGTTTGTATGTTTGGTAGGCGGGGCAATGTGACAGGTGACAGAATTTCTTTGTTAGAATAATGTGTCAACATGCTTACAAAATAGATTTAAGAGTAATTTTAAAATCTAAATAAAGACTTATTTAGGTGATTTCATTCTATTTGTTTCGATGGAATTGTAGATCAAAGTTCTACGAATCTATTTTTTCGAGTATTGCATACGTTCATAATAATTTATGCGAATAAATATAAAAATAGAAATTGATAGTTAAACATCACCACAAATATAGAAGTAATGTGTATCTATTTATTAATACGTAAAGCAAAAACTTTGAAAATTGCGCGGACGGAGGAGTATGAAATTAAGCACACAGGCCCCGTCCGCACTGCGATATTTCACCGCACGGTTTTTTTTCGCAATTCTGTAACACATTGAATCTTATGGGAGTGTTCGCACTTGCGGTAAATATTCGTGGGGGAAAAAATCTGAGATTTGTTGCAAATTGAACGCGATTATTAATTTCAATCACGGAATATATTCCGCAAGAATAAAATTCAAGCGGTGGGCCTTATTGTTTATATAGAGAAGGAGTGGCAAATGCTAATGTTTTTTTTTAAAGAATGTATAAAAAATAGATTGAATCAATAAAAAAACATAACAAACACTACTGTAATTATATGTATTTGATACTCACACATACTTCCACAGATTACTTAGATAATGAAACAAAATGTAAGACTAAAAGTAAAACTAGTATTTTAGTTAAGTGACGCATGACGCCTAGGCCATCTATGAATAATTTTGTCACAACAAAATCATTGTTTACCTGACAACCATTGACATTTAAAATATTGGAACGCAGATTTTTGATAGAATTTCTTTCGAGCTTTCAGAAATATTTTTTTAACATTCAAACGTATTTTTGTATGAATTACAAATTTGAAATCAATGTTCATAGTAAGTACTAAAGAACAACGTCTGTCGGGAAAGGTAGTTATAAATAAAAGAAGCAATCGGGTAAAACCTCCGAACCTCCTATGAAAAAATAAAAACAAAAGAAAAGGGAATCGAAAAACAAAAGAAGAATAAATGATGTGATTATTTGTTAATAAAAGAGACACAAATCAAGTGGGTAACAGACGTTTCCAAAAAAAAGTTAGATTAGATTCAAAACATTCATTTGGATAAATGAGATTATCTCACCGAATGAAAACTTCCCTCCAAAAGTGGAGCTAAACTAAATTAACCATCACCACTCCATTTCACGTATTTTTGGAGCGATTTATCGTTATTAGAAAGTAGGCTGTATTTCTTCACCACCCATCGGCTTATTTATGTTTATTGGAATAAGAATATGTAATGATAAACTGGTGTTTTTATAATTATTTCGTCTGTGATTTCTTTCGTGAGCTTGCCGTGATTGCCGGCGAAGAATAGCACCTCTGCTCTGATTGGTCTCCACCGGGCTGGCTTGTGGTGTGCGGGGTGCCTTAAAGGGAGAATGTATGTATGTATGTATGTATGATTTCTTTCGATTGTTTAGTAGGTTGTCTTATTGAATTATTCAGAAATACTCGTAAAAAATATAGATACATGAAGCTTAATAAGCAATCCACAGTATATTGTTGAAAGAAAAAAATGGTGTGTGTTTGGATAGAGACGAATGGAGGTGTGTGAAGTATGAATGTTATATCTTTGTGTCTTTGATTATCCCTCAAGGACACGGTGTGAAGATTCTCTATAGAGATATACTAGGTAGAATATTATTATTTTTTGGGAAAGATAGATTTTAAAATCTCTCAGATAATTCAAGAACCCTGAACTCTAAACCATAAAAATGAACTAAGTCTTAAAATCATGCAGAGCGGTTGGGGACAAAAAGAGCATACTCTAAGCTAAGGTGTTCCGTCAGTCAAGTAATTTAGTCGAAAAAAGCTTTAGCATTTGATTTTTCTCCAATCCAAATCCAAACTCCCTTTACGCCCCACAGGGGCATAGGGAGGCAACAAGAGCTCTCCATTGCGCTCGATCTTGCGCAACGTTTATGACTTCCTCCCGCACACCATGTCCAAATTCCTCAGCACTGCTTCGCAGGAGCGGAACAAAGTATGAGAGGGTCTTCCTCGTCTTCGGGACCCTGATGGGTGGAAGAACAGCGCTCTCCTCTGCCAAGTAAAATTCGACATCCTTAACGCATGTCCCAGCCAAGTCCATCTTCTCCCCATAATGGTCAAAGTGAGTTTCTAGTCAAGTTAAATAATTATGATTCAAAATCCTTAGAAAAAGAGTGACATTGAATTTTTTGTTAAATTTTGCATCTTACTTTCATTTTATTTTTGATATTTTAAAAGAATTTTATGAATCGAATAAAAATTTTATAAAAAAAAACTGTTAATGTCGATTAATGTTGTTTGGATTACATACTTTATCATAGTCTCTGTACATTAATTTAGAACTTAATTAAAACATTTTTAATGTCTTGTAAATGATCAAAAATATGGAGATGGGTATTTCTTTAGTCATGTTATTGTTACCAGAACTTGTACAAATTCTCATGATTCTGATTTTCTCTTTTTTATCATTATTCTTTTCTTCTCTTCAAGGTGTTGTTCTTCTCGTTTTCACCTGTCCAAGCGATCCGTGAAACATAAATCAAGACATCCTACGGCGGAGTAATAGACTTGTCAACCAGGGTCGTCCCTTTAAGATTATCATCTTTCGTCTTCGTCTGACCAGGGTGTGAGGGAGATGTGAGACGATAAGGGAAAACGATGATCAAGGGAGTTCGTTCGGGGGGAAAATGCCTTATTTAAGAAATTCACGATCGAAACGACAATATTCGATGAGAACGAAACGAGTATAACGTAAAAGCCCGAATGTATCGCGATATTGTTCGCCCATTTAATTTCTGTTAAAAAATCAACTCAGGCTACATTCGGGGTTTAGCGCATCTAAATATCTATGAGCTAATGTTTTCTCGTGTTAACTTCTCTTGCAAGTCAATTTTCATTAGGTTTCATTACTCGATACTCTAATATTGAAATGAAAGTAACCTGTAGGTGTTATTATTTCTTAAAATTGCATAAATGAAGACTCATCGGATTTCAAATTCTTTGAATCCTTTTACGTATATGTTTTTTTTTTAAATAACTTCATGCATGTTTCGGGCGGTTAAATTCGGGGTCGCGTTATATTCGGGCTAATACGGTAGTATAAGGTTGAAAGAAAATTCGTGATTGACCGAGTGCTGTGGTCCGTCCGACCTTCAAATTTAAATGATTTTTTTTTTCATAATATGCGGACATGACTGATCATCGCTATTGCACTGGTTGCCGTTCGATAAAAGCTCAGGGTATCTTCAAATGAACCTACTCCGTCTAGTATCTAAATTTAATTTATGTGGATACCTTTTTCAAAAGTCACTAGATATTAACACTAGTTTAATTGTTTTATTGCTATCTCGTTGAGAAAAATCATTCAAAGATACATACAAAGGGTAAAATACCGTTCAAATAAATTTGCCTATGGCCCGAATAAATATACAAATGAGTGTCTACAGTTTCATACCATAGGCATTATTCGTAATTAAGACTATCTTCGATGATTTTTTGACGTTGTCACTAGTTTTCCTCCCCTTCGATGTCTCTTCACCTTCATCTTATAATATAATTGAAAGTCGAGTTAGTGCGAACACTTATAACTCGGGATCGGCTGAACGGATATTTATCATTTTTTGGTTAATTGAATTCTTCTCCGCTCCGGATAACAGACTTAATGACTAATAAAATAATCGATAAATGGATATCAAATAATATAAAATATAATAAATAGGTATAATAAGTTAGTATGGAACGAATTTCCTTAGGTACAACAATCATCTGTGAAAATTCTGTAGAAACACAATTTTTATTTACTTGACAACCATTGGCATTAAAAATATTGGCACGCAGATTTTTTATGGATTTTTTTTCAAGCATTTTTCTGATTTGCTATATTATACCTAATTGCATTTTTTTATAAATCAAATCGCAGAAAGTGAATAAATCTGATTTTGAAATCAAATTGGCGATGACACAAACTGTCAGTTGTTTGATAGTTCGTGCGATTCACAGAATTTGTATGGAAAATATGTGGTCTCAAACAGATGCATTGGTCGGAATGACATTGGTTAAAAATCTTTTTTTTTTAATGAATCTGGGCCCACCCAAAGTGTACATAAATCGACATCTTTCACATAAAGCAAAGCTTGTGTTGTGAAAGTGGAAATGGTCAGCACCGGGATTCGAACCCACAAATTAAATATTCTAAGTAATAACCACAGGACAACGTCTATCGGGATTCGGGAATGATAGTAGTTCATAAACAAAACTGTGACATAATATTATAACATAGTACTTAAAAACTAATGCCGCCAGCAGGATTTATGTAAGCACCGAAAGAAAGTGCGAAAAGAGTTCGTAGAAATCTGATGTTATTTCGTCGGTAATATAAATGAGAAAATACACGTCCAAAAAGAAATTAAATTTCCAATTACACGGCTTAATTTGCAGTTTTGTTACCGTTAAGGAACCGAATGGAATGTTACGGTGGCACCGAATACACGTAGTTGTCTCTCATCGGGTCGCTTGAAAATCTTGGGAAATTAGCAGATACAAAACGACCGTCATTCGGAAATTACACTGAATGGGACCCCACACTGCGATGTTCGTACTTAAAGTAATAATAATAACGTGAAATACAGCATAACTATCTGATGAAAGGTGTCCGCGTTCACGGCTGCATATTTTTTTCCACACAAATTTTAACAAAATAACATCTTCTTGAAGGTTCTTTATCTTTATAATTTAATATATAAAACTGAATGTTTTGTGTGTGTGTGTACTCGATATATTCAAAGACCAGTGAACGTATTTCAATGAAACTCTGGTGATCTGTTCTACTAATGTTCGGGAAGTTTTAAATGAATTCAATACCACTCCTTGGAGGGTAGTTACAAATAGAAAAGTTAAAAATGTAACAAACATTGCATAAACCAGGAGTGAATTTTTTTTTTATTCTGAGTTAGGTCGAAGTTCGACGGACGGGTCAGCTAGTAATGTATAAAACAAACCCTTTTTATGCGACATTTTAATGGGCATCACGCGTGGATCACTGGAACGATTTAGCATTATTTTTGTTGTGTTTGTTATTGGCAAGAGAAGATAATTATGTATGAAAAAAAATCGATAAAGAAAGCTGCGCAGAAAGGCTAGTTTGAATTATATCAACAGCTAATTGCCCGCTAATAAGCGCTTACCCGCAAGCAAATACTGTTCTAAATTCAAACGATCGAATCGTTTTATCATTTTGGATGGATTTTTTTTTCGAAACGCTTTTGATGATCGAATATCAAAACGATCATCGCACTTATACTAAGAGTACAAAACGTAAGAATTTTTTTTTTATAATTAATTAGGCATTCCACCCATAGAGGGTGATTTGTGATGTAAGAAAAATTAAAGACCAATAATCGATTGTATAATGTAGGCGCCTAACCTTCAAGTGATTTTGAGAATAAATACTTAATTTAACCTCGTGGAATGTGATAAAGCTGTCACTACTAAAATAATAAAATAGACGAATCAGTGGGAATTTAAGTAATGAAAAAATAATTAATTTATTATTTTAACAAATCGAATGCAATATTCATAGTTAATACAGAACAAAGTCTGTCAGGTCAGCTAGTAAGACCACATAGAAAGTTACGCTTTTGAATTAAGGATAAAGATTTTTATTTCATCTTAATTTTTAGTTGTTAAGGGATAAAAGTTTTATTTTTTGACGTGATATATTATAATCTTTGATATTTTTTATAGTTTTATAGATTTTATTTTATTTATTTTTCTTATGCGCCAAATACCATACGAATATCTACATAATAATTCAGAAATGTTTGTGTGCTTTCTATCGTATATGTGAACATCACGCTCAAAATACAAATGCTACGTCAGATATGAATCTGCGCAGAGCGGTGCAATTTGCTTGAGAAGGTTCTTAAATACAATTTGCTCCATTAACTTTAATATATTTAGAGCTATTTAAAAAACTCTATTTTTTTAGGATCTTCATACAAATTTCTCAAAAAGACAGTAAGCCATCTTTTGGAAACAAAATTACTCATGGAAACGTTGAATGGAATCTTGGTATTACGGTATGAAAATGTAATAAAATAATTGTAGATTGATTTGTTATACATATAAATGTTATTCAAATCTTATTATTCTCAATAAATAAAGATTTAATGAAAAAATTTGCAAAATGATTCCTCCATTTTGAAGTTTGACAGATAGCTCAAATCACCCTCTATGGGTGAAGAGCCTAATTAATTATCACACATTAGGGAATCTAGCTAAGATTCAAACCACAAAGCTCTCTCTCTATATATGAAAACTTGCAAATTATGCCGGTAGGTTCGTATAATATTATGAGGTCAGTAAACAAAAATTGTAAAAGTGTCATTCTTCTTTTTCTGTGCTTATGTCAGTTATAGATGTCTGTTAAGCAATGGGAAGCTAGACTAGAACCTGTTTAATTACCTACCGATCAAGCCTGACAATCGGAATCAAAAACTATAAGCTAGTTTTATAATATAGTTGTTAAAGACCGCAACTTCTTAGCACTAAGCTCGCCCTACGTATGTTGATGTTGTGTTTTTAACATGAAAATTTTATTGAACTCACTCAATGTAGGTACAATAAAGTGTTACAAATAACACCTTTAGTTTGTGCAGTTAAAGTATTGGACCTGTTGGAATTCAATTATTATGATAAGTTCGATCGTTTTTGATTGATAAGTAAAAATGAGCTCACAAATAACAAAAACAAACAATGTCAATAAAGTCGGATTCGACCCCCTAGATTAAAATCTTTTCTGGGAGAGTTGTACTGCTCAATATTTTTGTTTACCAATTAATTAATTCACATGGTAAACACTAAATTATTTCACAATATTCTACAAAGGTACAAAAGTAAATTAGAATAGGGACACAAATAATAGTAGATAATATGAATTGGGTTAAAGTAGCAATAAACTGTTAAATGCATTGCTACAACAACTAAAAAAATAACCCTTTATATTCAGTTGTAATAGTGGATAGTTTTGTTCAAGGCCGCGGTTATGGTAGTAGCGGGCATTTTCTATCCCTAAAATTGTACTTGTGTTAGGTACAGCAGAAACATCCCAGTGCTATTACCCAGGGTGTAAAGATAATTCCCTATAATAAAAGCCAGCGTTGATAACACCATTAACCCAATACGTGAAGCAATTGAGAAAATTAAGGCGTTTGACAAACTGAAATAACCGGGGGACCTTATAACTTGTCTAGTTTCCACCTTTATGATTTTCAATATCTATTATATTGATTATTATGGTGTCCTTCACATAAATGTGTAAAAACTTATAAAGTAATGACGTAACCAACATAAAAACAGCGATATATCAACAACCAATGACCTACTAATGCTGTTCGATTTAAATGGTATGAACAAACCACTACGGGCTCACGACCGTCTTCTACTGTTGTTTCGAAGGCTGGCTTAGTGTGATCACTTTACGTTAACAACGTTCGCCATTGGGTGGTAATGTTCAAATTCCCCAATATTATGAGAAATTTCGAATTGTTAAACATGTGGAAAATTCTCTTGCCCCGGGCAGGATTCGAACTGCGTCCCTCGTCTAACCGTACCGAGATGGTAACCACTGGGCTAACTGCCCCGACGCTAATTCCTTCATAATACGTGTATATAACAAGCAGCTACAGATGTAAATGAGATATATCGTTAAGATCTAGTCCTGAAAAATGGACACAAGAATCTAGATAGAATTAGAACGTTAGAAAAACAGCATTCACTTTCAATGAGTTTGATTACTTATCAATTTTCAACAAAAGTCTCTCTATCTTTTTCCTTATGTCAGATGAAGTCATGAACTAATACCGTTCTGGCTTATGCTTCCCTGACAATATATTTCGAACCTTCCTAATACTGCATTGCCTGACCTAGCCTTGATCTGGTCGAGCCATCGCAGTGGAGCTTTTCCCCGTCCTTTTCTTCCATCGCTTTTGCCTACCGTTCCCAAGTTTTAAAGGATGCTGTCGTTCCGCCTAGCGATAGACCAAAAAATCGGAAAACATGTCCAATTCAAGTGACCAAGAGAGTCTCAATGACCCTAAACTAGCGCATCACAGACAATACAGTTCTTCTTGATAAATACCTATCTAAATCTGAACACAAATTGATAAGAGAGGAATTATATGGCCAACCGTCCAATCTAACTTTCTTTGTAGTAAGTATGTATAATAAGGATCGGGCGATAAGTTTGTTATGCACTACAATGCGCGTCGTAGACTTATTTGATTGGTGTTTGTGTCGTCATTATTACGCTTGGTGTAGTAGCACCACATTGTATTTAGTCACGGCAAGGGTATGCGAAATAAGGCTCCCATAGTATAAGAAGCAGGGATGATGAATAGTCCTGGTCGGGACATAGGGATTTAAGACACTGCGCATTGCGAATGTACATGCTAAGAGATTATATAAAACTTACTTCGAATCACCTGAGGAAGCTAGTGGGGATCGGAAAATCTTCTTCTTGCAGTGCCATGTCAGACAGGCGATCACTGTGGCATATCTTACATAGGTACCTGTACCTTTACCAGCGACAGGAGTTCTCGCTCTACCTCAGCATGACAAAGGGTTTCTGAATTTCAACCTGGTCGGTTCATTTAATAGCTTGAAAAATGAATTATGTAGGTATATGGTCGGTTATAATGTCAAGATCTTGCTTTAAAAAATTGAACAAAATATCGTAATGTTGTGTTAATTTTATGATTTTTTTGTTTATCTTAACCATACTTCGTTACTGCAACGATCAAACAATATGAAATTCTTGCAGGAAAAGTAATAATAATTCTCTACGACAAGAAAAAAGAAGCGGGATCGGGTAAATAGGGAACACCTCCAGGGAAATACACATTTTTGAAACGATTCTAACTGCCTCCATCAATCATGAAACACAACAAACATATAGGCTTAGAGGTTAAATCACATGACTTACATACCTTTATATCGCTGAGTTATTGCAAGCATGACAATTTGTATTTATATTCCAAAAACTTGAAACAGTGGTGTATATTTTCTCATAATATTATGAGTTTTAACTAATTTCTAAAAAAATGCGTATGGTTTCAAATTCATTATTTGCAATATCAAGTTTTGTCTATTTTTATATCTCACATAGAACAGACTTTCAGCCACGAGCGCGGTAAGAATTCTCTTATAAACAAAATTCATGCAGATATGTAACATTAAAAAATATGTTAGTAAAAGATAATTAAGAAAATACTCATAATAAATAACGGATATTATCTCGGATACATAAGGTTTGTACTCAATCCAAACGAAATCTAATAAATAAACCTCATCGGATATATTGGGTACATCAGCTGTTTGAATCTCTTCGACATGGTTGCAATGGAAATAGCATGTACTACATAGCACGTCACTTTATTTCCTGTTCTAACTTCCAGTATCTCTATATACTACCAATACCCAGAATGAGAACATAGGAAATCTATAGATGTTCAGAAAACGAGAAATCCCAGAGCTATCCCTATTCCCGCTCATCTTGGTTCCAAAAACAACCGAGACTATTTGAAAAATCACTTATCTTCCACTACTTCTAAGTTTGCGATTCCATTACAGTGGAGCTTGTTTTATTGGCGTTATTCGGTCAGAACAGAGAAGAGTCTTCTAGATATTTTTTTATTTGAAACTAGCATTCCCGTAATCCGTCGTCCTGTTTTGATATACTTACCTAATGAATATTGATTTGGATTCAAATCTATACGTGAAGAAAAAATTTTGTGGGCATTTTTACGAAAATTGCGCGGATATATATATTTTTTAAATTATGCATAAAAGATAGATTATCAATAAAAAAAATATTACGCACACTACTGTAATAATAATAGGTAGGTATATTTCTCAGGTAAAAAAAATGGTACAAAATTTTAGGTAATACCGCATATCATTTTAAACACATAAAAAAATAATATATATATTTTTTTTCTTGATTACCAACTTTCCGTCCGGTTTCGGACGATTTGAGCCCCAATTCACAATAATAGATATATAACATGACATGAATGTAAACTATGCTATGTGTGTAGGTACATATTACATACTCACAAACACTTCAATGTATTTGTTATTATTTGACACAGAATTTTAGTTCTGTTTATCTGTTGTCAAATTGAGAATAGATTAGTATATTTTTAATTAAATAACCATAGAAAAACTTTGAACATGACATTGACATTTCAAATTTGACGTAGGTATTCCTGTCATTGTTTTTGAAAGAAAGAGCACGCTCAGTGGAAATAAACAATGGAACTTTTATAATGTTCAAACTTATAATCTAAATTAGTTAATGACAAATTTTGAGCACTGGTCGACCACTTAACCAATAAAGTTCCGAACGATGCATCTGTTTTAAACGATGACTATTAACATTAGACAGATGTCAAACGCAAATTTGAATGAAAAAATAATTATATCGTCGTAAGTCCTAAAAATGCGTTTAGTTTTTTTTTTAATATTACCTATAATGTAAGCGCAACTATCTTGTTATTCGTTCATTAGAATTGCCTCCTGATAATATAGCGAGCAAAACAAAAAAGAATGAGCGATATTGATCGTGTGATTCAGGCGTGATAAATGACCAAGGTAAATAGGACACTGTTTCTATATAACATAGACATGACTGACATGAGGATGCATTTGGGCTTATTCTAGTTTAGAATTTACACAGAACGAGATGTTACTTCTTAAAAAGGGCATTTCAAAAATATGTAAAAAATTGATAACCTACTCAAAAATTATCTGCTATTTGGTTTTAAAAAAATAACGTGAAAATAGTATGACGCTTTTTATGCCAAAACAATAGTTGTAAAATGACATCGCATATTAAAAATTTGGAGCTATAATACTCAACCACCCTTTGTGAAACTGTTTTATACGAATGATTTCCTGAAAACAAAAATGCGATATTTTACGGCCTCACTGTGCTTCCCAAACAATATCGACACCGACGCTCTATATTGTCACAAAACACGTGAGGTTTTTTATCACGGATTTCAAAGTTTCACGAAACTTTTTGAAACATCTGCAACAGTTTGAGAAAGTTTGTTTTGCAATATATCAGCAAAAATGCAACACTTTGGTGATTGTAGAAACTAAAAAAATTCACATATATCACAAAATTGTTTTATTTTTTGTTGTTTCTTGTGGAAACTTCAACAATATATCTTTTTAAAACAAACTGATAATTTAATAAAGCTCAATTGGTACCATAAATTTTTAGTATAAAAAAGTGTTCATCATTTAATAATAATAAATAACATTATTCTATATATAGGTGTCAGTATAGCCAGCGGAACTTAATGCTTGAAGCATTCTCTACCAGTCATCCGGTCTGTTCCAATCTGAAACAGGATTCCAACCCCGAATAGAACCTCGAATACCCCGAAGTGAAAAAAACACATTAAAAATTTCCGACTCGACCGGGAATCGAACCCGGGACCCCTTGATTGAAAAATTATACATAGGTGTCAGTATAAACCGTCGTCCCAATTCTATATGGAGACAAGTCAAAAATTATCAAATTTGAGTTTTTGATACAAATCGATTACAAATGATGGTCTGCTTCTATTTCTTTAGAGAGATAAGTCAAATTTGTCCTAAATATTTTTTTATAAAAGATGTCTTTTCATGGAATTATTTAAAAAAAATTGAACATTCAGTTCAATAAGAAGACAACTCAAATGTCTCACTTAAGAACTGTCAATGATTAACTTTCATTCTAGTTCTATAGGCAGACATCTTAGATGTCCGCCTATAGAACCGCCAACAACTGAAAAGATCTAGTTCTATAGAGAGACAACTCAAAAGTATTCTTGAAAATAACCATTCTATCAATAATAAAATCATGAATCTTAATTTTAAACTTAATAAAAGACTTGACAAAACAGTACTTGATACATTTCTAAATTCATAAACTCTTAGATTGCAATTTTTGACACTTACTATATAGTAGTTTCAATCCATAATTACAACTTTTTTAATATGAAACGCCGTATCTAGTAATTTATATCTATGATATTAAACAACATATTAAGGTCTCTTGTATAGGTTTAGTTGATAAATCAAAAGTAATATTGATTATATTCTTCATTATTTCATGTTTTACAATCCCCAATTTTCTGTTAAAAAAAACGTAGATCCACCTATTACAGTGAATATTAAGATTCCAGATTACAGTAAATATTAATGACTGGTTGACTCCTCTGCAAGATTAAGATATTTTTGGATATTTATTTTATTAGGTACATGAAAAACTTATACATATTGGTATTTGAAAATTAGCACAAGATATTGATTATCGGAGAAAATTGTATTGGATACTATAAGTAAATAAAATTTATCGAATGTATAATGTCATCATCATCAATTTGCCGTGGGGTTGTCGGCTAAGAATAGCACCTTTCTCTTTTTGCTGGTTTTTCGAGCATCCTGTAAGAGGTAGGAAATCGAAAAATCAGATCGAGACCGTGGGGTTGACCACCTCACGTCCTTAGAACAATCGGTCAGAAAAGGCAACAGAATTAAGCCTCGGACGCCTTGACCCCATCAGGTGGGCCTTTGTTGACCACGGCTTGATTTAGGAACAAGAGCTTAAAAATCGGGACTCTGAATGTCCGCACTCTGAGGGCGGGCGGGGAGCTTGGTGTTGCCAAGTTGGCGGGAGATTATGGCCTAGATATCCTGAGACTGAGTGAGGCACGCATCCCAGGCTCGGGGCAGAGTGATGCTGGCAATTATGTCATGCTTCACTCTGGCCACCGGACTGCACGGATGCGTGGCGTTGCTCTACTTTTAAGTAAATTGCCTTCTCTCGCCTTCTTGGCTGGGAACCTGTTTCTGACCGCCTGATGAGTGCGTCCTTTAAGATGAGTGGCGAAACTTTGACGGTCCTTCCATGCTATGCTCCCACTGAGGATGGGGACGCGGCTGCTAAGGACTGTTTCTATGGCAGTCTGGATGTAGTTGTGTCCCATGTTCCGAGGCGCCATCGCCTAATAGTTCTGGGGGACTTTAATGCCAAGGTTGACAACGATCCCCAGAATGGACCAGGCGTCATGGGAAAGCATTGCTTAGTAGTGATGAACGATAACGGAAGCCGTCTCATTGGTTTCGCCATGCTCCATGGACTCTTAATAGGGGGAACTCTCTTCCCCACAAGGATATCCATAAATACACCTGGACCTCGCCCGACAGAAGAACGAAAAGCCAGATAGACCATCTCCTGGTAAGGACTAGCAACCAAACTGACCTGCGGTATGTCCGCACCTACCGGGGAGCAGACATGGACACGGATCACGAACTCCTTGTGGGCTCGTTCTGATTCAAATTTCACAATTTACAGCTAAGATCGTCTGCTCCTCGCCCACTGGACATACGCAGGTTAGAGAGTGCTCAGTGTCGTCATACGTGCGAGGCTGAGATACGCACAAGGTTTGCCCCCTTCCAGGATCCACCCAGAGCTGCTCCAATTGAGTCAGCCTGGACTAGGTTTCGCGACGCGGTTATGGAATCCGCACGTTCTTCTGTCGGCTATAAGAATAAAAAGAGGCCAATATGGATGTCCGATGGGTCCTGAAGTCTTATCGAAGATCACCAGAAGGCTAAGACACTCTGTACGAACAGATAAAAGAAGACATCTAGATTCTCAGATACGGCGAGCACAGTCTGCTGCACTCGGAAATGACTCAAGGACACTCTTCGAAATCACTCGAGAGGTCGGGAGAAGAGGTAAAAAAAAACCTGTGAAATCAATACGAAACTCTCGTGGAACCACTGTCACTGCCCCCGAACTGATTAAAGGGAGATGGAGGGAGTACCAACATCTTCTAGATATATTTAAAATGGCGTGTGAAGAGGAGAGGTGTCCAAAAGATTGGCGGAATGGATACATCGTCGCAATATTTAAAAAGGGGGACCCCCTTGAATGCGGAAACTACCGTGGAATCACTCTACTGAGTGTTCCCGGTAAGGTATTATCTTAGATATTACTACATCGCATTCAGGGACCTGTCATGGTTGTCCTGAGATAGCAACAATGCGGCTTTGTACCTGGCAAGTCCTGCACGGACCCAATTTTCTGTGCCAGGTGCATCTTTCAGCGGTGTGAAGAGTTTAACTCTCAAGTCGCTTGTTGCTTCATAGATTTTGAAAAGGCCTTCGACAGCCCACATAGACCATAGCTCTGTACGGTATACCTCCGAAGATAGTTAAAATGGTGCAGTCCCTGTATGAAGACTCCGAGTGTAGCGTCAAAACGCCAGGTGGTCCTACTGAAGCTTTCAGGATCACCACGGGAGTCAGACAGGGCTGCGTACTGGCTCCATTTATATTTATTATTGTTATGGACTTCCTCTTGAGAAAGTCCATGCAAGGAGCAAGAGGTATACCGATAACACAGAGAGATGGTCTAATGGGCGAACTGTGCGATCTGGAGTACGCGGACGACCTAGCGTTGTTCAGTACGACATTGGAGGAATTACAGCGCAGTGTTTCAAGACTCTGCGACGAAACAGCACGCCTTGGTCTTCGAGTCAACGCCAGTAAGATGGAGCTCATGACGAATAATGCTTGCCCCGATAAACAGCTACCGATAACCATCGACGGTCACCAGGTCTCCCGGGTGGACAAATTTAAATACCTGGGAGCAACCATTACCACCTCTGGTGAGCTCGGGGCTGAGCTCCCGATACGTATCGGAATGGCAAGTGGCGTCTTTAAAAACATGACCAAGATTTGGAAAGCGTCGGCGTTTAGTGTCGAGACGAAATGTAAACTGTTTGTGCGTGTGTGTTCCCCATTATCTTGGCAACACACACGCATCAAACAGTTGGGTGTGAGTCCTGGCACCTGACCAAATCCCAGGCACAAAAGTCTCAGCCTTTGAAAGGTTCCTAAGGAGAATTCTGCACGTAAGATGGTACCACCGCATCACAAACGACGCTATACGCCGGCGCACCCAGCTTGAGCCCATCACCTCTACACTTGTGGGGAGGAGATATACTTGGCTGGGACATGTGTTAAGGATGCCGAATGACAGTTGGCCGAGAATAGCGCTGTTCTTCCTCCCATCAGGGTCCCGAAGACGAGGAAGACCCTCTCACACTGTGTTCCGCTCCTTCGAAGCAGAGCTGAGGGACATCGTGTGGGAGGAGGTCATAAACATTGCGCAGGATCGAGCGCAATGGAGAGCTCTTGTTGCCTCCCTATGCCCTTGAGTGGGGTGTAAAAGAGTGTTGTTGTTGTTTGTTATATTATGTCAACAATTTAAGGTTATATTTTTTCAAAGAATTGCTTAAAACTCACTAATCTGCGATTCTGGGACTCTTGAGCTCTTAATACTTTCCACCATCATCTTAATTTGGCGAATTCTCGTATCCATTTTAAGATTATTAACCTTTCTCCGCAATATAAAACTTCTTAAATTAAATTTTCGACCGTTAAAAAAATCCAACCCACTGTTATGAACACAGAATTCGTACTAATAATCACTACTAATTCACAAAAAGTTCAATTTTATATAGAGACAAATCAAATGTCTCCGTATAGAATTAGAAAAATTTCCGGGTGACAGATTTTCGTTAAAATTAAGTCGAAATACCTTTGTATTTTTAAATATTTAGATATTTATAAAACATTTTAATAATCTAAATTTATGTTTTTTATAAAAATAACAATATTTCTCGCAACATGGCAAGATAATGTACAAAATTTATTTATTTTCTTTAAAGATATCAAAGAAATACTTTGTTCAAAATCTTCAAATGCGTTTTACTCAAAATGGACTTTTTCGACTTGTCTCCGTATAGTATTGGGGCGTCGAAACGCTGGAGGCAATAGCTTTGGGCATTTTTTCCAGTCAATTGGTCCCGTTCAATCTGAGACTGAGGCAATCTCCGGGAAGATATATCGAGGGAAAAAAATAAATACTAACTGTTTTTGTCATAAAATTCACTTTTAATAATAAACATTTTCTTCTTTTAATATTTTTGATGCAACTGGCACTTGCTAGTATAATAATTTATTCCATTAATTATATTATTATCGAACCAATACAGCATGTGAATTTTATAAAACAGATTCAATTATTATTTTGCAATAATCCCAGCCTTTCCCGGGCCTACAGCACATCCCCCCATCCCCTCATCATCAGACAATTTAATTATCACGCTTTATTAAATTTATCAGAAAACCATTTCGTTATAAAACATAAAACCTTTTCCCACACGCCCTACACCCCGACTGATTAAGTTTCCAATATGTTATCATCCCCTTCGCCCAAATATTAAACCTAATAATTTTATTAAATTAATATTTTTTTTCGTTCCGTTTTTTTTTTGATAAATTTATATTTTCACAACATAATCCTCTGTCTGCTTTTAATGACTTTAATTAAATTATGGTCGCTCGTCATACAATGGAATAAAGATATTCTTAGCAATATGAAAATCATAGACAATGAACAAACATCCTTTAACTAAACTCGGTAAACGTTCACTTACATCTTTACCCTAAGATTTTTCCTTTCTTTTTTAAAATCTTGCAATATTTTTGTGTCTATTTTGAAATTCCCTATGGCCATGAGCAGGTGCTAGATTTCAACTCAGTCTAAAACTGCTTTTAAGGCATTTCTGAACCTTGCTCAATAATGCATAAAATGTTCGTACCCGAAAGTTCACCTTATTGACCAATTGTTGCAAATATTTATTAAAACGATAAAAATCAAACCCCTAGGTAAACAACCCAGTCTCAGATTTATTATGTCACGTTTATTTCTGTTGGAAACGGTCGCTTGGGGGATGGACAAAGTTGGTTTCCTATACTCTCAAATTCCACATCCACCTCCTTCACAAGTTTCCTCAAGATAAGGCTCTCCGAGTCGGCCTGCAAATGAATACTCCGTCCCAGATTGCTTTCGAGATAGCAACTTGAATATTATTACTTTATAGCTTGTTGTATAGTGGCCATAATATACTACTATTTATGGAGGAAATAATATTTACTTCGGTTCACCATATGGATGAAATCGATAAGGATTTTATCAGACAGTGAATAGAAAAATCTCAAATAAAGTACATTACTTCCTAAATTTCAATTTTTAAACTTCAGTTCTCTTATATATTCCAAAAATTGAAGACGTGAAGATATTCAGTTGATTTCAGAGTCTTCTGTTGAAATCACTCGATATATTAAAAACAAATTTCAAAGATCTAACATACCAAAATAATTGATATGAATTAATCCAAAACAAAACTACTATTGTGTCAGTTGTGTTCTGGCGCCATCAGAAGCATAAGCTGTCGGTCCTTTTTAATGTATTTAATATGGTTAGAGACACATTGTCACAAAGCGTTATGTTATTGTTAACTGACCTAAGCATATTCTGAATTTCAGAGTTTTTAAATATTTTTTCCGAATGTGTCCTTATTCGTTTACAGGATCCTTGAAGAAAAACGCCATTAATTAAAGTAATAAAAAAAAAATGAAAAATAAAAAAATATGCTTACAATTGATTGGTTAGAGAATTTCAATAAAAATCAGACGATCTTACACTGCGTTCGATGTGTTAAGGTTCCTTTGAAATTTTTACCATGAAAGAAACTTATTTTGATTAAAATGACAATTAAAGTTAATTTATACTTTTTTTTTTGTTTTCGCTTTGTCTTAAGCAAGGAAAGTTAGCTTGTTGAGTCTAAGAGAAGAAAAACAGGACCAAAATTTAAAAAAAAATGTTCTCTTGGTAAAACAATGAGTAGAATAACAGCTGAGAAACAGTATAAGAAAGCAAATAATTTGACTAGAAAGATGAATGCCACGTGTACGTGTATATAGAAACAAATTAAACTCACAGTGGCGTCACTTTGAAATTTTTGCATATAATAACCATAAGTGTATTTTTGTTTATAAACTCAGTATTTGATCACCTATAGCGGACGTTGCAAATGTTAAGTGATCGTACCAACTTAAAATGAAAAAAAAAATATATTTAAAGTCGAACAAAATCGGTGTACCTAATATTAGCATCTAACAGTTTATTTTAGCCTATTATATATTTTTGTTGAATCTTGCCCAAAAAACCGGCACAGTAAGGTAAAACAGTTTTTTTTATAAACTTTTAGAAAATGAATATCCTATTATAAAAAAAAATATTTCCACCATATTCTTTTAAGAAGGACCGTAAGACCGTTAGAACATCGAACGAACATAGAGCCGAAGCTAGAAGAAGAGTAGGTATACTTTCTTTAATCGTTGATATTGGACACCATGGAAACAACAAGAGCAAGAACGTCCTAATCTATTGGCGATGACAGATTACGTGCGTTTTAATATCAACGATCAACAAAAATAAATCTATTTTCCAGCTCTGGCTCTATATTCTTTTGGTATAAACGCACCCTTAAAAAACACAAAGTACTTAGTTGTTGTGCCTCATATAATAAAGTTTATGAAATCAAATTGGGTTTGATAAAAACTGTCAGTTATTATATTTTAATACAAAGACCTAAATATAGGTACATCATCTTTAACAAAAAATTTATACTTAACTATCAATTTTTTTTTCACAACACAAGCTTTGTGAAAGATGTCGAAAGTATATTTGAGTTCACGTTGATTTTTATTAAAAAAAAATCATATTTAAATGACTCATAGAGCCGGTAACAAATAAATAAATAAATTATATCTGTTGGGAAAGCTATTTATTAAAAAGAGTTTTCTTTTCATTAATTTTAAACAAAATCTGGAAAAATTATTTTTTTGTCGGTTTGGTTCCGCCACTGGAATTCGTGTTATGTCCATCAGTCGACTAAGAAAAGCAAATAAAGCACTGGATTCTTCAGTCTGGAGACACGAAAACTGTACATATAAGTAGGTGCTTGTTCAAACATACCAAGACACGGCCTGGCGCGGGTGTATGAGCGAGATATTCGTCGAAGTATAGGGTAGTGATGATAAAGAAACTTCTTCGAGTTACCAAGATTGGAAAACTTACAAAGACGCTAACTATAAATTAGCTTCACGCTACATATCTTTTTGATATTATTATACACTACGGATTTACATACCTACTTGTCTTGTTTATTCCCTTTACATACCCTCAAAGTGATGACGAAGGTTATTTATTTACTTTTTACTCACATAACGGCCGAGAAAATTGGACCATTATTTTAGATTTTTTATTTTAATTCCCGTGCCTGTTTATTCTGCTAGATTTATGATTTCAGCATTATCGACCTCGACAACCTATTTGTCAAAAGAACAACTTGTGAACAAGAAATCTCAGTGCAGTTCTCGATCGGTTATTTGTGTTATTTCACAGGAAGTTGAAAGTTATTTGATAGATTGGCTAGTAGAATCTGACCAAAAATTAGGTAAGCTACTCAAAGCTTGCGTCGACATCTAGGATCAAATCGACGACCTCCAATACGAAACAATAGAAAAGCCGGCGTCAAAATCTATAGGCTACCAACCTTTTCAAAAATGTTGTTTCCACCAATTTTATTTTTCACATTCGATTTAATTTGTTTACCAAGTCCTTCTAAAGGTCAAAAATATCAAATTAAGTCAGACGGGAAAAACATACCTTTATATTCACCAATTTGTCAATTATATTTTAGGGCTGAAACTAGTGAAAATATTTATATTTATGCCAAATTTAACATTTTGAAATATTTTGCCTTCACTTGTGCTATTGACATATCATAGAGTAATTATTAATTAATTAATAAGTATTATTACAGTTCTATTCTGAATGTCAATTTGTCGTGTTTCAAACTCACTAACTCTCGTAAATTTTTAAGTTAACAACCTCATTTCGTTACCAATGAAAAATAACAGTTGAAGAACTAATAAGCAAACAAACTTAAAATAACTACACTGATATTTTTAACGCAATAATCATATTATTTACACAGATTTCTTCTGCAAAGGGGTTAAAAATCATGTCTTTTTTTAGTGCTTCAATAACTATTTCTTTAACGGACATACAGAGAGAAGGAATTTTCAACTCCATTCCTCACACTGCTTTCCTCTCCGAATCTAAGTTGGCTTTTAAGGTTTTATTACATAATGTCAACAGTTGTTAGTATGATTGAGCTAGGTACATATAGTTAGAAAAAATATTAGTCATTTCTGAATTTGAAGAGTTCATTATTTGTGTCTATATTTTATTTTTTCTCGTCAAGAAAGCCGTATATTTCCTTCAAATTTATCTCATTTTCAAGCCAGATAGTCTAATTATGTAAGAAAATGAATTTAATTTACAATTTCGAAAGGAATAATAATATTTTATTAGCTATTATTTATGGAACAAAAAATATTTTATTAAAGGTCATAAATATTACGCAATATCAATCGCAATGGAGTGCTCTCGTTGCCTCCTCATGCCCCTGAGTGGGGTGTAAAGAGATGATGAAAGTCCTGATTTTTTGATTGATTGTTGTATTTGTTCTTTAACTCTTAAATTAAGTTATTGAGGTAGACTTTTTTTGTTTTTTTTAATTTCACTTTTTTTTTCTTCTTCAGCCCTCTCTGGTCCACTGCTGGACTTAAGCCTCTTCGATTTTCTTCCACTCTTCCCTGTCATTTGCCAGTCTCATCCACTGTCTTCCACCCACAGCTGCAATGTCATCGGCCCATCTCTTCTGAGGCCTGCCGACACCTCTCCGATTCTCCCATGGTCTCCATTTTAGCACTCTTTGAGTCCATCTGTCATCGTTCTGTCTTGCCACATGACCCGCCCATTGCCACTTAAGGCTAATTAATTTTAATTTCACGATCATTATTAATTCTTAAGTTTTTTATACATAACTAAGGGTGTATATCTTTCCCAAACCATGATGCCATTCGACCCCTGCCAAAGAAGCGTCACAGTAGGTTCCCAAGGTTCCCTAGCTCTGGCTACGGGGGATGGAAAGCGCTCCATGAATGATTTTAGGAATGTCACAATGGACCTATTTTAGGTAGCAGTGACACAAGAGACATGGTTCCTTGATTTTATTTCTATAGAAATTGGTGTAAACATAATATTTTTATACACCCCCAAGTTAGGTTAATACCTTTAGCCCCGCACCGTTGTTAAACGATGGTAGGTTTAACATCGAAAGAAATCAATATACTTTTGCGTTGTTATTGAAAAAAAACCTCTTAAAAGTGGTAGCAGATATACAAATTTATAGAAAATAATAAAACCTTTTAAAAACTGTCACCACAATACATATTTGTTAGTAATGTCAAAACACTCGATGTTGATATCCACGGTCTGTATCGTATTTAACGTAGCATGCTGTGTTAAACAATTTATTTTACTAACCACTACAAATTAAACCAGTTTCAATAACTATGTCGTATGAATAATACTGTCAAACCACATCACTAATAGGCTTTAAAGTTCACACAGACAGAAACTTTGTTTTAGATTTTTTGAATCGTCAAATCTAGCTGTTTTCTTTGTTACTTAACTCCTCCTTTATTACTGGACGGATTTCGATGAAAAAATTTGGAGATGTCGAGGGTTACCCAAGGATGGTTTAGATGAAAACAGGGGCTTTCTAGATACCATATTTCCGTTTTAATTAATGTTTTTAGTTTTTGCGTTTTTTGCTCCCATTTCAACTTTTATGTCAAAACGCCTGCGAATAAAACAACTACGTTCGTAAAAAGGGTGATTTTATTTTTAAAGAGCGTACATAAGACCTAAGAATCGTTTGTGTTTTTTTTTAAAACGTCATAAAATTGCCGTTCGTTTTTTATATTGAGAGAAAGATATAGGTAGGTATGTACAAGAAACGGGCATCGCGTACAGTACGTACGGTTGGCTATTTAGTTAGATAAGTACCTAATACATCGATGCGCGTTGCATTGGAACTATAGAAGAAATATTTTTTTTTAAAATGGGTAAACAATTATTGTGCAGATCTAAGATTTTCTCAATTAAGTTTTGATAAATTCGATATATTTAACGAGTTTTTTTTTTTAAATATGAATTCTATTTTAGATTCGAGAAAATTTTGGAAATGTAGGTATTTATTTTAACTTGAAATACATATTTATTAGGTATGTTGTACAAATATTTTGTAAATTTACAGAGATTTTGTTAGGTCATAATTTTTATTTTTTTTTATTTATTAATTCCACGCAACAAGGTTGCTTTATTAACAAAACATATTAGGTACCTTTTCAAAGATGGCGTTTGTGTCGGAAAAAATCCGTTCCACACTAGCTTTAATATTATATCTTATATTATTTGCTATGCATTTTCCGATTTTTAATAATCATTCTGTTATCCGGAGAGGAATCCAATAAACTAAGCATCATAAAAATCTGTTTAGCCGATCTCGAGTTATAAGTATTCGCACTAACCCGACTTTCTTTTATATTATAGATTGTATAACAGTATAGTGATCAATATTTTAAGAATGTTATGTTGATGCATACCCAAATGTTGAATTCAATTAATTCTGATTTCTGAACGACCATTCCTTTCTTATATAATACAATAAATTTGTAATATTCAAACAGGACATTGCTACTAAGTAAGCAATCGATGTCTGAGCTGTGTTGTTTTTACACTAAATTAAAAAAAAGTAAATATTAGATACTGCAAGAAATTATGTTTTTTTTATAATTCTCATCTGCATTGTTAATACGAGTATGTATGCTGAAACGGGTACATAGTTCCAGCAAATAGATTCAAGGCCAAGTTCATTTCATGAAGGCGAAATTTAATATTAATATTCCAATGAAACTTATTTTAGTACAAATTTATAGAAAAAGTTTAGCAGGACTATCTGTTGAATACTCAATAAACTTAATGCAATTTAGCTAATAAATAAAAAATAATCATGGGTTCAGAGGAGGGACGAAGTTCGACGGGACAGCTCGTATATTATAAAAATGGAGTGCTTCTTTCCGTTGCCATCGCATCACGCCTAAACGGTTGGAGAAGAATCTTTAAAAAAAAATTAAGAAATTGCGTGAAAAATGAGATAATTAAAGAATACTCAAAGTAGGTAACCCTAGTTCTTTTATAATATACTTTTTTCCAATTTTGAAATTAAATTCGCGTTTGACAGGAACTGTAAGTTGTTTGATAGTTGCGATTGACCAAATTTCGATGAAAAGTATATGGTTTGTAACAGACACGTCGATCTAAATTACATTGGTTGAAATGTAAAGATCTTATCCTTACACAAATTCAAATTCAGTATTCATACTTAGGAACACAGAAAAATGTCTGTCCAGAAAGCTGGTGATGAGATAATTCTATCATTTTTCACGAGGGTAATGAACTGTTATCTGGTATATTCATTGTAGAACATATTCGCCGGTCCAACTGTTTCCCATTGATGAAATAGCTTAAACTACGTCACATTGAACATTTTTAGTGGTCACTCGAATTGAAAATAATTAATACCTACACAGAAAAGACGACTTTAAGAATGTAAAAAATACAACTTCATACTCAGCTGTCTTTGAAATTTTTTGTCAATTTTTTGTCGCCACGGTTACCACATAGGCAATGTCCCACACTGACACATTCACCGCTGCTTATAGCAGATCCTATGTAGGCGATGACAGATTTGAGCGCTCCAGAGTTCTTGTTCTATCTCTTTGTTGTTTTCTTGGTGCCCATATCAATGATACAGAAAAGATACTGGATTTCCAGCTCTGGCTCTACAATGGTTCGTTTGGTGTAAAAGCACCCTTAGAATTACATTCTTCGTACGTTCGACTTCATTAGGTTATAAAGATAAAACTTCACATTAAGTTACAACAGAAATATCCATATATGTAACAATATTATTATTATTATATTATTATTATTATTTTAATAATAATAATATGTAACAATAATAATATATCACATCAGTATTAGAGTTGTCTATTATGTAATTTATAGGGATGAGACATAAATATACATTATTGTGAGGGTAATGATGTAAATGTGGAGAGATAAGGGAAGTATTTCGTGAATGATACATTGTTTTGTCTACTTATACTCATGATAATGATGTGTATTGTGTGTGAAGGGGTGTAATATTGACAGGAAGACTGTTTCATACAGACTTGAAGTTTTAGTTCAAAGGATCTTTAAATAGTCGAGACTTTTGAACATGAATTTACAGATATTTTAATTAACTAATAATTATCGACAGATAGATGGTGTTTAATACACTTAGACTTAATGTCTTTAACTGGATAAACATTAATCTATTAAAAACATATAAAATGAACCGTTTTTATAAGAACAGGAATCTTATAAATCATTCTCATACATACGGTAGCCATATTGAGCGTTTAGTGATGGTTACCGAATAGTATTGTCGCTTAAAACAGCTATGTATAGGTGTAAATCCTGGCACCTCACCAAAGCCCAGGCATAAAAAGTCTCCGCTTTCGAAACGAAGTGCCTCGGGAAAATTGTCGTTAAAAGATGGTACCACTGCATCACGTACGATGATATACTATATTATTATGGGGAGGAGATGGACTTGGCTGGGACATGTGTTTAGTATACCGAATGACAGTTGGCCGAGATAAGCGCCGTTCTTCTTCCTATTAGATTCCCGAAGACGAAAAAACCCTCTCATACTGTATTCCGCTCCTTCAGAGCAGAGTTGAGGGGTTTGGACACGGTGCGTAATCTCTTACGCCTGCCAATCTGACACCGAGCATCGCAGTGAGTTGAGCTGGGCCAGTATGTGGAGGGGAAAGACCATATTGTGTACAAAATCCAGGGTTGCCAAATCGCACAAGATAGCGATCTGCCTGCCCTTGGTAAACAGGGAAACTAAACTAAAACTACGGAAAACCCTTGTATGATTAAATCAATAACTTTCACAAATAAAAGCTATACCTACTCAATTATCAAAAGCTACATAAAATATACGAGTAGATTGGTGAAAACACAAATACAACTTTAATATACAGCTTTGTTTATTTATTCAATCGATTACTAGTTACCTACCCCCACGATGCCTTGTATTTTATCATAATTTTATTTAAATTAACAAATGAATTAAGTAACGCACTTTTCTATACAAAGGTGTCAGTATAGCCGGCAACTTATTGCCTGAGGCAATTTTTTCCAGTCAACCGGTCCCGTCCAATCTGAGACAGGCCAACCCCGGGTAGAAATTTCAAGTGAAAAAACACTTAGAAAAACTTTGAACCAACCGGGAATCGAACCCGGGATCTCGTGATGGTGAGGTCATAATTTTATTTACTTACTATTAAGTGTGTGGTCGTCTACATAAAACTAATATTTTTCACACATACATATTCATCTGTAAATAGATAGTTTCTTTGAGGTTGTTACATATAAGTGTTGCTACGGGAAGACTTGTCAAATTGTCCGGAAAAAATGTAACCCTTTAAGGGACGGTAATTAAATAACTTATTGGACAATGAAACAATAATAATAATTGTCCCTTTTCTTTACCTTTCGTCTGAAAGATTTTGCTGCCTATCTGAATTTTATATTCTTTTTTAGATGTCTTAATTACTTACTGTAACACATTTAGGTAGGTATACAAAAATATCATAATAATCTGATTTCTAATCTACCTACTTACTTCAGAAGAATAATAAGTCTAGAGTAGTAGATGAAAGCCTATAATATGAAGTATATATTAAAATCAACCCCCACATTCGATAAACTCACAATTATGTGCTGTTAGCAATAATAATTATTATGATTACCGCTTAAATTGTATTCAGGGATATAACAGAAGCAATTAATTCAGCCAAATATATATACCTACTCGTACAATCCATATGATTGGGGATAATTTTTAGTTTTCTGATTCAATTCCGAATGACAGTTGGCCGAGGAGAGCGCTGTTTTTCCTCCCATCAGGGTCTCGAAGACGTGGAAGACCCTCTCATACCGTGTTCCGTTCCTTCGAGGCAGAGCTGAGGGAAATGGACTTGGTGTGGGGGGAGGTCATAAGCATTGCGCAAGATCGAGCGCAATGGAGAGCTCTTGTTACTATGCTCCTAAGTGGAGTTCAAAGGGAGATTTGATTGATTGATTGATTGATTGATTCAAATATAATAGTTTTATGTTGTAGGTACCTTCTTGCTTACGGCTTGATTCTGAGCGTTCGACGAAAACGAAAAAAGACACTTATCTATTAATTGTGTTCTATTATACTAGGGATGTTGCGGATATTCTCATCCGCAAAGGCGAAGCATCCGCATCAATTCTCACATCGCTAGAACAAGTCGCGACACGAAATTAAGATATGCAATTATGTTCTTATCTCAAAAGGTATCGCCATGAAGTTTGAGAGAGAAAGAAGATGCATGCCACGTGCAAGTAAAAGGCACGGAGAGCGTTAATTACTGAGCTTTATTATCAAGTGCCATATTAGAAAGTGTTAGTTCTTGTCTGGAGTCTGGACTTACCAAGACAAACATTGAAATTAAGTGCACTTTCAAAAAAGACATTTTATTTCTTACATGAATACATAACATCCTCGTATTGTTATTGATTTTTTAATGAATGCTTATAAACTGTACGTGGAGTGGCAGCCTAGATAAGGCTGAAGGAATGTCGGCAGACCCCAGGCCATTTGGGAGGACGACATCGCAAAGATTGCAGGCCGCACATAGATGAGAGAGGCTCAGGACAGGAATGATTGGAAGGAGAGGGGGGAGGCCTATGTTCAGCAATGGACGAAGACAGGCTGACGAAGAAGAAGAAACTGTACAAAATTATTTTATTCTGTGAAAAGGGGGCCCTTCGTTAAAAAGGTCATTTTATTTCTTAGGTTTTACACCACTAATTATACAGTATCATTTTTTATTCTAAGCTCCGCATCCGCATACGCGGATGTCTCAAAACCTGCATCGGCAACATCACTATTCTATACCTACCTTTGATACACGATAACGTGGTCATTAATAAAGCGCAGAGAAAAGCTTCTGTTGATTAATTTTTTGATACCACATTTACATCTTTGCATGGATGATTTTTCACATAATATACATTATACTTATCTTATATTCTATAGGTATATTAATACGTGAAGGATAAACTTTGTGACTGTTTTTACGAAAATTGCGCGGACGGAGGAGTATGAAATTTCGCACACTTATACTTTATATAGCGAAGGGGTGACGAATGCTTATTTTTTCTTTAAATTATGCATAAAAATTGATTAAATCAATAATAAAAACACTATGTACGGACACTACTGTAATGTTTGTATTTTTACTCACGCACACACTTCGATGTATTTTACATTATTTGACACAGATCATTTGTTTATCTGTGGTCAAATTGAGAAAAGATTAATTATTGTTTTTTGTATTAAATAACCATAGAAAAAACTTTGAACATATCAAGATTTCAAATTTGACGTATCCATATACTATCCATGCCATTATTTTTGAAAGAAAATTATGAAATAGCGCTCGCTCAGTCTTTGACAATGGAACCCTAATAATGTTCAAACTTGTAATCTAAATTAGTTATGGTCGAATTTCGAGCACTGGCCGACCACTAATATTTATATGAACTTTAAATTGCAACTGATCTATAGCCTAGTTCGCACTAGGTCGAGTAACAGGTAATTAAGCAGCTGAATTACACGATGCTCGGTCAAAAACCGAGTAGGTACAGTTCATTAATGATGAGCGTTTTCAAAACGAACAGCACGTAACACAATATAAATATCGCATCGCTGTCTATCGATAAATTCGTTCTCTGTACATTGCATTTTAATATAATAATATATGTCGATTTTTTGTATTGATGTTGTACCCAATGCACAGTAAACTATAAATAATAATACACTCACATTCACTCCAACAAAACGCCAATTAATTTTTGTTGCAACTAATGAACTACCAATACTATATAGGTAGATTCACGTTTAGTATTTGAGCCAATGGTCAAACTCGTGGTACGGTGCCCTCTTTCTCGACGGAAAAGGGACGAAATTGGATCGACCCGACGAAATTGACGACTTAACTGCTCGACAAAATTTTAGGTGTTCAGACTCATTAAGTTACTAAATTACTCACTACTCGACTAAAATATTCAACCAGTGTGATTCAGGCTTAAGAAAAATAAACAACGGTAGCAAAACAATACGAAAAAAATGTTCGAGCAGTTCCATTACGAATTCAAATTTAAATTACAAACTAAAAAAGCAATTTATATACATAAATGAACAGTTGCATGTTGGTATACATATAGATATTTCTTATTCAGATATCGAGATTGGTAGGGTGCATTTGGTATTGAAATATCATTGGTAGGTACTTACCTACTTACTGAACGTATTTTGCAAGTCGAAATGTCTATCCTGAGATATTGCCAGCATTGTGAACTTATATACCTACATGCAAACGGAACACACTTTCTATCAATAAATCCAGCAGATTGTTCAATCTTAAGGGAACATTCAGCGCTGTAAAGTGGAACAGACAAATAATATAGAACCTTTTTTATTTGAGGCACTACCTACCTAACTACAGTAACAGAGCAAATATTTTGTCCCGGATATCATTTTATGAAAGACTGTCTAAGTATAATCTCTCTCCACATGTCTTAACCATACTCCAAAACATCCCAAAAAATGACGTCGAGGATTTTGTTTCTGGAATAATGAATAAATGGGGGAGTAACTGACATAAAGAGTACCTAATTTAGAAGAATACCAGCTAAGCAGACGGTATGGGCACATTAAGCGAAAACATCTGTTCACATGGTAAATAAAGCAACGCCAATATGACGTCTTCCACATCATTATATAGGATACTAGGAAAATCGGATGATGTAATAATAATAATAAATAATAATAAATTTATTAATCAGAATATTTACAACAAGATATGTAACATAAAAACATGATTGATACAATACTTATCACACTGAATTTTGTCACCTCACTAGACCTTAGGTCTGTATCGAGGTTGACAATAGGTAATCATGAGAGAATATACCCAAATATATAATAGGGTCAAATATTAGGTACTAAACTAAGCAAACAAAATAATAGATCAGAATAATTAATACATGCGATCGAACAAATTCATGTCAACTATCAAATATTTCACGCCACTTACATAAAACAAACCAAAATTAACAAAGACAACACAATTACCAGGTGCAGAAAATGATAGAAGCAAGCATAATAAATAATTAAATAAGTAAGTAATACAGGTAGGTATGTCTTAAGGACTTGTCAAGCTTATCGCCAAGAACAGCCGACTCGCTTAGTAGAATAAAATTTTAATAAAATAAATCAGATATAACTAAGATTAATACAACAGTATAGACACCACGAATGAAATAAGATGAAAACTCATGTAGATAAAAAAGTCAATAAATAAATAAATCAATGAAATAAGATGAAAACTTGTGTAGATAAATAAGTCAATAAATAAATAAAATAATAATAACGTGAATACTTATATAGATAAACCAGATAATAATAAATAAAAAAATTAAATAAGATGAGAACTAAAATACCTATAGGTATAAATAAATCAATCAATAAATAAAATAATAAGATGAATACTTATATAAATAGATAAGTCAATAAATAAACAAAACAATTAAAGATGAATTCTTATATAGATAAACAAGTCAAAAAAAATAAAAAAAAAAATAAATAAAACAATGTAATAAGATGAAAGCTCATATAGATAAATAAGTCAAAAAATAAATAAAAAATAAATAATATTATGAATAGGTACTTATATAGATAAACAAGTCAATAAATTCAGCGCAATTTCCCATCCCAGTCATACTCACATCAAACAAGTCTCTCGCTCACGCATCTTTCAATCTCTTCCACACCCATCTCAATCAACCATTCAAAAAATTTTCCCCTCTTGAGGTTATCTCCGATATGTGATATCACTATGTTACACAGCCTAGGACCGAGAAAAGCCAGTGATCTCTGCCTAAAAGCTGTTCTGCAAAATGGTACCCGTAAATTCATTCGTCTCCTAGAGAATCCGTTATCATACAAGCATTCTTCCTCATTCAACTTCCTCATAACACTCCTAAAAACGTACATCTGCCTGACACTTAGACAGCGTGTTTCCCTAAATAGTTCAACAGATGGGTAAGTATACCTAAGCCCCATCATTGTCTTGAGAACAATCTTCTGTAATGCAAAGTTTCAGGACAGAAATGGAATTACAGAAGAACAAATCAAAATACTATTGAATCAAATCAATAATTATATGTATATTTGCTTATTGTTGCACTTGTATATTGATGATGGAAATAATAATAAATTAATATAAATACCTAATGTAACTTCGAGATGAGAAGATCCGACCACAATAGCCAATAGAGGCGATAAATTAGAAGGGTTCCAGGAAGGAGAACAAGTAAACCAAAACTATCATGAAAGATCAATGTTTCATCAAATTCCGTTTTCTCCCTGTAAAAATGCAAGATATCCTAATATTTCGTATCTATCGGCGGACAATGAGCGGATCAGATGTCCGTCCATCATTAAGATAAGCAAATTGCGTTGGCTGAGTTACTTGCACCGTATTAAGGATCTGAAGCTCCCAAATAGGGTTTTTACGTAATAACTTAAGCGATAGAAATAGTGTCGGAATACCAAAATTACGAAGGTTGATGGACTTATCGCAGATTGTCGGGCTAGCATTTCTGGAAAATGGCCGCCAGTGACAGAGCAGGATGGAGAAGCTTTTTGGAGGCAGCCAAGATCCAAAAATTGCTATAACGCTGAACATGGCGATAACGAAAGGATAGCTCCAATTGTAACATGCAAATGTCTCAGTGGCGTAGGTATATGATTATAAATTTCTACTATACAAGATCTGAAAATGTCTGATTGATTACCTGTGTACCCAGCTAGAAAAATCCAGCTTCTCATCCAAAACGATATGGACAATTTTTATCAAAGTTTCATAACCAGTAAGTTTTACTGCATTTCACTGTGAAGAGTCAGGCAGAGACTTTGCTACTGCACTTGCATATGGGACGAGACTCGGCCCATCACCAGAATATGCGTTTAGATTCGTCAAAAAGATGAAGTGTTTCGACATTGTGCCCATGTGTCTCGTCAGGACCATCTCACAAAATGATGATCTTTTTTGTCTATCGAGGTGCATGTTGTTCACGTGCGGTTCGTGACAAATCCTTGATTATCACAGTCATTCATTTCATAACCAACTTTATTTAATTTTGCGGATCATTTTCAAATTTTGAGTATGGGAGTGATGCCGTTATTCTTCCCCTGAAGAAAATATAAAATCCATTCGTATTCAGCGTTCGCTCTGGAAGAATTTTCATGTTAATACCGAGATATTGTTTACTCAATATCTATGTTTGAAAATATCATTTTTATTGTTTGAATACGTAATATTACCTTCATACATTCTCGAGTGTTCGAATTCTCATCCTATGATATTTTGATATAAGTAAAAATTGAATAAAATAACCTTTTATTCTTGTTTAAGGCCTAATTCATTTTATTTAAGATGGAGTTAGTCTTTTTCAAGGACTACCAGCTGTCTCTTCATATCTTTGGTGATCTGCTTGGGTGTCATCTTCCATGAGGTTGGCTGTACAATGCCATACGGGAGAGTCTAGATTAGTCCATTCTCCTGGCACGTGCATTCCACAATCTTCTTCTTTACCTTTCTCATCTTACTATTTTTTTAAGTATAGGTACTCATTCAATAATTAGGGTCTCAATCAAGGTTGCCAGGTTTTTTTTTCCAAAAAAAATACCGAACTAGTGTTCTCTCTTGGTATCCGAAAAGGTGAAAGTTCACAAAAAAGGTCATTCTCAAAATTTGGTATCCGGGAAGCTATAAATTCACTAAACACTAAGAGAAATCATGCTGTCCAACATGCAGGGCATATCCTACACCTGATTCCTTTCCTCCTGCCTTCTATGAGCCCTCCCATCCATATTCACCTAGTCCTATCATTCCGGAAGGAGTAAACCCTTCTGGCCAAAAATCGCCAATCCAAGGTGTCATTCGACCCGGGCCGAGGGATGCGTGACTAACGGGTAGGTAAGTAATTAACGGAGGCTCCCTGATACCAGGCAACCTCAGGGTGACTTTTTGCTTTATCCCTACATGGAGGGATGTGCAGGGGCGGACTTTTATTTCCCTAGTTCTGGCTATGAAGGATGTACATGGCACCTTTGTAGAGCCGACCTGGTGTGATGGATATAATAGGTACTTCCGCATCAGTGGTCAAAGTGGACATAAGTTCACATGATCAAAAGCATTTGTTGCAACTGAGAGACAGGAATCCTGTTGGGACCTATCTTTCAAAAAGAAGATTATGGAGACCTTTTGCGGAGGGCAGTAGCCGGGAAGAGGCACGGTCACCCTGCAAGAGGCCTCTGGAGATGTGGCACAATAAGAGGCAGCGCTCCATGAATTCATTGAAGGATGTCACAATAGATCTTATTGGTCGCGGTGACTCAAAGGGCATAATGGTCCATTGACCTTCTTTACTAAAAAAAAATAGTAAATAAAATGTAAATTATTACTTCGCTAATTACAAAAAAAATAATAGTTGTATAACATAAAACACTGAAATGTGTCGATAAATTATATTTTTCAATATTTATTATGGACTTATCTTACTCTATAAAAATCTAGCCGTTTTGTTTGTTACCTAACTCCTCCTTTATTACTGGACGGATTTCGATGAAAAAAATTGGAGATGTCGAGGGTTACCCAAGGATTTAATTAATGTTTTTAGTTTTTGCGTTTTTTGCTCCCATTTCAACTTTTATATGTCAAAAAAAGATCGGGTAAAACAACTACATTCGTAAAAAGGGTTATTTTATTTCTAAAGAGCGTACATAAGACCTAAGAATCGTTTGTGTTTTTTTTAACGTCATAAAATTGTCGTTCGTAAGCAGGTATTATGTTAAGGTTTTTTCTTTATATTGAGAGAAAGATATAGGTAGGTATGTACAAGAAACGGGCATCGCGTAAAGAACGGTTGGTTATTTAGATAAGTAATACATCGATGCGCGTTGCATTGGAACTATACATCAATGTTATCCGATGCATCTGATAGAAACATCGATGTTTTCTCAAAATCGATTGTTTCAGGAGAGGGGGGGAGAGCTCTTATTTTCATATATTATATAAAAATGGAGAGCTATTTCCGGATGTCCTGGCGTCACGCCTAAACGGCTGGACCGATTTCTCTAATTCTTTTTTTTGTCGTGTAGGCTTTTATCAGGAGAGTGTCCTTTTAAAAGAAAAAATGCATGGAAAATTTAAAAAATAAAGAAAACTCTACGTAGACGACTTTTTTAGTACTTTTTTATCTTATAATTTTTATACCAATTTTGAAATTTTGACAGAAATTGTCGATTGGTGCGATTGACAGAATGCGGATGGAATATACATGGTTTAAAACAGACGTATCGTTCGGAATCACATTGGTCAAATGAAAATTAATTCATCACCATACAAATTCGAATTCAACAGAACAAAACGAAATTCAACAATTAGTTAGGAACACAGGGCAACGTCTGTCGGGAACGCTAGTCTACTATAGAAAGTGAGTGATGCACCTTGCACGATTTTTTTCCTTCTTCCATTGATGTTTTTATATAATCCACTTTCTTGCAGTATCCCCAATCGATTTAACAATGTTTACTTCCATGCACACATTTTTAAATTTTAAAAAGCAAAGAATAATACGACGCGAGAACGGCCTCCAAGAAAAAAACACAATGGTCGGCCATATTGAATTTTGTCCAAACTCAAATTGTGATTGGCTGATTTTTTTTATACGATGGAATTGTCTATATGGAAACCACTGTGTAGTGGACTTATCTCAATATGGAAGTAATTTTTATTTTAAAACTGATTTTTCTATGAGATTTACTGTGATTTGGTATTCGTTATTAATACGTATTCGTAGCATTTTATGTGAATTTTTTTCTGTAACTTAGTTCAAAATCTCATAAAATGTGACTTACCTAGTTTTGGAATTAGACGACTGATTACTAATTCTTGTTTTTTATATTCATATTTTTACATGACTTTTGAGCTTTCTAAATTTTACATGAATGTTCCCAAACGCGACTCATACTATTCACTCCCTCAGAAGGTTTGAAAACATCATTTTAATTCATTTTTTGTAGTTTTTTACGTGCTTTCAAACTAACATAAAGAAAGCGGATAATTATTTTAAGCATCGTGTAGGTACTACGTATCTGTACTGCATTTCCCACCCGTCTACCCGCGTTACTCTAATTATTCTAAATGAATGATGACGTCTATAATAACATGATCTCATTATACAATCCTACTAGCAATATAACACATTAAATGTAACCTTTGAATGTACCTTTTATGTAAAAAATAAAATTGTAATGTGTTGAAACCGGTAAGATATTAAGCTATAGAGAGTTTCTTTATAACAAAAATATCAATTGTGAAACAAGGCTAAAATAACAAAAGCTCAATCAGAATTTGGTGAAATAAACACTGCTATCTTAATTGTTTTCAAATGTTCCACCAATTACGATATTTTATAAAAGATATAACCTGATGCAGATTTCTGCGTAGTGGTTGGTAGTGACAAGGTAGGGAAGGTACGGAAGTCTCAGAATATTCTGCAGGGTTATGCAATGATTTGTAGAACGACCGTTATACAAAGAAAAATCTAGTTTTCAATATATAACCTACTCACTAATTATACATTATTTTTAAATAAGCCTTTTTACTAACATTGTACATTTTTATTTCAGTGGGCATCTTGTTTAAAACGGTATCCAAGTTACACTTATTAGTATTAAACGTCAAGATTACGCTATCTCTTTCCCGTTTTCCTTATTTTACTGCAAATGAAAGAGATAAAATTCATCATAAAGAATGCTTTGCACTTATCTTAAAGAAAACGGTATTCATAGTATAACGTTCTCTCTTCTTTACTAGGAAAACAAAACATGAGGCATTTCGCACTCAACTATGGAACTTTCCTCAGCATTAAGGAAACAACTGAATTAATTGAAGAATAAGGGCTCTACATTAATACATACAGAAAAGTTTAAGGGTTTGATCAAATGATCAATGGTCTGATGTCTTAAGAAAGTCCTCTGAAAATGGAAGACCGATGCAAGAAAGCCATAAGATAAAAACGAGCCATTCATTCCCTTTGAAATTATGAATGTTCATCCAGCATAATATCAAGTTCGTCAATATTAGATTGCACTGTATCTTTATTCCTTTGTTTCTCATTTTACAAAGCCCATCAGTCGTATGTTCACGTTACAAACAAATTGTTTTGCTTCAAAGCTAAATATACAATACAGCTTGCAAACAATCATACGTACACTTTTACAATCTTAGATTAATCCCACTTTATTTGAGATGTATTTAAGATGGGGCTTCATGTAAGGTTATTAGCGCGGGATAACGTACGGAGCTCAAGCGTTTCCTTTTTCCGTGCAAGAAATAATTTTATTAAGGAGTTATTAATGTATACATCAATCATTTTGGGGATGTTTTATTGTAACTTCGAGGGGAAGAATATACGAACATGTATTTTTGCGCCTATATGGGAAAGCGCGTCTTCTTCAGCTTTCCAACTTTTTTTTCATACAAGCCGTCACTTTCATTAAAACTTATTAGTTGTTATATGATCTAGATCAGAGCTTCCCAAGCCTAATTCTTTCGTATGTAGACCTATCATCATATTATTTGTTTTTTTTCTTTTCAGTGTTCTTTATCAGAAATATTTTGAATTATATCTTACATAGAATAACTGCTAACTTACGATATTATTTTAACTTGTCAATCACACTATGCAACTCACTTTTTGGAAACTTAAGCAATCATCAACCGAATACAATAGTTTTTTTCCTGTAGCTTATTATGTCAGAAATATTATGATTTCGTAACCTTTCTGCCTCGCATACCTACAGATTTCTTAGTAGACATTTAAAAAAAAATACTACCTACTTATTTCACATACAAAAACATTTCATGGCAAATTTCTGTTCAAAATAACGTATTTTAAAACAAGCAGATAGGCTAGCGAAAAGAGGCGCAGCAACACACCTAGTTGGACCAGAACCTTTTTGCGGTCTAAGTAACAGATTCTTCCAAGAAGAGATAAGAAGGAAGGGAAGGAAAGAATGAGAAGAACAGTGGAACAACCTTCCCGGACTTAGGCAATCCAAGGATCTTCTTGGTGGCACCAAAATATGTTTAAGCCTAAGTAAAATAGGTCTTAAAACCCTAACAGGCTTCTTAACGGGTCACTGCAGATTTAGGGAACACCTGAGAAAGCTGGGACTCGAAGATGATGGAACCTGTAGATTCTGTGAAGAAGGGGTAGAAACGCCTCACCACCTACTTACAGACTGCGATTCAGTATAGTTTATGCGAGAGCAAGAAGTTTTGGTAAACACAGGATAGAGGTGGAGGACCTCGCTACCTTGGATCCCCTCCTAATGATGGACTTCCTGAAGCGTCTGGGATTAGTGGAGAAGCTCTAATTGGGTAACACCATGAGCAAGTAGGGGAAGCACAATAGACCACTACAGATCGGAGCGCAAAACATCCCCTGAAGAAAAAAAAACATATTTTAATTCATTTTCGTAAATAACGTCTTGATTATTTTCACCATGACGGTCATGAGAATCAAATTCAAACGAGCTGACTGATAGGTATATTTTGCCTTCGGTACCATGTCGAGAAATTTGGTGCCTGTAGGCAAATTCGTCTCTTATCTCGCTCGGAACATGTATTGCACGATTCGATCCAATCACAAAGATTTCCCAGTCAGAATATCACTGTCTGCCTCGACCATTTAGGTGATCTTCTAAATTTTCTTTTTGTATTATATGAGTGATTACATCCTATATAGAAGAATAAAGATCTAAGATTAGCGTGTAATATATTACGTTTATAATAATATAATAAGAAAAACAACAACAAAAGTAATATCTAACAATTGTTAGAAGGCAATATACAAAGAAGATAAGATTCATGTTCCGACATGGACTTAATTAAATAATCAGGGGGTGTATTATGTACAAAGCCTTCGTTAAGGTGCGCCCTTTGAGTGAATAAAAACAGACAAAAGCTCGTGAGTTATGAAGGTAGGCCTTCCAAGTTTTATACCTTTAAAATAAAACAGCATCATCCAGACACGGAGATCTCGCAGAATGAGAAAGACAAACAATCCTCTACAATAATTGTTTTCGTTTATGCCCCGCTGACTTTTCTCGTACATGTTTCATCAAATTTAAGTCATTACAAGTATTCTCATTTTTGCTGAAGACGTACAATCAACAAGCCACGTACCTAACTTTGGCAGTTGTATAGTTATGTAAACAATGTTTGTCTTTTATTGTTACATTTTCACACCTTCTCTATTGGCATCAAACTATCAATTGATGGATTGAGGGAGTCCTTTTTAGTCAATAAGGGGCAAACAGAGGCAACAATTGGAATTTTAACAAAGTCAAATTATTCACCTCCTCTTCGCTATGAAAATGAATCTGGGTTCACTTAAAATGAACACAAATACACTTTTGACATCTTTCACACTAACCAAATGAAAGTGAAAGTGGAAATATTCGGCATCGGGATTCGAACCCACGACCTTACGCTTTCGTCGAAAGCTGTCGACTGATATACCACTGGGCGACTAACCACTTCAATACAGTGGGGCTAGTACGAGTTTTATCGAAAGCTTATTGCACGTTTATAAGCGCTTATAAGCGTAGAAATAGTGTTCTAAAATCAAACGATCGAATCGTTTGATCATTTTTGTACGTAAATTTTTCGAAACTCTTTCGTTGATCGTTTCAATATTCAATCATCGAAAACTTATACTAGGGCTACAGGTACAATTCATTTCATAGGTAAAATAAAATATTATGGTACCATATTTTTATGTTTATACTTGATATACGATATTATTATTTAATTCTGATTTTTGGTTATTTTAATCTGTACAAATAATTAAATTAATCAAGCGTCCGCTACCCATGCGGGAAGGTACGTTTGGAATCATAGTCAAAGAAATGATTGAGGACGCCAACTGCTACACATGTACAATAGATTGGCAACAAACATTAAAGCCCATACGCAGATATGGAGAGGTTGGCTGATGACATGGTGGTATAGAGACGGAGAATTCTTGGGACAGATCAATCCATATGAATTATGACAGACTTCTGCATGCTGTTTCAGAGACCACAAGTTACTAATACATTCACAAATCAACACATTGTTTGTTGCGTCATTTCCTTCTCTTTTTTACATATTTTGTGTTGATTATTTTTTATTTAATTATTTACGTAAGAACGCAATCAACTATTGTTTTTTTTTTTTTTAATTTCTTAGTTACCGATTACAGTTATTCCATCATTATCAGAGCTAACTTAAATATAATTGATGATCACAAAAATAATGAACTAATATAAATGTATTGAATCCTCTTTTTAAGTATTAAGTTAGCGTAGTTCATCGCGAAAATCTCAAAGTTCAAAGCAAATATTATGTTTGTAAAAGGTTTAAGTCAGCAGGTGACTTCGCGTATTTCAAAGAATATCGTTCAACATCGAATAGCTTTATTTTATTGAATAAATTATAATAACATTATCTGAAAACAATATATCATTAATTAAATTATATATTCATCGATTAAAATCTTACAAATTGATTACAGTTCCTACTTAATTAGAATTTCATATACCTCTACGCACCAATGGTTTAGTTTGTAAATCATTTTGTACAACACAGCACAAAAACACATAATTAAAATGTCTATAATAGAAGAAGCCATATTCTTCATTTTGTTTCCACAGGCATCGCCCTATGTCTATTTTCGGTTTTCCTTCATAGTCAATAGCTGCAAGAAGAGATTCAGCGAATTTTAAAGAGAAAGATGAAGAGAGAGTAGCCAATAGCCTAAACCCATTTATTTTGAAATCAGTTTGCCGTCACATCTTAGAAAGACAATTGAGTATGATGGTTAGCGCGATTTTTTATTTAATTAAGGCCACCTTACAGGGTACTATGGATAATTATTTAGGTATTTGATCGCTTAACCAAATTAAGTTTAATTATTACCTATTTGTTACCCACAAAAAATATCTTTGATTCCTATACCTGTACCCAAATTAACGATACTTATCTTCCCTATTTTACATTGATATAATCTTGTATTAAACCAATGTTCTGTTTCTCTGGGTTTCTGACATATCATCTAACTTTTTGGAATTCTCAAAAAAATTATAATGATGTTTAAGCTTAACACACAAACAAAACATCATTATCGAAAGTATTATGAAGTGTGCCTAATTTTTTTCTTATAAAGCGTAATTTTTTCTTTTTATATGAAGCGACGTAATCTTTCAGAGTGTTCGTCCCGCACTCATACTACCGTTATAAACTCGTTAAATCCCATTCCCAGTTTGTTGATATGTCATTTTTTCATCTCTGTTTTCAATCATTACAGATTGGTGATCTCTATATACTCACCTTGAGTTGATCATGTCAAGATCATAGGTCCTTTTTTACTGATAACAAACTGTCTAAATGTTCAATCCCAAATTATTTGCTCAAACTTTCTTTTCTATCCCTTCTAAGAATAATAATATTATCTTAAAACAGCCAAAAGGGTTTTCAAATTCTAAATCTATATTAATTTTAACTTTCTTTTTTTTGTTATGTTTCTATTTCAATTGGAAGCTACCCTTCCGCTGTTCAATCATTTAAAAGTTACACGATATTCGAAATCGAACTCAATATCATAACTTAACAGTCAATGGTTGATAATGAAAGTTAAACAAAGAAAATTCTTTTATTTCTTTTGATAACGGAGGATATTTGAGAAAGTTTTCTGATTTTAAAATAGAAACTAAAATATTGAGAGCCAAACTTATTGATTAAACATTTTATGATCTTTATTTTACCTACAAACTTAATGAATTTTGGAAATCTTTTAAATATCCATTTTTACAGTAGTTTTAAACATTATTAATCAAGTTATCACACATTTAAATTTGTTGAAAATGCTTTTGAACAACGAATACAAAGAAGATCATCTGTAAAAACCACTTCAAAATCATAAAAACATATTATAGGATGTTCAAAATGAATAAAACGCAGCCATTTTATGCAATATTATCTACTATTTCATCATGCATTACCTGTGTCAAAATGGTAAAACTTTTCTTGATTTTGGTGGTTTTCAGGAGATTTTTCGTTTGCTAATGTCAAAAATTTAATAAGCGTTTATCATAACCCTGCTAAAACGGGTCTTCATATTGATCTCCTTTAATACGTGATTATTTCTCAATACGAGGTTTTTCAAGCAACATGGACAACTAAATCTGCTTTTGCCATATTTTTTTCGTAGATGAAATCCAGAAGCAAAACAACTTCTCCGTCTAACAAAGTGTCACTATCGCATTACGAACCCCATCACTCCCCGAGCAGGCTCATCACTTCTATCAAAATGGAAAAAAAACCATGGATATGACTGGAGCATGCTATAAGCATACCGAATGACAGTTGGCTGAGATGAGCACTATACTCATCTTCCCATCAAGAGCTTGAAAACGAATAAATAAATGTCTTTTGATGCAGAACTGAGAGGTTTCGGCATAGTTTGGGAGGACGTCATTATTGACACGGATCTAACGCATCGGTGACCTCTTATTGCCTGCCTTTGTCCCTAAATAAGTTCACAAAAAGTATAGATAGGAAGACAATCTTTGGAGGTCGTTTTTTGAAATTGGCTTTCAGTACCGTAACATCAGCATAGCAATAGAAAGTGAGCTATTTTAAGTAAGCTTATAGAATTATGTTCAACAATAATAGAAGTATGAAACCCCATCTAGCGGTGAAGATAATGAAATACCATCGCACCAGCGTTATGTGAAGTATCTTTCCCTCCCGAAGCACGAGTATATACTCATTTTCGGGAGGTATCTTGTTTGTATATTTTAGTTGTTAATAATTATTATCTGTAAGCATGTTATTTTTATATTTGTATATATTATCAATAAAGGCTTTATATTATTATTATTATTTCAAATCATTTATTCATTAAATCACAATATATCATATGAAGTATACATCATTGTAAAAAAAAATTAATAAAAATAAATTAAAATTAAATACAATGCTATATACTAAATATAAAAATATCGGTATTATCTCTCATGATACATCACGATGTAATGTAATCATGAGAGATCTTCGAACTACAGAGAAAGGAACCTTCTTAACATCCTACATGAGGACAACAGAACTGCCTTTTGGATGGCATATCTGAGACCACAACAGATGCCAAGTTTCCCTAGATTGTCTTTAAGAGACTTAGGAATAACTCCATTCGTCGATATCACTATAGGTATTATGTGCGTGGTTGGTGTATGCCACATATCCTTGATTTCGTGAGCAAGATCAAGATATTTAATTATCTTATCTTGCTCGGCTTTTTTCAAATTTTCGTCATATGGTATAGTGATATCCACGAGATACGTTATCCCGTTCCTACGATCAACCAATACAATGTCCGGACGATTTGCGTTAATCGTTCGGTCAGTTTGTATTGGTATATCCCAATACAACTTTGTATTACTGTTTTGCATTACCGAAATTGGGGTGTACCTATAATAAGGTACTTCAAGATCGAGCAAACCATATTTCAAGGCAAGTTTTTGATGAACTATTTTAGCCACATCGTTATGTCTGTGCAGATACTCAGAACCACACAGGAGAGAACACCCAGACAAAATATGTCTGAGTGTTTCTCCTGTTTGGCCACATGCACGACATTTATCAATTATATCAGGTGCTTTAATAATATATTTTTTATAATTATTAGTGACGATGACCTGGTCTTGTATTGCACAGACAAAACCTTCTGTTTCGCTAAATAGTTCACCAAACCTCAACCATCCAGTCGAATCTTCAAGACTTACATGTGATGAATTTAAAGTTTCGAAGAATCGACCGTGGAGAGACTTGCCTTTCCATATATCAACCCGATCTTGTACCCCAATTATCGGTGGTGAAACAGGATTTGATAAATTTAAGGGCGTGTACTTCAAATCACACGCAATGAGGTCTTCATAACCCAATTTATTCCTTGATGAGATAAAGTAAGATTGGAGGAGGTTTATCTCTTTGTTATTCATGTTTTTAATGTTTAACATGCCTCTACCACCAATCTTCCTTGGTAAATATAATCTCATCAAGGAGCATCTTGGATGATGCATCCTATATTGTGTGAACAAACTACGTACCCTTAAATCCATCTTGTCTAGTTCCGTTTGGTTCCACTTAATGATTCCAAAAGAATACAAAATTTTCGGTACAACCCATGAATTAACGGCCATAATTTTATTTCTCCCGGAGAGAAAACTTTTCAAAACTTTTTTTAATCGTTTAATGAATTCATTTTTAATGTTATTTTTAATAATTTTGTGGTCAAAAACTAGATTTTGTTGAAAGCCAAGATATTTGTAATTTTGATTATCTAAAAGAGGAATGTTTGTAACAGATGAAGAACTATTTTGAAGATTGTTTCGGATTATTCCTTTTTGAACATTAATTTTTGCACATTTTTCTAAGCCAAATTCCATTTTTATATCATCACTAAATTTTTTTGTAATTTTGATTAATTTTTCTAATTCAACTAAATTTTTACCAAATAATTTTAAATCGTCCATATAAAGTAAATGACTAAATTTAATACCAGACCTTTTTAATTCATAGCCACAATTTGAGGATTCCAATAATTTACTCAGCGGATTTAGAGCTAAGCAGAACCAAAGCGGACTAAGACTATCTCCTTGAAAAATACCTCTTTTGATATGGATTGATTCAGTAATATATTTTCCAGATGGTTGAGAAACAGATATTTTTGTTCTCCATTTTGACATCAAAAATTTTAGAAATTCTATGAGTTCGTTATTAATTTTATATATTTCCAATACTTTTATTAGCCAAGAATGTGGGACTGAATCATATGCTTTTTTGTAATCAATCCATGCCATAGAGATATTTTTCTTTTTGTGTTTCACCTGCTCACAAATAATACTATCTATAAAGAGCAATTCTTTTCATTCCCCGCTACTGTGCCAGACGGACGTGTACGCCGCTTCGCGCTGGGTCCGAGGAATTATTATTTTGTTTACGTGGTTAAGTGTTGTTGCAAGGCTGATCTATTATTTAAGTATAAATTTTATTTTTGTTATTTATTAAGTTCTATGCACCAAGACTCAGGTCCGTATTAAGTTTTATTCTTACTTTCTATTTTTTTTTCTATTATTTTTGTCTATTTTTTTTTTCAAATTACTTTTCTTTTGTTGTTGGTATAAAAACTGCGGTTCGTACTTCTATCTTAAAAAAGATGGAGGTTCCTCCGGTACCTCCCATCCCTCCGGATCCTCCGGACATGAATAAGAGGAAAAGAAGAAATAACGAAACAATAATGAAAGAGTCAGAGTGTCATCTTATTCAATCAGTTAACTCTGCCTCTGCATTGAATCAGTCATCTTCTTCCTCACCCCCTGTCATAACTTCGAACCCAAAAGAGACTCCCTTACGGGAACATTTTTATTCCTCCAAATCGTTAGGACCGTTTGTAGTCTTTGTACAAAGTACCGAGTCTGGCAAGAGGATTCATCCGATGGACTTCGGAAGATTCCTTTTTTCAAAAAGGTTAGGCAACGTTATTAATGGATCTATCAAGTCGGAGGGAAAATTTCGACTATCCATTGAGTTTTTCACTGCGAACTCTGCTAACTCGTTTATTAAAAACATTTATATTCAATCCAATGCTGCGTACAAAGCGTACATTCCCACCCACAATGTGACTCGTATGGGTCTCATAAGGGGGATTTCTACAAATATCACCGACGAAGAAATCAAAGCCGCAATCTCTGAATGTAATCCTGATGTTGGGGAGGTATTAAAAATTCGCCGTCTTAACTACAAAGACAGAACATCCGGTAGTGTTGTTTGGAAGCCTTCTGGCTCAATTGTAGTGACCTTTGAAGGTCAAAGCCTGCCAAGCAACATATATATTTTTTACAACAGTTTCACAGTGGAAACGTACTTTTACCCCACTGTTCAGTGTTTCCGGTGCCTTCGCTTCGGCCACACCAAATCAGTGTGCAGATCGGTGGAGAAGTGTTTCAAATGTGGAGATAACCATCCTGCACAAGATTGCACATTAGAATCAAAATGTTTTCATTGTGGGGGACCCCACAATGCTACTAGTTTAACATGTCCAGAGTTTGAGAGACAAAGAGAAATAAAACAGTCTATGGCCTTTCATAACATTTCATACTTGCAAGCCTCCAAACTCCATCCTCAACGCAAACTATCTTATGCAAATATAGTTAGGAATGAAAAAACGAAATCCCCTCCCATCCCCCAGCGCAATATAACCTTTGATAATTCTCAACAAAATAACCCTCGCAGTACAGATAGAACGATTCCTGCAAGAGGCAAATTTGTATATAAGACACCAAGAAAGTCTACTCCCTTGTCGTATGACCGAGCAGAGCTTAACGCCCTCTTGATTTCCCCAAATGGGGACATTTTATCATCCGCACCAAATGGATGTGCCCTTCAAAACAAAGATCCATCTTTACAAAATATCGAAAGACTAACCAATGATTTTAACTATGACAACAAAAACTTCCTGAAAACATTAATCTCTATAGTTTTGGAAGTACTTTCATCAAAAAATTCAGACATTTCATACGCTGCTCTAATTCAAACTCTTAATAAATTTGTTTCCGAAAATGACTCCAAAGATCCAGAAAATAAACAGCCTGTCTATCCTTCAGTGGAATAGTCGCAGTGCAGTAAGCAACAGAGATGACATAATTTACCTTTTGAAAAAGCATCAAGTAGACGTAGCTGCTATTTCTGAATCGTGGTTTTCCACTGATTCCGTTGTATCTTTTCCTGGCTATGTATGCCTAAGGGACGATCGCTCCGATGGTAGAGGCGGGGCCGCCCTTCTTATCAAAAACAATCTCCAATTTTCACCTTTACAAATTCCCCCCTGCCTGGGATCTCAAATAGTAGCTGCAGAGATCCTTGGTATTGCTATTTTTTCAGCCTACTCTTCCCCAAGAACCCACTTTGATTCTGATTTTTGGAGGAGAGTTGTTTCTAACCTCTCATCCTCATATATCTTACTAGCCGATTTCAACGCACATTCCCCTGCTTGGGGTAGTCACAACACGGATCCCGCAGGAAGGGCACTATTGGAATTTGCTGATGATCAGAACTTGGTAATCCTTAATGATGGTCAACCTACCAGACTCTCCCTACCTAACCAAAATCCGAGTGCGGTAGATGTATCTCTTTGCTCTGCCGATCTAGCCCCTTCGCTGTCTTGGGAAATTTCAAGTGATCCCTACTCAAGTGATCACTTTCCGATTCATTTGGCTATCCAAAATAACAGAACTCAGTGTCAAAAAACCCAACTAAGACAGGGTTATAAAACAAAAAAAGCAGATTGGTCACAGTTTTCTGAGCTTCTCACTAATTGTAACTTCTCCAAACGATGTATAGACGGTGATGAATTTTTGGTGGATTCCTACGCGAATGAATTATCTAAGAGTGTAATTGAAGCAGCAGATGCCTCAATTCCAAAACAAAAAACCCATAAAAGGAAAAAGTCATCTCCTCCCTGGTGGGACGAGGAGTGCACAGTCATGGTGAAGTTGAGATCTGATTCCATTAAGAGGTACAAAAGATGTGCCTCGCAGCAAAACTTCTTATCTTTCCGAAACATTCAGGCCCAAACCAAAAAACTCCTAAGGAAAAAGAAACGACGGGGATGGCAGGATTATTGTTCATCTCTCTCTCCTGACACACCGATTTCGGAAGTCTGGTCTTCTATTCAGAAGTTCAGAGGTTCATTGTCTCCCAAGCCCAACCCATACAAATGTTCGGATTGGATCGATAGCTTCGTGGAGAGACTGGCGCCGCCTTATGTGCCAAATGAGTCTGAAACAGTTCAAGTAGACTCGGCTCCCCAACAAGAAAACTGCTTACTCTCGTCTCACTTTTCTCTAGAGGAACTGACACACGCAATCGAATCGTCGGGTGACTCATCTCCTGGCCCAGATATGATACCATACTCTTTCTTCAGACACTTCCCAACTCCCTTCCTTCAGAAACTTTTGAATTTATTCAATCACATTTTAGAATCTGGCGCTGTTCCCACATCATGGAAGCGACAAATTATTATACCCATAATTAAACCTGGTAAGGATCCATCCTTAGGAAAGTCTTACAGACCAATTGCTTTGTCTTGTTGCTTTCTAAAAATATTGGAAAAAATGATAAAGTCAAGACTTGAATGGTATTTGGAGACTAAAAACTTACTTCCCCAGTGGCAGCTCGGTTTCCGAAAGGGTAAATCATGTTTGGATAACCTGAGTATTTTAATTACAGACGCTCATGTAGCCAAATCCAAAAAGGAAGTTATGGTGGCTTGTTTCATGGACGTTTCTAGTGCCTATGACAATGTGCTGTTACCAATTCTTAATAAAAAAATGACTACCCTGGGGATGCCAGACTCCATCTGCCTATTGATCTCTAACATACTGTGCGAACGTCGGCTTATAATCGAGACTCCCGGAGAGACTATTGAAAGAACGGTGTGTAAAGGCTTGCCTCAAGGTTCTTCTCTCAGTCCCATTTTATTTAACATATACACTCAGGATCTTCAACACCGCATTCCAACCTATTGCAGCGTACTGCAATATGCGGACGATTTTGTAGTTTACTGTAGGGATAAACTTATGACACGAGCTGTGAATAGAATGGAGGACGCGCTAGACCTTATACAGCCTTGGTTTTCGGAGGCCGGGCTGTCCCTGTCCCCTTCTAAAAGTCAAATGGTAATTTTCTCCAACAAACACAAGATTCCAGATATTTCCATCAAATGTAACAGCGTGCCAATCCCCATCAGGGATTCTATTAAATTCCTCGGCATGACCATTCACCGAAAGTTAAATTGGAATATGCATATAGAACAAACAATAGTTAAGTGTGAAAAAAATATTAACGTCATGAGAGCGGTATCTAGGGTCTGGTGGGGAGCACATCCCGCTTCTATGAGAACAATGTACTGCGCTCTTGTTCGTAGTCACTTGGACTACGGTAGTTTTCTCATGGATCCCCTTCCGAAATATCTATCAACCAAATTGGAAAGAGTTCAGTCCAAGTGCCTCCGACTCATTTTAGGAGCCATGAAGTCATCTCCTTTGATCGCTCTCCAGGCAGAATGCGTGGAAAGACCTCTTTACCTACGCAGAAAATTCCTTGGTTTTGGGTTCCTTCTCAAGAGAGTTCTATCTGATCATCCTATCATACCAAAATTAAGTGGCCTCTTAGATAGTTGTCAGAATGATTCCTTCTGGCACTCAAGAGTTCCACCTTTGCTTTGTTAAATTTTTGAAGAAATCTCAAAAGAATTCCCAGACTTGTTGGCTCCCTCACTTCCTATATTCTGCATTCCATTTGAAGCAACCGTATACCATCCTGACATTGTTGAATCTATTGATATAAATAAGTCATTTTCATCTTTGCCTCCTCACGTAGTCAACTCTTTATTCAGCCAAAAGGTAGAGGAGAAATGGAGCTCCTTTGTCAGAATATTCACTGATGGATCTAAGGCTTCTGATGGAGAGTGTGGTGCAGCCTTCTGCATCCCTTCTCTTGACATAAACTGTATGTTTCAACTCCCTCGAATTGCGTCCGTCTTCACAGCTGAATGTGTGGCTTTGAGAGAGGCCCTGTTAAATATTTTGCAGCTTCCTTTGCCTCGTACTGTAATATTCACTGACTCTCTGAGTCTTGTAAAGTGTTTGAACTCCAATTCAAGGTCTGCTTTGAGTTGCCATGTTCTGGGTGACATAAAAAATTCTTTGTACTTGGCGTCCGTGAGAGGTCTTATCGTAACAATCGTTTGGATTCCCTCCCACATCGGAATAAGTGGCAATGAAAGAGTGGACTCGCTTGCCAAAGAAGCTTGCACTTGCGGAGTGTTGCCCCACTCCTTCGTTTTGCCTATTACGGATTGCATGAGCGCTGTGGATCGTTTTATTAGGAAGGAATGGAATGAAGTTTATAGGAATGCCTCGGCTGGTGGCCATTACAGGACAGTGCAGGGTGATATTCCGCATAGTCCATGGTTTCAAAATTGTAAAATGCCTAAGCTTAACGTTTCTCTTATATGCCGTCTTCGATTAGGACATGTCGTTTTAGCTTCTCATTTGGCCAGAATTGGCATAGTGAACGATGCTATTTGTGAATGTGGGAAGGAGGAAGAAACTATCGACCATGTATTCTTTAACTGTCCGCTTTTACCTAACCAGGATTTTATAAAGGACATCTCAAAGTTCTGTTTCACTTTCCCCATTAAAATAATATCCCTTTTAGCCCTAAACGATTTAAAAATTAATGTGATTTTAGTTAACCATCTTAAAAAGTATGATAAAAAACTATGATGCGAGTGGGAGTATGTATATATATAGATATATACGTTAAATAAAAAAATAATAAAATTAAAAAAAAACAATAAAATAATTAAAAAGGAAAAAAAAAAGCACAAAAACTTAATAAAAAAATAAAAAACAATAAAATAATTAAAAAGGAAAAAAAGCACAAAAACTTAATAAAAAAATAAAAAAAAAATATTTATATAAAGGTCGAAGTATTTTATAGTAGATAAATTGCGGCCCTGCTCCTTTTCCCGTGTAACTGTATTAGTAATTTGTTTATACTTGCAACTATAATGATGGTGATGGAATGTATTTAGTGGTGACTACAAAATTATTTTGTGATTTCAATCTACATAATAATTCAGAAATGTTTTTTTATTTGCCTTTGACAATACTTTACCGTATATGTGAACATCACGCTCAAAATACAAATGCTACGTCAGATATGAATCTGCGCAGAGCGGTGAAATTTGCTCGAGAACGTTCTAAGATACAATTGGCAACGTTAACTTTAATATATTAAGAGCTATTTAAAAAACTTTATTTTTTTAGGATCTTCATACAAATTTTCAAAAAAGACAGAAAGCCATCTTTTGGAAACAAAATTACTCATGTAAACGTTGAATGGAATCTTGGTATTACGGTATGAAAATGTAATAAAATAATTGGAGATTGATTCGTTATACATATAAAAGTTATTCAAATCTTATTATTCTCAATAAATAAAGATTTAATGAAAAATTTTGGAAAAAAAAATCCTCCATTTTGTAATTTGACACATTTAAAAAAATTTATGGCCGCAGTTTGTGTAAATCTGTCGTGGCCATTAGATGAGTAAGTACCTGATAAAATCATATTAAATGTTGGTAAATAATAAAGATACATAAAATTAAATTCATAATACATTTAAATATATTAATCGTAAAAATGATTTTTGAAAATTGAAATGAGTATAAAAATTCTTTAGTAGATTTGGTCGATAAAACAGAACTCTGAAAGAAAGCGAATCTGACAGGAACTAATGACGTTCCTGTTTATCAAAATCATAATGGATTTGTCAGGTATGTGTGCATGTTTATTATAGTAAAAAATATATTTGTTTTATCCACATCATAATAAATAAGAAATACTGTATAATATTCATATCTGAACTAATCACATAAAACAGATCGTTGTGTATAGAATCATCGAATATCACTTTATTTGAAGATCACTTTATTTGAAAAAAAATATTTTAACAAAATTATCTAAATTCTTAATTAATAGGTATGAAGATAAATTAAAAACAGTGTTAAATAATATATATTTATATTTTATTACGTTAATATAACAATCTTCACGTATGTTTCATAATACGACAAGAAGCATTATATTAAAAAACTATGGAATGGGATTATATTTGTAGTAGTTTCTTCCGTCAACAACATATTCTCTTTACACATCTCAAACATGATCCTGTAGAATAAAGAATCCTTGAAAGACCAAAACTGCAATCGTTGGATGTAGTCTGTGCAGCAGGTTTTGACGCAAAAAAACCCAAAGGTGTCTCAGTCACAGCACAATTTGATGACAGATAAAACCAACCAAGGTTTGTGACACTGAAAATGAATAAATTTATCATCAGTCAATAAATATTTGCGTTTATTTTTCTTTACTAACCCCTTTGCACTAATGGTTGAATTTAAAATCAAATCTTATAGTTTAGCATAAATCACATTGCTTATATATTTTGAAAAAGAGTATGGAAGTCTTAGCTCATTTGTTTCCAATTCGGTTAACATTTCAAAGTGATTTTCATGCATTCTTAAACTAAAAAAATAAAATCCTAAGGGATGGAAAGTCACAGAAAAGGTCGTCATTTTTTATGTTTCTGAGTCAGTACTTAAAAATTACAAAGAACTGATTATATAATAAATCTTAATAAACAACATTAGGTACCTACCGAAAATATCTACTGAGCAGCAAATAAATGCTTCCAATATTTTGAAATTGGAAGCATTTAGCATTCCATCACTCTCTTATTTTTTTTGACAGATCAATATTTATCAATATTGAGTGACATTGACAATGAATTCTACTAATCTATGTATTAGTAAATCTATGGTTGGTGTGGCGCACTATAATTAAAATAAAGCAGCGTATTTTTCACAAATCATTCTTCCAGGATGGGTTGGCTAAGAATAATAAAATAATAATATTGCTTAACCAATTTATATATTATATTTTGTGTGTAAATGACATCTACTTCATATTATATTTTTATGAAAGTTGGTTTTACAGACACTATCAAAAGAAAATATGTAAAGCGGAATAAAATGTCATCTATAATTAATTAGTAATTTTGCTACGTCATAATTAATTATTAAATAAAAAAAGGTTTTAATTATTTATATGAATAAAAAACATATTTTCAATATAATCAATTTTATAATTAATGATTTCTGAACTGTATGCACTATCTCCATCTATGATACTTCCGCACGAGCTGTCAAATTTTTTACGCGTGAAATGTCAGTGGTTTGTCGAAAATAGACATCAAAACTGATTCATTCCTTGGAAAAATATTTAAGTTAGTAGAGTTTGATGGATGGACTGAGATATAAATTGATTAATATTGGATTTCAGGTATGTAACCTATAGTTTCAAAAAACATATAATTTATAACCTAAAAATAATTATCATACAGATACAAACATCACCTTCACTTACTTCTTAAGTTTCACATTTTCAACCTGTGGAACATTATTCCAAATTCCTTCCAATGTTTTATTGTAAATTATAAAAATAAATAGACATTAAATGCAGCAAATTTAAAACATTTGTCAACACACATTATTTTTTTGTTGCAGATAAGTATCTGAGCCAGTCATTTCATTGCAACAAATCACAGAGACCGCAGAGCAATATCTGATAATATTTTGACTAAGGGATGAATTATGAATATAAATTTGCTTGAACACAAATCAATTCTAAGTAAGTATTGAATCTTCTCAATAATAACTTATCAATATCAACGTTTGTTTATGTTCTTTTTATTAAACTCATGTTATATCCATTACTTTATTTATTTTAAAAAGTGTAATCTCTTATTTGTTTTAAAATTATGCATAAGATAATTTTGAGATACCTGTCTAACCTTAGAAAGTCCCATACTAATATTGGTTTTATTATTATAGATAAAGACTACGCTGGGCCAGACATGAGCAGATAATGCCATCATTGCGAGCACCAAAGAGAATTATGGGTGGACATCCGGCCGAATTGGAAGACCTAGGCTGCAATGAGAGAATGAGGTCAGGAGGGATGCCGAGCAACTTTTTGACCCACGAAATCAGGACAGATGTAGAGACAAGGTTGACTCTGCGTCCAGTATTGGAAGCCAAGGCTGAATTAGGCTGTAGCGCCATCGGAAGAAGAAATATTTATAGATATTATGTTAAAATAACCAACACCAGGCCGATTAAAACGTCATTTACTTGAACTTTTCACAATTTTTAATATTATTCTTATGAATATGAAGATTACCTATGTATAAAGTAAATACTAAAAAGAGCATTCATAGATTTGTTAAAAGAACCTAGCAACATCATTAACTTACAAGTGATTGCATTGGAGGACAATTATTGTTAACTAAATTCCAAACTATTAATTTTTTTTTAATTTAGATATATTATTATTTTAATTTCAGAATTATTATTATTGTAAACCTGTTTTTTTTTGTTGAAATTTAGTTGAAGTTTCTATAATCAGACCTCTTTTCCTGTAACATCGAAAAAATTCATATTATTACAGACTGATATATTCAACATTACACCGTTATTTATGGTCAATTTTAAAATGCCATTTTTTTTTAACATTTGACCAGTACTAACTGGATTATGACTTTCTTCTCTTGCTATTTCGAATGGCTTTGTGTGATGACTTCACGTTAACAACGTTCCTTATTTAGGTGGTCAAATTGAAATCCTTGAGTAATCGACAAATTCAACAATCTGCCAAGATGCTAGCCACCGGGCCAACGGCCCGTTGTATTTATGCCTTCCATAATTCGTCTATGGAGCTGAGATTCCTAGGATTATATCTTATAATGAATGCAATGCCAAAATGTCTACAGAATTTTAAAATGTGTCAAAATTTCTAGATATTTTCTCACAACAATAACATTTACATGTTTTGTATATCTCTTATTAATTGTCAACTCTTGGTATGACTTATATTAAGCACCTATGAGAGATGAGAGTTCTAATTCTCTAGAAGTACCTAAATATTTATACTCAAAATTATCATTTATTAAAAAGTTTTACCCTGTTAAATGAAGTTTATCAACTGCAAAATACCTTAGTTATTTATTATAAAAGTGTGTTTCTTTACCAATTATTGTATTGATTGTTTTATTAATGTAAGTAAAATTAATTTTTGAAATCCAAACTCCCTTTACGCCCCACTTAGGGGCATAGGGATTTAATAAATTGCTGGTATAATTGCCATAGCAACTTGAAATTTTTATTATTACCCTATTCCTGTGTTATATTTTTAATAAGCAATCTACACTGATTTTTCTATTCACACGAAGGCTGGATGTGAGGTGCAGGTTCGAATCCTTGGCCACAAAATTCTTTACTATGCTCAAAATAATTAACACCCACTTCTGGTAAGAAATTTCTGGTTCCAATTCCCAGATGAGTCAGAATATTTATAGGAATTTTTTATGCAATATTTTCTTGCTGGCTATACTGACAATTTTTCATACAAAAGATTTTCAGGTACAAAATCACTGGCTCGGGTAGAGGTCTTAACACTTAAAATAATTATGTACCTACCTGTTAAATTTGATATTAAGAATTAATAAAGCTTTGTAGGTACATAATTATATTTTTGCAGAAGAACAACTAAAGCATTTACAGAAATCAAGTGTTCTATCTAAATGTACTTGAAGGGGAAGGTATAAAAAATAGATAAAAATGCTATGTTTATGACTCACCTTTGCTGCCTCCACAGCAATTCTACAAATTTCTCATACTATCTAATTATATCTACCTATTTACCAATTCAAATCCTCAGACTTACAGGTAATACAAACTCGATCAGTCAATCAATTCTCCATTTTTTGACCCCACTTAGGGACATACTTTATAGGTACCATATTTTATTAATCCATAAATCAGGTTCTGTAATTCACATTTTTCTCAACAAACTTCATCAACAATTTTATGGACGGGTAAAAAGGCTAGTATTATAATAATTATGTTTGTAGGTGGGTAGCTTGAATGGCATTTTTAGGCTAGGTATTTTTTCTCTGTCTCCCGCCTGTTTTCGGTTGATTTTTTGTTTGTGTTCTTTTGGTTTACTTTCCCTTATTTGTTGAGTTGTACTTGTACGCGGCTTAACAGACACATGTATAAATATGGGCATGATTCACTCGATACCGGGTGCTTTGCCGTCTAAATAAAGAAAAGAAGAAGAAGAGCAATTCTTTTGTGCCACGAGATCCCATTTTACATCCATTTTGTCTGACGGATAAAATATCATTTTCGATTAAGTAAGAATGTATTTTGTTTGAAATTATAGATGTCAAAAGTTTATAAATTGTTGGTAAGCATGTAATTGGTCTAAAGTTATTTGGAGTTGAAGCATTATTGATTTTTGGGATAACGTGGGTTATACCTTCTGTTAAAAATTCTGGAAGGTCCAAATTCTCAATTGCAGATTGAAACTGTCTGGCCAAAATTATATGTGAATTTGTAAATTTTTTAATCCAAAAGTTTTGTAGACCATCTTTTCCCGGAGATTTCCAATTTTGTATTTTTTTTAATGCAGTTTTAACGTCAATCAAATTTATATTAAAATTTTGCATTTCTGGATAATATTCAGAATTAATTTCTTCTAACCAATCACTATTAGTATTATGGGTTATAGAATTCGACCAAAGATTTTTCCAAAAAGTTTCCATATCATCTTTATTAGGTAAATTATCTGTTTTGAAATTAGAATCTTCCAGATTTGTAAAACATTTTTTTTGATTAAAGGAGAAGAGATGGTTCTGTTTTTTCCTTTGAACCCTTTCTTTAAATCTTCTAATCCGTTTAGCTAACGCCAAGACTCGTTGTTTAAAAAAGTCAATTTTTTCTATTATTTTTAAATTAAAGTTATCAATTGAATATATATTTTCGATATCAAAAATTTTCTCAACAAATAATTTTAATCTTGGTCTATGGTTTCCAGAATTAAATGATGTAAGTTTTCCAATTATTGAGCGAAATTTAGTAATTCTATTTTCTATTCTTTTTTGCCAACGGGGGGTACTTGAATGCTCAATGATGTTTTGATTTCGATTAAATTTAATTTTTGCTATAGTTACGCAAGTAGCCGCTGCACAATAAAGAATAGAATGAACATCTTGTAAATTTTGACAGGAGTTTAAATCATCTAAAATAATATTATTAACCCGACAAATAATTTTTTCAATAATTGGAAAACTTTTAAATTTTGGCAATAAAGGTCGAAGAAAGGGTTCTTGATTACGAAACAACAGAAGCATCTCTTCATATTTGCTCTTAATAGTGTCATAATCAGGGATATTAAAATATTCAAAGTTCTCGTTTGAAGCATCATTAGAATTATTTGTAACATTTGTATGGTTATCATCTGAACTTTCCAAAATTGTGTTATGATGATTCATCGGAGAACTTAAATATTCCGATCTAAGAACGTCTAGTTCAGATTCCGATAATAATTTGTTTCTAATTATTACCCGAACCTGATCGGACAATCTTTGGGTACTTACGTCTATCGTGGGCTCCAGAAGAAGCCATTCCTGGGACAGCCTTTGTCTGTAGCCAGTCAAGAAACTTCCCCCCTCTGTAGCTCGGAAGTACGCCCGCATGACATTTTGGTTGATTAGTGTCGTCCATCTCATCCTGCGGCGTACTTGACCACCTGCAGCGGGGCCTGTTGAACCACGAAGGTTCACTCGGCCCAAGCATGCAGGTGTCGATGGTGGTGGTGGGTTAGCTTCCATCATAAACAATTATTATTGCAACAGCTGATATATCTGAGATTTCTTCAAATACTGTAAACATTATGCACATGCCAAAATAATCTTGATTTATATTTCTTGTTGTTTTTTTGGTTTTCTTGTTGTCAGCCGGCTGTCATAAATTGATTTCTTCAAATACTGTAAACATTATGCACATGCCAAATTTATCTTGATTTATATTTCTTGTTGTTTTTTTGGTTGCTATTATGAAAAATTTCTTGTTGTCAGCCGGTTGTCATGTTTATTATTATTATTATTATCAGTAGGTGTTCACGACGTTATTTGTTACCATCCGAACTGCTGACTTCACCTTCTTAAACTATCATTTATATAAAACGCTAAATGTATTTCACTCGTATTCTGTTGATAGTAAACAACAATAATACCTCTCTTAGATTTGTCAGTTTTAAAAAATATCTTAGTTCTTGTCACGGTCTTAATAATCTGAAGCTTTAAAAGCTGCGGCCATTTTGAGAGTTCTATATTGATCAATACAATTCACATCGATCAATTTCATATATTAATTATTATATAATATCGCTCGGGTCATTATAACTCGCATCTATATTCATTACCATTTTGATCAAAATTCAACTTTTTTAATGCATGTTAAATTATAATTGATCCATCACGTAGGTATAGAACTATGTATCTCTTTCACGAAGGTTTCTTAAGTAGGAAAAAGACAGCTGCCCTCAAAAGAAAATTTCTCGATTGCCAAGTTTGATGCTAAAATCAATATCTATAGTTAATAAGGCCTCTCAGCATCGTTATTATGTCTAATTAACCACCGCAAGTCAACCGTGCAAAGGTTTTTGGGGCCGAAGTCAAGTGTAATAAAATATGGCCACCAACCGTATCGGTCGGTCGGTTTACCCATGGTAACAACGTAAAAAGCTGTCTTCTGAACGTTGTTACTATGGAAACACTGACAGATCGATACCGTTGGCGGTCATTTTATTACACGGCTTCATTCTCAATTTTAAACAAAATTCTTTTATAGATTATTGATATGTATTTTATTAATAGATATTAATTTGTTCAAACAGTCAATTTATTATGTTCACGCTACATTTTTTGTGTTCCAATTTTAAATGTTTTTTGAATTATAAAATAAAGAATTTTTAAAAAAGAAATGAATTAGAAAAAAAATCATTAGCCCAGAACAGTTTTGGTTAATTATTTTTAATGTAGGTATAGTGTTTTTATGTCTCACATCTTATGTAAATTGTTAAAAATTATTTTGCGAATAAAAGTGTGGGCTTGCATCATTGTTTCAGATTGTTAATAAAATGGTTAGAATTGGAGGTACTTAATTATTGCAAACAAAATAATATGCCATTTTTTCTTAAATCTAAAATAATAATGCAAAATGTTTAATATAAGAATTTTAAAACGGATGGGACGAATAAATTGACGGTAGTTAGCTAGTATCTATCATGCATATAAGTATTAATGTTTAGTTAATAACATATCCGCCAGAGAGCTCTGGCGTTCCCCCTCCAAGTTGTTAGGTTTCCACTCGTTTTTAGGTCATAAATAATTACAAACTTGTCTTTAGCGGGAAACATCCTTGTATTAATGGTGACTTGTTCAAATTAAGTACGAAATATCTTGAAAATAATTAGATCTTCAGAATGCCACAGAAGAGTCCTCTGATGGAGTCTTCCCAAGTTTGGACACGGGGTTTAATTGAGTTATTTTACCATTTGTTGACAAAATGAGATGTAGGACGAACCATATTATTGTATAATGTAATACTACTAGCTTTCCCGACAGACGTTGTCCTGCAGTCTGAATATTGATTTCAAATTTGTAAATTATACAAAAATATACACCAAATTTTTGTAGCTATGTGATGCGAGGCTTCTTCACGCCGATCGGTGAAAGCCAAAAACTGGAAAGGAGAGTAAGTACGGCTTACCCCTAAGATCTTCTCTTCTTCTCCAGTTGCACAAAAGCACAATGAACTATATATTTTTTAACTTTATTTTGATGATTCACGTTTCACTTGTTGTTCTCGATTGAACAATGCAATACAACCTTCTCGCGCGAGGTATCCAATTACGTTGTCAAGTAAATAAAAATTGTCTTGTTATATAAATTTTCATAATGGCGTTGGCGTCGCAGGAAATCAGTTCCATATTAACATAAACACTATATTTTATATTATTTCTTGTAAATATTTCAACTTTTTATAAGTTATTATATTATCTGGGGCGGAGAGGAATCCAATAATATATCAAACATCGGAAGAATCTGTTCACAGCCGATCTCGAGTTATAAGTGTTCGCAATAACCCGACTTTCATTTATATAATAGGTAGATGTATAATATTATGTAAAAGGAATATGAAAGAAACTAATAATAAGTTGGTCGTTGCACTTTCGTCCAATAAAAATTATCGTCTGTCATAAAAAGGCTATATGTTGGTATTTTTTATTATTTTCTCCCCACTTTTCATCTCTAACCTCGTTTACCTTTAAAGTACATTGTAGAGAGTTTTCTTTTTTAATTAGGTACATGATAAACCTTCTGGCATCAAGAACAATGTTAGGGTTACAATCCTATATTATAATTGGCATGTTCGTCTGTAGCTCGGTACTCGCAAAATATTTTACATATTTGTTTTATCTTTCGTCTAAAAGTAGACATTCGTTGCTATGTCAATAATCTATCTGCGGGTAATATTATATCGACAAAATATGTGATTCAGAGGTTCCTACATACAACGGGAAAAAAAATTATAACCTAATTATAAGACAAACACCCTTTTCTATACATGCAGTGCGACAGGTTTTGCTGCTAGTCAATTTTTTTAAGACAAAGATGGAAAACAGCAAACTGTAAAAAGTGTAAAATATATACCTAAAACTTGAACAGTGTAAAAATGTCCCAGCATTTGTATAAAATGCTTGTGTATTTCCCCGATAAAAGCTAGGAAATTCTTACGGAGTGCCAATTCTAACAAGTGAGTACCTAGGTACACGTTATCGGAATAAAATGATCACACACCCTCATTACAACAATAAATTGTTTCAAATGTCAATTGTTCTCAGACAAACAAATAAATAAAATGGGAAAGACGCTTATAGAACCTTTTGATGTCAAACCTCCACATTACAAAAACAAAACATTTGTTTACATATAATTGTAGGAGGTACTTACGTGTAATTGAGGTGGTCGTGTATTCACATTTGCTTTCTGTTTTCCTGTTATTCTTCACATTATTCTAAAAACGTCATTTATATTTTCACGTTATCGAAATTTAGATAGTTGGGTATTGACGATGAAACGCGGTTAATGAAGCTGTATTGAAATGCATTTTTTTAACAATTTTCCCGACAGATGTAGATGAAATGTCAACAGATTGGTTTACAATATTGTATGTCTTATAATTACGAAAAGTAGCATCTGAAAATCTTGCGAGGAAGTCGAGGACTCCCCTTTCTCGTTCTTTGACAAACTCAAACGCTTTTAACACTTACTCCGAGATACCTTGTTAAAATCTATTATAAATGTACTTTTTACGTACTTTCAAAGTGAGGTAATTCGATTGGGTAATGGCAAAACACAGTTGTTAGTTGATAGTTTCTAAAAGCACACAAAAAGAAAAATTAATCACCTGGCGTATTATACTCGTTAACTGTTGCTGATGCAAATGCTGATGATAAAGTCATTAACGGTGTTGCTGATGGATTACCGGAAGAGAGCTAGCAACTTCCCTTTATTACAAAAACGGGTTTCAATTTTTGCATCCACAACTATGAGCTTTATAATATCTATCAAACTCCTAAAAATTTCAATTCACATGAGATTTCTCAGGCTAAAATTAACTGGATCTCCACAGAATACCAAAATTAAGGGTCCTCAAAAAAGATATTTCAAAGAATGTTCTCATCCAGATGGGAGAAAAGAGTCAGAGGAAATGACAAGGGCTACAGACACTGGGAAATGTAAGCAGGCAATAATAGGTAACGTCTACAGAAATCCAGGACCCGATTTATGTTAAAATGCCATTGTATAATAAAAAAAAAAGGTTTTTTTTTTTCATTTTTTAATGAAACAACAGTCCTAAATAAAGAAGTATCTATTATACAGGATTATTGTTCTCTCTCTGAAACCGTCAATCAACCGGATATCAATATTGAAATTCAGTAATTGATTATTCGCGTGTAAAAAAACATTATTTGCACTCCTATATGCTTATACCGTTATAAAATACACTCGTGTATCCCGTAATCCTCTCCTTACAACACTTTCCCATTAAAGTGGCGCTCCGGCCTATAAATATTATTAATAACTATCAACGCGGTGGTATACAGAGGACTGCCAAGCACCTCATCTGTCGGTCGAACTATACATATATTGTGTAATTACATAGGTAGGTATACTTATATGGCAATAATTGTTTTTGTTTCATGATTGATTACCTAAGCAAATACATATTTGGGAAAAAATGGTAAAAATACACGATAATCTTTCATTTTAGAATATTTCGAATATAAAATTACTGGTTTTAACGGAAATAATTCTTGGTTTTTGCTTCCCGTCTCGCGGAGAGATCGTGTAACCAATGAGGAGGTTCACGATCAGGTCCTGAGAGAAATTCAATAAGGAATGATAGCTGCTGACGATCGTCAAAATACTAAAAGCCGCATACTTGTGTAATGCTAAGTTTACTCTCCTGTAATTAATTGTGAATGGTAGATAGAGGACAGGCGACGTATGAGGCGTTAAAGAGCCTCGTTGCTAAAGAATCTGAGACAGTGGTTTGGTGTGCCAGTCGGCTGCAGAGTTGGTAAGAATTGCCCGAGACCGCGAAACTTATTCTCAGACGACTGGCAATTGTTTAAGATGAGAAGGTTTTTGCAAAATTGTTGTCGTTTCACGGTTATAAAATTTTGAGCCCTAAAATTTTGAAAAACATTGGAAGCAAAATTATTGTAATTAGGAATCTATACAATACCTACGCACTAGGGATTGCAATCCGGTCTCATTTTGAATCCGACCGGATCCAACCGGATTTTCGCCAATCCGGCCGGATCCGACCGGATTGAAATAACTATGATTAATTGACATTTTTAACAATAATGAAGGCTAAAAATAAAACAGCTTATACACGAAATTAATTTAATTAGGGTATGGCTACTTTTAAATGGTAAAAACTATAAAAAAATGTTGTTTCAAAAGAAATAAATTTACAAATTAGATTACGGATTATAAAAGTCAAATTTAAATTTAACGAAAATATTTATGTTGACCTGCTTAATTGATCATGATTTGAAAAGAAAGATTCTCAGAGAACCGACACCACGAAAAAGAAAGATGTTCGAAAACTCTCCAACACATTCTGGAATAAACCATTCGAAGCAGAGTTAGAAACTCCGGATTCGGAGCTTCTGCGATATCCACAACGCCAGACAATGGGGTAGCAATAGAAGACATTACCGGAATGATCACGTCAACAGAACGGATCCGGTGATTCTGGTAATTATAAGAGGATGAGATCACATCAACCAGCAGACCCTTGGACGAGCACTAAAGAGATGGATGTGCAGATGATAAGTTTAGGGTTCTAGAAATTATTCCAATTTTATCCTTAAATATTACTGCACACATATTATGACCGAACTAATCTAATGAATACCAGCTGATAATAATCACAATAGTTTTGCTTTTAAATAGGTTAATATATATTTTTTTTGGCTAATTTTATTTTATTGAGGACGAGGAAGACCCTCCCATACTGTGTTCCGCTCCTTCGAAGCAGAGCTGAAGAATCTGGACATGGTGTGGGAGGAGGTCATTAACGTTGCGCAAGATCGAGCGCAATGGAGAGCTCTTGTTGCCTCCCTATGCCCCCAAGTGGGTCTTAAGGGAGTTTGGATTTGGATTGGAATTTTATTACTTAATGCTCTCACCATTTTTCTAAGAGATGTCTTTTCATTCGACAGTCAAGACTATCAATACGGTCAGTCAACAAGGAGGGCACAAGGAGGCAAAAGCAGCATTTACACTGCGCTCAGTGTGACGTATTTGTCTCATCTTCTCTTCGAATCTTTATGGGTACTTACAATGACCCCGTGGAATTGCTAGGGATACGGATTCGAGTCCAGTCCGTGTTGAGTATATGTCGAAAAATCCCTTAATATTATAAACCGGATCCGATATCCGGATCCGTAAAATTTTGCCGGATCCGATATGAGCATTTTTATGCCGGATCCGCCGGAATACCGGATCCGGTTTTCCGGATTGCAATCCCTACTACGCACTAAAATTATGAATTCACGATTGACAATAATTTTCCAGTGAACCAAATTGTGACTGCTCATTCTAAGAAGAGCAATTTTAGAAAATGTTAATAATTTTTTGGAACAGGGAACATTCTAATACATAATATTATTTTGGAAATATAAAACTCATTCATTTTAATGCCCTGTCCAAAAAGAATATTAAAAATATTCTTAATTTTAAAGGTACCTTTTAATAGGATGAATTCTAAGTTGTTTTTCAGATAATACCGTACCGTATAAAGAAGGTTTTAGTAAAAATGGTAGGTATATTTTGATGGTTGTCGGAACAAAACTGACTTTTAAACCTCATGTTTTTATTTGTTCATTTTTTTTCCAAGAAATTTGAAAACATTTTTATATTTTTCTTTAATTTTCAATAAAGTGTTTTAACGATATTTTAACTTATGTACCTATATTTTTGGCAACTCCGAGTGCCTGAAATGGTCTAGAGACAAGAATGAATAAATAAATTAAGCCTCCTTAGAAATATCCAGGTTTATACAATAGTGTAAAGTTCTACAGTTGAAATCTAGTCCTGAAAAACGTTGCAAGAATCTAGAGATAATTCCAAAAAAAAAATATTCATTTTTTTATCATCATATAGTAACTAAAAGCAGTTAGTCTCTGTATCTTAGAGGCGAAAGGAGATTACGCACAATGGTAGAGATACCAAATTGAAAATTCCCTAACTCATTTTCACGAGAGATAAATTTTAATACTTAGTATGTTATCCGCTCAAATTATTTAACACGTTTTACGTTTTCGGAAATCGTTTCGGGTATTAACGTTAACGTGAATCATTCACCGTGTTTCCTCGCTCATTCTTGCGTTCATCCCGAAAAACGTCGTTCACGTTGATGGAATACTTTTACGTTTAAATTATTCGAGTTCGATAAGTCGAGTATTTTAGGCGAGTAGGTAGTTACTAATTTAGTGGTATACATATATGTAGTTTTTTTATACTTTTATACATTAAAATAATAAAAAAAAACAATACAACAACTGTTAAGTCTTTCACAAGCCTTGTCAACAGGTTCTTTACATAATTATTACAAAATACAAAAATAATGAAGTGGTTCGTGGACTGGCGGTTACAACGCCGGCTTTCGTACTGTTTGGTGCGGACGTCGTGGTTCGATCCCAGGTGCCGACCATCTTCCTCTTTCACGACACAAGCTTTAAGTAGCTTACTGTGAAAGAGTCAAGGAGTGTATTTGTGTTCACTTGAGTGAGATTCATTTAAAAAAAAAATCGATTGTTTGATTATCTTAAAGATTACACATTATATACACAAAATATTTAAAGAATATGTAACAACTAATGACTCTAACAATTCATTACTGATGCTCGATTTTTAAATGGAACAAACCACTACGGGCTTACGATCGTCTTCTACCGTTATTTCGAAGGTTGGCTTAGTGTTATCACTTTTCGTTAACAACGTTCGCCATTAGGTGGTAATGTTTAAGTATTCAAAACTCCTAATCATGAGAATTCTCAACATGTTCAACATATCGAAAAATCTCATGTACGCAGCAAGTAGATATTTAATAATTAAAGAGATATAGAGATAAAAGTTGGAAATTATTGAGAACAAGAGAGCAACTAAATTTGAAGACTGCGATTGCTATCATGTATTGGCGTCAGGATATGACTATATCCATTTTTGTCTCATCTTTATTGCCTATTGACTTTGTTGGTGCACAACGTTCTACTTATGTCTAGATTCTTGTGACCATTTTTCAGGACTATATCTTAAAGAATATGTAACAACTAATTACTCTAACAATTCATTACTGATGTTTGATTTTTAAATGGAACAAACCACTTGGGGCTTACGACCGTCTTCTACTGTTATTTCGAAGGTTGGCTTAGTTTAACCTATTTACCATCTTGGAAAACCAATTTTTTACATCTAGTATAATGAACAACATGCATACTAACCACATAAATTTTAGATTGTTTTTGAAACATGGGAAGATTTTAAAAGAATAAATACCCGTATACAAGGCCACAAATTTACGTAAAAATCTTTTGTACACAAATTAGATTTTCTTTTTGTTTATACCAAAACCTTCCCCCATATTTATATTTTCTTGTAAACACATACGTTTTTTTTTCCTTATTAAGAAATGTAATCGTATTTTGTATTATGAATACAAAAAAAAAACAAAACACAAAAGAATGTTTTTTTTTTAAATAATGACATTCCAACATTTTAACGAATTGAGTATATTCAGCATGTTGAACAATTCCAAGACACATAAAAGAATTTCTCCAGTAGCCAAGTAGGTACTAACTGTAGAGTTCGAGCTTTTATATTTTCCCATAACTCTAAGGGTACAAAAACAATATCCTTTTGAAAGAAAATAATACACCACCAAGAGGTATCTTAATTACATTAAAAATTTAAAAGCGTTAATTTACCCCATAAAATAACGTCTGAATTATTACAGAAAGTTAAAATGTTCGCTATGAAGAAAGCGTAATATTTCTTCTACAACAACCAGTAAAGAAACATACTTCGGTAATCCAATAGAGGTATTCTAAAATAGCTTCTATTTAATAAACATCATATTGGAGTGAAAACAGGATTTTTCTAGAACAAACAACCTCTTTTAGTCAGGTTAAATGGTCTTTTCTCTGTTCAGTATAGAACAACAGTGCTAACATATTATGGGTGTGAAGCATGAATAACTATGACGGCAAAATCTGCCGAGATGCTGGATACATTTTGAGAGGCTGTGTAAAATCTTGAGGTTCGTGAAAGATGGAGAAACCTGGAGAATCAGTTTACCGCTTTATAGCACCTATAAGACTACTAGGCTCTCCGTACATGCCAGGTTAAGTAGGCTGAGGTGGGCTGGGCACCTGCAGAAAATGGCGTCGCCACGGGTCACTATACAGGGTGTTATGAAGAACGTTAGCCAAACTGGTAGGGTATATAGAGGGGATCATTTCCAACATGTTTCCATACATTAATATGTATACACGTATACAGGGTGTTACTTTTTTTTCTACGATTTTTTTAAAAAATATCGGATAAATCCCTAAATTTTACCTATTAGTGTCTATAACTTTTTTATTTATCAATCAATGAGCATCTTTGAAATTTTAGTATTATCTCAAATACATGCTTATTTAGATAAACATGAAACCTGATAAAAAAATCAACGCTAAGAAAAGATATGATCCGACAAAATCCAAAAAACGTTCTGAGAAAAAACTAAATTTCATTTTTAAATCAATTTTAAAAATATTTAGAAAAATGGTTGAGTTCTTAATATAACATCAAAATTTCTCCGAAGTCTCTTCTTTTAAATGGTATATTGCAAGTGTGTAAACATATCCAAAAACAAAATTAAAAACCAAAATCTGAACGATAGTCGCCATTTCATTTAAGCCATTTTCTACCATAGTATAATTTTATACTATGGTATAATGTTCTTTTTTCACAATCCAATCCAATCTCCCTTTAGACCCCACTTAGGGGCATAGGGAGGCAACAAGAGCTCTCCATTGCGCTCGATCTTGCGCAACGTTAATGACCTCCTCCCACACCATGTCCAGATTCCTCAGCTCTGCCTCGAAGGAGCCGAACACAGTATGAGAGGGTCTTCCTCGTCTCCGGGACCCTGATGGGAGGAAGAACAGCGCTCTCCTCGGCCAACTGTCATTCGGCATCCTTAACACATGTCCCAGCCAAGTCCATCTCCTCCACATAATAGTAGAGGTGATGGGCTCACGCTGCGTGCGCCGGCGTATAGCGTCGTTCGTGATGCGGTGGTGGACTTTTTTCACAAACCTTTAAAAAAATAGAGGTACCTACTTACATACTTGTGTTATTTTATGAATAAATCCAATCCAACTCCCTTAAGACCCCACTTAGGGGCATAGGGAGGCAACAAGAGCTCTCCATTGCGCTCGATCTTGCGAAACGTTTATGACATCTTCATAACGTTCTTCATAACATCCTGTATATAGGAGGATTCTCGAGGGTCACCCAGGCGGTAGATGATATGAGTCGAAAGACCTAGGCTCAGATGGGAAGACGAAGTTATGAAAGATGTGGCTCAACTTTTGCAGGTGACAGATTGTCGGATCATAGCGGAGGACAGTAGGAGTTGGAGACGTTGTCTACAAGAGGCCAAGGCTCGATTTGAGCTAGATAGCCCCATCGAAGAAAAAAAAAGTTCTTTTTAGTACTAGGAAATATTCGCTGTGTAATTTGAATACACCTTTCAATGTAGCGTACCTACTGAGTCTGAACTCAAACAAAGTAAATAAATTACTTATTACATTTGTGCAGAAAAATTTTGGTTTTAGGTAATCTATTTTTTTCTCCTTATGATTAAAAACTATTTTAATTTAACTTCTTTTTCTTCTTATGATTAAAAATTATGTTTTAATTTAATTTATAAATACTTTAATCTTGTTAAACTGGGGCTCAAATCGTCCGAAATCAGACGGAAAGCCGGTAATAAAGAAAAAAAAAATTGAATACAAAGAGATTGGAAATATCTAGGTAGGTATTTCATAATTTTCAATTTCATATAGGTAAGTAGGTCGGTACGTACGCAATCTGTTGGTGATTCGATACAAATTTTGAAGTGATTTTTGGAATTTTGTTACTGGCATCTGTTATAGAACAAGGAATAATTCAATGGATATGTTTGAATTCTTGACTATCATTCATCATGGCGGCTTTTCTGAAATTCACGTTCCATCTCAACGCAAGGTTGAGTTAAGTTATAATAATCGGTTGCCAGTAGTTACGTAACTAATAATATATTGGATAAAACATTTTCAGAAAACAGAAATGTCAAAAGTCTCAATAAAAATTGGATACGGCGCAACTCAATCGTCCGTTTTTCATTTCAGAATAGCCGTCATTATCTAACAAGACTTTATTTTCCGACCCGCAGGCAGTTAATATAAGCAACATTCTTTTTATGTATCCCTTATATCAGACAGATTTATCAAAAAAAAATACGGACTGACTGTAGTAGCAAACTAAACATGGAACATCTTTGTATATTTACATCAACAAAAAGGGGTGTTGACTTAGCTTGTAACCACCAGCTTTTCAAATTCAATGAATGCAAAAATTAGAGTAGTTTTATACCTGTATAATTTTCATGCTACTCAAAACCAACTTAATTTATATCATGTATAGTAGAAGGTACTTACCTTTGCTGCTCTTGATGAAGGGTTGAATACTACTAAATAATTCCTATGTATACGCGTTGATATTAATTCTTCTAGGGTGCGACTTCTTTTGGCTGAAACAAACAAAATTCGTTATTAAGTACTAGTACACGTATTCAACAAACAGATTTGATTGTTAAAATCTCTCCATTCAAACATGTTAAGCATCGTACTCACTTGCGCCGCGAACGTGTGACATTGCATCAATTTAATCGAAAGATTAAGTGTATACGTGATTCGAAAAAGCGAACGCGAGCGGAACACATGCATCCTTTTGATAAAATTGATATAACGATACAGGTTCGCGGCGCAAGTGAGTACCGAGCTTTAAGGCCCTTCGTTAATGATGGTTGACTTATTTATTTATTACACAATATCTACATATACAGTATGTCGTAATTCAAAATTTAAATTCAATTTTATATTCCTCCAGTATAAGAAAGTTACGAACAAATTTGTATAAAGATTTCTTAGTACACAAAAATCTCACAAGAATAGAACTTTTTGGTAAACTATCCTTGTTTACGGATCATTGCATTACATGTATCGTGACGTCTGCAATCCTCTTCTCTCATTGGCTGAAGAAAGTATGGGCTGATGGACGATTCCATCTTCCGTAAGTTGAAACGTATTTGGTCAACGTTTTTATGCAGATTCCCCCTGCGCGTCGCACACCTCCATAAACAATATAAAAGGAGATGGTCTCCACACATCATCAATCATTCAATTAGCATACGGGCTTGAGAATACACCTGTCCATTTTGGACTGTGTGTGTGTGCGGTGACTCACGCGCAAAAATGCATTTTGCGTATTAAATAATTTTTTCGCCATAAATAATCAACTTAAATTGTGATCTATAATCTCGGTTATTTATCGTGTCCCATTCAAATCAGTGTTTAATAATTAAAATTAAACTTATTCAGAACAATTCTTAAATAATCTACTGCTTACGGTTACGTACATAAGTACATTTCGTGTGGACAAAAGAACTTTAAATACTGTGAATAATTCTTCGTTGCTGATAAGTGATAATAATATTATAAAAACAGTAATATTCGATGTGTAATTTAAATAATAACATAGACATATTCAAAAATATATATAATGTTATTTAATCAATTTTTATTGTGAACTGATAACGTGATTCTTGCAATAAACTGTGTTTCTGTGTTCGAAAACTATAAAAGTCTTTTAAAACATCTTATTACCTTGAATATTCTCCATAAGCGGACCTTTCACATTTCCCAGAGAAAAGAGATACTTTTGTTTCAAGTGATATGATATATGCTCTACCGAACTAAAAAGAAAAATCTAAGTGATTCTGTGACAAGTTTTCTAACTGAGTTAGCCAAAAGCACAATAGATACTCTTTCTAATTCCCAGAACAGTGAGCCACCCTTCTCTCTTGGCATAATCTTCATTTGAACTTTGTTATACAAGTGCTTCTTTCAAAGATCATCTATATTGCATGACTTCCACCTGGAGTCATTCGCTAAGAGACTTTACCTTAAATCTAGGTACATCTGTGTTCCGCCTGCGGGTGATTGAGAGAGGATCTACCTACAACAAGTGTACCCACTACAGAGAAGTACTTGCTACAATTTCGGCCCATTCCTAGGGCAATAGAAGATACTTTCCACCTCATTAGAGATCTACATAAGAACATGCTACAGTTGGGGAAAAGAGAGACTCACACTATAGTTTGTCACCCATCCGTGTGGCTTCTTGGAGCTGTGGAATTGGAATAGAGGAGAACTACTCATTACAAGTACTAGTGTTCCTTTGATAAAAGCAATATGAATAAAGAGGAAGGCTAAGAAAGGTCAGTATACTTAAACTATACAATAATCACCCTTGAAACTTGAATATAAATACTTCACCACCATGATTAAATCAATGGATGTGAACCCAAACCAACTTAATGCTAAACAACGAAGATATTTAGAGCAGCAAGCTACAGAAAGAGGAACACTTTCAACATCAACAAGAATACATCAAGACTAATTCAACAAGAATACATCAAAACTAACTTGGTTAGACCTCTACAGATGCCCATCTTAACATGTTTGTCTTTAAACGACTTTAAAAAAAACACCATTCGTGCATATTCTGTACACTAAGATGGTGGCAGGAGTGTGCCATTATTTTATTTATGACTAGCTTCTGACAAACGTTATTCTGTAGTCGTAACTATTAATTTTAAATTCTAAATGATAAATGAATAGGTACCTTTTGTAATTCCGACCGATGCATCTGTTTTAAACCATAAAAAACCATCCGCTTTCTGTCAATCACACAAACTATTAAACCAATTTCAAAAATGGAACTAAATTACATTTTTAAAAACACTATAAAGATACTACTTTAAGTTTTCTTAAATTTTCCAATGTTGTGCGTAACTTCTTTCATACGAACCTTCTCCTGACAATAGCAAACAAAAAAATTGCCCAATAATTGGTCCAGCCGTTCAAGCGTGATGCGAGGGCCACGAAAGGGGCTCCTTTTTTATCAACAGAGAAGTAAGATCATTTTTTTTTAATTATCTTTCTTCTGTTTAAGGTTTTTACATATTGCTATTGTAAAATGAGCAAGGAATCGAAGGCGACAATGAAATGAACATGTAAATAGAACTCCACGTGCCGCCATACAACAACCCTAAAAAAAAACCGAAATGACCACCAAAGCAATGGTGAGACATTTGGTTGTAAATATATTTGTATGGTCTTTTTACAATATTAGAATAATCAAAGCTTTTTTAACTCTTTTTTATTGTAGCTAATTTCAAACCTCGAAAAGGTAAAAAATAACTTGATTTTATTGTTTTATGACCTTTTGAATACTTAAGTTTTTTTTATCTTTTCAAATACATTTCTGTCGAATTCGATAGCCTATACCAGATAGGTACGTTTATATGCTGACTTCTGAGGGAGGTTATCTTTGTGAATTTTGTTTTACTTTTTTTTATTGTAGCGTCATCTATCGGGCAGAGATCAGTATGAAACCTCATTTTTACAAAACCTCAGAGTCAAATATTTTTTTTAATGCTGGCAGCCCTAGTTATAAGGCCCTGTTAAATTGAGATAAGCTCACGAGTTAAACAACACTGTTTATAATATTAAATTAAACTTTTATATTAATAAATTTCAAAACGCCTGTAACTTTCAATAATATTGCACTGAAACACTGAACAGCTGTATTGTTGAAAAGTTCAATATGACATTCTATGTACATTAGGTATTACCTACGTTTTACCAAAACTTTTAACACTGTTAAAATATTGTTGAAAAACAACCGAACATACATTGCGATTATTATTATTAAATTTAATGAAGTCAAACACAGCAACTTTATCCGGCCCTTTCAAAAAAGTAATTTCATTTATTTTCATTTCATTTTCGTGATTATGAATTAAAATTATAAGTAGGTACCTTGTAAATGAGAGAAAAGGCAAATAATAAATTTCTGTGTTTTTGTATATCATTAATGTTTCAGCTTAATATTTATTATTTCTGAAATAACGTTAGACATTTTATGTAGTATTATGAAACCAACCAAATTTCAAGAATTAAGCGTCTTTGTTCTTTATAAAGTTGTTTAGAAATTTGTGTATCTGGGTACGTAAGCCCTTTACCAACAGTGTTATTTAATAAGAAACAACTTTTTTTGTTGAAAATTCTCCTGCGCTTCCTTAATGTGAACACAAATATATTGTACACACTTTTTAATTTTTCACAGAAAACAAGGCTTGTGCTGTGAAAACGAAGATAGTTGGCACAGGGGATCGAATCTACGATCTTAGGATTGGATGCTGACGACTGAAGCTCTAAGCTACCAACCATCTTACCGCGAACACATTTTTTAAACGTTGATTTCGAATAAATGATGAGTTACCAACTAGATTTCAATATATCACCAATCGCATTCGATTTTTTAAATTACAGCGGAACCTTTCATAATGAGAAAAAACCGCGAAAAGGTTTCTCCCTTAACGAGCGAAATTTCGCCAAACGATTACGAAATTCGGGATTCTGTCAATATGGAATCATTTATTCTATAAGAATATGTAACAACTAATGACTCTAACAATTCATTACTAATGTTCGATTTTAAAAAGGAACAAACCACAACGGGCCTACGACCGTCTTCTACAGTTATTTCGAAGGCTGGCTCAGTGCGATCACTTTACGTTAACAACGTTCGCCATTAGGTGGTAAATGTTTAAGTCTCCGAAACTCATAATCATGATAATTCTACATGTCGAACAACATTTCAACATGTTCAACATGTCAACAACATGTATTCTATGTTCCTTCCACGGTACATAATAACGCTTTAAAAAAATTCATTTAAAAAAATTTAAAAAAATTCCCGGTAAAAAAACACAGAAACATAATCATACTTAATGTTGAAAACTATTTAATAGATTCTCCATAAAAAGTGGCACATTTTATTAAATTATTATTATCGTATGGCATCGAAAATCAGCTACCAGTCCAATTAAATTACCAATCAAATTATATAACGGTATGACATATTCTCGCAAAATTTTAAAGAATTTAACTAGTTTCCTAATTGAAAGAAAGCAAACTTTGTGCTAACAACCTTTTTGCCAATAAATTCCCATTTTTATCTAATATAATTTCAATTCCACGTTTTACCCGTTATGCAGTGGGTTCCTAGGGAGCAGCCGTCTTCAGCGGCCGTATACGGCAGCTTACGACGGCGGTCTTTACGGTGACATTTGGAAAGTTCCGTGCCCGTATTATTCTCTCCGTTTATTTAACAAGAAACGTCAATTTGTGTATTGTGTCGGAACGTGAAAATGAACGATCTTGATTTTGCTTTATTTATTTGTTTGGTGGATGAGCCGGCATCAGAGTAGGATGAATATCGTATGGGAGAAGACAATTTATATAAATCTCGTAGCACAGAAGGTGAATTATTATATATTAAAAAATATGTAATAATTCAGTGCTATCAATAAAAGCGTTCACGAATCATCAGACACTGACAAGACGGTGGCCGTTTTTGAAAATAACGACAATGTTTTTTGTAACTACGGTAACAAAATAAATAACGTTCTACAGACACCGTTCTCTGAAACTCGCATTCTTAGGAAAACAACCCATTATAATTCTCCTTAAAAATGTATATTATGTACGTGTACCTACCTATTAATTTCTAATCAATAACAAAAATGATTATAATGGAGACATAAAATCTAACAAAATATTGGTAGGTCTAAAGGATCTGATGATGTTTGATTATCGTATAAAGGTTGAAGGACGAATCGGATAATTGTGTTGAATAAAACCAGAAGGTCGTAGTCAAAGGACAGTGGAGAAGTGATACAATCGGGAGCAGTGTATTGAATGCGGCTCTCATTAAGAAGAACCTTAATGAGAAGGAAGATGGAGAGCTTCAAGGCCCATTGGGGCAGCACAATAGGGATAATCACTCCTAATTGACTTCATTTTTATTCATTCATTTAATTATATTGTTATCTCTAATATAAATGAAAGTCGGGTTAGTGCGAACACTTATAACTCGAGATCGGCCGAACAGATTCTTCTGATGTTTGATTTATTGGATTCTTCTCCGCTCCGGATAACAGAATAACTAATAAAAAGTTGAAAAATGGATAGTATAACATATAAATATTAAAGTTAGTATGAAAACGATTTCTTGCGACGCCATAACAACCAAATTATGATGGTAGTTCCCTCTCATTCTTGCAAACGTAATTACTTACCGCTCTCACTTACTCCAATTTTCATACAAAGTCAACATCGGGCACATAAAGGTAAAATGTCTGCGCGCGCATATTATATTCTCGCGTTGTTCCCGTCTGAGTTTTGAATACGAATGAAATATGGATGTTTTGGAAATATTTTAATGTTAATGTTTTATAAGGTTAACTCAATCGAATTAACTTTGTATTTATTATGGGGCGCAGTGCACATTATGTTCATATTATGAACGGGCCGCCTCGGGTTAGAACCATAGGACAACGTCTGCCGGGAAAACTAGTAATTATACCTAATAAACTAGGAGTCGTCCGTTGACGTGACGCAATTATAATTTCGATTTGAAACGTAAAATGATGACTGTAGGACAATTACCTGAAGTTCATATCTACGCAAATATGATGAGAATTTATTATTATGAACTGTTGAGTGTTGACTCAAATTATTTATACATACAGCATAGGTACTCTCGTTGCGAGGGTGGTTGCTAGTCACTAAATTAGCAAATAACTGACACGGTACATGTATGGGTTATGCGTGTGTATCCGCCTGTTTCAAACAAAACAGCTCACGGACCACTATATAGACGGACGTATGTATGTGTGTCCCGCGGGGAACGCTTCGGGTAGGAAGCGTTAGTTCATCAGTCAACGTTCTGGGATTTTTTTATGTATATTTTATAGTGTTTATATTTAGTTGAAATATTGTTCAACGTTATACGAGCAGCGTTTATTTATGATATTTTGAGAGTGTACTATGTGACAGACTTAATTTGTAACTAAAAAATATATCGAATATCTAACAACTCTAAGAATTCATTACTGATGTTTGATTCTTAAATGGAACAAACCACTACGGGTTTACGACCGTCTTCTACTGTTATTTCGAAGGCTGGCTTAGTGTGATCACTTTACGTTAACAACGTTCGCCATTAGGTGGTAATGTTTAAGTCTCCGAAACTCCCAATCATGAGAATTCTCAACATGTTCAACATATCGAAAAATCTCATGTATGCAACAAGTAGATATTAAATAATTAAAGAAATAAATAGGTAGATAAAAGTTGGAAATTATTGAGAACAAGAGAGCAACCAAATTTAAAGACTACGACTGCTGTCATGTAGGAAAAAAATACCAAAAAATATATCCCTCCACCTAATAGTGAAATATTCCCTAGCAATTATAGTACTTAGTGAACAGATATTAGTGTATTATGGAATAACCCAACGAAATCTGAAACATTCAAATATGTAGGAGTCTGGGGTCACCCGAAGTGAACACAAAATACACTTTTGACATCTTTCAGAAAAATCAAAGCATGTGTATTGAAAAATGAAGACGGAGCACCTTTCAGTACGAAAGCTGACTGCTGATATGAGTGCTGAACCTAGGTTATCAACCACCTTAGTCACTGCTCTCAATTCTGTTATCCAAGGTATTATTACCTACATAGACTCATATCTTTTGAGAATAAATAACTCTAAATGTTACGCAATTATAGCTGAGATTATGCATTTTAAACTGCTTCAGAACTCAGAACAAAACGTCAAAAATATACAATGTTACCTAAAATTAATTATCCTTATTCACAAATAATACGTACAAAATAACTGACCTATTTTATACGCCATAATGAATGAGTTTTTACTCTTTTTAATAAGGTGTTGGCCCATTTGCACGTCGGCCAGCATCATCTTTGGGTAATTATACCCGCGCCAGATGTTGCTCTTTTTAAAAGATAATGAAGAAGAAAATAGTTTTAATATTAATCATATTGTCCTTTTCTTGTGTCGTCTATTCTAAAAATGAGGACATTCTGAGAAAAAGAAATAAATTTCGGAGATCTGTTTCTTTTAACAACTTCAACTTTCACTTTTCAACATTTATTATACTTTTTTTATCACGCCGTGGCCCGTAGAGAGTAAGCAGAGAGAACGGGCCTCCACTGTTTTCTTTCCAAGCACGCTTCTTCCAGCGACATACCATCCTCATACAACCTCGCCAATTTCTCTTACTTCTGAACTAGCCTTCCTTGAGGATGGAATTGATGTTGTCCGATCCACGTCATTCTCGGTCAGCCACGCTTTCGACATGCCCAAACCATCCTAACTTTTTGACTTCCATACAATATTCCTTCCTTATATTCTCATTCCTTTCCATATCCCACAGATTCTTTCCATATATTCTACGAAGTATTGGTCTTGGAAAAGTGCCTATATTATTAGGTATATTTGATAAAAATTTATTTGTAAAGAAAACGTAATAGTGTAACTATACCTACCTATATGATATGATAATCAAAGCAATTTTTTGTTTTAATAAAAATGAATCTGTGCTCACTCGAAGTGAACACAAATACACTTTTGACATCTTTCACAGTAAGCAAATAATGCTTGTGTCGTGAAAGCGGAAATGGTCGACACGGACGGGATTCGAACCACACGACCTCGCACGCAACAGTGCGAAAGCCGGCGTCGTGACCGCTGGTCTATCAACCACTTCAATTGAAATTATTTTAAGTATTTTTTATATTGTCTCTGTTTGTTTTAAACAACCATTTTCTTTGGATGGTCCAAAATGAATCAAAAAAAATAATAATCATTCCGTCATAGAACATTCATTTCGATAATATATAAATTTATGATTCGTTATATTTGGAAAGTCGATATAACGAATAACGAGAATCAAGCTTGGATTATTATAATGCGAGCTTCATTTACTGCGTCCATTCAAACGAACTTCACGTTGTTGTTAGTCAATTAACCGACCGTTATTCGTGACCACATTGTAATTAGAGACAAACATTATTATGCTCTTTCAGTCCACCAATTGTTTAGTCCAAGTCCTCGGCCATTTTAATTCAACAACCACTTGAAACTAATGGCAACATTTTACATAACTGCTACAATAGTTTCAGTTTAAACAACCATCTATAATAATAAAGGAAAGTGCCTGACTGACTGACTGATTGACTGACTGACTGACTCATCAACGCACAGCCCAAACGGCTAATCGTAGAGAAGTGAAATTTGGAAATCAGGTAGGTCTCAATACAAAACCTTCCACTAAGAAAGGATTTTTGGAAATTCCACCCCTAAGGGGGTGAAAATAAGGGTTGAATGTTTTTCAAAGTATGCGAATATCTCGGAAACTAGACATGGTACGAACTTGAGATTTGGCATATGAATTCTTCTATAGAAATGAGTGTTAGCGTATTTGGCAATTTTTCCAAAATTTAACTAAATGGGACGAAAAAGGGCACATATAAAAAGGGATGATTTTTAAGTGCCTCCTAAAAAGTTTAAAACTGGTTTTATCGAAATTTCAAAAAAATGATTTCTTCAGAAAGAGTCAAATTATACTATTTCGTTTTCAAAAGATATCATTAATTAGAGGGTAGGGGGTGAGGGGCACTTTTCCAACGTGTATGTGTGTGTATCCGTCCCCTCTTTATAACTTTTGATTCGCTTGATACACAGATCCTAAAATTTCAGAAACTATTGAATACTTTAAGCATACAAAATTTGTATACTCTTAATTTTGAATTTTTTTTTCAGTCAGGGGTTATCAACCTTTGAATTTTTATTTAATTTTTCCATATATCTCGAAAACCATAAAATCTAGAACCCTAAAATTGTGTATGTATATAGAAAAATACAATATCTAAAATATAATTTAATGAAGAAGTTCCAGGATTTCTCAAACTTTTTTTATAAAGAAAAATATTTTTTTTATGACAAATTTACGAGTTTCAGTGCCTATATTTCAGAATTTTATAAAAATAAGGAAAAACGCCGAAACGCTACAACTAGATAATTTATTTTTCTATAAAAAAATATATACATCATAGCAGTACATCTCAAACTTTTCTTATCAATTTTTGTAAAAATTTAATTTATTGACGACATCGTTTCATACAATAAACATACATACACCGCGAGCTGGTCCGGTGCAGCGTGTATGAATATATACGTAGGTAGGTATACCCAACCCAACCTACTTTCTCCAATACACGTGACGAAACTATTGCGTAATCTATAATAATAATAATTATAGTTTTGAACTAGCCGACCCGTCAAACTTCGTCCCGCCTTGGAATATAAATAATATGTTCGAGATTTTATGTATAACTTTAAGTTGATTTCAGTTTAAAGTTATTTAACACAGACGACGACGTGGTCCTTATATTATTTTTCAACTTAATATAATAACTGTAACCGCTGCATCTGTTATAAAACATATCATTATATTATTTACTATAAGCATTCCGTGAATCGTATCATTCATCAAACAACTGATTCCTGTCAAACGCCTGATTTAATTTCAAAATTAGAAAAAATCTAATAATAATATGGAAGTTTTATTTTTATTCCGTGCAACTTTTTTCTTTCATAAGACCCTTCAGACAAAAGCAAACACGACAAAAAAATGGGCGATATAAGTTCAGCTGTTCTCATAGGGTAAGAAACACGTAGAATGCCGATTCTGACTAGCGCCAACCGGCGCAAAGAATGTTACTATGCATTTGAATGGGGAAACCCACAGAAAAAGCAGGAACCCGCTTCCCGAGATGCCCATTTAAATGCATGGAAACCATAGACAACAATCTTTGAGCTGGTCGGCGCGGATCGTAATCGGCTTTCAACGTGTTTTTACCCATACGATGACCGCGCAAATTAGCGTTCCATTTTTATATAAGAGATAAATAATACACTTTCCGTGAATTCAGACAAACACTTTACGTACCTACCTACTTCAATATATTTTTCGTACCATGCATCCTGTACAGCGATTCTGAATTGTTTTTTTTTACGATCGACATTAAAATCATTATGTAGGTACCTACCTATTTTAGTAATTTATTATCTCTACTAAAATAATTTACGGTAAGTTCACGAAAAGAATCTGGATTGTATTGCAATTATTTATGTCTTGATCTGTCAAAATATTTGAAGCCATTTCATAAAAACACTAGCAAAAAAAAAACTATGTGAGTAATCTTGCTTTGAATTTATTGCGTAAACCATGAATAGCAAGTTGACATAATATTATGTTGAAAAAAGGTAAATAGTATTATGAAGACAATAGGTAAATTATTTTATATCAAATGTAGTAAAAGTGCAAAATATTAAATTTTAAAATTATCTACAAAATCCTCACATCATTTTAGGATAGATCGTAAATAATTGTTTTGAAAACACTGGCAAGTCAATGACCATATCATTTCGTCACTGTATAGTGCGAAAAAATTAACTGTCCACTGGAACGTATAAAAATAGAGACGAAAGGGATAGCAGTTAGCCGGATATTATGACCTCCTCACACACCATTTCCAGATCCCTCAGCTCTGCTTCGAAGGAGCAGAACACGAGGAAGACCCTCTCGGTATGAGAAGATCTTCTTTATCTTCGGAACCCTTGCGGTAGGAAGAAAAGCGCTCCCCTTAAAATATCGGTGTTTTTATTTTCAAAAATTTATAAAATTCGTAGAATGCTAAAGAAGTCCTTACTAGAGCCCGGCCAGTGCGTAAATTACCATGGGTACAACGCATGAATTATGCTTACGTAGGCGGTATAAACAAATTGGACTGACTCCGTTGCCGGAACGTTATTGTTCCAAAAATCGCGGAAACTATCTGCATCTTCAGCCAGGATGATATATGACGAAACGTTGTTTTATTAAACTTCCCTTACTTACGAAGACCAGCAAAGCTGCTGTTTTCCTCTATATAGTCTAATAGTCTATATAACGAAATATTATATAGAATTACTCTCCATAATTTACCTTATGCTTGATAATCAATTTTCTAAGTTGTAGAATTTATTTTGTGATTATAAGGTGTATTTCTTAAGTGATACTTTAATAAACAAATCAATGAGTTATCCAAACATGTCTCTTTTTACTATTCGGTATCCGGCAGGATATTATTTACGCCGCCGGACAGACCGGATATCGGATAGTTGCCGATATCCGTTTCATCTAATAAAAAATATAAACAGTGGACAGTTAATTTTCTTCCTACTCTACATTGTCGAAAATTCGTTTATAGTCGAACGCCAATTACTTATACCATTAGAATACTGAGGTTGACCACCTCACTTCCTTAAAACTCAACCGGTTAGAAAAGGCACAATGAGCCTCGGACGACTTCGAGCGCAATGGAGAGTTCTTTATGCCTAACCTATTCTCCTGAGTGGGTCCAAGGCCTCCCGTATTATGGGGTGGTTTGGGGGGAACCGCCACGGGCTTGATTTGTGTGCGGCTGGCTTTTTGGCAATCGGGCTAGGGTTTGGCATTGTGCGGATCGGGTTTGCTGCGGTTTAGTTTCCTCCGGGCTGGCTTGCGGTGAGCGGGGGGGCTTAAAAGGGAGAATATTACGTTATTATAAAAATGGAGACCTACTTTACGTGGTCATTGCATCACGCCTGGAGGCCAAGTCGAAATATTAACGACAGCTCCAACGTTAACAATTTGTTGTTATTTCCATAGAGATAACGTAAAAACTGTTGTTCAACGTGCGTTAAACAATGCTGTTCCAAATTCCGAGTCAAAAAAATAATTCTGTCAGTTATTCAAGATTAACGTTAAACGTTAGCTCAAAATCTTTGGAAGTATTACGACGCTGCTATTATATTGAAGACGAAACGCATTTTTTTTTGTTTGGAAACCATTTTCAATTTGGTAAACGTTAACGTTCGGAACGTTAACAGTTTTCACGTTTAACGTTATTTATTTCGACCTGAACGGCTGGACCGATATCGTTTATTCTTTTTATGTCGTGTTTGCTCAGGATAAGATATTTATGAACTAAATTTCGAACCTACGACCAGACAAACAACAACAAATCAACGTGAAAGATATAAATTGAAATGTTGAAAAAAACGTCTGTAGCTTGAAAAATGCCCAAAGCAGATAGAAATAAGTGTTTTAAAGATCACTAATTTCATTGCTTTTCGAGACCTGAATATTTTTTTATTCATATCTAGCAATATAAAAATTGATTTCAAATAACGTCATTTGATGGAATAAAAGTTATTCGAGTTATTTTTTGGGATTCTCATAGAACAATGTCAGTCAAGTTAGCGAAATTTTTAAGTTCGCGGGCTGATTCTATTTGTATAAGAAGCACATATTTTTTAAATACAGATTAATAACGACAAATATAAATAAAAATATATTAATTTAATGGAAATTTTAGAATATATATTTAAAAAAAGAAATGTTGATGATGTTTCTTATTATTATTAATTTTGATGCGAAATTAATTAATTCTGCATTGTTTAGGAAGAGAAAGCAAATACAGTAACACGTGAGCGAAGCCACGGGTAACTAGCTAGTCGTTTATATTTTAATGAAAATACACGGTAGTTTAATAAGTAGGTACCTACCACACGAAGCCTTGTATGAATAGTATATAATATATGTTGTCTGTACATATTGCAAACATAAGAATCTATAATTTCTACATGTGGCTTATTATATTATGCTAACAGCAAAACCTGTCGGAAGACAGATATTGAAACGGTAATTAATTGTTTGGTTGTCCTGTAAATAAGTTGTATTGTTCCTTAAAGGTTCCCAATTGTATACTACCACGTTGAAAACTGCAAATAATTTGACAGTTGTGTTGTAGGTATGTATAGGAACCCTTGATCTAGTAAGTACCTACCTACAACATATTTCTTCTATATAACATCTACCCCGAATACCTGTTATTATTGTCAAAGCAACAATCGAATTACTGATTAAAGTTAATAATAATTATGAGAATAATAACTGTTTTTTTTTTTATTTATTATTTTATCGAGACAAATTTCTTTCGCCTCATATTACCACGAGTGGAAAGAAATGAAGTCCGTACTCCCCACCTACCCCTCGTAGAAACGACGTGATGATTAAAAATCATCACATTTCGTCAATCTACTTCAAACAACTTTATACGTTTTAGAGAGTTTGTTATAAAATTTGACAGAGTATCTCAGTTCAGAACGGAACTTAAATGGCTAACTATGTCACAACGACGAGACTTACACATTCTCACATTACTTTTCTCGGTACTCTCTAACCCCAACGCTCCTAACTATCTGAGGTCTCTATTCACTCCATTAGCATCTCATGGCCTTCCTCTGCGGTCTGCTGCACGTGGCATCCTGCAAATCCCATCACATCGTTCTTCATTTTTCACTACATCTTTCACTGCACAGGCGGCCAGGTTATGGAACCAACTACCTGATGACATCAGACTCGCTCCAACGTTATTTTCTTTCAAAAACAGATTGAAACGTCATTTCCTCTCTACTACTCCTGCTCCTGTCTCCTGATCCTTTCCTTCCTCGCTATGCTTGAGTGTGTAATGCATTATAATATGGTTTACTCTTCTTTTTCATATATGTATCTTTTTTATTGTTTTATGTATGTATTTGTCTATGTATGTGTATGTATTTTATTTTTATATATATATATAAAAAGCAACACTTGTTAAAATGTAATTTATAATAGGTTGGTTGGAAGAAATTGCCCCAGGCAATAAGCCCGCCAATTTTGGTTTATTATTTTACCAATAAAGTGTTTATTATTATTATATACTACAACGGAGCAGATTATTATTTACATGTTAAAAAAATATTTCTGAAAGCTCGAAAAAATTTCCATCAAAAATCTGCGTAGGTACCAATATTTTCAATGGTTGTCAGGTAAACACAAAAATAGAGTTAAATTTACAAAGATAGAGTTGCCGTCGCAGAAAATCCGTTCCATACCATAGATTTTTATATATTATATAACTTCCTTCCATACTAACTTAAATATTATATTATTTCTTATGCATTTTTTTTTCAATTTTTAATAGTTATTCTGTTATCCAGGGCAGAGAAAAATCCAATAAATCAAACATCGGAAGAATCTGTTCAACCAATCTCGAGTTATCTATACCTAAGTGTTCGCACTAACCCGACTTTCTTTTATATTATACATTAATTAGATTTTATATATTTTGATAGATTATGAGTTATTTTGTATAGTTTGAGTAAAAACCATCTACTTAATTTATATTTAAGATGGGAGGTAATTTATAAAAAGTAAGATAATTAATAGACGAGAAAATTCACTTTAGGCTCATACAAAGTGAAAACTGTTTTTTATATGAAACAAACTATCTTCATTAGCAGCTAGACAGCTTGTGACAAGTCCATTTAAGCTACAAAGAAAAATTACTTAATAAATTATTTCCACAACTTGATTAAATTAGTTTGTTGTGTAATGAAACCAGAATGTATAAAAATATTCACACTTTTTAACGATTTTTCCAAATAGCACGGAAATTTTAAGAAATATGAAGTTTGTAAAATATCCATTCGTGAAATTCCAGAACGTCTTACAAATTTAGTATTGAATGCGAACCCTTCGCTTTACTTTTTCTTCTCCTTTCTATGTAAAACGAAATGTTACTGGCATATATGCTAAATAATAAAAGTATTGAATTCAAAAGAAAATTATGTTATATACTTATAAGTACAAAAATATAAAAACAATGTATGAAAGTGTAAGTGAACGCTTAAGAGCGAAGTGAAATAAATTTATAATTTTCCAATTTAAAAAAAATATACGCGTATTCGTATGATAATATTATTTTTCTGTAGGTACCTACACAGCTGAAATTTTTACAATGTGGCCAATCTGAAGCAAAAATTAACGCTTTTGAAACATGATATTTGCTGAAGATTTCATTGACTATCAAAAAATTTAACGATTCGATGACTAACTGAAAATCTCATAAAATAAATACTGTCTGCTTTTGAGTTTCTATGGACGCTTAATTAAAGAAAGTATAATGGCAGGAAACCTGCGAGGCGGTGAGTCTTGATTAAAGAAACTATAACACAGAGAGACCTATAGTCAGCAATGCACGCTGCTAAGGAGAAAAAGGACGGGAAGCATCTCATTTCATGGCAAGACATGAACCATGGGTCATGACCATTACTCAGTTAAAATAAGTTTGAAGTGGTTGGTAGCCTAGCGGCTTCGACGCCGGCTTTCGTACTGTCGTTCGGAAGTCATGGCTTCGATCCCAGATGCCGACCATCTTCCTCTTTCACGACACAAGCTTTAAGTAGCTTACTGTGAAAGAGTCAAAGAGTGTATTTGTGTTCACTTTGAGCGAACACAGATTTATTTATATAAAACAACATCTAGGGGTTCTTGGTCGTTCATTTTTCAGACAGAAAACAAAAGCATTTTGTATAAAAAACAGAGAAATACGCCGTGTCTCTTAAGGGGTAAGCAGATATAGTGGACCTCCACTCTCGTCTACCTGGATACATTCCTTCCCATCCGACATCTCTTGCCACATTACGTTTTACTTTTGTTTCTGAGATGATTGAACGCTTTCACATAGGTTTCACATTCTTTTCCTATGTTTATTCTCACTCATTGCTTCAACTTGACTAAATCATCGATGAGAAAAGCTAATCAAAAAGGAAAAGATATGTCAACAAGTTAACAAGGAAAATTACCATGTTTTACACTTCATTAATCTATTCCTTTTGATAAAAGGTTTCAAGTAATCCTGTAAGTAGCCTTCGACAATCTTTTAAGGACCTCTTATTCTACTCAAGTTATCAGACCACTGACACTTTATTTGTTCCAAAACACACATGCTATACCATTATACATACAGGTTGCTAACGATATACATAAACAAACGATGCAAGCGCTTGACAGGTAAGTACCAACTCCGGTTAGATTTACCTACATTGTTTCTGGGCAAGACAAAGTCGCTCGAATGAGTACTCTTACAAAATGCTTTAATTACTTAAGGCTTGAAATAAACTTTTAAGCTCCAAGGACCACTAAGCGCCCTTGTTATTCAAGAAATAAAAAACTTAAATCTCAAATAATCTCAAGATTTAATACAATCTTAAAAATTAAAAAAAAGCCTACAATTAATATACTCTAATTTTGAATAGAGGTAGGTATAGGTATGTTGGTATTTTTTTTTGTATTTTCTTACATTTTTTTTATATAATGAAAATGTTTATAAAAATTATAAAAATGTAGGTACCTATGTCTAATGTAGAAATTTATAAACGTAAAAGAGTTTAGCTAGGACAGCGATCAAAAAATATTAGAAGAAATCGGTGGTAGGCCTATGGTTGTTTAAATCTAACCATCAAAGATTTAGCTCGTAAATAATTTTGTATGTACAGTACAGTGTACACCTAGATTTTAAGCAGAGCAAATATAGCGCCGTTGAGTGGTCTTCTGATCACAAAACGGCGCTCTAAAAATAATGCTATTATTATAAGTGTGAATTGAAAAAAAATATTATGGGTACCTAATACGTCAAATATAGCGCCGTTGAGTGGTCTTCTGATCACAAAACGGCGCTCTAAAAATAATGCTATTATTATAAGTGTGAATTGAAAAAAAATATTATGGGTACCTAATACGTGTTAATATTTTGCTTCTATCGAATTGGGACAGGGTCAATCCATTAGGACAGGATCTTGTTGCCTCCCTGTGCTCCTGAGTGGGGTGTTAAAGGGAGTATTGATTGGTTCTATTCATATTTCATTCAACTATCAAATGTAATTAAATCATTATTTAACAAAATAAGCAAGTATAACATTTTGAACTTAGGTTCAGTTGATAATTGCATGACACAAAACAACGCTTCTAACGTTCGTATATTTTGTTAATGTCTTAGTCCTTTACTAGAGTATCAGACTCAAGGTGCAGTCTATTTCGACTTCCATAAAGTCTGTGTATTAGAATGTCTGTTTATTCACAATATTGCAGGTTTCTTTAGTTAGACTTGAACACATTAGAAACAATGTGCTTCAGTAGTATCATGCAAATATGTTCATAAGGACCAAAACCGGAATAACTTTGCAAATAAGGCCCTGTCCTAATTGAAAAGTGATCGCGCGTCCGAGCGATCATACAATGTTCTCAATTTGAACGGTCCGTCCACGAGTATAGGACGCTCGATGAGCGGACACGCTAACGCTTTTCAATTGGAACACTCACTAAGAAGGCAAAATTGGTTGAGATGCATTGAGAATGCTGGGATGACAGCTGATCGAGTTTAACCATCAGATTTCTGAAAACAGGAATAGTACATTTCGTTCCTTAGGAGCAGAATAGAGTAGAGAGTTACTCTGCAAAAATAAACCACAAAAAATGACAATAAACTAGTCGCCACTGTTGTTCAGTCGTATGCTAAAAAGATTTCTGAATAAATAATCCCGAGTTCAATTCCTGTTTGAATTTGAATTTGGGAATCGAATTTGGTATATTTTTACGTACATATATCTCAAACTAGATCTAACATAGATCGGTTGGATAAGTTAAAGTTTTTTATGTGAATTTGACTGACATGTTTAGTAACACAGGAGAGAGAGCCAACACCGGGAGAGAATTGCTGTCACATATTAAAGTGAAGAAGGTGTCATATTTGGGCCATGTGTTGCGAGGGGAGAAGTACCGCCTTCTTCAACTCATACTGCAGGGCAAGATTGAGGGAAGACGGGGAGTGGGCAGGAAGCAGATGTCCTGGCTGCGAAACATCCGGGAGTGGACCGGAATATCAAGGGTCGATGAACTCTTCAGAGCAGCGCAGGACCGAGTGGCTTTTGCAGAGGTGGTCGCCAACGTCGGGAGGACCTGACAGGACACCCAAAGAAGATGTGAATTTGGGCTTACTCAAAGTGAACACAAATACATTTTATTATCTTTGACAGAAAACAAAGCTTATTTTGTGAAAGAGGGAGATGGTCGACGGTGCGGATCAAATCCATGATCTTCAGAACGGAAGTCGGCGACTTAATGGCCAGGCTACCAATAATTACTTTAGTGGTAGCTCCAGTTACCTATAGGTATATAAATTTTGTTTAATAAACATGTAAAAATATAGGAAATAAATAACTTAATTGATAAACTAAAGAACTTTTATTCGAAGAAACTAAATTAGGGTCTAGTTAGATATCTGTTATCTCTACCTACCCCTTAAAGAATACCTACTGGTGATAGGTTAAAAAAACGACGATAGAAGGAAAGATTATGATACAACTAATGGGTTTAGTAAAATATATACCTTATAATAATTAATGAAGAAGTTTAAAAGTATTTTGACTTGTACCGAGTGTTCAAATTTCAGTTAGATTAACATCTAACGATATTCTACCAAAATTTAATATCACTTGACAAAATCTTGTATCGAAGTTTAGAAGCAGCCTTCCGTATTCTGTCTTGTTGTCTAGAAAGTCTTTCAAGCAGTGAATTACATGACGGAACTTTGAAAAGTATGGCGTAGCCTTATTATCATATTTTTTGTACTAATTCTAGTTTGTTAGAGATTTTAGAAAAATCATCACACTATTTTTTTTTAATTTTTATACAGGGTTACAGGAAAAGTCGTGCGGAATATTAAAGGACGTTATTATTCAGGTCATTTCTGTTGGATTTGATCCCATAATAATATAGTGTCCGAAACCGTTATGGAGATATTGACTTTTAAGGATTTTTTGAAAAAATGGAGACTACACCATAGTATGTAGTTGCTGACGTCAGGGGGACATGACATGGCATTTGAAGAAGAAAGGAAATATCTATTACGGATGCTACGATATTATTTTTATACATAACAAATTTTTATATGGAATGGACGAGAAATAATAAAAACTTTACTTTGCATGAGATCAAAAATCAGTAAAGAGCTTTAGTTTATTTCCTGTGTTCCTAAGTGAGAAAATAAGGAGAGTATAGTTTAATAATATATTATCTAGGTATGCAAGTAGGTAGGTGTGTGATATCATACCGAAAAATACAGCCTTAAATTTTTCTTGAATATTATGGTTACGTACTTGGTTGTAATACTGGGAAGCTTCTTACCCAGCAAAGGCCTAAAGCCTAGTTCACATTAGGTCAATAAGCGTGTTGTTTAGTAACTAAACTAACCAATAACGCTCATACTCGTGTTAGTCGTGTTCATTAGTGAGAAGAGTTTTTAAAATGAACAGCCGGCAACACAATAAGTTAGTTGTATGTACATAAAACATCGTTTTTTTTTTATTTATTTCTTCTGATACATTCGCCCTCTGTACGTTGATTGGAGGTATGGATCATTGTTTTGTGTGATGTACCTATTGATGTTATAACCAAATCCGGTGAAGTATAAAATTATTAAAATATGTAATAATTAAAATATAATATGTACTTGTTATATACACGTATAACGAAGGAATTAGCGTCGGGTCAGTCCTGTGAAGAACGACTATGGACGCAGGTTCAAATCCTGCTCAGGACATTGGACTTTTCGACATGTTGAAAACTCTCATGAGTAGTAATTTGGGGGATTTTAACACTACTACCTAATGCCTATTTTCGTTGCAACATATGAACCAGGGATGCTGCGAATATCAGCATCAGCTGATTATCAGCAACGATTTCAATATCAGCATCCGCATTAATTGATGCTGATTTTATTACTGATATTCAGTTCGTGTCTGGTCTGTAGGGGACTTGTAATATTCACGCGAGAATTTTCGATCAATCGAACGTCTAAAAAATAGCATTAAGGTAATATTTTGTGCACTATCCTGCAAGTAGGTACCTGTCACCCCCAACGGTCAGATTTCCCAGCAAACAACTGTTTGATGGTGCCTACCTACCTATTTTTATTATTTAGATATCAATCGGAGACACCAAAAGAACACTGAACAACATAAACAAAACAACATCATGACTCAAACACATAGAATCTTCAGGGCGGCTCCAAAACAGTTATCTACCACATACCTATTAATGAAGCTGCCCGTAACAGATTAAATCTTGAAAATATTTCCAAGCTGTTATTATTAAAATATACTAATTTGCCTTTGATTAAACTTAAATTCTGATTATATCAGCTATGTACCTAACAACAAGAGAGGTGAAATATTGTGTTTAATTATCTCACTTACTTTAAATTTAAGTTTACAAAATAAAATAATATTGAGCAAGTGAGCAAACAGCCAGCAGCGTACTGTCCCGAAAAATGGATTGACAAAGCTGCCGACTAATGGCCTCGACTAATTTTTCGGTGTTCAGATGTGTAAGTAACTAAATTACTCGCTTCTCGACCGAAATATTAAAGTAGTGTGAACTAGACTTAAGATGTGGTATAAAGTGTAGGTACGGTGTACAATATGTTCTGGCATATGTGCTCACCTCACCGTGAATGATACATTGGCAAACTGTGGAGTTGTGTGCTATCTGTCTTCGTAACCGACTCGGCTTACTCTTAGATAGATCGATGTTCGTACTTGAAGTTATCGCTTTCATACCACCTCCTCATAATTGAAGTTATGTTTTATGGAGTGCATTGTCTTGTTTCGTTAGTTGCAAGTAATCACATTACGCCAGTCAAGTGCGCTGTTTAATCTATTGGAAAACAATAATCTTCGAAAAATACTTTTATAGTAGATTTAGTGAAATATGGATGAAATTTTACTTTTTTCCGAGTGATATTTTTAGAATGAACAATGTCAGTATGTTGTTTACTAAGGGCGCACAGCAGTCAGCAAACCTGAACCTAACCAATGCAACGTATCAAATTTGAATAGTACACGGTATTTAAGATGACACGCCACGAACTACGCAAAACACCGCGTACTATGGAAATTTGATACGTTGCATGCAACGTTCCATTGGTTACGTTATCGCGCGTGCTTCAAGTGTGTACAAGCCCGTATATTTCTGAAATAACTCATATTGTTTTTGTACACTCATTCAAATACCAGTGGCATGCTTTTTAGTTTCTTAATTTCCATATAATTCTCATATGATTGTCTCTTGTTTCTTTATTTTTATTTGTACATATTACATAATTACATTTCGTCTATATTGAGGATTAATGCATATTTTAACTAAGCACCATATGCATTATTGTAATATTGCCTTCAAAAGTCATACGACTTCTAAAAAGACAAATACAAATAGAAACAGCATCTACAAGGACCAGCATTGATTTTTTCTACGGAATACAGAAACTCGAACGTTATGCGTATTTGAAGATATTGTCAGATGCGTAACGATAGAGAAGAAGGTTCTGAGCTGCATAGGTGGCTATCGATGGCATTCCCGAAATCCGGGATGGCCATCCAAGCCCCTTTAAAGATTTAAGGATAACAAAAGACTAACACAGCAGTAACATAACTGATGGCCAACACGCCTAGCAATAGAGATAGAAGTTAGGTAAATGTGCAATTTAATTTATCAAATACCTAATATTTATTATTTAGCGAATATCAGTCACATTTCGTTTAAAAAGAAAAGTGCCAGAAAAACTAAAACGCAGGGAAGAGTTAAAATAATAAATAGGAACAATAGGTATATCTTTTGATAAGTGTTATAGATTGATAAGTTACGGAAAAAATTAACGCTTTACAACTATGGCTATCTCTAGCTCAAGTAGATTATTTTCATTTTCATCCAAGATCTGAGCAGGTACTTATATTCGTCAAAATGAACAAAAAAATCTCATGTGACAAAATATGTAGATTCACAAAAGATGGCAATATCAGTTATTGCATAGTGAAAAAAATATCACGTCCTGTATTATTTTTATGTATTAAAAATAACAAACGTGGTTGGGTGATGGAAAATTTAATACTTACATCAACTCCACAGAGAAACATTGGATCGATTTGTCTATGTTATTGATCTATTCTTTCATGAAATAAAGACAATAAATCACTTAACTTCAGAAATAAACTTCAATATCAGACTAAATTGATAAGCACATTTTATTATCAGAAGTATGAAGTAGCAAATATCTCCTTCTTATTTTTTAGATTGATAGTTGTTCCAAGTCTCTACATAAAATTATTACCTTGAGATATTTTTCGTTTTATGTCGTATTCAATTTTTTTTTAAATAAAATTTATTTTTTACAAGATACCCGTTCAACTTCGTTCAAAATCTTCGTTCGATAATTCATTCCAAAATATCTACTTATTTTCTGAAACATCATGTGAAATAAAAAGTGAGTAATCAAACAAACAAAAAATTTATAAAATCGGATGACAGAGGGCATAACCTGACAACAATTACTTTTTATTCACTTATCACGTTCCAATTTTTAATCGAACTAACATCATCTCTTTTTATTAACTTTCTGCGTTTTAATTCATAAAAAAATAATCGCTTAAAATATTTGTGAATGTAAAAAAAAAATATTTCTCAAAGCTTGAAATAAATTCTATCAATATTTTCAACTTTGTAATACTTAGACATTATAAATATTATATTATGTTACCCAACCCTTAAAAAATCAATTGTCCATTGAAAATATTGACCCTTTGTTTAAATTTCTTGTGTTTTATCCAGATGTTAGTTAGATTCCTTTTATAAAAATAAAATAATTGTTAGTCTAATAAACTCTCCGCTGACGATGGTCGCATAGTCGATCGAAAATATATTTCGGAAAAAAATATATAACCTATTGTTACTGCAAAGTTATTTTTATTTATAAACATTTAAATTCTATCAAAAACTTCGTACCGGTGCCGGTGTTTTGAAACTCAATGGTTGTCGTAAATAAAAATTGTGTTATATGTAAAACTTTCAAAGATGGCGTTGTTGTTAGGAAGTCCGTTCCGTACTAACTTTAATATTTTATATTATTTGTTATGTATATTTTCAATTTTTTTATTAGTTATTCTGTTATCCGGAGCGGAGACGAATTCAATAAACTATGAATCATTAAAATCTGTTTGGCAGATCTGGAGTAATAAGTGTTCGCACTAACCCGACTTTCTTTTATATTAGAGATTGATAATTTGTAATATTGATGATAAAAATTATATTATGTAGAAATTTTTAACACTTTATTATTTTCTGTTGGTTTTTATTCTTTCACTATCCCTGGAAGGGCGTTCAAAAACAGAGAGGAGTGCATCATGCTAGAGTCGCTTCCGACAAAATATCAAAAATATTGAATTTCCGAATTTCGACATCAAACTGAGGAAAAATTTGATCAAGTCCCTTGTTTGGAGTGTGGGTACTATTTTACGGAAGCGAAATATGGACAAGTAGTCCATGGGAGTCAAGTTCCCACCAAATGCCGACCTCGGTAGCCTAGTGGCAAAGGCTCCGACTTCAGATCAAGAGGTCCCGGGTTCGATTCCCGGTCGGGTCAGAAATTTTCAATGTGTTTTTTCACTTGAAATTTCTACTCGGGGTTGGAATCCTGTCTCAGATTGGACGGGACCGGTTGACTTGTAGAGAATGTTTCAAGCATTAAGTTCCGCCGGCTATACTGACACCTATGTAAAGAAGAGAGTTATTTATTTATTATTTATTTATTTAAGTTGCTTTTGAAATGTGGATCTAGAGATGCATACCAGGGATCCATTGGTCGGATCATACTACAAAAATGACGAGGTACTGATTAAGTAGGGCCCGACAACGTGATAAATAGATAGGCCATAATATCAAGATATTAGGCATTATTTACCCTTAATCATTTCTTCAGTCGACCAGAGCTTCATGTACATCTACAAAAATCAATATTTTGTCGATGCAATTTCTCCTACATTTCCTAATAAGCTTCTATTATCAGATATTTTTATTAAAATACATTTTTGTACAACGTAACAACTAACTCATAATGGAATTCCGATAAAAATTATTATTCTTTCAAAAATTAATAAAAATAACTTTGCACTCAAATAATAATTAACTAATTATTTCTAGAAAGTGGATTTTTCTCAAGACGATGTTATTCTTCTATCGAAGAAGAAGCAACCGCACTAAGTGGCAATAATTACTATTAAGAGATTACCCCGGATAATATTTTATGGAGCAGATGTAGGGAGTATCTGGAGCGGTAATATGCCCGATATAATCTCCCGGGTATACCTCCTTTCTATTGAATAACAATATAGGAAGGAAACAGGAGATGTTTTAATTCATAGGTTGAGTTTTTTTTTAACTAGCTTTCCCGACAGACGTTGTCCTGTAGCCCTAGTATAAGTTTTCGATGATCGAATATCGAAACGATCATCGAAAGAGTTTCGAAAATTTTCCATACAAAAATGATCGATCGTTTGATTTTAGAACACTACTTGCACGCTTATAAGCGCTTATTAGCGTGCAATAAGGTTTCGATAAAACTCGTACTTGCCCCACTGTAGTCCTTACTATGAATATTGATTTCGAATTTGTAATTTACTTTGTATAAAAATACGTTGTAAATATTTTTGAATTTAAAAAAAATATTTCTGAAAGCTTGAAAGAAATTCTATCTAAAATCTTACCAATGTTTCGAAACTCAATGGTCAAGTAAATAAAAATTGTGTTGTTGTGTAATTTTTCACAGATGGCGTTGATGTCAGTAAATCCGTTCCATACTAACTTTTATATTAGGTCTTTACCTATGAAATTGCCGTTTTGTATGAAAAACTTAAAGTAGATTTTTTCAACATTTTTTTATTTCTGTCAAACTAATCACCCATGCAATCTATGCATCTTTGCTAATGCAACGGTAGTTTATTGGTGTCCTTCTTGTAAAAATCAGCTGCACGGGAGGCAACAAACTCTTCAAAGGCATTTTGTACTGTCTCTTAGGAATTGAATTTTTTTTCCGCCAAAAGGTTAACTAAATTTTGGAAAAGGCAATAGTCGATAAGTGTAAGGTCTGGTGAGTATGGTGGATGAGGGAGAGCCTCCAACCATAACTCTCGCAGCTTGGTATCCATTTGAGTTTTCCAATTTAAAATAATTTCAATATCTTCGTGAAAGATTTGGAAGTTTTAAGAATAAGGTACTTTGAAAATCCGGTTCTGGGGATTGGTTTGAGCTGCTCTAGGTACCTATTCACGAGATCCTCAGCTCAGATATTTACAGATTAAATTTAAGATAACCGAATTCATTCGCTTGACCTGCTTCGTAATAGGATCTTTAAGTTGATAACCTAACTTATTAATATTGAGTTGAAAATAATAAGAGAAAGTACAAAATCTTTTTATATATTATCTTTTTCTTCTTTCTCCAACAAGGAATTTTCTAAGAATAGAAATATGTATGAAGAAATTTTTGGTGAAATTTCTTGACAAAATTATTTTTGAGTATTCTATCTATAAATTAAGTTGTATTTTTTTTTTTTCATTTTTTAACGAATCTATCCTCCATCAAAGTAAACACAAATTAACCTTTAATGATGGATTTATTAAAAAGGGTCCACTTTTTATTCGAATGTCACCGCCAAAATAGGGACAACGACCTCGGCGAAATAGCTGATATATTATTGCTACAAGTTTGTACCAATTCAAAAAAAATGTTAAAGGATTAGAACAGCTAGGCACCTTGTGTTTTCTTCAATTATATTGTGATGCGATGGTGTTTCATTTGGCCCCATGTTACAATATTGCATTTATTCAATTTGCATATGTTTATGTATTTCACACTGTTTGTTTTGTGTCTCTTGTTTGCTTCATGGCATCATCTATTATTGTATATTGTTTTGTTTGTAAAAGCAACCGCTGGTTGCGTAGACAATAAATAAAATAAGATACGGTCGAAAGCCCGTATGCAATGGTTTTCTAGAAAAGCATACCTCCAATCGAACGGCCGTTTTATAAAGAAAACTTTATATTCAATATTACTTACTAATAATTATTATTGCAAAAAAAATTAAATTTAACTTTTTTACTTAGCTTACATTTTATATCAGTTGGCATCTTGTTTACTGCGATATGCTAATTGACACTAAACGTTAAGATTGCACTGTCTCTTTCCCGCTTTTATTAGTCTACTTCCAGTGAAAGAGATTAAATGTATCTATAGAATGATAGTCATATATTATTTAATACTAGCTGACCCGCCCGTCGACCTTCGACCTAACCCAGAGTAAAAAATAATTTTGACTTATTACATGAATAAAATGCAATTTACGACATAAAAACTTAATTTAATTTAGCTAATAATTCATTGCATTATGTAATAGTTATCCTTGATTCGGATGCGGGATGACGTTCGATGGGTCATAAGTTTGAAATCGAAACTATTCCTCTATAATTGATTTGCTTTCAAAAAATCCAAGAGATGGCGGTGTAGTAGAAAATAAATCACATGTGAAACCTGTTACCGTATTGTATATTATATTATTGAAAGAATAGACCCCATTAAAACCAAATTTTACTGAATTATTATGGTATAAGATGGAATGCTTTGTACTTTTCTCAAAGAATACGGCGTTCGTAGTTTTACTGATTATTAAGTGACGTATTCGGGCTTATTGTATATTGTATAATAACCTAAAAAAACATAAACATTACACAATATGGTTCGTTTTAAATGGTGCATATGTCAAGAAAGCGTAAAGTTCTGCAGTCTGCACTAAGCACACAAAATATACCGTGTATCTTTTGATTAACAATATTATATATACAGCCATTTCTTGAAAATAGCGCCATAATTGTACCTCAAAACTGAGCACACATGTGCTCAAAGGGCAATATTCCAAGTTTAAAAATAATATTGGGTAACAAAAATTCAAATTTGAACCAATGAGAGTTTGTTTTATAAAAGCCATCGGGGTATGACTGTAATTTTGTGATGCTGAAAGTTTGCAGTAAAGGTTGGTTCACACACTACAGTTCGGTCACAGTTTTAAATCAAAACAATCACCTGTTTAAAAGAAGAAGAATACCTAACAAACATAATTAATGTTGCCATGTTTGACAAAAATAGAAGGATAGTTTGTATATTTAAATAATTAGTGATTGACGGTGAAACATTGTTTTTTTTTTACTAATTAAATAATGGTCGAAAGCTGTTTTAACATACTAAATAGTAAATCAGAATCGCAAGTAATATTTCTAATATTTTATCCCATATCCCAGATAAGAAACCCAGTAGGATAATATAAAACTAATAGAATTATATAAAACCATTTGATGCAATCAAGAAACCATTTATCTCTAATATAAATTAAAGTCGGGTTAGTGCGAACACATAACTCGAGATTGGCTCAACAGATTCTTCCGATGTGTGATTTATTGGATTCTTTTCCGCTCCGGATAACAGAATAACTAATAAAAAGTAAAAAAAATGGACAAGAAATAGTATAAATTATAATATTAAAGTTAGTATGGAACGAATATCATTCGACGCCATCTTTGAAAATATCTAACAACAAAATTTATTCTGCACCTCCACCCTCTCATTCTCGCATACGTAATTGCCACTCTTACAGCAGCGCATATCACTACTTACTCCACCGTTTTGGGCGTTTTAGAAATGTTTCATACAAAGTCAACCAAATTGCGCGCATATAATATTAATACGAATGAAATATGGACGTTTTAGAATTAATATTTTAATGTTATTATTTAATTAGTTTATTTTTGTTTCTGGAGGCGCAGTGCACAATGAACGGGGTTACAACGAACTGATTAGGAGCAAAGGGTCCACAGGACAACGTCTATCGGTAAAGCTAGTATTATATAAAATCTATTTGGAAAACGGCAGAAATTCATTAATACTTGACAATTCATATAGTTATTCGTAGTCCAGGATATATTTTTGACACGTTCAATAAAATTTCATCATCACCCATTTTTTTTTTCAAAACAATGAAAAAAATTACGTCAGTTAAAAAAAATCGTTGACGAGAAAATCGTCCATTTGAAGGTGATACGAGTATGACTGCAGTAATGCTTTGTTTCCCTAGAAAAAAAAGCGGATGTAATATTACGAACGCAGTATTCTTTGAGACAAGTACTAAGCATTCTATGTTTATCTCTTTCACTGCCGATAGTAAAATTATGAAAGCGCGAAAGAGACGGTGTAAGCGTATATGTAGTACATTGCGCGTACCTTGATACCGCAGTGAACAAGATGCCTTCTGAAATAAAAATAGATTTTCCTATGTATTATGGCCGTTAAATGTCGGGTCCGCTTTTCTAGTAAACCGTTGCATGAGACAGACGTTTTTGATTCGTAGCAGCGTCATTTCTTTATGACTGATACTTCCCAGAAATGACGGAATGCATCCATGACGGGGCTGTTATGTGTGAATCTACCATTAGAGGATTCACCCCTATCGCTGGAGGTCACATCGCCCAACAGATAGGTAGAAGTTAGTACAATATATTGTTTGCAAATGTCGCTACAAAGAAACGTTGCACAGAACATAGCCTTTAGGTTTAGCCTTGCAAAAAGAATGTTCGCGTAAAAACAATAGCTTTCTCAGCCTCATTCGAAGGAATCCACTACATTTTTCACAAAAAATGGCAGCTCAAATTAAGTCTAACATAATTCGAAAAGTATTTGTATTTTTTTTTTAATATTCTGATGTACCTACCTACGTATGTGTACATATTAAAATCTGTAAATGGCATTGCAAATTAATAGTTCAGTTAACGTTATAATCCAATGGATTTAAAGTGAATTAAAAACAAATTCAAAATGAATATCAGAAACAATCATAAGAAAAGTGAAATTGCAAGAAGATTAGATATAGAATTTCATAAAAAAGAAAACTACCCCAAATGATAAGAAGTACATAAAACGGTAGTGAATTATACCTAAAAATAACAGGATGACAGAAGTGGGATACTCTAAGAATTTCAATTATATACACCAAGGATGCGTACTTAAATTCTTTTACAGGCGTGGTTCTCAATGTTTTATGTATGACCGTTCCTTTAAAAATTTATTTTGTGAATTCTAAGAGTTCAAAAGAGTTTACGAGATGTTACAATTTTGAAGCTAGCCGAATGGAAAAATATGATACTTTTAGAATTAACAAGTAGAAAAAAAAGAAAAAGAAAAAAAAAAAATAGGCGGGCAGTGGCTCGGCTCGTAGAGCGGCAGGCTATTACCAATAATAATAAAATAAAATATTATAGCAAATCCCTAATGGTTTCCTAGAAAAGATGACCCCGAAATCTAACGGCCTAAAAGTCTAATAATTTTCAATATAACTATTTATAGCAAAAGTTTTTTAATTTGATATTATTACTAAGTTCATACATTTTAGTTCAGTTGCCATCTTGTTTTACTGCAGTATCCAAGCTACGGTTATTGAGACCAAATATCAACATCGCACTATCTCTTTCCCGCTTTTATTATTTTATTGCCGATATTGAAAGAGATAAATATATAGAATGTTTTGTACTTGTCACAATAAATACAGCGTTCGGCTGCTTTTCTTTTTTAGTAAAATAAAGCATAGTACCTAAGTATTTAAAAAAGACGGCTTTTAGAAGGATCTCTAATTTCACTCCCTTTTTGGTCTTTATAATAAATATTCAATTGTGTAGAACTTAACTCGGACCCCGGTAGTTTTAAAACGCGTGGTCACGAATTCGATTCCCCGTTGGTTTACCTGTAGGTAAGATGAAAAAATAAGTCCAGCAAACCTCCCTAAAACGATGTTTAATTTTAGAAACACTTTAATCTCAAATATTTATATATAAAATTTAGAGCCGCAATTCCCTTGGTCATTGCATCACGCATGACCGGACTGGACTTTTTTTTTTGTTTTTGCTTTATCAGGCGAAATGATTGACCTCAGACATCTGTCAGTTGTTTGATAGTTGGTCCGCTGGTCAAAAGTTGACCTGTAAACAGCGTTTAAAACAGATTCATCGGTTGAATCTTAGTAGTCAATTTTCTCATTATATAATAAAAATCATATGAATTCGAATTCACTATTAATAACATGTTTATCGGGAAAACTAGTATTTTATATAGTTTATCGTAAGCATAGTTAGTTTTTTTGTCTATATCGATTTGAAAATATTTTTTTTATAAAACGTGAAGAAAATATATTCAGAAATGTTTAAGAAACATCCCTTACGGCGTCTTCCTACCCCGAGAATAAAATAGATAAAGAGGAGAGAGATAAAAGGAGATGGTACTACCAGGAAGAAGAGTCGGGTAAGGAAATGTGTATCAGCTGTATCTCTTGATATTGGATTTAAAAAAAAAACGAGAAAATGACTGTTTGATTAAAAAAAAAAAATAACATTGGACATTAAAAACTCCCTATTTTATGTGATTAGATGTCAAAGATCAGTTTCTTTATTGAAGAATTTCTCTCGAGAATAATAATTTTTTAACATTTTTTTTAAAATATCAGCAATATATTTTATTTTCTCTACAGCTTACAGTAATTACAATTTCATATTTTCTGCAACTCAGTCATTTTAAAAGTTGAAGTTATCAGACTTTTTTTTTTAATATTCCTTCGCTTCAATTTCATTTTATTATATGAGTAAAATTTTAAAATTTCATTTTTACAAATTGGTGGATTATTGCAATCTGTTTTTACTTATTTTATTACCAAATATTATAGTTGTGTTTTGAGCTCACATTCTTACCATCAAGATTGTTGAAACTTTTAGAATACATAGTTCAGGACAAGGACAATGTACATATTATATTATTATATAAATGAATTATATTTAGCCATTTTAATTCATTTTCAGTCAATTGTGGTGTTTTGATATGGCTATGAAGAAATCATATTATTACGTTCCAAAAATAAACTGGACTCTTTATTGAATTTACAAAAAGTCACTACCAGTGCAATAAGCTCTTTTGGGTCCCCTGCACAATGCACATTACTTGGAAGGAGATTAATTGCGGAAAACTTAATTTGTTTGAAACCAACATTTTAATTTGGTAGAAGTTCTACTAGCCTTACTGCGTAGAATATGGTGAAAACACCATGGTTTAATTTGCCGCCCTTTTACCCCTATTCGCTATCAGATCCGCTAAAATTAAGAATTTGTCCAAAAAGTGCATGAAAAAAGTAACTTTTAACTGACTGTTCCACTTAAATTATCACGATTCCTCTAAAATGACCCGCTATTCGTTCAATTTAAGAGGCACATTAGAAAGACCCGCCATAATTTTAAAGGAACCCCTTATATTATGTCAAAATCGTATCTTTTTTTTCAGTCACCTCTCTTAAAAACAACAATCAAAAAAAATGTTATAATTATCAGTACCTAAATATATCATTTTTCTCTTGTTTTCATCACAAAAGATACGTTAATAAAGTTATATTTATTGATCAAGATGAATTTGTTTGAGAAAAAGGAAATTTGGTGGCCATGATGATAATTTTGACACGGGGAAATTATTCGTTTCAAATCACTTGCAGCAATATTCACTTCGATCGATTGCTTAAAGAATATCGCTTGGATTGGTTAAAATCATATGGAATTGCCCGCCAAATTCAAAATTTTAGTTGATGCTAAATTTTAGCGGATCTGATAGGGAATTGGGATGCTAATCAGTTTACATGTTTTTTTTTTTCAGTAACCGCGAGCGATATAATATGACATCTAGTAGGTAGGTACTTAAAAATATAATAAAACTGCCGATTTTAGCTTTTGTTAAAAATTCTGTAATATTCAAATAATCTTAAAATGAACAAAAGCGACTAGAATTAAAAATCGGGTTAAAAAGGATCAAAAAAATAATAATATATTAAAAATTCCCTTGAGAAGAGCGACATTATCTTAAAGTCTTGATAAAAAAAATATACATAATATAAAAAAGATTTTAAATACTTGGTAGATGAGTATGGTTGGTAGTATAAAGTAAGAGCGCGAATTTTATAAATTTAACGGTAAATTATTATTGGATCTGGGCGTAAGATGAAGAAAAAGAGAGAGAAAAGCTATCATCGTTATCTCGTAAAATATTGAACCGTTGTAAGAATTCGTTTAGGATTAAAAAGAGTTTTAGGATAAGTAATAAAATTGGTGCCTTGGTAGATATTTTATGACCTTCTACCTACTGTGTGCTTAAATAATAACTTTCAAAACGTTTATCTTCATTGCCAATTTCTTCATACAAAATAATAACACTCAAAACTATAAAAATTACGATAGACACGATTATAAAAATGTAAAGTTATTACACTTTATCATATAGAAACCGAACAACTTCATTATACATTTAGGATGGTCAAAAATTAACGCAATATTTACAACATAAAAAAAAATTTAAAAAGAGTTTTTGTGTACATATTTAAATTGCATTTTTTAGCCCCCCCTAGACAAATTGAAATTGGCGTTCGACTACAAACGAAGATTTCGTCAATGTACCTACCGCAGTGTCCGCAAAAAATGAACTGTCCAATGGAACATAATATTATTACTAACAACTATGGCTTTCCCGACAGACGTTGTCCTGTAGTCCTTACTATGAATATTTATTTCGAATTTTAAAAATAATTATAAAATATGTATAAATGTGGAAAAATTATTTCTGAAAGCTTGAAAAAAAATCTGCGTAAGTACCAATATTTTTAATGTCAATAACGGTTGTCAGGTAAACAATAATTTTGATGTTATAGAATTTTTCATAGATGGCGTTGGCGTCGCAGGAAATACGTTCCATATTAACTTTAATATTATATTATTTTATATTATTATTTCTTATGCATTTTTCAACTTTTTAATGGTTATTCTGTTATCCGGAGCGGAGATTAATCCAATAAATCAAACATCTTAAGAATATGTCCAGCTTATCTAAAGAACAAATAAACGTATATAAAAATATAAAAAGTGTAGACAGTTAATTTTCTTCCTACTCTACATATCTACATTGTCGAATAATTCGTTTGTAGTCGAACGCCAATTTCAATTATTTGTCTAGGACCGTAGATTATATTGTATGAAATGACACATAGGGCAAATATGCTTTCTCCTTTGCTGGCACTTCCGCACTGTTTTTCAACATATGTATTATATTCCGTAAAATTTTGCAAAAATGTGGCTGATTTTCGTTAATAATTGAGCGTTTAATTTCTTTCTCAATGCACACGTACTTAAGTGTAGGGTAGTCACTTTTTTCAAGTGACTACCCTACACTTGCTACAGAATAGGGGTATTGTAGTCATTTTTACCATATTTTAACCATCACTATCAAAATGAGATAGTTACTGCGCGAACGTTGGCAAATTCAAATCTTGAGTTAATTTTGGGACACTCTATATTATGAAACAACACCATCTTTAGGTACCTACCTTTGTGTAGGTACCTTAAGACCTCAGCTTGATCTCGAGTCATCTTAAAAATATAGTTGGAGATTGGAATCACAAGATGAAGAACTCAGAGAAACAAGCCACTATAATAAGATTATAGAAGAAGATTACTAGCTCATATTAAAATATGTTATTAAAATAAAATGGGCGAACGACATCGCAAAGATTGCAGGCCGCACATGGATGAGAGAGGTTCAGGACAGGAATGATTGGAAGGAGAGGGGGGAGGCCTATGTTCAGCAATGGATGGAGAGAGGCTGACGAAGAAGAAGAAGATTAAAATAAGTACCTAGCTCATATTACTAGCTCGGACGACTGCTATCATAAAAATAAATATATAAACAGTGGGTAATCGATTAAGGATAGGTAAATACGTTTGCAATTTTTATCTGGGAATTACTTTTGCTGATGATTTGATAACGTACAAAATACGAATATTTTTTTTAAGATTTAAAAAACTTTCTCGATAGTTGATATCGGAAGGTTCAGAGAATCGTATGCATAGGAACATGTTGAAGTGGAATCTACAATGGTTTGAAATGAATAGTTCAATTAAAAAATCTAAATTAATGATATCTTTATTTACTTATACTGTTGTTTGCAACAAGCAAACACCATAACATTATATGATTCAAAAAATAAATAAATACAAAGACCGGATTAAAGAAACAAACAAAATAAATGCAAATAGAATATTGTGTTGTAAGTAGGTACACATTTTGTAAAGTTTTGTTTCTCAAATTTTTCAAAGAAAGAAGATACTTTTTTGCTTAGTTTTAAAGAAACCACCAAGCACAGCACCCATCCTTCTTTTACTTTAGAGTGGAAAAAACTTTTACAAAACTATCCAGAGTGCATTTAAAATACACAAAAAATATGTATGCGAACTATTGTTTACTTTTTCATTAAGAAATTTCAAAAAGTTGGTATAAAACTAACATTCGCGCAAAAGCGGATGATTTTAAAATGCATAGTTTATTAATTTTTAAAATGCATAGTTTTTAACAATATTTAAAACAATTATTGCTCTACTAAAAATAAACTTTCTAAAGCTCTATAAATACATTTTCTCCGTTTTGTTTGCTAAAAAAATATGTGAAAATCCACCCTGAATATTTTCTAAATGTTTAATAAAATTTACTAGATGAACATGTATTTCTTGGTGGAGTTTATTTGAAAATAAAGTTCAAATAAAAGAATGTATAACTTTTTCACAATTATTTTTATTATCCTGACTAGTTTCGTAGGCACACGTCCTATGTACACAACTAAGAAAGTTTCTTAGTCTCGCGTGAGCATGTAGGACATGTACCTACGAAACTAGTCAGGATAATAAAAATTGTGGAAAAGTTATAGAATCTTTTGAACGGTTTTCCAATAAGAGGTGTTATTTTGAATAGCCCGCTATTTCGGTAAATTTAATGTCACTTTTGAAGCTGTCATTTTTTGACATTTGACAAGTAGAACTATGCCATTAATAAAAATGGGACGAAACACGCTTCAACAATGCACTGAAATCATTGAAATTCGCTATATATGTATAGCCACACTAGCAACGAAACCATTGATCTTTTACGGGAAAAGCTGCCGGACCGTGTTATCTCTCGAAGAGGTGATCACAATTGGCCATCGAGATCTTGTGATTTAACACCTTGAGACTTCTTCCTTTGGAGCCGCGTGAAAAATGATATGGTCCTGTAAGCGTGGTCCTGGTGGTCATTTGTCTGATGTTATTTTCCACTATTAACGGCATACCTTCCTCTTTATAATGAAATAAAAATCCGATCATTTATATAAAAAAATGGCATTTTGCTTCGAATATCAAAATAATACCTCTTATTGGAAAACTCTGTATTTTAACGTTATTTTCTAAATGTTTCACAATCAAATTAATTTCAAATTTATCATAAAAGGTTATTCTAAAAACTTTTTGAAATTGCTTTGTCTACGCGCGCCAGCTACACTTTTTAAACATTGCGAATGCCGGATTTTTATGAGAATGCTGTTCTGTTTTCCTCAGGGTCTTGAAACCGTAGCAGATTTTTCAAACTTTGCTTCTCTTCTATGGTGCACAGCTGAGAGATACGGAAATGGGATGGGAAAAGTCATGGATACTGCGCAAGATGGATTGGAAAGGAGGGATCTTTTTGCCTGCCTATCGTTTGCCTGAATATTGATTGACTAATTAGTAGTACCATACAGAAGTGGTTGGTTGACCAGCGACATAAGTCGACGGCTTTCGTACGTACAGCTTACCGAAGGTCACGAGTTCGAATCCCGGTGCCGACAATTTCCACATTCACAACACAAACTATGCTCTATGTATGTAAAAAAAATCTCTAAAGTGTAATTGTGTTCACTTTGAGTGAGCACAAATTCATTAAAAAAAACGTTTAGAAAATAATAAATTAAAATATCTAAATAAACAAAATATAATTTAAATAATACATATATTTTCAAATGTTTAAATGTTAACCAAATTGAGGTAGTATCAAGAATCACAGATGCTTCATCAATCGATCCATATTTCGGGCACAAGTTAGGAAAAAAAGAATCACAAGTACATAAAAGATGATTACAAGGTTGGTACTAGGTCAAATGGACAGTTTGAGGCAGGTTATGTAGCAATAAATAATGTTACCTTCTTTAGTTTCTGGTTTCTTAATCCTTTCCATGCTGTACGATCTAGTTGGTCTTCGTTTCTTCTCTTTGCTTCTACACACTTTAACAGCCTTTTCTTCCTTTTTCTCTTGCCCTTCGTCAACCTCCTCTCCTTTTTCGAGGGTTGAACCTCCCCCCTCACCTGTTTGGGCGCGGGGTTCTTCCTCCCCTTTGTCCTGGCTCTCGGCAACACGTGTGTTCGAAAGGGTCTCAGCGGAGGGAACATTTTCACAATCACCCTTTAATAATTTTTGATATATTTCAAGTTCGTGATAGAAGTCGCTCTCTGATAAGTGTTCAGGGGTTGACGAGTTGGAGGCTGTGCCTTGGGTTAACGGAATTTGCGCCGTTACGGTGAGTCCGTTAAGCTTCAAGCTCCTAGTGGCGTTATTGCCCGTTACAGTCATTATTCACACTGGAAATTCAATTATACCTTTTCTCACGTCCAGGGATATTTTTCTCTCTTATTATCACATTTTCATACGCGAAGAATATTATATTTAAAGATACACAGAGTGAGTTCACTCAGGATAATGTTATCGATAAAAATAATTTATAATTTTTCTGCCAAAAGGATTAAAGTTAAAAATAAATATATTTTCATTTTAGTTTTCAATTATTATTTATGCAAAGGGTTTTTATTTAATTTTTATTATCGGCAATGGTATATGATACACGAAAAAATAACTAAAATAAATATAAATCATGTAAAAATATGTTTCAAGAAAATGTAATGATTGAAAAAATATGTTTATTTGTTTTCAATTAATTATTGTGAACCCTGTTTTCTTATCTATAAAGAAATAGTTATATTAGGGTACATTTACACCAATTGAACACATCTTTTATGGTTTATATTGGACACTATAGAAATGATAACAGTTATAATTGAGAATGTTCTATAAGAAAGTGAACATGCAAAAAGATTTCAAGCCCTGGGTTAACATGTGTAGAAGCCGGGACGGAAACATCATCTGCGAAAGACAGGCCGTTTTGTGCAGATGGGTGGAGCATTTTGATTCTCTCTTAAATCCCACTGATACTGAGACTGCAGGAGAGACGCCACAAGTTCGAGAGCAAGAAGCCGCTGAGGATGACCAACAGCCTACCAAAGCGGAGGTAAAAAGGGCCATGGATAAACTCAAAAACAACTAGACCGATGAGATTCCCGCAGAACTGCTGGCGAAACACTCCTGGACATGTTTCATGGAATTCTCTGCCAAATCTGGTCGGAAGAAAGCTTGCCCGGTGAGTGGAACAAGGGAATCATATGCCCCCTACATAAAAAAGGCGATCAAATGGAATGCTCCAACTACCGAGGCATAACACTACTTAATTCAGCCTACAAGGTTTTCTCCAATGTGCTCTTTGAAAAGCTTTCCCATTATGCAGAACTCGTTATCGGTGACTATCAGTGTGGCTACAGCAGCCCGATTCACGGAAAAGTTTAAGTCTAAGTTCGAACGAAGTTCGATTCAAACTTTTGTGAATAGGGCTGCTGGTAATAATAATTATTGTAGGCGGCGACTATCTACAGTCTATGTACCTATTCACGGAGGGTTTGAATCGAACTTCGTTCGAACTTCGAACTAAACTTACACTTAAACTTTTCCGTGAATCGGGCTGCAGGCCGAACAGATCATGTGCTGACCAGATATTCACCCTAAGGCAAATCCTTGAAAAGACACGTGAATTCAATGTGAAGACGCACCACCTGTTTATTGACTTTAAGGCTGCTTATGACAGCATTTATAGAAATAAACTGTATAGCGCAATGAATGAATGAAGCACATGAATTCCGACCGACAAAAGTCGTATATAAAACGTGAAACTATAACAAAGAATTTGTGAAATTGTTGTAAATTTATCAGAAAAAATTCCCTTCCAACTATAGGATATTTGAATGTCGTCTATAAATAATACAATTTTAGGGATATTTTATACATTAAATCTTAATAATTAACATCCGACATTTAATAATATTATATTAACGAAATATTTTAGTTCATATTACTGTGTTTAATTCGATGTATATGTGTATACAGAAAAACTATATATAATAATTAAACAAATATTAATAATTAATAGCAATAAATTACGATGTCCAAATATTTAGGACAACAATTTGGTGGCTATGAGGTTGCATACCACAGGCGTATTCATCATTATAAATGTTTCAATTATAATTATTATTTATCTTTTAGACTCTGTGAAACATATTTTGTAACATATTGTACACAAACTTTGTTTAATTAATGGATTTTCGAAAATTTCGTTTTAAGGTTATATTCATAATTTAAAAACATATATATTTCGTACACAAAAATCTATGGTCATTTTAACACTTTGTTTAAACTAGGTAGGTATATAAAAAAATATAATTTCTAAGTTATCAACTGAAAATGAGAAATCCGATCCGCTTGAAACCGGTTGTCCAATTTATTTCATACTAAACGAAACACTAGAAATTTTATTCAGTTAAAAAAAAATCTAACTATATTGTTTTAAACTCACATTATGAACACTCAATTTATTTTGACTTAGTCGACTTTCTATAAATTACAGGATAATTAGCACAAAAAAGCAAGTTTTCAAAACAAGACGAACGTATTTTGAAATTTCACACCGCATTCAAACCGACAAAATTCAGCACGGTACGTCCGACCCGCTCGACGTTCTGAGAACAACTGATTTGATATTTTTTATCAACACAGAACGTAATAGAACACGATGATACACAAGTACATTCTAATTATTATACCAGAGTTCAGCTGGGTTTGAATCCTTGATTATTTTTTTTTTTTTTTTTTTTTTTTTTTTTTAATTTTTGGCATATCATCCGCAAGGGGGATGTTTTGGCCAATCCTTGATTATTTCACAGAACGAGGTGAATGGATTTTTGAAAATATTTTTCCGGGTTCGTTTGTTTTGACTTTGGAACAATACGTTTAAATAAAAGTTCGAATTTCAAAATAATATGTTTGAGTTGAAATAACGCTTTGAACTTTATGATCCCTCTATGGTTTTCCTTTATTATGACCACTTGAATTTCAAAATACATGAGTACTCTACCTACCTATATTTTTGTGGGATCACACAATTTTTAAGTAGGTACTTACTCTTGTAAATTCTAGCATTTTTCTTAAGGATCCACAATCTTATCTCAGATTAAACATCATCGGTTAATAATTAAGAGAAAAAACTTATATTTATTTCAAACTTTAAAGAAAGTATGAACAATTATTAATAAATCACAAGTTCCGTTATTTTACCAACACAAATTAAAATTATATCAATAATTATCTTCTTCTTATTTTAGCTTTGTAGCCTATAACTAATTTAAAAAGTGTGATCGGCCCCTTGAGAGGAAATTGATCAATAACTGAAACAGCTAAAATTTTAAAATTGGAACAGTTAAAACATCAAACATGTAAGTATTTTTTTTTCTGTAAACTCTGATGAATCTTTTGATATTGTTTCGATGAATGCGTAAGCGTATAAATAACGAATAAAAGATAATGTTTTATAAAAATCGATAAAGTTATTATTTTGTAAATTAACGAAAACAGTATGCTAAAAAACACATAATAACTAACAAAGATATACACAATATAATTATCTATGGTGCCTACCAGCTACGCCGCGCCGCTTTGAAGAGGAAAAGGACAAAGTTATTCGCAGCTTGTTTAAGGCCGTGTTTACATTTAGAAGGGATTTATGACAATATAGATGAAGATAATCGGCGTACTGTGGGCTTGTTAATAAATATTTTCTTCTATCAAGCGAGCCCACCCACAGGGCGCAGTCCTACCCATGTTTTTATAATGACTGCTGATAGAAGCGGACTGGCACTCAAATTTTTTTTTAAATAATAAAACAATATATGTAATGACATACTGACATATTGATGTTTTTAACTTTCAACATGTTTTATGAAAATATGTTTTAATGGCCAAAGGTCATGACGTGTGATTATAAATCTCTAATATAAAATAAAGTCGGGTTAGTGCGAATACTTATAACTCGAGATCGGCCAAACAGATTATTATGATGCTTAGTTTATTGCATAACTAATAAAACATCGAAAAAGAGATAGAAAATAATATAAAATATAATATTTAAGTTAGTATGGAACGGATTTACTGACAACAACGCCATCTGTGAAAAATTCCACAACACAATTTTTATAGAATTTCTTTCAAGCATTCAAACATAATATAAACGTATTTTTGTATAAATTACAAAATTGAAATCAATATCCATAGTAAGGACTACAGGACAACGTCTGTCGAGGAAAGCTATTAAATCATAAGTATGAAAAGTGCTATTCTTCTTCTTCTTTCCATTGAGGCAATTCACTCTCGAAAGAGTGATCTATGAAAATTAATGTTGATTTTGTGAATAAAACTATAAATATTTCCATTGAGGCAATCCACTCTCGAAAGAGTGATCTATGAAAATTAATGTTGATTTTGTGGATAAAACTATAAATATTTCCATTGAGGCAATCCACTCTCGAAAGAGTGATCTATGAAAATTAATGTTGATTTTGTGAATAAAACTATAAATATTTCCATTGAGGCAATCCACTCTCGAAAGAGTGATCTATGAAAATTAATGTTGATTTTGTGAATAAAACTATAAATATTTCCATTGAGGCAATCCACTCTCGAAAGAGTGATCTATGAAAATTAATGTTGATTTTGTGGATAAAACTATAAATATTTCCATTGAGGCAATCCACTCTCGAAAGAGTGATCTATGAAAATTAATGTTGATTTTGTGGATAAAACTATAAATATTTCCATTGAGGCAATCCACTCTCGAAAGAGTGATCTATGAAAATTAATGTTGATTTTGTAGATAAAACTATAAATATTTCCATTGAGGCAATCCACTCTCGAAAGAGTGATCTATGAAAATTAATGTTGATTTTGTGGATAAAACTATAAATATTTCCATTGAGGCAATCCACTCTCGAAAGAGTGATCTATGAAAATTAATGTTGATTTTGTAGATAAAACTATAAATATTTCCATTGAGGCAATCCACTCTCGAAAGAGTGATCTATGAAAATTAATGTTGATGTTGTGGATAAAACTATAAATATTTCCATTGAGGCAATCCACTCTCGAAAGAGTGATCTATGAAAATTAATGTTGATTTTGTGGATAAAACTATAAATATTTCCATTGAGGCAATCCACTCTCGAAAGAGTGATCTATGAAAATTAATGTTGATTTTGTGGATAAAACTATAAATATTTCCATTGAGGCAATCCACTCTCGAAAGAGTGATCTATGAAAATTAATGTTAATTTTGTGGATAAAACTATAAATTAAGAAGTGGTTGGTGACCCAGCGGTTACAACGCCGGCTTTCGTACTGCGGACGTCGTGGTTCGATCCCAGGTGCCGACCATCTTCCTCTTTCACGACGCAAGCTTTAAGTAGCTTACTGTGAAAGAGTCAAGGAGTGTATTTGTGTTCACTTTGAGTGAGCACAGATTCATTTATTTAAAAAAAAAAAAAAAATTTAATCAAAAAGTGATGATAAAAAAATATAAATTTGCTTAGAATTAAGTTTGTGCTAATCGCCAAACCATTCCCCTTGTGGATGAAATGCCAAAAAAGAAAAAAAAAGTTTGTGCTATGTAGATCATGTGATTGTTTATCTTCAGGGGGTAATTTGTTATTTTTTAAAACTAGGTATAATAATACTTCGTTGAATACAATAAAATATGGTGTTCCCCAAGGATCCATTCTGGGTCCTTTGCTTTTTTTAGTATACATAAATGATTTGCCTTGTACAATTGATGGGGAAAGCAGTGTTGTCATGTTTGCTGATGACACTTCACTTCTTATCAAAGATCATATTAATAGTCAGCATACTAAACGGGAAGTTCTATCGGTTTTGGATCGTGTTGATGCCTGGTTCGGCGACAATAACCTAGTTCTAAATATGACGAAAACCAATGCGATTCACTTCTCTCTCAGACGGAAAACTCGCGATGATCTGGTTGAGTGTGCGCTTGCGGAAAGGTCTGTTGATGTAGTTGGGCACTGTAAGTTTCTAGGGGTGACCATTGATGAGAATCTGCAGTGGTCTCCACACATTGATGTGCTGTGCAATAGACTGAGTACAGCAGCCTATGCAATCAAAAAGATTAGAGATATTTGTGGGCTTGAAGGAGCTAAATCCGTATATTTTGCATACTTCCATAGTATCATGACATATGGTATCATGTTCTGGGGCCGTGCGACGGATTGGTCCAGAGTATTCATTCTCCAAAAGCGAGCAATTAGGATGATCCTGAATATGCGAGCCAGAGAATCATGCCGCAACGCATTCCGGGAGCTGGGTATTCTAACCATGCCCGGTGCATATATTTGGGAGTGCCTGTTGTATGCTAGAAGGAATCTGCCAAACACTCCCAGAAACACTGACATTCACGGGTACAGTACCAGGAATAGAAATAAAATCAGGGCGATCGAGCACCGACTATCAATGGTATCTAAGGGATTTATTTGCACTAGTGTTCGGTTATATAATAAGCTCCCTCCTGGTGTGAAGCTCCTAGATGAGGGGGGGTTTGAGAGAGGGGTGAAGGCGTATCTGGTTGACAAATCATTTTATTCTATTGACGATATGCTTAATGAAACAGAATGCATCATTCAGCATTGATGAGAATTATTTCTTTGTTTCTCCAACTTTGTTTGTATTAATGGATTGTCATGTGTTGTTACAATCGGTTCCAACTTTTTGTAATCATTGTTTCTGCCTTTTTTTATATATACTGACGATGCTCTAATTTCAGACCTTTTACATCTGAATTAGAGCAAATCTTAATCTTTAAAATTTTGAACTTTGTGCCTTATGTAAGGATTGTATGTTTTATGTTTTTTTATTTTTGTTGTTAATTATTGTTGTACTATTCACTCCATGACGTGCCCAAGTGCCCTTAATGGGTCTATGGCGCAAGCAAATGAAATAAAAAATAAAAAATTTATACGAAATAAAAGCTTTTAAGCTTTTAAAATAACGTTATTTGAAATTAACGAAACGCCTATAACGTTTTTTTTTTATTTAAGTCGTTATTACCACCTCTACAGCTAGTATACTGCTAACATTGTCTCTTTTTCTTAGCTGCGGTAATCCTACGCTTTTTATGTCGTTTTACGTCTCCACGACTACTTTTGACCCATTTTTCATTTCAGAGTTGCAACTCGGAGGATGGTGTCTACTTTTTCGTTTCTTTATTCAACGTTTCGTTTCTTACTCTATCTCTGAGAGGCAGTTTCATTTCTTACTCTATCTCTTAAAACGTTGAAATTTTTTTTGATCTGAACTGAAAACTAGTCGCCTAGTTGAAAGAGTAAAGTCAAATTAGGCTGCGATGCAATTCCCCAATAAGCGTTGTCAAAAGTTTCTTCAAAAGGCTGGTTGTTGGCAGTCCGCCCATGACTGTAACCAAAACAGTGGTGATTTGTGCTTGAAATAAAAACGAAATTATTCTGGGGATACACAACACCAAAGCAGTGCTTCTCAACATTCACATCACCAAAAAATATTTTTTCTATAACAATAATAAATTACTTACATTCCCATTATTTTTTTCCTTTGTCACCTTTTTCATATATCCTCTATGTCAAAAGTTATGATATTCTGATTATTCCTAAGCTTGCAAACCTAGTAGTAATAATATGGCAATGAACTTTTCCATGTAACGTTTCCTTGCATAATATGTATATTTAATTAAACCTAACTTCTTCCCCATTTTACGATATTTTTTTGCCCTATCGTAGTAGGGCTCTCTATCGTAGTAAGTAGCCCATCCATTTTCTCAGTGGCAATTCCGCATCGTGATTTTTTTTAATCTATTTTAGTTTTCAAATATAGGTGGAAGCTTGCGTTTTCGGTTTCGTTGTTTTAATTGGACGGCCAATGCACGAAACATTTCAATGTTTTATTTTAATGCTTTTATTTCCTTTTCATACCTGCACCATGTTTTTCATTACTTAGGTATTTATCTTACTAATATTGCAAAAAAAAAAATGAATTTAACCTTTTAAACGTGTCGTCTTGTTTACCTACTGCGGTATCCAAGCTACGCTTATTATCACTGAACATGTATTTACCCTAAACGATTAGGTAGACTTTCTCTTTCCCGCTTTCATTATTTTGCTGCAGGTAGTGAAAAAAATAAACACAGAATGCTTTGTATTTGTCTCAAAGAATACTGCGTTCGTAATGCTACGGACGCTTTTCTTATCTAGGAAACAAACCATAATGACAAGACGGCTGTCTTTTTAATATTGCGACAGGGTTTTTTATCGCTACGGAGACAATTTTCTACACTCACACAGTCACCGTTGTTAGCAGTACCTACCTTGCAAAACAGACCATCTTAGTCTGAAATTGTCTATAGTGTATTTGAGTTTTAACCTTAGATTAGGAAAGAGAGGGGATACGTAACTATGCCCGGTGGCGTGTGACCATTTTTATACTTGTTTCCTATAGAAAAAGTGCCTGTTTGCCACCAGCCTGTCACTTTTCGGATCATCCGTGGCGCTTAAAAGTTTCCTTTCTTCCAGTACCTACCTTTTGTTTGACATCGTATGCATGTTCCTTAGAGTTTATAATTTGCAGTTCTGGCAAAATATTTATATTTAGTACAAAAAATGTATTTTGTACCTGCCAATGTCTGCCACCAAAAAATGGCGAAATGGTCACAGATTCTTAGTACGGCAATGCATAGAAGTTACGTATCCCCTTTCTTTCCTTATCTAAGGTTTTAACGCTTCTTTCCTTTTTTCTTTCATTGACAGGTAGCCCATAGCAGCTATATGGTTATCCATTCTGGATAACAGTTATGTCGGTTTTGTTTTTTTTTTTTTTTGTAAATTAAATGTTTTTTTTATTGTTGATGGCTTAGTTTGGAATTCACTGATTAGAACAGTCAAAAATTTATGATTCTGATGGGACCTTTTAAGGGTTATTGAGCACCTGCTTTTAATTTATCGGCTCACACCAACAAGCTTTGTCTTCTTTGAGGGTAGGCAGAGAGAATAATCATACAAAATCTTTTCGATAGTTTGATTCCATAAAATTAATAGGTGTAACAATATCACTTTGAAAATATTAAGTTATTTTTAACCGTAATTTATTTATTTATTATAAAGACACCAACAGAGCATTGAAAACACATACAAAGATAAACATATTAAAAAACATGCACATGCACCCCCCAATGCTCCAATAACAGGCGTCTGTAACATAATTAATGTAATCCTGCGAATATATCTATCAAAAGTCATTTGGAATATTACATGCATACATTACATTCTCCCTTTAAGGCCCCCCGCACACCGCAAGCCAGCCCGGAGGAGACAAATCCGCAGCAAACCCGACCCGCACGAAACCAACCCCCTTGTTCGATCGAAACAACCAAACCAGAAAGCCGGCCCACACAAATCATGCCCGCCGCGGATCCCCCCCCTAAACCGATCCGCAATGCGAGGGGCTAAACCCCACTCAGGGGCATAGGGAGGCATCAAGAGCTCTCCATTGCGCTCGAAGGCGTCCGAGGCTCATTGTGCCTTTTCTGACCGATTGAGGTTAAGGACGTGAGGTGGTCAACCTCACATTTGGAATATAGGTAGGTACGTATCATTTAAGTAAGCTTATATACCTAGTACATAAGGATTAATAACAACAATTATTAATATATTAATATAATTTATATTGTAATGAAGTGGTTGATAGACTAGTGTGTATCAGTCGGCGGCTTTCGTACTGAAGGTCAAGGGTTCGAATCCCGGTGCCGACTATTTCCACCTTCACAACACAAACTATGCTTTATCTGAAAGATGTCGAAAGTGAATTTGTGTTCACCTTGAGTGAGGTTGTTAAAAATCCTTTTTCCCCGCAATGTTTCCAAAATTATCTCACCGTCTCAAAATCCATCAAGCTTACACGAATATTTTGAAACTAAAACTAGATATTCATTCACTGCGGCTCTACAAGATGCTGGACTAAGCTGGGATGAAGTTGTGCAACTGGCGCAAGATAGAGAGGCTTGGAGGAACTTCGTGGTGTCCACATGCTCCACACTGGGAGCGAACGTGGATTAAGTAAGTAAGTAAAATTAGATATTCGATTCAGCCATTCTGGAGGTTTAGCAACACACACTCACAGCTAATAATATGTTTTATACCTATATGAGATCATACATACATTTATACATCCTTATCGTTACACACACCTTAATGACGAGGTACTAGCTATGTGCCTCCAAGAAACTTCTTCAAACCTCCCTGTCGCTGGCTGCCACCTTACAGTTTCTTTGCCCCAGAACCCTGCAGTCTGCAACAACATCCTCCAACCATCGCAGCTTTGGCCTTCCAACTGGATCATTAACCAACACTCTTTTTGGGAGCTCCTGTTCATCCATACGGAACATATATCCTAACCTGCGTAGACTGTTAATCTTGATGAACTTCACTATACACTGACATTCTGGATTCTGGTATAGACCGTAGAGCTCAGTGTTGTATCGTTTTCGCCATACTTTGGCCATCCTTAATAGGCCATAATATTATATTCGGCGCAGGATCTTTCCTTTGAGCGCGTCCAGTGTATTATAGGTAGTTCTATTTGAAATTACATATTATTACAACACGTTCATGTTTTAAGGTCAACTTTTTTATACTAAATATTTACTTATGTAAGTGCAGGTATAATAATTTCACATTTAAAATTTTATTCCTTTTTTGAAATTCAGTTAGTATTCGAATAAGTACTTACCAAGTTACTTTTTAAAAGTTAACTTTTTGAAAAACCTAGTCTTAAAAAAATACTTACAAGAGTTATTATTAGGCTCGCCTTTCATTCTGCAAGATACCTTCAAAAAATAATGTCAACTTGCTATACCTAATTGTATATTAATATTATCCATAACAATCTATGTTGTTAAGGAAAAAAAATATAAGAAAAGAAGTGTATACACAAGACAATCATTGCTTTATTTAATAAATTTGAATATCATAGAATAAACCAATTTTTATATGACGGGTGACAAACATATCGAACTTGATGATTCTGGGTCGCTCTTGTCTATGGACACCCGTTTCACATCTTTCTTCTCAGGATTCGTCTTGCGAAATCTTTTATTATTTATGTTTTCTTCATCAGAAGATATGGAAGTTTCTTGAGAATCAAATAAATTTGAAGGCAACAAAATATTACCATGGTTTGTTTTTTTAGGTTGTTTTTTTTCCATGCGTTCACCTCCACTTTGAAATATTTTATTGGGTTTCTCATTTTTTATGATATATTTCGAACTAGCTATATTATTCTTTTTATTTACTCCGAATGATAATTCAAACAATTTGTTTTCTTTATCGTCCTCATTAGTTGATATTTTTTGCAACTGTTTCCTTGCATTCCAGTTTGAAAATGGACTAACCTTTTGTTTATTGAATTCGTTCAGTTTTTTCTCAACATTTTCTTTTTTCTTGAAAAAGCCTCTACTTTGAGATACATACTCAGAGTGACTGGCCTTCATTTCTTTGAGATGGTTTGCAAAAATGTTTTCTGATTCATCAATAATTATTGGTCTGTTGTTTTTGTTATGATGTACATGCAAATCTTCTTCTTCGCCAAGACATGTCAAACTAGAGTTCAAAGAATTATCACTACACTCTGAGTTGATTTTATTTTTATGTTGATTCTCTTTTACAATTGAAGTTCTCATTTTATAAGTGTTCAAAACTTTCGTTTTGAATTCAAAAAACATGTCAATTTTATAAATACATCCGTAACAAACAAACGCTGGCTTACGAAATTTATCAACTACATTAATCTGCATGCAAGAATGTATCTTTTGTGAGATGTTTTTCATAATAGCATATTCTCCATATAGTGAAACTTGAAAACTATCCTCGGAACAACACAAAACACAACTTTTCACCATTTTTAATACCCAAGAGATGTGTTCGAGATGGAAAAAAAGTTTATGAGAATGTCAAATTTCCCTCCAATATGACCATAGACTATTTTTTCAATCATTAACATTACATAATAATATTATTTATTTTACTTTTTTCTTAATAAATATTTTATTTCAATGTTAAAAACTGTCACAAATAAATTTCATAATCAAAAAATTACTGTTTTATAATTATTGTTATTTTATGAAAAAGAATTTTAACCTAATATTGTAAAATGGCAAGACAGTGTTTATCGCGTTATCAATTTCCATACGTCAAATACTGAAAAATGTCAAAACAGAACGGGAGTATCGGATTTATGTGATATAAAGTAAAAATTCGAGTTTTATTCACTTTATATTGTTTTATATTTGTTCTTTTGAAACATTAAATTCTTTTCCTTATTTCCAAAAGTACTTACGAATAAAAATTGACACATTTTACCATTATAATAAACAATTTTATTAAGGTACTCGTTTTATATTGACTGGGTGTCCTAATTATTTTTTTTAGTGTTGGTTGAATAAATAAACGAAATATAATTATCCAAAGTAGGAATAAACTCATTCATTGTTTGTACTTTTCAGATATTTTCGACATAATCATGAACTTTATTGCGAACAAACTCAAATCACTGGCACTGTTTATTGTCGGTATATTTAGAAGAGCATTCTGTTGTTTTAGAGGAAGAAGAAAATCTTTTGCTCATGAAGACGAATGCTTGACACATGTTGGAGTCGTACCAAATAGGCAAGAACAGGTAGCATTATCATTGTTATAATTCTTAACTTCCTTAATTGTTTTCAAGTTGGTATAAATGCTGTAGAAATGAGATCTTTACGCAGGATATGCGGGAAAGAAACTGATTGATAAGGTGAGGAATGATGATATTAGAAAGGAATATGGAGTAAATGTTAGACGTGGGCTTATCTTATTGGTGCCGTCTTAAAGGAGGGCCAAGTCAGGAGTAAAAGGCATAGGATACAATGTGTATGCGGAACGTTGAATGAAACGGGAGAGTCTGGATAGGAATGAATGGAAGTTCGCAGTCTCTACCTTCCCCTTCCGGCCATAGGGCGTGATGGGTAAAAAAACTGACACATTTAGTGTAGTAATGTTATATTTGTATTTATAGTATCGAAACTTAATAAGTAAAAGAATAGAGGTTAATATATTACATTATACTCTCTGCTACTGGTGCTTAAATCGGAAGAAAAACAGAACTTTGTTGAAAAGCTGTGAAACTTCTGCCAGGCTCTTTGTCTATACTAGACTGAATACTGGATTATCTAATAGCATAGATTGATGGAGTCTAGAAATTAGCTTAACTATTGTCGTGAGAAGTAAAAAATACCTAGATATTGCTGATATTTTGGCACATGGTAGATAATACTCATAACTTTGAAATGTTTCAGGATCCGTTACATTGGAACAATGATTGGGGTGACGAATCAAAAAGAAAACCACAGACGATACAAGAACATATCCAGCTGTACAGAGAGAAAGTTGCTCAACCAACAACACCAGAAAATGATCCCAATGAAGATATGCTGAACAGTATATTTCAGGTAGGTACTCTCCTCAAAGAACAGTAATCTTTATTTACCTTGTGATAAAGTTTTCTATGGATTTGATCGTAATTTAAATTTGGTTGCCCGCTGCATGATTTTACTTTTGTTTCTAGGAAATGACCCCGCAGTATATAAAGCAAAAGAAAGTCCTCATAAGCAATAACCATTCTCAGATGAGTGCTCCCGATTTGTCCAGACTAGCCATGTCTAATAACGTTTGTGGTGTAAGTTCAATATTTCATATTATCATCTAACAATAGAATATCAACCATGCCTGGCCCTTGTGCAACATTGGTCTCTGACCATTGATTTAAATTCTGCCTGCAAACCACAGATTTCTCGGATTCTTCAGCAGCCATAATGCTATATTCCAGAGGAGGGGGATTTTTATTGTGATGCAGTATTGAAATTTTTTTGTACCCATGATTAGGCTAGAATCAGACACTAAGCAAGCTGTCCGCCATTCTGTATGTCTAACAGTTTTCTTGCAAAATCTTTAAGTTGGTCCAATTTTTCGGAATTAAGGGCATTGATTTCTTCATTAGGATAAAATATTGTAGCTCTAAACATGTAAAGACATCTTGCAAAATACATTTAGGCCACAATTAATTCTTCAAATTTTAATCATTAGTGAATATTTTTTTTTTTAATTATAAAAATAAGAAGTAGATGAAATGAAAATTACCAGCATTGCGCAGTTTGCCCATGTCTGTTCTGTTAAATTACAATACATGTTCTGTTACATAAACTCTTTTTAACGTGTTGTTACTTTGTGTTTGATCTCTTAGTTGGGAGAATTGAACGAATGGATAGAAGATTCCCAAACAGGATGGGATGAGCAGTACGTGGATCCAACGGATGTCCTTAAAGAGCAACGGAGGATAAAGAGAGAGAGTAAAGTTCCAAATACGCTAGGACGAAAATTGAAGACGTAATTTGATGTTTTATTGTTACTAAATTATGACGTTCCCATTCCATTTTAGGAATAATCATGTACGCTTAAGTGTTATCGCTTTGTTGATCTTTTATAACTGTAACTAATTGAAATTTGTGACAATATTATGAATTGATTATATTGAAATAAGTTATGCGTGAAATTTGATATTCTTCATTTAAAAGGGTTGGTGTATGATTTTTGCCAGACCAGCAACAACTTCTCCCGTGGTTTATAACTTGTAAATAACTGGTTTCATTCCGTATGGCAGTGTAAGAGTTTCCAAGGATTAGCTGTGGAGTTTTCGTCTATCTATGTGGTTTTAATTGATCAGAAAGATTAGGCCCTTGCACCTAAGTCCTGGTAATAGTCCCCGTGGTCGGATCAACCAGGTTTTTAGCTGAATGGGTTCATTTCACTACCTGCCCTCTGCCTAGCAAGACCCTGATGTTTGATGGTGAACGGATAGGTCACATTGCCTGGAGTTTGCCTAGGTCCGAAGAAACATAATGACATCTTAAAACTTCATAAGGTATTCTGTCTTCACAGCCCATCACTTAAAGTTATGTTTATATAACTGCAAGCATGCTTTCTTTTTATATACAACCCTTCCATACATAAACTTATCAATGCAGTGTTGTCAGTGATATAATTAATTCTGTTTATAATAGTATAACACCTATTTACTGATATGACACTGGGAATGATTACACTTTATGCGAAATCATTAACAATTTCTATTGTTATTTTAGCTTTAAGAGACTTGTCAGAAAATGTTGATTTAAATGTTATTTTATTCCAAAGTTTTCTTATTTAAAATTGTAAATATTGCTTCATAATTATTGTTTCATTTCATTTTCATTATTTCTTTCTTTTTATTTTGTATATACATAATTTGTGTTATATTGCATTTAGAAAATTAGGTAGTCTTTTATTATTGATAACTAGCATAAAATATCTATTCGCTATTTTCCTTCTTACCGACCCTAAATTTCGACTGAATAATGTCTTTAAATGTAGGATAAATTCTCAAACTATCTATTTATTATTCTATTATTATTGATAATGTGATTATGTACTTGAATAAATTATTCATACAGATATCTAACATATAAAAATGATTTGCGGTGTGTGTCTCTTTAAAACTCTGGCTGGACTGAATTTGATAATTCTGGTTGAAAGTTAACATTTCAACTTGTAGGTCTAGATATTCTTTTGCAATATAAATACATGTTATATGTAAATAAATTATACATTTTATTTATCATAAATTATACATATATTATTATACATTTAAAACATACAATTTGTAGTAAAAAAAAACTAGTAACTATATTATCTGTGTAAGAAAACAGTTTTTGTTATATAAATGTTGCCCTAAAAAATAATGCTAATGTAAAGTGATCACACTAAGCCAGCCTTCGAAATAACAGTGGAAGACAGTCGTAATCCCGTAGTGGTTTATTCATGTTGATATATCGCTAAAAAAAACATCGCTATTGAAATGAGTTTTAGACTAGTTACCTTATATTTTGTTGTATGCAGTTAAACCCAGTTACATTTCTCCCAATATTTCAATAATTTATTTTTTTGAATAAAAAAATGTTTGACAATATTGTAGTTTCACTGTCACAAATTAGTAGATGTATGTACTAAAAAGGTGCTTTTTTTTAAACGTCTTTTTCTTTAAATAAAATTAGGTTGTCGACAAAAACAATAGCTCTTTCACAATATTCTATTGTTATGGGAGTGCAATTATTTTGTATGAACTTTCACTGTGAATATGAAAGACACTTTCACTGTAGCAGCAAGTTTAAATGATGATAATAACAAAATAGTGTTATTGTAGTACAAAAAATATAAATCATGTACATAATTATATTATAACTATGTATTTTGTTTACCCTTTAATATCATGGTAGTTTGTATTTTTTCAGCGTAAATAAATCATTTTTATCCTGTATTATCAGTTGTTTAATTTTGAAGTATATCTTATAAGAGAATTTGAAAAAGTTTAGCTTTGTTTTATCTAACGAAAGCCCAGGCATTTAAAATACCCGCTTTGAAACCAAGTAGGTACCCTAAAAGGAATATTTCTATAAAATGGTACAAGATCACGAACAATGTAATGCTCCTGCACGCTTGGCGCAAGCCTATCATTCTTACCATTATGGGAAGGATGTGAAGACAGTTGGCCAAAGAGCGCTGTTCTTTCTCTCACCAGGGTATCCAAGACGAGGCAGACACTCTCATACTGTATTCCGTTCCTCAGGGAGAGATCATTGGAACTGTGCAGCTTCTCTTGCCTCCCTATGCTCCTAAGTGGGTTCATAAAGGGAGTGTTAGAAAATACACATGTTTCAGCATCAGACCTTAAATCAGAAGTGCCCTAACAATGGAGTGATGGAGGACCTTAATAGTTTGATGAGCAAGACCTGTTGGTCATGCTCATCAATGTAGCTAAAAGACAGAAACACCCCAACGACTTTAAATGTACACACAAGAGTTAGCTATATGGGATTTAAAAGAGGAATTAGCATTTGCATACTTAAAAAGTAATAAAACTCTAGAATTATCTTGGCACACGTTTTTATTAAGTACACTCAATACATCGACGACAATAACACGATTATTTTATCCAAAACATCAAAACTTTTTCACAAAATCCAAACAGATAACTCGTTAAATAAGTTTTAAAAGACAGTCGAACTCGGGTATTTGTAATATCATTGTATTGTTTACACGGGCTTCGTACTTGTCATTAATACTAAGCCTCAATGTGAGAAGTAACCGTTTATACGTTGACGGCCAGTAGAAGTTATTAGTGACCAGACATTCGAAACGAAACGACCGTGTACAACTTGTCACTAACTAACTCGTAGAGTTGTTTACACATGGTCAACAAGCGACAACACGCTGGTCAGGTATCGACTCAGTAAATAGAATCAATTTCTATTCACTCGCACTGCTCACAAACACTAATACTATGCACTAAACTCACGATTTACACATTGAGGCTAAGTATTAGTGACAAATTAATAAACTATTAAACCAATATAATTCTGACCGATGCATCTGTTTTAAACAATGTTTACAGGGCAGATTCTGACAATCGCATCAACTCTCAAACAACTGACAGTTTGTAAAACATCAATTCAAATTCAAAAGTAAAAAAGATTATATTGTCAAAAGTGTTAGGAAGGATACAAACTTTAAAATTTATAATGTTCCACGCAACATTGTAGATTGATTTCATTCCTAAGAACCTTCTCCTGACAAAAACAAATACCAAAACTTTCAGAAATAGAGAATTTTGTTACAAAATTCAATTTGAATACCACAATAAGCTCCAATTTTGTATTATTTATAGGAAAAAAAAGGTATCTAAGGATAGTGTTTATTTCTTGATTTCGAAAATAGTTTGTTTTAACCCAGTTCGACTGTATTATCAATGAAAGTTATGAGTAATAAGTTTTAATTTAATAAAATTCACTTCTATTAGTTTTGAAAATAAAACTATCATTTTTATACAATCATTAAATGTAATAAATAAATTAAAAAAAAAGAGACTTGAGTGTCATTCACCTACACAGTAATATTAGCTAGTATTAATTTAATACAATATACAAACAACAAAATTCATATTTCAATATCCTGAATAGATTTGAGCCACAAATTCTCTACTCTTCATCTATGCAAGTCTTGCCTATAACAATAGCATTAACTGTGACTGGCTCTATTCCCCATACAAACATGAAATAGATTTCACAAAGGCTTATGATTAATGTAACTATTTTTTTAACCCTTTGCACTCGTTGTCGAGTGATTTAGGTTAAAAACTATGTATTATCCTAAGAAACCAAAAAACTTATAAATTAAGGAAGGAGGTCTACACAGTAATTTATCGAGATTCAATAATAATTTAAACCTGATCTTAAAATTAAGCAAAAAAATGATGTGTTGACTTCTTATGCTGATCTTAAAACTTGTGTATAAAAATTTTTTAATTCTTTTTTTGATAATACAATAAGAAAGAAGTTTGTATCAGTGATATGTTATAATATAGATGAGCAATATAGTACAATTATAACGGAAAACGTGCTATGATTTTGATGATCTTCTATGAAGTTGAACTGCGAAAAAAATTGTGAAATTTAAGCCAAATTGAGTCATATCTGTATTTGTACTCTTCTAACATCCAGTAAAGTCAAAGGGGTGTAATATATTCTTTCCTTCTCTCTCTTTGGTCTAGGGACAATCATAGTCTTTTTAACAATAACAATAATTCCTTCCTTCAGGTAGAAAGTTATTTAAGTCATATTCATAAAAAAGGATTGACAACTTATTCAAACAAGGGATCAATCTTCAATAAGAATGACACAAAATGGCCCTTTTTACAAATTTTCGACTTTTAGTGAACACATTTTTAAACGGGATACAGGTGGATATTATTGAAATAAAATTATGTATTTTAATTTTAAAATATTATAAGGTACATAATAATTAATGATTGTGAAAGGTTGACTCAATTAATTTTCTTAGCACTATTCGAGCAGCCTTTAAGCATAAAACTGTCATATTTTTTTTAAATTACAATCGCGGCAGGACACCACCGAAAGCAGTGCAGGTTCGTCAAAGACTGAAGTAAGGTTTGTCACACATTTGAAATTTGTCATACCTTTTTATGTGCCCTTATTTTGACTCGATTGCGTATCTATACTATAACATATCACTGGTTTGTATACCAATTTTATGTTGCACTTTACAAGTTATTAGTTATTATTATTACAATTACTAGGTAGGTAAAAAGTTTAAGAGAATTAGTAAATTTATTGAAATCTAGATTTTGAGTGCTTTTTCATGCAGGTAGTTCTTATATACATACAGTAAATATACAGTAAATACTATAAACTAATTTTGTGATGAAAATGTTCTACTCTTGAAATTATTTTGGTAAAACCCCAAATAACAACAGCTAGGTAGTATTTTTATTTGGAAAAAATTTGCATGCACATGGTCATTTTCTGGTATTTTCTGATCATTAACGTATTATTATGCTAACTTATTTTTATGACCAATCAGCTATAATTCCGTAATGGTTTAAGCTTAAATCAACCCATACAAAATCAAACATATTATTATTATCAAATAGTTGGTTGTTGGTATAAAATATTACGTAAATACATATCTACTAACTCCATTAAAATGTGTATTTAGAATGTTGTCAGTGATATGAAAAATGTTTTATATTAAATTTGTGATAATACAAAAATTTAAATGAATTTTAAAAATAAAAATTACATTATAGTAATACTGAAGTTTCACCAACGATGATGGTATTAACATTTTTTTTTTAAGTATTGTAGCTTTAACATTTTATAGAATGAAAACGAACTTACTACATAAAATTGTATGGAAATACTTTTTATATTTTAGACAATTGTTGTGAAATAGTAAAAAGAATTCTTTTATATTTTAAACTGTTGAAAAATATTAATAGGAATTCTCTTATATTTTAGACAATTGTTGTAAAATATTAATGGGTAAGATCCACTCGAGCATTTCCAGAAAATAATAAACTGGCGTAGATATGTAACAAAACAAAGTGGAAGCATAGTGCCCCATGAGGTCGGGGAACTGGTGAGTGAGTAGAGCCAACAAGGCTGTGCACGAACAGAGTGCAGCTGTGAATAAGATGAAAAATGGCAATTCCTTCTTTGGATAAACAGACACTTGGTGAAAGGCTGGCAGAAGTTCTCTGTCTGCACACTCTGTACAAGACGGATACGGGTAAAACAAGTGGCCTCTCTCCAGTGGGTAAGGTAGCATGCGAAAGGTTCCTTCCCATGTTGAGTGTAGCAGGTTCAATGCCCCGTCAACATTTTTCCAATGAGGCAGATGAAAAAAGGCGTACGCAATGGCCTCGGAATCCCCTCTCTTCAGTATGTGTTCAGGTGGCAGTATTAGTGATTTCTTTTCCAGTATGTATTTAGGAACGTGGGGGTTGAATTCCACAGCACGATGAATAGCTTCCACTGCGGTCATCTCTGCCGCAGTAAGACCTCTTCTCGAAGCAATATCTGGTGAAAATTTGTCGGCCACTAAGCGCGCTTTCAGCAAGGCTGCTGTGTAGCAAATAGTAGCTGACTTAGGAAGGCTGATGTCATCGTACTTTGCAAGAACAGCTTGGACATCAGCATACGCTTGCTGCTCTAACAATGTTTCGATAAGGTTCTCATGGATGTTCAGCACATTCATAATGGGTGGAACTTCTTTAGTGAGATCTTTAAATGCTTTAGCGGCTTCCTTCAATCTTCCCAATTTCCTAGCACACATGGCCAGTCTTCTTTTGATATAAATGAGTATATTAGTATCTCTCCTATGAATAGACTCCATGATGGCTCCTTGGTGCAACAGACTTTGAGATTTTCTGTAGTTTGCCTCGGCTACTTTTAAAGCTTGTTTGAGTATTTTTTCTGATTCCAAAATAGTGGTAGCTTCTTCTTCAGCCAGCAGGATGTAAGCAGGAGCGCAATCCGGATTCTTTTCAACGGCTTCCCTCGCAGACTTGATTCTTACAATAGGATTTCGCTCTCTCCAAGCAGTTTGCATTATTTCATATTCAGCTTTGCCTGCATCTCCTTCACAAGTGAAAAACGTCTGATGGTCTTGTGCAGAAAGATTCATGTCATAATAAGTGAGGGGCTCTTTCTTAGTGGCCCAATAAAAACGCTGGTACTCCGCTCCTCTGAATAAATTTAGAGGATTTCGCCATACTTTGCATTCAGGGATGTTTTGAGGACAATTACCGGAACTAGTCTGACTGGATGCGATATTTTGCTCCGCAGTGTTATCTCCTCCGCCAATCCAGGGGCTAATGTGATTCAGCGAAACGGTTTCGATGAAGGAAGTTCCATATTTTCGAAAATACCACCATTCAAATATCAAAATTAAGCCAGATATTAAGGAAGATGTTCCGGTTAAAGCAACGTAAAATTTCGGGGTTAGCGTACCCCAAAACATGCTCGTATAGCACATTACACTCAGAACGTTTCCATAAAATATTTTCACTTTTTAATACAAAATAATATTAAAAACCAAAGCTTTTATATTGATCGCCTTCTAAAATCCCGGCAAAACAAATCGAAACGAAAAACTTTGACAACCATCTGACAACTCCAGAACTCATAGAAATATAAATGTGTTACGTGTTTTAGGCTATTGATGAATAGTGTAGCTACCAGCTTCTAATACCGCGATTTAAACTTTTTCGCGAGGTAAATTTTATTTACAAAAAAACAACAACTATGATATTATTACTTTTTATTGCTCCACACAAAACTTCTAAAAGTTATTTCTTTATCCTGTTCTTTTTCGCCTCCGCGAACGTAACCTCTACAACTTTCAAACAGTTTTTTTTCCGATGAAAGACAACCATGGGATATAATATACTGAATCTAATACATTTTACATATGCATTGTTATGTTTGATTTGAATTCATATTGTTATTTTTTATCGACATAAAGATCAAAGTTAGCAACAAGTATTTCTAAGGGTCTTGAAAAGATACAGTGTTAATTGTAGTGGTGAAAAGCTTGGGGATTCCTATTTGGAATGAAAGAATGCGATAGTTAAACTTGAACGTTGGTTCAATATTTACTCATTTTGAATGAAAGTAGCTGAAAGATTATGAAAATAGGTACTCTACATTATTGTTTTACCCATTCACTCTGATAAAACAATGTTCATCAACCATTTAGAAAAATTTACCTTTCCTTTGAAGTTAAGCTGAAGGGCTCATTTAGTCCATACTTTAGTTTCAAAAGTACTTAATCTATATTGAGGAAGGATGGAATATTTTTGTTTCTTAAAAATTTGATAAATATAATAGGTATTTTCGAAATAATAAAATACAGGACCCCTATTCTGTAGCAAGTGTAGGGTAGTCACTTGAAAAAAAGTGACTATTAGGCGATATATTTTGTATGAAAAACGTATATATGCGATTCTCGCATTCGATACGTATAGACGTTTTTCATACAAAATATATCGCCTAATAGTCACTTTTTTCAAGTGACTACCCTCTACACTTGCTACAGAATAGGGGTTCAGTCTTGGTTCAGTACTCATTATTTAAGCTTAGTAATAAAAATGGTGTTCCTTAGTAGGCTATGATATTGGTTTATCTGTGCACTCCTTTTGACAGTTAATTTTCTGTGAATGTCAAGTTTGTCCGGACTTGGTGTCGCTGTGTTTTGGCGAATTACATAATTTATATTGAAATAAGTTTAAGAAATTTGTGAAAAAAATGAAGCTGGGAATCAGGCATATGCAACAAGCCAATTACTGGACCCGATCTTTGTCTACATTTGGTGCAGCAGCATTCGTAGGATTTATTTATTTCACAGAATGGCGAGTGTTCACAGATTTTATTCCAATTTATAACACTAAATACAAGGATGAAGAAACGAAAGAAACGAAGTAATTCTGGTTTAATATTAATGGAGATCAAGTTCAACGTATATTGTTAATATTTTTGTGTTCCAATTCGCCTAATGCGATTTAGTGAAATAAATTAATTGCATCCAATTTTGTGGTTTGTTCTTCCAAATGAAACCTCTATTATACCTACTTCTATAATATTAAAAACAATTCTGCGGTAAATAATTTGTCTCCTACACTTTGAGGGTACCTTAATATTCATGGGCGAGACAGCATCGGTACATACCTACATAATATGTAAAATGGTAAAAAAAATTACGATAATTTAAAGCATTAGTTTTGCCTGATAATCTTCTCTCATCCTTACAAGATGTCGTGCTTAATTCTTATGTGATGATTTAACTCATTTAGCTTCGCAGCATGTGACCTTCTATTTTGTGTATGAAAATGGAATAATGCTGTCAAGATTTTTAAGTAGATGGATTGATCAGCATAGTGTTTAGCACAAGACAATGACAAAGAATTCAGCATGGAATGTAAGTGTGTTGGCCAAGGTTCATTATTAGAGGTACGTAATTTTCGCAAATAAAAAATTGTAATATCGCATTTAAAAAATATATAAAAGCAAAATTTCGCATTTATTCGCATAAAACATAAAATGTCTATAATATGAGTTTGAGTATTTTAAATATTTAATAAAAAGTAAACAATTGTAGAAAACCTTTATAAAATATCAACATGTAATAAAATATACGCTTTCAATTAATACAATTTAGTTCATCGGCGACTTCTACTAACTGATTTTTCAGTTTCAATTATTTTCACAAGGATAAAGCGTTCGTTTTGACGAGTTACTTGGTCATTTACCTTTAAAATATAATAATTATCGATATTTCACTGAAATTTACAAAAAAATAAAACATCGTATTTATGGAATATATTGAAAAATTTCGCATTTATCGCATCTATTTCGTAAATACGAAATTTACGTACCCCTATTCATTATCAATTGTCTGTATTTTGGCCATTTTCCATAAATTCATCAACAAATTGATATTAAATTATTTCTGCCAAATGATTCGGCTCAATTGGCTGTGCAAGAAGTTAAAGTAAAATTCAATAACAGCAGATGTTTTAATGAACATTGTACAAAACTTCCTATGTTAAACGGAAAGTTTTTTTTTTTATATACTGTGCCATACTGCTATTCTTTGTTTGCAGTCCAATGTCATCAGTGTTTTTTTGAAGTACCTACCTTTAGATGTCAGAAAAACCATAGAGTTATAATAGTAAGATTAAAAAATACTTTCAATATGACCAGAAGTACCTATCTTCAGACATATTTTTAAAACTGAGTTATTCTTTTGTATATACTACAGACCTCAGAAAAGCTGTGTTGTTGAAACTACATAGATCTTTATTACATAAGGACTTGACTGTTCTAGAAAGAAGATATTATTTCCTATTTCAATTTTTTTTGTACAACTATTTATGTAGGCAAGTATTTCTTCTTCATCTTTAGCTGTATGGTTTTCTCGACACTGCCTATTACTTCTGCAATGGCCTCCATAGCTCGTGGGATTCGCATGGAAAATCCTACACTTATGATATTGTGGTCTGAACATGCATATTACGCAGCCGAGAGATTTTCCTTCTAAACATTTAGATGGCAGGTCAAATTCAAGAATGCATGAGCAGCAGGCTACAAATATCGTCTCCTTTGTAGAAAAAGAAGAAAAGTCACCATTTTAAGTTGCTTTAACATTTTATTATCAACAAAGCATTAATGAGATGATTTGAATGCCCTTTTTTATTTTTTTTTTAAATCAGGTGAAGTTGATATTTTTAAAACTGCTTGTGGAAAAGTGCATCTAAATTTTTTTTATCATACATAATTTAAGTAAATAATCGAGGTTCTAAATTGAAAAATTTATTACACATGACAAGACGTATGGTTGATTAAAATGGTTTTCTTGCATTATCTTTATCTTAATCAATTTTTTTTAATTGAGGTCATTATAAAATTGTGAGATGTCTTCATGATGATGATGTGATTTTCCAAGAAGATAAATTTAGGCCGCAATTAACTCTTCAAATTTTAACCTATGTATTGTCAATAGTTTTTAAATGGATAGAAGGCTGCAGTTTGCCCGGGAGTATAATGCAAGCATATCTTTCTATTTAGAAAATAAGAGAGTATTTCAGATAGATACAATATGAAATTCTTTTTCTTTGTAAGATATCACAGGCTTATTAGAGCTGATGTATCGCTCATGTCAAACTATTGTAAGTATTTTGATCCAAGAATCATTGAGACAGAAATCATCGCTAGCTCGCACTTACCAGTTCAAATATATTATTTTTTAAACCTTCGAATTCTCTAAGTGTATCTTGATCTTTCAAATTCAGTTTTTAATGGTTGCAGAGATTTTATATTAACATTGAGAAAAGATATGTGATTCTGAAATAATATTTTATTTTAGGCCAAGAAATAAACTTAATTTCCATAAATATACATAAATAAAGAAATGCATGGCAAACATTTTAACATTGTAAAGAGAATCAAAATAGATATAAACTGTAGTTATTAAGAGGCCGTTCAAGTATTAAGTAATGCAATTTTTTACCCCCCCTCCCCCATGTGTCACCTGTAAAATTTTTCTGTACTTCCCCTCCCCTTCCCTAAATGTTACGTAACACCCATGTGATTATTTTTCTACCTTAAAGTCACAAGTAACTTGCGCAAAGTACGAATGTACTGGAAAGTAGCTTAAATATCTTTGATCTTGTTTTAATCGCGTGTGTGGTAGGTAATACCAAAAAAATTTTTTTTTCCTCTTCAAAATTTCATTAGTTTTTTTTGTTACGTAACACTTTGTTCAAACCCCCTTTGGTAATGCACAGTAACGTTTCTCAAGACTTCTTTTCCCTCCCATTCCATTATGTAATACTTGAACGCCCCCTATTAAGAAATAGTAATCAAAGAAAGGTAAGGATAGGAATGGACGTGCAAGAAGAAAGGCATAAATGAGAAGATGTAGGAGTTTTGAAATTGAATGAAAACCAGTATATAAAACTATATGGTAACAGTACTATATTTTGTTTTAAATATTTAGGAAAACACCAATGAAAACATTTTGCTAAACATAGTTTCAATTATGAGATACTTTTCTGGGACGCAATAAGACTTGAGTAAGTATATGTATAATAATATTAATAATACATAAAAACTTAATAATAAATCAATACTGAGTAATATAAAACAATAATAACATTTATATTATTTAAAAGCCTACTAATTCATTGGAATGAATTTTTCTATGTTTTTCACCTTTCTTAAATAATGCACATTCAACAAGCATGTATAAATGAGAAGGATGTTAAATTTCCAGGTTTATTATTATTATTATAAATTGCAGGCAAGGCTGGATGAAATTTGTGTTATTGTTATCGTAAAAATTATAATGGAATGAAGAAGTATAAAATTTGATCTTAGCCCACTTATACATTGAATAGTGCAATTATTATTATTACATATTTTTACCAACTACAATATTATAAAATATTCTAAAAAACTAACAAGTTTATTCTACTCAATCGACAGTTAAGATATTACGACATGAAAAATGTTAGGCATTTTATCTTGGTATAGTATTGTGCAATCTATGGGACTCTGAATCTAGTCCATAAATAATTAATTAAATCACGTAAGCTTAATAGCTCACACTCCTAGGTAATTCATATTCAATTCTCCTAAGTCTTTATCTAAATAAGCAAAATATCACCGGATATTAATTTTCAAAACAGAAAAAGCTAAAGATGATTATAATAATATAAATAAACGAGCGACTAAAAATTGGAAATAGATAACGAAATGGACTCTACTATAAATATCCATAGACAAAATAGAAAATTGAACGAAATATTTTTTCTCTGTATATTGTTGCCATATTAAAAAAAAAACAGACTGACACCGTTTCATAAGACAGTTTATCTTATCAATAATTAATCATTATTACCAATGTTATGTTATCACTATTTATTTTATATAATGTATAGATATTAAGCACATACACATCTATATAATGAATATTGAATATCGTAATGAATTGAAAAAATATTGCCTTATATCATGTAATGTAACACAACCAAAATTTCAGAACTGTATTAGCTAATATTGTTGTAATTAAACGCAAAGGCCAAATATTGTATGTTAGGATATTTAAATATTACTTAAATTCACAGAATCATTCAAAGAGATAACAATTTAAAATATCCCAAATATTTTCCCCCTACTACCCCGGGTAAGGGTTTGATGTTTTCAATTAAGATTCTGTGTTTTTTTACATATTGTAAATATAAGAAACTGCTTAAAATACTACAGAGCTCCAATGTATATTATTCTATAGTTGAAGATTAAGTAGAATTGAAAATTAAAAAAAAAAAAACACCAGTTTTAAACACATGATTTTTGATTAACTAAGTACATTATTTTTATAAAATGTCTAGATAGTACAGCACACCAAACATTCCAATTGACGAAAATCAATGCTCGCAATTCGAGCCAATCTTTTAGTAATTCATTCCCTGTTTATAGACATAGTTATAAAATTGAATATAACTGAATAGTTTTTGTTGAAAATTAAGTTTAACATACAAAACTTGTACGTAAAATTTTATCAAATGAAAAGTGTTATGCATAATTTCTACCATAACGCATGAAATTTTCATATCACTTACATAATATTAGAATCTTCAAACATTGGTGGGTAATATTAACACTATTTGTGAATTTATTCGTGATTAAAAAAATCATACCATCTTATAGAAAAAACTACTATTCGACATTTTAAGAAAAAAATGTTTTTTGTACAAGTTACCAATTTTGTTACAAATTTTTATAAAATGTGTAAAATGCATAAGTGTTACTATTTTGGTTCTTTAGTTAGTTACAAACATCCAGTTACATGTACACATAAGTATAAAACAAAAAAAAAACAAGTTGAAAGAATAAAACAAAGGGGTCACTACATTTTTTATAATAATCAATATGATGTTGTTACTGTTTTAAATGCGAGCATTTTCATTGAAATATTCATACGTAATGTGATGAACATTTTCATGGCAAGAGCCAGCGTGAAATTTTAATACAATAATTTTGATTTTTTATTTAAAAATCAAGTGGTTGGTCGGCACTTCCTTCACCAGCGCCATCTTCATCATCTGATGGTAAGCTCACTGCGTCATCGGCATCTATAAAAAAACAATTATCATCATCATTAAAAAACAATTCACACTAACCTATTGAATGCAGAATAGGTAAATATGTCATAGCTAGCGTTTATTATGTTCATTTTTATTTTCTGCTTTTTTACATAGGTGAGCATCTTTCAATTGTTTTCCAAAAAGTCTCATTCAAACCAGAGAAATGAAATTATTCAGGAACATTATCTTTTGGTAATAACATCCGAGACAGAGTATGAAATACAGAAATTCCGAGTGTGCGAAGTTGTCCTCGCAGATTCAGGGTATGATAGAAGAATACTGCTCAGCGTTTTGTGGGAAAATTAGAAAGACAAGTACTAATTTGTGCACAAATATAATATTTTTACCTGGGCATCTGGGTTCGCCTTTAGTTCTGGTGCCAGACCTTTCATTGCCGTGTTTGTCGGTACACCAGCATAAGCCAACAGAAGCATGGCATTGCAGAGGACGATAGTATCCAAGATGGTCACACTGTGGAACATAGGCTCCTGCAAAATATTATTATATTGTGAGATATATGGATAGATTATTTTTTTATACTATTGGTGGCAGACATGATGGAAGAAGGTAAGATTTCAGGTGTAGAGATGACAAGGGGCACAGAAGACCAATCGGAAAAAATGGCTGCCAAATAGCTTTTGACATTTAGGTGAAAATCTATAATTTCTGGCATATCAGTATTGCTAGTCCCAAAGCCGCAGCTATTTTTCTCAAATATCTCACTTCAAATTAAAAATTCTCATCTATAAAACTGAATGTTTGTGTCTTTGTGTGTGTACTCGATAGATTTAAAGACCAGTGAATGTATTTCAATTAAACTTTGGTGATTGCACTACTACAGGCGGGACAACAACATATAATGCCCCATGTTCTAAGAATTACAAGATGTAGCCTAGCCCTGGGCTATATACCTACGTCTTGGAGAAGAGCAAGAGTAGCCTTTATACCAAAAGGCGGAGGAAAGGATGCTTCCTTCCTTCCTTCCAAAGATACCTTCCAAAGTCATATAGGCCAATTAGCCTAACATCATTCCTATTGAAAATGATGGAGAAAGTAATTGACAATTACTTAAGAAATGAAGTGCTTGAAAAGATGCCATTACACTCTAATCAGCACGCATACAGAGTGGGGAAGTCAACCGAAACAGCTCTGTACGAACTCACAGAGATAATCCAAAAAACAATTGATGGAAAAGAAATAGCTCTCTGCGCCTTTCTCGATATAGAGGGAGCTTTTGACAATACATCGCATCATGCAGTCAATGAAGCCCTTAAAAAGAGGGGAGTAGATAACACAACTTCCAGATGGATAGGAAATATGTTATCCTCAAGAACGGCAGAATGCACCATGCACCATTGATGGTACAACCGTTACGGTCAATACCACAAAAGGATGTCCACAAGGAGGGGTATTATCACCTCTTATCTGGAGCCTGGTCGTTGATGAAGTACTCGGGAAACTCACTGAGAGAGGCTACCACATTAGGGGGCGTTCAAGTATTACGTAACGCAATTTTTGAAGATTTTTTACCCCCCCTCCCCCCCATGTAACGCGCCGTAACGTTTTTCTGTACCCCCCTCCCCCCCCCCCTAAATGTTACGTAACACCCAAGAGACTATTTTTTTACTGAACTCTCGTAAAAAAATAAAAGGGTTTCAAAGGGTTCCTTTGCTAACTTCGGAGAAAAAAAAATACTATTTATATGTTCCAAAAATTTATCTTTATTTTTTCTTTTGCTGTTTTCCAAATTTTGGCATAGCTGCGTTGTCAAGTCCAGTTGATGATGTAAATCCCCCCTTTTGACCACTAACGAATGCTAACAACGAAAATAAAATAAAAATGACGTAAGTATAATACAGTCGAGGGATTCCCCGTAAAAATGAAAAGATTTGCTAACTTGGGAGGGTGAAATAAAAATTACATACAATGCAGTCGAGGGACTCCCCGTAAGACTTAAACGAAAAAGGTTCCTTTTTTCGCAGAGCGAAAAATTCTTACGCTTAGGGTGAAAACACGTAGAAAGCCGATTCCGACCGGCGCAAAGAATGTTGTCTATGGTTTCAATGCATTTAAATGGGCATGCCGGAAAGCAGGTTTCTGCTTTTGCTGTGCGTATCCCCATTCAACTGCATAGAAACATTCTTTGCGCCGGTCGGCACGGGCCGGATTCGGCATTCTACGTGTTTCCACCAAAAGCTTTAACATCGGAGAACATAATAAAAATGACGTACGGTACAATCGAGGGACTTCCCGTAAAACATTGTCGAAAAGGGTTCCTTTGCTAACTTCGGAGAAAAAAAAATGATGTACAGTACAATCGAGGGACTTCCCGTAAAACATAAACGAAAAGGGTGCCCAACTTCGGAGAAAAAAAACAAAAATGACGTACAGTACAATCGAGGGATTCCCCGTAAAACATAAACGAAAAGGATTGCCCAACTTGGAAGATTTATTTCCCAATTTTTTTTATTTAAGAAAAAAAATACCGTTACGTAACGAGTTGTTCGAACCCCCCCCCCTCCCGCCCTCGTAACGCACAGTAACGTTTTGCAAGACCCCCCCCCCCCAAATTGCGTTACGTAATACTTGAACGCCCCCTTAACGGGTATGCTGATGACATTGTCATAACAGTCAGGGGTAAGTTTGAAGACACACTATGCGAACTAATGCAGAGTGCACTCAATCTTACAAAAGAATGGTGTCTAGCAGTGGGATTGAAGTTAAACTCTTCAAAAACTATGTTAGTACCTTTTACAAATAAAAAGAAGCTCCCGAATATCAAATCTATCAAATTAGATGGAAATGAAATACAATGGAGCGACGAAGCAAAATATCTAGGCGTGATACTAGACAAAAGAATGTTGTGGAACAAACAACAAGAGAAGGTCATCTTTAAAGCTACTTCAGCTATTATGACATGCAGAAGATTTGCAGGGAAAAACTGGGGATGTAACCCAAATATACTACTGTGGATGTACACTGCCCATCATCACGTATGGAGCACTAGCATGGTCTAGAAGAACAAACCTCATCACCTCGAGGAAAGCACTCGAGAGGGTCCAAAGATTGGCCTGCCTGTGCATCACAGGAGCCATGAGAACATGCCCAACAGCAGCCATGGAGGTGATCTTGGGACTGACACCTTTGCACATTGCAATAGAGGAAACAGCCAAGAAAGCTTACCTCAGATTATATAAAGCCGGATCTATCAAGGCAGCGCGGGAAGGACATGAAAAAATCCTGTCCAACTGCGCGTATCTCGCCGACTTACCAGGAGACACAATGATCAAGACATTCAGCTTTGAGAAAAATTTCTCTACAGTACTGAAAGAAAGAATGGAGGGAACAAGCTATCCTTTCTCTTAGAAAAGGTACCATTGTATGGTACACTGACGGATCAAAAACCGAAGAAGGAGTTGGAGCAAGGGTCCATGGTCCCAGGATAAACTATTCTGAACCAATGGGAAAACTCCCAAGTGTCTTTCAGGCCGAAATACTCGCTCTGGATAGATGCTCCAGCTCAACGTAGACAGAAGATATAAAAAAGGCAACATAGCCATATTTTCTGACAGCCAAGCAGCCATTAAAGCATTGAGTTCCAACATCATCAACTCTAAAATGGTATGGGAATGCCTATCAAAACTGAATGAATTAGGCAAGAATAATAATGTCACTCTCTTCTGAGTCCCGGGACATGTCGGGGTGAAGGGTAACGAACAAGCAGATAGGCTAGCGAAAAGAGGTGCAGCAACACACCTAGTTGGACCAGAACCTTTTTGCGGTCTAAGTAACAGATTCTTCCAAGAAGAGATAAGAAGGAAGGGAAGGAAAGAAAGAGAAGAACAGTGGAACAACCTTCCCGGACTTAGGCAATCCAAGGATCTTCTTGGTGGGTTTGACTCCAGAAGAACCAAAATATGTTTAAACCTAAGTAAAATAGGTCTTAAAACCCTAACAGGTTTCTTAACAGGTCACTGCAGACTTAGGGAACACCTGAGGAAGCTGGGACTCGAAGATGATGGAACTTGTAGATTCTGCGAAGAAGGGGTGGAAACGCCTCACCACCTACTTACAGACTGCGATGCAGTGGTTTATGCGAGAGCAAAAAGTTTTGGAAAACACAGGATAGAGGTGGAGGACCTCGCCACCTTGGATCCCTTCCTAATGCTGGACTTTCTGAAGCGTCTGGGATTAGTGGGGAAGCTCTAATTGGGTAACACCATGAGCAAGTAGGGGAAGCACAATAAAAGTTTATAAGCCATTAATGACATGGCGAACATAATGTTTTTCCATAGGTTCATGGGTTATACATCAAATCTATAGGTATCAGATGGACAATTGTTTCCGATGTAGCTAACCTTGAATTACAACAAAAGTAGAAAATGTCTATTGAATTTGAAGTGTGAATTTAGGAGACTTAACACTAACAGAATTTCAAATCTGACAGTATAACATTAAGAAAGATAGAAAATTAATAATATTAGAAATATATAATATAAGTACCAATAAAGTGATTTCTGGTAATTCTCCTTGTGACCGCAGAGCAGGGCCTATCTGCCTTCTGAAAACATTTACACCATTCATTCTTGGTTACAAAAGCATCTCGGTTGACATCACAGCTTGTGAGGAAAGGACGCATGCAACGTTCCTGTTCGTCATGCTCTGAAACAAAAGATGAGAATTGTAAAATAATAGAAAAAAATAAATGTTATATTTTGTATGTTGGTAGCCTTGCAGTTACTATGCCGACTTTCGTACTGTCTCATAATGGAGGTCTGGGTATAAAAGTAGTTTACTATGAAAGAGTGCATTTGTGTTTACCTTAAGTGATCATAGATTCGTTTGTAAAAAGAATTACCTAATGAGTAGAGATCTTTGACAGACAGTCTGTTGTCTGTGTCTCTGTCCAAGTGTCCGAACATCCATCTGACTTCTGTTTTACACTCTGAAGGAAAACCTGAAATGGAAATAACAGTTGAGCTGCTTAGTGTAAAAATTTATCATGTAATCTCAACAATTTTTACGTATTTAAAAAACATAATTTAATATTTAAAATTTTGATGCGTTGTAAAATATCAAAATTAGAATTGGGCTTAGCACTTTCATCTTTTCGTGTTTCTTGTACTATTTATTAATTAACTCACTATATAGATGAAAGGCCTGAAATGAATACCTGAAAGGCTATTTAGGGTGAGTGACACTTTTGCCAAAATTAACATTTTTATGCCATGTGTATATTCACATTGTTCAATAAGTTACAGCAAAAAGTAATTTATCGCAAGGTTTTGACATACTGAAAATTTAGTATAAACGACCGGTTTGGTATATCATAAGGGATCAAACTGAGCATTAACCTTGAAAAGTGTGCAACATAATTATCGGTTAGGATGATTTTCAAAAATCATTCACATTGCATTTTTCTTTTATTCATATCTATGATGCCTATTTTTACTTATCCACTCAAAGTTATTTCTAATGAATTTGAAAATAAATAATTAGTCCGGTAAAATTATCGTAAGCGACATAAGTATCAGGAGGTAAGCTTATTTATACAACACTCAATAACTCATCGATTAGCTATATTTTTTTTAAGATTTACAACTAGCAAAACCTCAAACATCCTAGAATTTTTTTTAAAACCTCTCCTGTTAAATTGGGTTTTAGTGACTTACGCTAAATGTCCTTTAAAGTGTCGATATTATAGGGACAATAGTACTCAAATTGTTCATAACAATGCTGAAAGAATGACTTACCTTTGTTCAATTGATATCTTGTAGTAGGCTTCTTACTATTGTCATTCATGAGAACTGCAAACCAATCCAGCAGACGGTCTCCCATGCTTTCAAGTGTTGCCGCATTGCATCCATTATTTTTGCCAACGTTCTCGGCCGTATTATCAGAATTAGACCAAATATTATTATCTGAAATATGAACAAGAAATCTTAGCATCTAGTGTACTAAGTTCTACAAGAACGAAAATATAGTTTTAAACTAACCATGAATTGACGATATTCTGTTGGGTTTTGTGTCCAAAACATCATTGTATGAATTTTCTCTATTTTTTTCTTGGAGCATCTAAAATGAAAAAATCAATCATTCACAAATCTTATGAATGCTGAATTTTACAAAATACTATAAAATACACATATTATGTGCTCACATTTATCATTTTTACCCATTATGCCGTGTCACTTAAGAGGTAGACAGAGAGAACAGATCTCCATTTTTTCTAACCAAACACTTCTTTCGCTTCTTCTACCGACACTACATTATCTATGCACCTGGACTTCCCTTAGGAAGGAATTAATGTGTTCGATCAACATCATTCCCGATTGAAAATGACTTCTTAGTGTGTGTCCTAATTGGAAAGAGTTCGTCATATGCTCAAACGCGGACGAACCGTTCGAACTGAGAACATTGTATGATCGCTCGACACTCGGACACGGGATCACTTTTCAATTAGGACAGGGCCTTACACTTTTCAGTCTAATAAATTATATTTGTATCTATCATTTCAACACGCTCAAACTCGCCCAACTTATTAATTAACACATTTTTCCATAATTCATAGATAAAAAAGTATCTTACATTATTGTACTTGGTGTACTTGATATATTTGTAATGCTTGTTGTCATATTTGAAGTCTTCAGGAGTGAAGCTGTACTGAGGATGTTGCTTGTAGGCCTGCGGAGCTGATTGCTGCTGTTTCTTCATCTTGTGCTCGCCCAACAGCAGTTTCTTCTTCTTGTACAATCTTTCAGAATCTGCAATAATAACCCATGGATAGACACTTTATTGACAGCATAGCTGATTGTGAAGATGACTTCCAAAGACTCCTGCATAAATTCCACATAATATATTATATATCATGGTAACTTATAAACAGCCTATACACTGCAAGCTTGTCATAGATAATGCGACAATAGAACAAGCTAAGCGATTCAAGAACCTAGGTGCTTAAGTATCGAGCAGTAGTGACTTTTACAAAAAAGACAGGGAACAAGTAAATAAAGTTGTCATTATAGCTGGAAGTTTGCATACTACTTGATGGAGAAACAACCACACTTGTAAAGAAATAAAAATTTCCAAGACCTGAGTAAGACTGATCATGACATACAATGGGAAATCGGAGCTGAAACCAAGAAAACTCCATCCTATCGTGAGATTAACCCGAGATTGAGTAAGAAACTCCAAAGTTCGGACAATTTGTGATGGGAAAAAAAAGAAGTCGTTATTGAAAAGATTGTAGAGTAAATAGCGCCAGAAGAAAAACCATCAATCAGCCCTGGACGACCACCAAAAAGATGGAGAGACAGTTGGATATCTGCGTCCCAGGAATAATATGTCCAAGAATAAACAGGACACAGTCCTATACCAAGTATAAGATTTCACAATATATCCATTGTGATCACAGATTGTTCCATGCGCTAAAACATCATTTGCAATATTAGTGAAGAACCAAATGATTAGACAGACCTTTGCATGGACAGAATCCTTTGCAGGCTACTTTGACACTGGTGCGGTGCAAGCAGTTATGGTAGTCCAGTCTGCACAGAGACGAGTAGGTCCTGTTGTCTGATCCACACAGGAACACTGGCTTCACAACTGGGCAGGCCTCACACCTGTAAAAAAATTCAATTAATCAAAACTCTTCTACACAATGATGGCAGTACAGTGGTTTTATCAAATATTTGAATGTAGTCTCAAGTTAAAAAAACACACTTTTGCCAATCTGAGAATTGAATGTGAGACTTCTTGATCAGAAGTTCAATCAATCAAATCTCCCTTTACACCCCACTTAGGGGCATAGGGAGGCAACAAGATTTCTCCATCGCACTCGAACATGTACAATGCTTATGACCTCCTCCCACCAATGTCCAAATCGCTCAGCTCTGCTTCGAAAGTATGTGGTATAGACCAGCAGTATGAGAGGGTCTTCCGTGTCTTCGGGACTCTGATAGGAAGAACAACAGCGCTCTCCTAGGCCAACTGTCATTTGGCATTTTCAACACATGCCCTAGCCATGTCCATCGTTGGGTGCGTTGGATACCTAGTATAATCTATATCTATAAAATTAACACTATAAATTCTGAAACTATCCAACGGATTTGCCCTGATTCACGAAAAATATTAATGCCAAGATGGTCTTGGGCTACTAAAACAATGAAAAAAACGCTATTAATTAAAAAAAAAAAAACCATTAACACTCGTCTGATGCGATGACCTAGGGTAGAAATGTTCCGTTTTTATATAAGTTTAGAGATGTAAATATACAAAGGACCAAAATAAATAGCTTTAATAATAAAACAATTGGTTGACTTACGCGAAAACATCAGTTTGATCCTCTGATTCATCTTCGGAATCATAAAAGACATCATCGTCTTTCTCAGCTTCGTCATTCTCATTTGGTATGACTCCCAGGTTGGACTTTCCTCCGGGAACAACGATATCTCCGTTCTTGTGGATTTCTTTCTTGGATACGCACACAGCCGTGTAGGAATCTTTTAGGAGACATATTTCTTTCTTCGGACAGTTTAATGGCTCACAAAGATCACCTTGAAGTAAATAAATGTATATGAGATACTGCAGCAGTGTCTCTTGTATGTTGCTAATTATTAGTTACTTAAAATGTCATACTTACTGGTAGGATCGTAGACCCATCTCTTCTTCTCGCTTGATTTGGCAGGAATGGTTTTAATGTCATCCTGGAAGCAAAAGAAAGAAACCCATACTTAAAAAAATTGCATATGAGGACCATTTTTTCATAAACTCCAATAGTTTTTCTCTAAGCACATCAAACTTAAGGCTAGGGGGTAAGCCAATGACCTTGGGGTAATGGGCGTGTCTATATCCTTTGTCCCCCTCTTCTCCTGCACTTACCTCAATTTAAATCTCCTAACACTAAAAAGTAAGAAAACTTGCTGTATGTCAAGAAATTGGCAAACTAATTGAGGGCGCTGTTATCGCTCATGGTAACACATTAACAATGACTGTGCTAAAATAAAACACTGTAACGGAAATATTGAATATTTTTAATGAAAAAAAATATTTTAAAAATGTCTCTATCGTGACTTTTCAAGAAGATTTATGCATATACTTCGAGACCTAGAGATGTAATTACTTTTCTAATCGAAGCTGATTTTCAATTTCTAGTGCAAATGCGTAGTATAATCAAGTTTTAAATTGTAATTATTTTTTGAAAACTGAAAAATAAATAATAAAGGTAAATGATAGTTTTGTGTTTGAACAATTATTTTTTGTTCCCTTGATTTATTGTTCCTTTAGCAGGTTTTTTCTCTGAAATAACTTGCCAAATTTTTTACATATTTTGGACTTCGGGATTTGAAAAAATAAAAATCCATAATTAAAATAAAGTGATGTTTAATGAATTAATTGAAGTTAAATAAAGTATATACAAACTGTAATATTCTTTAATAAGCTTTCATCTATATATTAAACTATATTTTTTGGAGTTCTTTTGGCAACATCCTGTGATCCATGATTATTTTAAGACAATTTTCTCTTTTAGCCGCAATATTTTGTGTCTACATCAATACTTTCCTATTTGAATTGCATTTTTGTACGAAAACCCAATGTTTATTACAGTTTTTCGTAGAAGTTCGTAGCTCCCATCAAAATTCAAATAATTTCGTACAACTTGTAACATGCTTCTCAAACTGGGTATTGCTTTTTTGAATGAATGATGATTGAAAAATGATTTTTGCCTTAATACGGCACAGCGGTCGAATCCTCCAATCCTTTTTTTGGTCGCCCTTTTCTATGTTTACCTGGCGTGGTAAATTTGCATTGATTTGAATTCTCTTCTATTACAATTATCCTAATAGAACGCACATATTAAAACCTGAAAAAAAATAAAGATTAATTATTGGATATGAAAGTTTTTAAAACAATGAGCTGACACTGTCGAAAACATATTTACTATTTTCGATTGATTTATTAATATTAGTATTATAATTTAATAAGTATATATATATATAGGAACATTATTTTATATAAAAAAGTAAAGTATTATTTTAATTAAAAAAGTAAAAATAATCAACTTTAAATAAAGAATGGGATAGGAAAATAATACCATTATTGTATTTTAATAGAAATATTATTTTAGTAAAAATAAATGAAAATTTTCCATCTTAAAATGGGATAAGAAATCGAAATATAATGATAAAATGGTAACAATATAGTATTGCAATTTAACAAACATTATTTTCTATACCGTGTTTTGTTTTTCGATCGTCAAAACAAACTGTCCTGTGATCTTTCATTGACAGATATTTTTAAAACAAATAAAGTATCCTTAAATGAGCTCTAACTAACTTCTTATACTTGAAAATGTTAGAATTAATCATTAAAAAGTATTTTATCTACAAAAACACAGTATTTACCAATCAATTGAGATGTTAGTTAGAAAACATTAGTAGACAGTTCTCCGGCTTTAATTCCACCAAACATTCCGAATACGTGGCGAATACACACGTATAATGATATTTCTTGATCCACCACGTATTGTATTGTTCATTTTAATGTCCAAACACACAAACACAAAACTATTTTTGATCATGAAATACAAACAAGATTACGATATCTATACTAATATATAAAGAGGAAAGATTTGATTTTTTGTTTGTTTGTTTGTTTGTTTGTTTGTTTGCTTCGAATAGGCTCCAAAACTACTGAACCGATTTGAAAAATTCTTTCACTTTTGGGAAGCTACAATATCGGCGGTGAACATAGGCTATATTTAATTTCCAAAAAAAAGTGGGTAACCTACGAAAACTTCAATAATGTAACCCAAGGTGTAAAAAATTTACCTAAAATATTCTTTTTATCGCGAACGCTGTGAAAACTAATGATGATAGAATAAAACAATGTTCTACAATTTTGTAGAAGACATCATTATTTACAAAAAGTATCGCGACAGCATATGTCTAACTATTATAGTTATGCCACAATAAGTGTTTTTTTATTTAAAAGAACCCAATAAAATGTCACCTTTAGAAAAAGCTCTTTATTGGTATCTTGGTATTACTCCTTATTAAAATAAATTAGTTCATATTCAAGTCTGCTTCAATATGTTTGTATAACTTTTTGAATTATTCAATTCGGACATTCCATTCGAAAGTTATCACGAGTTTAAAAATGTGAGTATTGGAAAAAAAAAGCATAGTCTCTTATCATCTCAACTTATCCGATGCAGAGTGCGTATGGGAGCCGGGGAGGGCTGAGGGGAGTCGTGTCAAGTTTAGTAGAAATACCGCGCAAAGTAGTCACGGTGGTAAAGTGACGTGACACGATACATTGCAATGCAATTATTCCAGATTAACATATTTATGCTATAAAATATTTTGAAAAAGTTAGGGATCTGTCTGAAAACTAAATTATTTTAAGTATCTATCTACCCGTGCGAAGCTGGGGAGGACCTCTAGTCTTATATACAAATGTCACTGTCAATTATAAACAAAATATAAAAAAAAGTCAAAATAAGTAAAGTTTAAGTTCAAAACGAATAAATTATAATAAAAATATATTGTCCAAGCACACAAAACTATCATTTTTATCACGAAATAAGCATAAAACAATCCAAATGTCGATAAAAGGGACAGGAGAACACAGCGCCCGCTTCGAGATAAACAATTCATATGACGCCCCACACCCCGAAGCTCTTCTCTTACCTGTAATCTTCTATAAAATAAACCATAGACAATAAAAAATTAATACAATTTGTAGTTTTTCAGTTTTTAAAAAAAAAATACAATTTAAAACTTAATTATGCTACGTATTTGCACTAGAAATTGAAAATCTCCTTCGATTAGAAAAATAATTACATTTCTAGGTCTCGTAGTTAATGCATAAATCTTCTTGAAAAGTCACGATAGAGATATTTTTAAAATATTTTTTTCCATTATAAATATTCAATATTTTTAAGATATTGAAAGTGTTTGCACTAGAAGAAAGATTGAAGAACATTGAAATATTTTTTTCAAGAAGCTATCTTTAACAACAACGATAAAAAATTGCATGAAAAAACACCAAAAAACAGCGATTACCCTACCCCAGAGCCTTAATGTTATTTAAAATATTTGGATTCATCAATTTTACTGAGTAGTTGTTTACGAACATAACCCATTTCAGAACTTTTTAAGGCAATAATTACATTATTAGGTAATAAAATGCCTTAAAAATTGCAAAAACAGCTTGATTTAGAGGCCATCTTATGACAGTTTTTCTGGATAACGGGCAACATTAAAAATTTACGAATTTGCTATTATTTTATTTGAATGAAAAGAAAATAGGAAACCTTTTTAAGTATATTGTACTTATTATTAAGTTTGCAAAAGGCACACGTTAAAAGATAATCGTTTTTTTTTATAATAATTTAAATTCTCAGTTGCTTTAACATTATAATTTGAGAATTTCCAAGAATAAAAACGTAAAACTCTCTGTTGCTGTCAGAAATGTAAAACTTTTTTGAGACATTATGAAAATAATTAACTCCGGCTTATTTTTCACGTTATTCTTAGCATGTTGTTATGTTAATAAACTCATGTTCAGGTAAATGCCTTCAGGCTGTATAAACTTTGTGAAAAATAAAAAACAGCTGACATGATGAGATGAGAAAAAATAAAGTTGTTTGAATAGATGGTGGTAGGTACTAAGAGTAAACGAACATGTTACTCCCAGTCAACCTTTATAATTCAAAATCTAAGGCCGGCCACACACGCTCCGGTATACCTGTGCGGGCGGCCTGCGCAGGCATACCTGCCACTGCCCACACACGCTCCGGTCTACCGTACGGTAGACCTGCGCCCTGCGCAGGCGACCGGAGTGCCGCCACACACGCTACGGTGACCGTACGGTGAACATGTGAAAGAATTGATTTTCGACTCTTCTCCGGTCGCCTGCGCAGGTCTAAAAAACTGCACAGGTCTGCCCCCACATTAGACAGGATGCAAACCTTCATACAACATATTTAATTAAACTCTGCCGGGAAACTAACATGGGACCTCCTGATCGGAAAGCCTTTACTGTCTAAGGAAAATTCACCCTTAATCACAACCGTCAAATACATTCTCATTACATTTTTCATTTACTTACTGGTATTCTTGTTTGTCAAGCAAAAATTTCCGCCATCTTCAAGAATAAAACTAAATGCATTTTCAGTAAAATGTTGTTTTGTATGAAAGTTTAGTTCTGATAACACCCACCAGAGGGGCTTCGGATGAAACCGATGCCTTTTGCCAACTACTATGGTCAAGTTTATGTTATGATTCAATAAAAAAGCGATAAAATGGTTTCACGTTGTTACTTAGTAGGTACATTTACGATAGAATTTTCAAAGGATCTTTCTGCTATCTATAACAGGTATTGTTTACGTGAAACCTTTAGTTCGATATTACTCTATAGTCTATATAATATAGACGAAAAAAGTGTTCATCTATCTCCTATCCGACAGTTTGCTAAAAAAATACTTCCACAAACAAAACTAAATTATTATCTTTCCCACATAAATCACTTACCACCACCAAACCACCCGCATTTTAACGAATGTTTCGAAAACATGCCAGGCGCCGTCTTACGGATGAGCGAGGAACTACTTCAATCACAGTCTATGCTATTATAGCCTACAATAAATCGCTGCTACTTTCAATACTACCTATGAGAGAATAATAAAATTTATTAGTTATATTCGATAGTTTTTCAATAAAATTATGATTTAAGAGGGCGTAATAATAATATGCGAAACTTTTCTTTCAGGATAATATAAAAACTTGAAAAATATTAACAGTAGGTACCTAATGTTCCCCTCGATCCAATGCGCGGTACCAAAATACAGTGTTTTTGAACTCGGGTACGAAGCAAGGGCGTCGCCCTAAAAATAAATCTTTATAGGTTAAATAAATATTTAAGCTTATTTTTCTTTATTTATAATAATAACACGAGAACGGCTGAACCGATTTTTATGGTGTTTGGTTTATTGAAGTCGTCTCCATTCCGGACAACAGAATTCCTTACATCAAAAGCATAATATTATTATCATCGGTACATACAATATTATTTTAATTATTCTAAGGCGGGACGAAGTTCGACGGGTCAGCTAGTAACTAAACAAAAATACAGTGGCGAGCCCTTGCTGGCAAACGATACCTCTTACGGAATCACAAAGAGAGAATTAATTATGTAACGTAATTAATAATTTAACATGTGAGTAAATAACTCAATAATTTTAGTCATCCAGAACTGCAGATTGAGCTGGCTTGGCCATGATTTGAGAGATATGAATAAGTAATCTACAAGATGCTGGCCAAAGCTGGAATGAAGCTGTGCAAACTGACCCAAGATATAGAGGTTTGGAGGAATTTCGTGGCGTCCACATGCTTCGCACTATGAGTGAACGTGGATTTCTCAGTTTTAAGTCCAGAGAGGACCAAAATGTATACGAATTTGAGCAAACTAAGGTGGGTCACATCGGCTTATTACACACGCATCATTAACATCTGACTGACAAGCATTTTTGTTGGACGAAAGTTTAACGACAAGCTTTTGATTGCGCAAAAAATGTTTAAATTTCATATACCTAACTTATATTTTTATGCGTCTCTCCAGAAATAGAGAATAGGTACCTATTTTTCGACACTTTTCACAATAAGCATCAGAAGTGGCTTAAAAGAGAAGTAGAACCTTGATCTTTGGTTTATCAATACGAAAACCGACGGTGAAACCGCTGGAGTCTAGCTATAGGCTATAATTTTAACAACTACGGTTTTTCACACGTAGCCTATTCGGTGTCTTCTATGTAATGTGGGGTATAAAATGTTCCGGGATTTTGACTCTAAATTTCCCGATACCTAATGTTATATCGTGAAATTGAAAAAACTCTCCAACACATAATATAATAAAAAACAACAGATAAATATTTAATTAAGTAAAAAAATAAAATAAAAAACAATTTAAGACGTTTGAAAAATTTAGAAGGACAGGGAGAAGGGGTGGGAGGCTTAAAGTAAAAAAAGAAATTAATTTGAAGTTAACAAAGAAAAAATAAAATGCGGTCCACACAATATGCTTCCTGCGGTAATAAATCAAGAAGCGCCTACTGGGGGGGTTCTCGCATTTCTCAAAAAAAGAGTCTTCAACGTTATTAACGACCAGGTAAACGTTTTTTTTTAAACAACACACCTCTAAATTTCCACAGCTTTGAAAATATTGAGTAAACCTACCACTACCAACAAAGTTCAACCTAACTTAAAATAAACGCCTCAGTCAAAATTATACAGGTCCCTATATAATATTATGCAGGTAGTTGAAGCGCGAAGAAAACTCTTGAGAATAGCGAATTAGTAGTAATAGCGTGTTTAAATGATTAAGTTCAAATAAAGAATATCGCACATTGTAGCCACTATGATCCAAAGTTCTAATTGTTGGTAAAACCATCAGAATTTCGACAAACACTGTACTTGTATCGCGAGCCTGGATGTCATTAGATAGTTAACTAACGTAAAATCAGACGTAAACAACCTCTTAAAAATTTTGCTTTATTCGGCAAAAACTTTACAACCACCAAAAAATGCTCATGCTTAGCACCCGTATGCAAACACGTTCCTTCTTTTAAAAAAGAAGGTACTTAACTATGTACATCTACATACTTTCTCAATACGTATGTGCTTAGGTTTAAAACAAGGGTGGATATCAATGGCGAAGCGTCCATATAAGCAAATTATTTTCAATTTTTTTAGAAACCACCCAACATAGCCCAATTTTTTAAGTAACAAAGGATAGCGATTTGGAACCTTATTGAAATTTTTTTATTTTTTGTCATAAATTCATCATCGAAATTTTTCTTCGCCACTGATAGGTATTGGTGTTAGTTAGATGGTTGGTCCAGTAGATAGCGCCTCAATACGAGACATTAAGGTTTGGTTCGAGCGTTTGAAATTCGACCACGCTATTATTTCATGAAAGTAATCACTAGAGATGGGCCGACTAGGGTCTATGCCGACTAGTCGGCATTACCTATCGTAGTCTTAAGTGATTATCCACCTCTGTTTTCAGTTGCAATGCTTTAAGCTTAATACTTAACTTAAATAATAACAGCTGTTATGGTGACACTTCTTAGACTGAACAATTTAACCATCATAGCTTTTGGCAGTGCAATTAATTAAGAGTGACAAAAAGACGTGAATAATGTTGACAGAAGGTCTAAAGCGGCATAAACTTAACTCTTATTGTGTATTTTAGTTATGAAACATGATGAAGATCCCTCTGCGGTGGCATCGAAACCACTTAAGACTTCCAGAAACGGCCTGTAGGCAATAAGGTGACGACTAAATTGGTGACTATATTATTAGTATAAATGATGTCAAATAGTCGGCCTAGACGGTCGCAGGGCCGATATACCTAGTGGAAATTTAAATATAATCTATCAAAAAACATCCTAAACGGAGGGTTAAAGACTATCTCTGGGCAAGAAACTGAAGCGAACACGATATTATAATAATATAATAAAGTTATAGCTGATAAATTTAATTAAGAAACGGAATAAATGTGTATTACTTTCCGGAATACTCCGTTATCAAAGAGTAGTATCTGTTCAGTCAGAAATAATAATTACTACCATCTACCTGAACGAATGTCAGGGTGTACTATAACAATGTGTTATTTGGACGCTTGATCAAACAAAGTGTGCTGATAAAACACGAAAAATTTTCGATGAATATGTGAAAATTTTTGGAAAAAAACTTCTTTATTTTTTTATAGGAGCATGTTAATTTTATGACTTCAAAAAATGCGTATTTAATTTTATGACATCAAAAAATGTGTATTTCAAGTTTTTATTATTTTTTATTTTCTTTTCAAATAAGCGGCCCATTTTCTTCAAATTAAGTCGTTGAGGTAAACATGTTTGAATATTTTATTGAATTTTAAAGTTTATTGTACAAATTATCTTCAAAAATTTTTTGGTCTATCTCCTTTTATTGTACCTAATTCAAAGAAGATGTGCTGCATCATGAAGAGAAAATGAGTAACAATACATAACATGAATTTTTAATTTCCTTAAATTAAAACACCCGTATTAAAGAATAATAATTTTCAAAAAAAAAATCACATTTTTATCGATAAAATTTCGACTATTACTCGGATACTTAGATTGACCAAGTGTTTCAACATTTGTGTTCACTAAACGAATATTAAATAAGCTAGCTGTAACACAACGATCTATGGAGAGGAGGATGCTAGGTATCTCATTGCATGATAGGAAGACTAATAGGTACAAGGATAAGACAGAAAACAGGAGTCACCGATGTGGTTCAAAACGTCGCCAAACAAAAGTGGAGTTGGGCTGGTCATGTGGCCAGAGTAACCGACACCAGATGTTGTCTATGCATTTAAATGGACATGCCGGAAAGCGGGTTCCTGCTTTTTCTGTGGATATCCCCATTCAAATGCATAGTAACATTCTTTGCGCCGGTCGGCGTGGGTCGAAATCTGCTTTCTACGTGTTCTTACCCTTAGACGGATTGTCGGGAGTGGGTGGATGCGGCTGGCGCAGGACAGAGAGCGGTGAAAGTTACAGGGGGAGTCCTATGTCCAATAATGGACACGAGAGGGCTGAAGAAAGAAAAGATTCGGAAGGTTCGTTTCATCAAGTGTCAAAAAGACACATTATATAGAACGGTGGTATGAAATTTATTTGGGATTTCCCGATAAAGATTCATCTCGGAGTCCCATCTCTATTCATTACTCTCGCTTCGGGCTGATTATTATGTATTTCTCCTCTCTCACAATCCTCTGTGTGTATTCTATCGGATTCACGATAATAAGCACATACCTACTATTAAATCAACGCGGCTCGGCTGCTCGCTATATTATAGCAAGACTTGCCAAGTAACGATTACACTTTGATGTTAGGTCGCACGCTTGCTTGCCTGCGATCGATGTGAAGGTCAACAATTTTATTCCTGGGAAAGTCGCAATTGATGATAACACTTAAATCCATCAGTCACACTTTATTTTGAAAAGCTCTCTTCACTTTTAAATAAAACAAAAGAAAGTCGCCTTTCGATCAAAGTGTTGTCAATTGATCGTATACAATCAACAATATAATTTGTATTCACTGACATGTTTTCCCGACAGACATTGACTATTATTCTGAAATGAAAAACAGACGATTGAGTTGCGTCGTATACAACTTTTATTGAAGCTTTTGACATTTCTGTATTCTGAAAATATTTTATCCAATACATTAGTTACGTAACTACTGGCAACCGATTAAGTTCTAAGCATGAGCTTCTTGCGTTGAGTTGGAACGTGAATTTGAGAATACCAATCTCCTGCCTTTACTACGAATATTAATAAATAAAATGAGCCTGTGCTCACTTAAAGAACTTAAAGCGTAGACAAAGATACTATTTGACTGTTTCACAGTAATCTACTTAAAGATTGTGTAGTGAAAGAGGTAGATGGTCGCCACCTGGGATCTAACCCACAATCTCCAATATATACTAAACAGTATGAAAGCCGGCGTCGTAACCGCTAGGCTACCGATCACTGTTCATATTGAGTTTGAATTTGTACCATCATAAATCAACATAACTATTATTTAACCATCAATATGATTCCGACCGATGCATCTGTTTTAAACAATATTTACAGGGCACCGCACAACTGAAAGATGTCAAACTTCAATAACAAATAAAAAATAGAAAGGTTTATATTTTCGAAAGCACTTAGAAGGTTACTACGTTAAGTTTTCTTAAATTTTATAAGTTCACGAAATTGTCTTATTTTTTTCATTCATAAGAACCTTCTCCTTACAATAACAAACGCAATAAACAAAGAATTAGCGAAATCGGTCGGGCCATTCACGCGTGATGCGATGACTAAAGGAAACACGTCTCAATATTAATACATAGAGATTTAATCGAATCTCGAGCGCTTTTCGTCTACTTTATAATAAAAATCTGATTGAGATTTTCAAATGTTAAAAAAAAAACAGAAATCCTAATTTATGACAGTTCGCAGTTCGCAACTATGAACTTATTTTATTCCCAAGATTAAAAAAAAAAACAACAGATACCTACAAAGATTTTAAGAATGCGGGTAAGACCGTATAATAATTAATTGTTTTAAGTGTACCTACTATAAGTATAAGTACTATTACTACGTAAGTATGTATTTGACTAACTCAGATAAGATTCACTTGTTCTGAAAATTCGGGGGGAATTGTGAATAGTTTTCAAATGAGGGCTTTCACACTAATTGAAATACGTTTTCTTAGCATGAGTACTAAAGTTTGGAAACAAGCTTAAAAGTAACGTACACTGTACTGTAAGTTTGCTAGTTGCATACTTACAGATATTTTATCTGTTTTCTAAACAAGACTACTTGTTTTTTTAAACCGTAGCTTTACAATTCTTGTATGCATATTGCATAATATTATATTGTCACCGATTATGTATGAAATAAAAAGGAGGAAGTTCTTAGGACTCATGAATCATGCAATGAAAATGTTTGAAACAATCTGGGAACCCCAATACAGTTCATTTTGGGGGTTATGTTGGAAAATAAAAGGTTGATGGTTTCTTTGCTGAACATTAAAGATTTTTATATCAAATTGAGGGCGACGTTCCAAAAAAATCTAAAGGTGCATTTATACCTAACGAATATTAAGTCAAAGCTTATAGATATGAACTGTTTTCGCCCATTTATAAATTCTTGCTCGTTGTTGTTTCCACGGTGTCCAATACCAACGATCATGAAAGTATACCTACTCTATTTTCCAGTTCTGGCTCTATACTAGTTTGGTAAAAACGCGCCCTAAGAAACTGTAACATTACTTAAATACAGTGTCTCACTTATGCTTTGTTTTCCTAGATAATAAAAATGGCAGTAACAAAGCATAATATACTTTTTGTAAGGTTTGTGTATTCACATAGTGAAAGTTCATTTTGATGATTAAAATGATTACACAGTTGCACTTTCACAATTTTTTAATGAATCTCGAGCGCTTTCGTCCGACTCACGCAGACATTGTCAAGAGACTCTTGACAATGTCTGCGTGAATCGGACGAAAGCGCTCGAGATTCATTAAAAAATTGTGAAAGTGCAACTGTGTAATCATTTTAATCATCAAAGCATAATATGTTTATCTCTTTCACTGCCGGCAGTAAAATAATGAATGCGTGAAAGGGACAGTATAGGCAGTGTGTGTCATTTGCTAGTAGCTTGGATACCGCAGAAAACAAGAGGTCAATACAAGAGGTTCGCTTTTCGATGGAATTATTGTACTACTATGATTTCATCAAATACCAATGCAATAAGATATCTGAATAATCCGCGGACTGGATCTGTATAAGAAAGCTAAAGGCTACATAATATTTCGCATAACTGAACCATTATTAATCACTAACCAGCAAGTTGACATCAATCAAAATATCGAGTAGGTTCCTGCCGACTGAAAATACCTAAACACTGGCATTATTTACTTGTCAAACGCACGCACAGGCTGCTCGTAATAACGGTAATAATAAACATTGATCGCCATTTTTATTACTTACGGACCATAGAGAAAATAAATTCCTTTCTTCTAACAATAATTTCATTACACACGTTTCTACATCCATCCATAGACACTGTAAGATTTTGTGTGCGGTTTTTATCGCACGGGTAACATTAAGTAGTTGCAAAAATACCCGAGCGGGGCGCTGGGGGCTGCGCGTCTCCGCTTAACAAGTCAGTGCCGCTTCCTCTCTCTCTTTCCGTGTGATTCCCGCCTGAGACGGACGTGTACGACTTGACCACAATAAAACACTATATTTACACGCGAGTTTTTCATCACGCTGAACTGTGGAAATCCTGAGACATCCTGGCCATCTGTTGGTCCTTCTAGCCGAACGAAGAAAGAAATAACTGGCATTCGCATTACAGATGAGTATCCATTCCTTCTTTTTCAAATCCTTCATAGTTTAGTGTGATATTTCTGTGTTTTTTGTTGTGCGCTCAGATACACGAGAGCATCCATTTTTATCTACACGTGTGCCAATTGAATACATCGATTTCATATTACAATTTCATTAGTTTCTACAATAATAGAAGATTAATTTATTTCGCAAAACATGGAAGAACAAATTAAAACATTAATTAACAGACGCGGGGGTTATAAAGGGCAATTGACAAGATTTATTGAGTATTTAAATAGTTTGGAAATAAATCAAAGTGAATTGAGCATAAGAGTGAAAAATATTGAAAAAACATTCGAAAAATGTATAGAAACGCAGTCAAAAATTGAGGAACTTAATCCACTAGAGGCTTCTGAATGGCCTGCTTTAGAAAATAGTTTTTTTAAGGCTATGGGTATTGCAAAAACTAAATTGGGGAAATTTACAGAATCTAGCACCAACACAGAATTAAAATTGTCACCGATACAGCTTCCAACATTTCGCGGAAGCTACGAAACGTGGTCGCACTTTAGGGGAACTTTTGCATCGCTTGTTGGTAATAGCATTGCACTAAGCAATCTACAAAAATTTCATTATCTCATATCTAGCCTTTCGGGTGAAGCAGCCAAGCTTGTTTCCTCATTAGAGGTATCGGAAGCCAACTACAAAGTGGCTTGGGATATATTAGAAGCTAGATATGACAACAAGAGGATTATCATAGACAGACATGTAAAATTGTTGTTTTCTTTGGCCACGATAAAGTCAGAATCACACGTAGCATTACGAAGTTTAGTTGACGAGGCTCAACTAAACTTAAGAGCCTTACAGAGTCTAGGTCTCCCAACAGACAAATGGGACATGCTCGTAATACACATTATTGCGAACAAATTAGATAGCGCCACGAGATGTCATTGGGAAAACTACCCAATAAAAGAGGTTGTTCCTAAGCTGGAGGAACTATTTAAATGCCTGTCCGAGAGGGCCAGAGTCTTGGAGTCAACTTCTACTAACAAAGTTGTTCTGGTAAGAGCACACGGACAACCCAAGTTGACATTGCATGTCAACGTAGAAAGTGTGTGTTCACTGTGTGACGAACAACACATGCTCTCACAGTGTGAACAGTTCAAAAGATCTAATCCCGAGTTCAGATCTAATCACGTCAAGGCAAAAAAGTTGTGTTTTAATTGTCTATCCAATAAGCACAAAATTAAGGCTTGCAAAAGCAAATACAATTGTAGGAAGTGTGGTAAGAGACATCATACTTTAATTCATATCATCAGGGATCAATCAGAGGAAGAGAGGAACACGCAAAAGAACGATTCATCTCAAGAGGCAGATATATCGTTACATTCATCCGGAGAGGATACAGTTTTATTATCAACTGCGATCATAGGCATTCAATTACAGAATGGTTCTATTGTCAAAGCACGAGCCTTAATGGACAATGGTTCACAATCCAATTTTATTACTGAGAAATTTTGCAACAAATTGGGTTTGAAAACATTTACCACACATATGCCTATTAGTACTTTACAAAAAACAGTAACTTCAGCTAAGAAATATGTTGACGTTCGAGTGAAATCATTGATTTCTGATTTTAATTCAAATATAAAATGTTATGTTTTGCAGGATATCACGAACAGTATACCATTATCTAATTTAGACAGAAAGCTCATACAAATACCGAAAGGGGTGCAGCTCGCTGATCCTGAGTTTCATAGAGCAGCTGAAGTCGACATTCTGCTAGGATCTAAGGTATTCTGGGAAACCTTGCGGCAACAGGAAAGACATAGCCTTCAGCCTCTGCTTAAGTCGACTGAGTTTGGATGGATAGTCGGTGGACATCTTTCACTACAAGTTTCTTCATTAAAAAGGCCTGTATTAACATATTGTAATTTTTCACTTAGAGCTTTACATAATGACATTAAAAAATTTTGGACAGTGGAAGAACGTATTGTTGAGTCAATACAAAGTAAGGAAGAATTCCTTTGTGAGGAACATTTTTTACAAAACTGTTCCCGAGATACTACTGGTAGATTTAAAGTTGGGTTACCTTTCAAACAGAGCCAACCTGATTTGGGAGAAAGCTATCAGCAAGCTTTGAAGAGATTGCATTACATGGAAAAGCGTTTTACACATGATAAAGAATTTTACAATCAATATTGTAATTTTATGAATGAATATCAAGCTTTGGGTCATATGTCTGTGTGTGAATCTCCATCAAGAGACCTGTATTACCTTCCACATCATGCCGTCTTTAAAGGGGACAAAATAAGAATCGTGTTTGATGGTTCTTGTAAGAGTAGCAACGGAAAATCTTTAAATGATGCTTTGATGGTTGGTCCAGTTATACAGAATACTTTGTACAATCTTTTACTGCATTTCAGGAAACACAGATATGTCCTGGTAGCCGACATAACACAAATGTATCGCCAGATCCTCATCAATGAAGAAGACAGAAAATACCAGACAATTCTGTGGAGGAATGAACCACACGAGGAAATCAGAAGCATGACATTGAATACCGTTACATATGGATTGACACCGTCATCTTTCTTGGCAACAAGATGCTTAAAAGAGCTAAGTATTCTATTTAAGAGCAAATTTCCTTTGGCTTGTAATATAATAGAGAATAACTTTTATATGGATGATTTGATTGCTGGCTGTGACGATATATCAACATGCAATCAAGTTAGAAATGATTTAATTTATATATTTGATCAAGTTGGAATGAAATTGGCGAAATGGAGATCCAATTTTCATTTTGATGAAAATCCAAACATGGATGTTTTATCTTTTTCCGAGGATCGCACTTCTCAATCAACAATATTGGGATTATGCTGGAATAGTTTTGATGATAATTTCACCTATAAAATTAGAAAAATGACCGAACATAAAATTTATACCAAAAGAATAATTTTATCAGAAATATCAAGACTCTATGATCCTCTTGGACTAGTATCTCCAATTATTGTAAAGTTTAAATTACTAATGCAAGAACTTTGGCAGTTACAGATTGGATGGGATAAACAAGTACCTGATGATGTGTTGTCAAAATGGCAAACTTATAAGGATGACTTGATGGACGTATGTTCGATACACATACCACGGTGTATAAAAATAGACAACCCAGTCAATATGAGCTTGGTTGGATTCTCTGATGCCTCAGAGTCTGCATACGGATGTGCCATATACTTACACAGTGAAGATGAAACCGGTATGATAAAAACTCAATTAATATGTTCTAAATCTAAGGTTGCTCCTCTGAAGAGGCTGTCATTGGCAAGACTAGAGTTATGTGCTGCTGTTATGCTGACAACTCAGATTAAAGAAGTTCAAAAGTCCTTGGAGATGGAAAATAATAGAGCATATTTATGGACAGATTCTATGATTGTTTTATATTGGATAAAGGGTCCTCCGTCTAAATGGAACACCTTTGTCGCTAACAGAGTGTCCCAGATACAAAATGATATGTCAGATAATTGCCAGTGGAGACATGTTTCTTCAAAGGAAAATCCAAGTGACGTCATAACTAGAGGTACAAATGTGCAGACACTGAAATCATCAAGTTTGTGGTCACATGGGCCTCCCTGGCTGTCAAGGCGGGAGCAATTTTGGCCTCAGACACAAATTCCTGACTGTGAAGATTTAACAGAAGCCAAATTAAACCATGTTTATATTGCAACACATGGTCAAGAGGTTGAGTACTTTACAAAGTTTTCATCTTTCACAAAAACACTGAGAGTAACTGCATATGTTTTCAGATTTATAAACAACTCTAGGAAGGGAAAATCAGCATTGAGAGGTCCATTATCTGTACAAGAGATAAACGCTGCACATGACTTCATCATAAGAAAGGTTCAACAACATTGCTTTGCTCAAGAAATACATGACATTAATAGAGGTGTTTCTGTTTCAAACAAGAGTAAGATCAAATCTCTTAATCCATTCATGAGAGATAATATTATTTGTGTTGGTGGCAGATTGTCTCGCAGTTCTCTTCCCGAAGATCAAAAGCATCCGATACTCTTGCCACATGATCACCATGTAACTACGTTAATCATCAGATGGTATCATTATTCCAATTTGCATTTGGGAACCCAAGGACTACTCGCTCAGCTTCGCCTCAAGTACTGGATTGTTCAAGGAAAAAATACTGTGAAAAAGATCTTAAGAAAATGTATTATGTGTTTCAGATTTAAACCACAAACAGCTACTCAACTAATGGGAGACCTGCCGGCAGATAGAGTGACTTCTTATCGTCCATTCTATGTCTGCGGAGTTGATTACTTTGGTCCTGCTTACATAAAATCTGGCATGCTGAGGAATTCAAAAATTGTTAAGGGTTACTTTTGTATTTTCATATGTTTTTCAACTAAAGCTATTCATCTGGACATAGCAGTCTCATTGGAGACAGAGAGTTTTTTAAATGTATTGAGACGTTTCATAGCAAGAAGAGGAAGGCCGCACAGAATCTATTCTGACAATGGAACTAACTTCCGAGGGGCTTCCAGAGAAATTGACCAAATGTTTGGTTCCATAGAAGCATCGAAGAGTGCTATTGTTGATTACCTTTCTCAGAATTATGTTCAATGGCAATTCATTCCAGCTCGCAGCCCACACCATGGAGGTCTATGGGAAAATGGAGTAAAATTAGCAAAAACACATTTAAAGAAAGCTACGAATGGTATTGCACTAAACTATGATTCCTATCACACTCTCCTATGCCAAATTGAATCTATCCTTAATTCTCGTCCTATATCCGCTCTTTCCGAAGACCCTACCGACCTCACACCGTTGACTCCCGGTCATTTCCTTGTTGGAGAAAGTCTGTCTGCGTTGCCCGACATAGATGTCAACCAGATTCCATCCAGCCCAACAAAGCACTACAGAAAACTTTCTCATATGTTACAGCAATTCTGGACTAGATGGTCAACCGAGTACATGGGTCAGCTTCAGCAGAGGACAAAATGGCAGAGAAATTCTTCTAAGCAGTTGCAGATTGGCGATCTCGTGCTAGTGATGGAAGACAACCTACCGCCAATGCTATGGAAAACTGCTAGTCATTCAAACGCACCCTGGGAAAGACAAGATTGTTCGAGTTGTCACTGTGAAGAATTCCCGCACAACATTCAAGAGAGCAGTACAAAAGTTATGTTTGTTACCAATCGACAACGAGAATATCAACTGAGAAACTTCTACATTCACTCCAGCTATCTGTTTCAAGAGTTTTATTTCATCAAGATGTGCTTTTATTCATTCAGACTTTCATTTCAAGAGATACAACAGACATTCAAGTTTTAGTTCGAGATATGTGTTATAGACTTCCAACACCGAGTGATATGAACTTTCATATAGTTTTTCTTTTTAATCATGTTCATATTTTATGTTTTCATTATATTTTGTTATCCTTATGTCAAAATATATTCACTTTGAGATGCACAGACGTGCATATTTGGAGTTTGTTCTCTAAGTACATGCCAATGTCACTTAACTTTAGAGATTGAGTAGTTTTTTATGTTCATTTACATATTTCAATTAGTTTTGCTTTCTTTCATTGGCACATACTTTAAGAACAACAATTTTCATTCATTCCACATCAACTGACATAACCTAGATAATTTGCACTGGCTTGTTGACATTCAAATGTCAAAGTCCGATGTCAGTTCTTTCAGATTTTTCCTCTTGGACGCACTTGGTCACTTCTTGGATGTATGGCGGCATGTTGACCATGAAGTTTCGCCGTATTTGCCAGGCCGCCAACTGCAGAGTGCAAGCAAAGAAAGGTTGGTATACATAACAATACACATTTCCGTTCGGTTCCACAAAGCGGTGTTATTGTTTTGATGTTTTGTTTATTGTGCAAAGCTGGAGTGGACGCCATTATGGCCCATATTTTGTATTTTATTTCGTAGTGGCAGTTTACGGATTACTATTTATACAATGGTTTGAAAAAATAAGGTAGGTGATTACTATATTGATTGTTACTGCCTTTCGTAACAATTGTTCCTAAAAGATCGTCTATTTTGTTGAAATATATTTGCCTACTCCAAGAATCTTATTGTCAATCTATTTGTTACCTATAATTGCATATTCAAACTTCCTTATTCATGTAATTGTAAATCATCTTAACCCAACTTCCATTAATAATATCCTATCACGGTAATTATTTACTTTAAGGGATTCTTCGATTTTTCATATGAATCACATCAAATTTATATGCAGATTGGTAAATAAGCATGTTATGGGTTGATTTGATAACATTTGAAGTATTTTATCAACCAATTTTAAGTAAAAATCAATTTTAAAAGTTGCCTATTTTCTCATACAAACCTATCTTTCACAGAGTGACATTTTATTTTTTGATTCTAAAATTGGTGTTTTTGTTTGAAAAATGAAAATATTGTTGGTTATTGTCATTTAGTTAGTCACTTTGGATAGATTAGGGGATTTGATAACATCCTCGATTGATAACACTACGACTTGAAATAGGTTAGGCTAGGTTGGAACGTAGTTTTGAATTTGAATTCAAACACCAATTTTGAATTTGAATTTAATTTTGAATCAAAAAATAAAAATCACTCCCTGAAAGAAAAATTTGTATGAGAAAATAGGCAACTTTTAAAATTGGTTGATAAAATACTTCAAATGTTATCAACTCAATCCATAACATTAGCTTATTTACCAATCTGCATATAAATTGATATGTATTTCATATAAAAAATCGAAGAAGCCCTTAAAGTAAATAATCACCATTCAAACTTTTCTGAGTTGTGGTACCGTGCTCCATGAGTGTATGATCTTGTTGATAATTTTCATATTCCTGTGGTAGTTTTGACTATTGAAATGACCTCTGTGAGTATGAGCAGACACCAAGGAGGTGGTTTAACTACCAAAAAAACTGGAGGGTGATAGGCATGCATTTTGTTGTCAATTCTCATTAGATAGTAACTAATATCATTGTGAAATTTCTGTTACAGGTAATCTCGTTGTATAGAAGTTCAAAAAGAGGCTTATGCATTATTCAGGTGATTATGATTACAAGATATATTAGAGAAAATCAATCATGGTTTCACCGATTCTATAAATTCAGGCCAGAGTATCAGACAGAATAGACAGGTCACATGTGCTTGCAAGTATGTGTGTGGGCTTACAAAGAGCTCCTTTCCTGTAATTTACTCTCACCACTGACCCATCAATCTCTTACTGACACACCATTCCCCTGCACAACCAAAACTAATGCAATGCGGACAGTGTAGTTTTTGACACCCCATCTATGAGTTTTTTTATTTTAGTTCTAGGGAGACCTTGGTCTTTAAATTAGCAATACAAAGATTTTGCGGGTAATCCTCTCACTCACACCTCTACAGCATATTATAATATTATGCACTTAAGCCATTTTGAACTGATTTATTTACTAGTTTCTTGTTTTTGTTTAGTTTCCACTGGTGGTCTTTTCTCAATATTTGTTTCCTAAGGAACAATAGCTCCACATAAATAACTTTTTTCATGCATGCCCATTTAAATGGATTGAAACCATAGACAACATTCTTTGCACCAGTCGGAACTGGCTTTCTTTTCTTTTCTCCGTAAGGGATGAGAAGCAGATCATTTTTCGAAGAGCATATAGTACCCATTAGGATAATCCAGTCATTTGGTTTTAGATAGAATTTCAGATGAATGAATTTATTATGAAAGTCAACTATACTTTTCAAATTTCTTGAATCTTTTTCCTCTTTTGTAGTTTCTACTATGTTTCACATTATGTTACTGAGGTTATTTTTTTCAATTATTCATTTATCAATATCCTCCTTTTTTTTTACTCCATTTAGGGGCATAAGGGAGGCAACAGGAGCCCTCCCCTGCACTCATTACTGGGCAGTTTTGATGACCTCTTCCCACGCCATGTCCAGACAACTCAGTTTTGCCTCAAAGGAACGGAACACGTATGAGAGACCCAGTGGGGGTTAAGGATAGCATTCACTTCGACTGTCATTTGGGATCCGCAATGAATGTCCCAGCCATGTCCATCTCCTCTCAACTCTGGTGGAAGTTATGGGCCTGTACTGGTTGCGCTGGCATGTAGCATCCTTCATGGTGCAGTGATACCACCTTATGTCCAATATCCGTCGCTGGCACTTTGATTCAAAGGTGGATACCTTTTACGCCTTGGAATTGTTCAGGTGAGGAATAGGTACCACATTTGCATCAGTTTACATCTAAACGCTGACATTTTCCATGCTTTTCAATGCCTTCGTTCTTTTTCGAGCGTTAGGGCTTTCCATACCTTGGTGAGGTTGTTAAAGGCATCACTTGCTGTGCTGATATTTTAATCTACCATGCTCAATCATTGATGGATATTGGCAAATGTTTATCGGATAAATGGTTGATAGACCAGCGGTTACGACGCCGGCTTTCTCACTGTTTCGTGCGGAGGTCGTGGGTTCGAATCCCGGCCGTGTCGACCATTTTCCGCTTTCACGACACAAGCATTTGCTTACTGTGAAAGATGTCAAAAGTGTATTTGTGTTCACTTCGAGTGAGCACAGAGTCATTTTTTTGAAAAAAAATAAAAAAAAATGTTATTCGCTATGAGCTCCGTCTTACTAGCTTTGACTCGAATGCCGAGGCTTGCTGTTTTCAGAGTCTTGAAACACCGCTCTGTAATTCCTCCACTGTCATACTGAACAACGCTTGGTCATCCACATACTCCAGATTGCACATTTGACCATCTCTCTGTGTTGCTAATTTATCTCTTGCTCCCAAGAGAATAATAAATATACATTTCTAAATCTGTAAAGTGGTTGGTGGACCAGTGGTACCAGTCGACAACTTTGGTACGTACAGCGTATTGGAGGTCGTGGGTTCGAATCCCGGTGCCGCCAACCATTTTCCACTTTCACAACACAAGTTTTGCTTTATGTGAAAGATGTCGAAAGTGTGTTTGTGTTCACTTTACGTAAGCCCAGATTCATTTAAAAAAAAAAAAACAATGACTGGAGATTAATTAAAAAAAAAGTAACAAATGACTAGAGAGTTAAACTCTTTACAATGTTTGCTAATCAATTTCTAAGTTGTAGATAAATGTAAGAACTGTACTTCAAATTGAAGGCCTGGACCCAGCCCAAGGGGGGGTCATGACCCCCCCCCCCTGGATCCGCCCTTGCTCTTATGTTCATTTGGTATAAACGCACCCTTAGTTGGTGTTCCTTATTGCTAGATGTGTATTATTCCATTTCAAATCTACTTATCTATTGAAACTTCCAGAATCTGATGCTGCGGACGACTATACCAGCCTAAGAAGTATTCTGCTACTACTCGTACATCACAACTTGTTGAGAGGACCAACTGTACGGGAAATTCCACTACCTAACTTTAAATGAAAAAGAAGAGGAAATGCTAGGATAGTCATTCTGTTCATCTAGGATGGTAGAGATTTAGTTTGAAATTAACCTTTATTAAATAAATAAATATACACATGCAAACAGAAAGATACAATAAGAAACTTATTTACACAATATTTTACACAGAAACAGTGCAACAAATGAGCGGAACCCGTTAAGTCATTTAAATGACTTGTCAACAGGTACCGCTCACTTCCACCCTCAGTTTACCGCATCATAATATCCACTTACATATCTATTTAATTCTAATTATACTATGGTTTGGTTATACATACATAGTTTTATTTTTACACAGCCAATCCCTTAGCAACAATTTCAATTTTCCAATTTTTTTACATTTTTTTATTTTCATTGGCAATGAGTTAAACATTTTCAGACTATAGTTGTATGCCTACACTTTTTACAAATAATGTTATTCTATATTATGTTTTATAGCTGATTATAATAAAAAAATAATTTCATCTAAGATTTTTTATTCCTTTTCTTATACAGCGTTACACTTAAAAGTCTGTCATGAATTGTGTGTAAAATGTCTGAGAACAATTCCGCAGTTATTAAATCTTTGACAAGCACTGAGGAGATTAACACTATTTAAAAGCTGCTTGGAAGAAATAAAGTCTACGTAAGAAATAATCTCTGGTTGATCTTGGACTATTCATTAGTCAGACAGGACTTATACAGTTAATATTGATATAGAAAAATGTGGAAGAAGTGTTAATGAACAGAAGGGCACGAGACATTTTCCAAAAAGTAAACTCAAATTGTCCCTCATGATTTGCAGGACTGCATTTTTATTGGTTGGATTTTGTTTTCATATCATAGTAATTTAAACTTCATTATCGGAACGATGAGAAAATGAATAATTATTTTTAAAGGATAAAAAAGTTGTATGTTGACACAGGAAAAGAGTATAGGTTTGAGGTAAAAATGATATTTTGAAAAGTTGTTTGAATCCGAGGATGGAAGCGACAGATTGTACGAAGTAGTTTGTAAATTAATAGAACTACAAAAGTCTGCAAATTATTGTGTATAAACTTATGAACGAGAAAGAAAAGGGATCCGCCCTTGACAGAGGACCATACCTTAGGTGACTGGAGGAAAGCCATTATCTATCTACTGTATAAAGGGTAGGGTTTGCAGTTTACTATGGTAACTATTGTGCAATCAGCTAGTTGAACAATGTGGATAAAATATTCAGTAGAATCTTAATAGAAAGGGTTTGGTACGGGTGTGCTGATGTCTTTGTTCTGCGAATGATTACCGAAATGTTCCGAGTAAGCTTCAGAAGCTTTTCTGTTTATTTGGAAAAGGAATATGGTAAGGTTAAGATAGATTGGGATGAGTGGACGACAGGCTGATTAGTGCGAATGCTCCGCTATATTTGATAAGTTCTCACCTTCCGCCTGAGTTTTATCTTAGGAAGGGTGTATCATGTGACCTAATGAAAAACAAATCCGTCATGATGATGGAACCTGTAGATTCTGTGTTATTTAGGTATTCTATTTAGCAGAGGTGGAAGGTGTGAAAAGGAGATTGAAAGAAGGAAACTGGCTGGTAGAAGGGTTAGCGGTGCACTATGACCTCTAATGAGAAATAAGAACGTATCTCTTAAATCCAAACAGTTGATGCACATGCACAATGCAATCCTGATACCATCCATGATGTGTGGGAGTGAAACATGGACGAAAAATCTGGAAGTTGGAATGAATGCTGTGGAATTGAGATCACTCCGTAGGATATGCGGAAAGAGACTGATTGATAAGGTGAGGAATGTGAATATTAGAAAGGAATGTGGAGTGGATGTTAGCGTAGTGACTAGAATGAAAGTAAATAAATTAAGGTGGTTTGGGCATGTAGAGAGAATGAACGAGGAAAGAATGACAAAAAGGATATATAAATCTGAAAGAATGGGTGCACGCAGACGAGGTCGACCTCGAATGACATGGTCCGATCATATCGGTTCAAAAGAAATAGGAGAGCATGTATGCGGAATGTTATGCGTTTGGAAGCAGCAAAAGAGATTTGTTTGGATAGGAAAGAATGGAAATCCATACTCTCTGCCTACCCCCTTAGGGAAACGGCGTGATGGGTAAAAAAAATAAAACTATACTGACACATTTGTTACTCGTAACAAGAGTTGATTTATCAATTTATAAACCTCTGATAGTAAATTAATGTTATACAAAACGTAATATAAAATCAGAATGCAGATAGTGAGAGCCCATCGTAAGTATCTATAATTATTAAGTTCAAGATAAATGTAAGATTAGTCTACCAAACAGCTGGCTAGGTGCAGCCAAATATGGATGGTGTAACTGGATAGGCGATTGGAGCTGGTTAACAATCACTTTAGGCTGTAGAGAAATAATGCAGCTTTCTGTGAGCTCAAAAAGAAATATATGAGGATAAAGAATGCAAATGGTTATTGAAATCCGTAAGATGAGAAAGGTAAATGTCTTAGGAAAAAAATGGGTGCATGTTGCCATAGGAACATTGGGGGTGAAGAGAATTGTTTGAAACCGAGAAGTAATTGCAAATGAACAGAACTATGAAATTCACAAAATCAATAAATAAATAAATAATGCTTTATTGTTACAAAAAATGCAGTCCTGATCAATCCATTCACGAGAGTCAAAGGGCGGACTTATCCCGCACGATCTCTTCCAGCCAACCCAAATTACAAACAAAAATAATAATAAGAATACAGACAGTAGAAAGCAAAATAATAATCACATGAGATCACACAATGTAGAGTTAAAAATAAAGATTTAAAAAGGTAAAATTCATACAAAATCAAACTCAAATAAAACCAAACACATACCCACGTAAAATAAATTAAAAACAAATCCAATAAATTAGAATAAATTCAATGGGCTAAAAGAAATTCATTAATTATTCAAAATAAATTCAAGTAATCAACCAAAGTTCAACACATTACAACAAGTCCAAAATAAATTCACAAGAATTATAAATAAAATACTCAAGATCACACAATGAAAAGATAAAAATAAAGAGATATAAGATTTGAAAAGGAAGTAAAATTCATACAAAATCAAACTCAAATAAAATTAAATACATACATAAAATAAATCAAAAACAAACTCAATAAATTCAATGAACCAAAATAAATTCAATAATTTTTATTTTATAAGGCAATCCACCCGATCTCGAGTGATTTGTGAATTCAATAAAATAATAACAAGATAAAATACACAGCATCAAAGAGTTGGGAAGAGGGATCCTCTTTAAATTTGGAGTACGGTTTTTCCTTGTCGTCAGCGATTTTTTAAAAGTGTTAATAGTCTGTGAGCCTCATATATAGAGGGGAAGTTGGTTCCACAACTTTGCGGCACAAACGGTGAAGGACTCAGAATAGAATTGTGAGCGATGGGATGGGATGAGCAGCAATTTATTTTGATCAGAACGTTGGTGCGAACTGAGAAAGGTGAATCTCTATGTGAGGTAGTTAGGGGAGGACGGGTTTTGAAGTATTTTGTACAGCAAACAGAGAGTATACAGGTCTCTTCTCTCTCGCATGGTTTTCCATTGAAGTTGAAGCCTGTATTCAGAAATGTGATCATATTTTCGTAGAGAGAAGATGCACTGTTTTGAAGACGTTCCAATGTGGACTCGACCTCCACTGCCATATCTAGATAGCAAATATCGGCATAGTCAAATAGTAGGTGAAGCAAGGATTGAACTAAGAGCTTTTTAATATCTGGACTGAGGAAATTTTGGAGTCTTCTAAGTGCATGAAGTGATGAGTATCCGCTCTCCAGCTCCGCCCTCCAAACCCTCCTAAATAATTATGTTCTAACCTAAGGTTAGTTAACAGGTGCTTACTAACCTAATTTTTTAATGAATTGGTAGTAATGTCAAAGTACGAGTAGATCTCAACAGAGAATTTATATACGAGGAAAGGAAAGGTGTAAGGTTCGGTTGACAGAAAATGACGCGGATCAAACACATGGATTCAGTGAAATCCAAGTCAGAAGCAAAAGAAATACGGGAGGTTGTATGAGAAATGGTATATAGGTGAAGAAGCGCTATTTTGTTTGAATAGAAAAAAGTGGAGGTCGGTTCTTTCAGCCTACAACTTAAAAGGAAACGGCGTATTTGGTAAAAAATATTAGTTTAGCAATATAATAGAAAACACTCGCTAATGGCAAGGTATTGGGTATGTTTTAACGACTTTGATCTCGGTAGTCGGTAGCATAAGGTATTTGCACCGAAAATAATTTTAGTCTGAAAGATTATTTTAATTCAACTGATGGTAATGCCGTAATGTTCCTTAAATATTTACATGAAATATAACTAGGTTTCTTTAAATTCTAATAATTTAGTTATACCGATTAAGCATTAATAAGAACCGTATATTATTATATATTTCAAAATTTCGTTGTCATTACGTGCTCATTACTATTATATTATTAAGCTGTCAATTATTTTTGACATTCCCGCATTCTATATTTATCTTGATATCCGTATAACGCCATCTACTGTCAGAAATCAGAAACACAATATGCTACTAACTTCGTGGTCAACATGCTCCAATACATTAGGTCGGTGACCAAGTGCGTGCAAGAGGCACGCTCGTTCTTTCATAGACGACTCCATAGATTACAAAGGAGCGTATTTGTTCATAGACAAAGAATTTATTTAATTATGTTTTTTTTATTAATGTAAACACAGGGGAGAAAGAGAAGCGAAGAAAAAATGCATAAAGGCAATGCATTTTTTGGCGGGAGTATGTAAGATTTTGTGTGCGGTTTTTATCGCACGGGTAACATTAAGTAGTTGCAAAAATACCCGAGCGGGGCGCTGGGGGCTGCGCGTCTCCGCTTAACAAGTCAGTGCCGCTTCCTCTCTCTCTTTCCGTGTGATTCCCGCCTGAGACGGACGTGTACGACTTGACCACAATAAAACACTATATTATTATTTACACGCGAGTTTTTCATCACGCTGAACTGTGGAAATCCCGAGACATCCGCCCAGACACAGTAGTAGAATTATAACAATCGTTCTTCAATAATAATGTTTAGCTACTTGTATCGCTGTTTTCAGCCAGCCAGCGACATAACTATTATTATTAATTATTTCACCTCGAAAATATAAATCAATTTCCGTTTGTTGTTAATAATAATGATTTTTCAATAATTATTTTATACCTATATTCACTACGCATATTGTGCTACATGGTTTTATCTGAATCAGGAACAAGGTTTAAAGAAAAAAAACCCAGGTATCTATCTATAAATGACCTCGGCCCTCCGTCAATCTGGCGTTGACATTATTTGCAACAGACTAACCCAAGGAATTGAAAATCTGAAGTAAAATAAATTAAAAATACCTGTACAAAAAATTTGGTAACTTCAATTGTTTGCGTAGGAAACGTGAATATGGTATTAATATTTTTATGAATTAATTGTCCAAGTCTATTTGAGGAATTTGAAAATGTACCGGTATTGAAATCTGGACGTTAACTGCTATCGAAATATTTTTCTGTATCTTCCGAGTTTCAAGTTCAAGTCTTCGGCATCTGTGACAATTCAGATACAGTACCTACATTAACGTTTTTACTGTTGTTAAGATTAAAATTATGATCCTGTTCGATGTAATCGTCTGCCATTTTGGGTTAACCAGACAAGCCTCGAAATAAGTTTTGATTTTGCATTTTTAGCCTGATGGTTGATATATGTAATATAAATACCTGTTTCGCCGACGTAGGACTAAGCACTGCAGTCCCAACCTTAGTAAAATATGAACTTTATCTACATGAATGCACAAACACATCAATTACGGAGGGAAAATTATCAAGTAGAAACGAACTAAAAAGGGCAGTAGGTACTTCAGAATGCCAGAACAAGACGATGAAGATCAAGGAAGACAGGATCATGAATGAGGTGGTTGAATTTAATGGTTTGTGCGATACAAATGTACAAATATTCATGTTCGAAAAGCTGTGAAAAAAATTGTGCGAGTTAAAAGCGTGTATAAGATTTAAATACTTTTTTATAATATGAAGATTTTTCATATTGATAGCGCTCGATTCAGTTTCTAAAGTCAAATTTGCTTATAATGTAAGATTCATAAAAAAAATGTAGGTATTACTAAGTGATTCCATATCTACGTTCTTTAGTCTACATACACAAACATATCATTACTAAGAGTACATATTATTACCAATAATAACAATATTATTTCAAATCTTTTATAAGCAGTTTTCAAAAATGAAAAAACTTTATATTAATTTCGTCGAAAAATATTATTTTTTTGTCGAGTTAACCCGAAAGTTTCCACGGATTTGCCCCGAATTGGGAGAGTAGATGGGTATACGTGTATGTTCCTTTAAATGTTAGCCTCATTATTATTCCAAGATTTCGAGATCTTTTAGCATCGAGGATCCTCCGCCGGTGAACTTCGTCATTTCAGATTTTTCAATTTCAAACTTCAAGACGGTGAAATGTTTCTAATAATTAAATCCCCCCCCTTCCCTTTACCCCTAACTTCCCCGCTACACAACTTCCAACTTGTTTCATATTGTTGTATTATTAGTAAGTATCATGATTTTTGCCAAACATATTTTTATTTTTATTGAAATTTTAGAAAAAGAAAAAAAATATGTTCTTAGTTGTTATCTTAATATCCCACCCTAACAAGCTTTTAATAATAAGTATTGATACAGCTTTTAACTGTGTTTTTAGAATGAAGTATGTATTTTAATACCAGTACAAATCGATAAATTTAAGTACATGTATGGATACATCGGAATATTGGATGAATTATATTTTCATTATAAGGCACTTAAGCTCTGATTCTCTGGAAAAATGGTGGTATCTTTTATCATCCGTAATATTACGGACACAAATAAAACAGTTAACAATCATATTAGTAGACAACGTTCAAAGTTATGCCCGCTGTATTACGGCCGCATATGGATGAATCGCTTAACTAGGAAACGAGCTTTGGACACCAAAAATATGGGCTATGGAGCAATGGTATGTACTCTACCTTTTTTGGTACGTAACTCGTCGACCCACGTACAAAAATTTCAAGAGTTAAGTTTAAAACTTATGTTTAAAAAAACACTATAAACGAAGTGGTTGGTATTCTAGCGGTTATGACGCCGGCTTTCGTGCTGTGGCATACAGGTAGTGGGTTCGATCCCAGGTGCCGAACACCCTCCTCTTTTATGACACAAGTTTTAAGTAAATCACTGTCAAATAGTGTATTTGTGTCAGCTTTGAGTGAGCAGAGATTCATTTAAAAAAATACCATATTTATCCACTTCAGATTTTACTTTCTGTGTCTCAAAATCGAAACGAATCTCTCTATACAGATATATTATAACATTTAAAATATTGGATTTTAGTGTCAGAAATGGGATCTAATACCTTAGCTTAAATAAGTTTTACTATGCTAGGCAAACTCCCTTTCATAGCGAATATAATATTTCGGGGCCATGTATTTTATTCGAACGATTTCCTGTCTCTTGAGAAGAGAATCTCGAAACATTTACCTTAGTACATAGACTAAGGTGAGCTTACCACTTCCTAGACTCGACCTACATTTTCAAAGTGATATTTCATAGTTTCGATAAAATCGTTTGTGATCTAATCTCGTCATTGTAATGGTGTTTCCAACACACGTCTGGAGACACAAATCGAAAAACTTTTCCCATCAGTACGAGATTCTTCCGATACAAGTTGCTCTCGAGCCGTAGGATGGAGTATATTGTGGAAAAAGTCTGCTAATGTTATAGGACACACAACTTGGAGAACATATACATCACCTTAAATATACACTTCCTCGACCTTTCATCAAAGCCAGGAAGCTGATTCTCATAAAAACAAATTTTCAAAGAAAACACTGCCAATGTTTTTTCTCGCTAGAGCGTTCAAACCGCTAGCGGAGAATACTGATTGATTGGTGAGAAATGATGGCGTGTAGTGTGGTTCGGGTATTTTGAGAGAATGAATGAAGAAAGAACGACAAAAAGGATCTAGAAATCTGAAAGGATAGGTGCACGTAGACGTGGCCGACCAAGATTTGACTCTGGCAGAGCAAATCAGTGCCTATTTAAAGGAGGGACAAATCATTAGTAAAAGGAATAGGAGACAATGTATGCGAAACGTTATGCTCTTGAATGAAGCGAAATACCTAGGTATTTCTGCAGTGGAATTAATGAAAGTCCGTATTTTCTGCCTACCCCTTCAGAGAAACGGCCTAATGGGAAAAATATATCGCTCTGGCAAGATCAACTCTGTATAACTAAAAAATTACAGTGCCTTAAAACATATCCCATTAAATGCACTGTTTTCTTAGTGACATTGAATGTTTTGAAGTTTAAAAATGTAAGCTATCATTATTGAAAGTTGGCCGAGGAGAGCGCTGTTTTTCCTCATATCAGGGTCACGAAGAAGGCCCTTTCATACCGTATTCCGTTCCTTCGAGGCAGATCAGAGGGAGTTGAACTTGGTGTGAGGGGAGGTCATAAGTATTGCTCAAGATAGAGTTGTCTCCCTATGCCCCCGAGTAGGGTTGAGAGGGAGATTAAATATTTACTTAATTTCTATTGTGTTTAGATCTTAAAAAGTTCAGTTTATTTCAGTTTTTGCTGGGAATAAGGAAGAATCAAGCCATCACCTACGAACTACCATAACATACCGAAGCTACCGACCATTTAAAAAGGTTTTTTTTTACCAAGTCCAGTGATTGTGGGAGTGTGTTATAAAAATGGTAAGCATTCAACATCAAAGAGAATCTGCTTTTGAGGTGCAGTAGCGTTCTCATAACGACTTCTTTAAAAGACGACGCGTTATTATATTCTTTCAGTAAAACGCCTGCTTTTATGCAAGCTCATGTAACACAATTTTAAGAGCTTTTCCAAAAACACTGTTTCAGATTCTTGAAGTATATGCAACAGTCTTTTTTAGTTTTTTTTTTAATACTCATGCCGTCGTGTACAAATTTAAGGCTTTAATAAGGCACACTTTGATCCCCTTTATAAATAAGTTACAAGAGATTATGTAAAACTTCCTGTTTACTGTATTTAAAATTCCCGGGATAGATAGTTTTTACTGCAAATAAATCCCGAGATCAATGTCGACCGTCACTACTTAAAATGGTAAATACGTTCTACTTAAAGTAGGTACTTTTATAACTCTTTATTTCAGCATAATATTATGAATATAGCTTTCAATAACACGGGCAAATGTTAAATTCCAAATGTAATAAAACAAAAGTAAACCAACAATTACAAAGTACATACAGAAAAAAACGACAATGACGAATTAATTAAATTCCGAGTGAATAAATTATTGGGAGGTTTCCTAATGAATTGTTGAAATCAAGTAAGAAAAAAATAATATCACTATATGTAGAATTTTCGACGACCGATTAGGAATCTTGGCGATTGATCCGTTAGCCTTATTTTTTAGATCAGGGGATGTATATTATTTATTTCACCTGTTTTTTTTGCCCCTGCATATAAAGATCCGCTGAATTTAATATGAGTAGTTGGTTGTCGGAGAATGGCGAAATGAAAAAAAGACCTTTGAGAACACTGCGCTTCGGAAGAATAATAGAATCATAAAAAGCCCGTACAGTGAAGCGAGTCTTTATGGCCTTTTAAAATATTATGAAACATAAAGAGCGTGCGAGAGAAATGGGCAGAAAAGGTGAGGGATCATTCACATGGAGATAATTTCATATTTCAGTAGGAACAATGGAAAAGGCTGTCAGCTTAAAAGAATTCACGACGCGAATCATCCATTCTATTCTCCTTCCGACACGTCGCGTCGGTCCCCTAACTCATCATCATTATCAAAGGCACTATACATTATTTTGGAACTCGTTTCTCGTCCCTCAATCATTCTTCCGTTTGCTATTAGGAGCTGGAGTTTAGCAATAGAAAAGTTGGTTGAAGAATTGGTTGGTCATTCTTATTAGAGTTGAGTCTTTTAATACTTTTTGTCAAGAATCTAGACCAATGGTACTCAACCTGGGGCCCGCCGAACTTATCTGTGCGGCCCAGCACACATTTTAATATCTAAATCTGTATACTATGCTTACTTCCACTCAATTATGTCATATGGGGTGATGTTCTGGGGTATGGGATCTGGTGCAAAAAGAGTGTTCATCCTACAAAAGCGAGCCTTAAGAACTCTATTGGGTATGAGCCCTAGAGACTCATGTAGGGACGCTTTTAAAGAATAGCGCATTTTAACATTGCCTGGTTTATTTATATTTAAATGTTTAAAGTATGCACATAAAAATCTGTCAAACACTCCACAAAACTTGAACTTTCATCACCACGACACCCGCAATAAAAGTCTACTGAGGCCTATTGAGCATAGACTAACAAAATTGTCAAAGAGCTTCGTTTGTATGAGCGTGAGGCTTTATAATCGCCTCCCACACGAACTCAAATTATCTGACTCTGTTTGTTTCCAGAGGGAGGTAAAAAGGTATCTTGTTGAAAATGTTTTTTATTCAACTAATGACATGTAGAGTAATATTAATTTTACCTTCTATGTTGACACTATGTAATATCTGTTTCTTTTTTCTCGACTGTGTTCTTGTCTCTGCTGCATGAAGTGGCCTTGTAGGTACATTGACGAGATGCCAATAGGACCCTTTACACACACCCCTTTGGCATCGAATTTACTTTCACAATAATATTGATGTCTTTGTATAATGAAATCTATTTGTCTTTTATGTACTAAATTGTAAATATTTTAATGAACCCGAGTGCCTCGTGAGGGGCCTATGGGGGATGCAATAAAGATTTGAAGAAGAATAAGAAGATTTGAAGAATACACGCGTGATTAAAAAAATATGTAGTTCCACTCCAAAATACCTGAAGAAGATTGTCATTGCAAATCGCCTTACGTATTACAAATTTAGGGTCATTTGCGCTCATATATCCAGCAGGGAGCGTATGGATCTAGGTGACCGTTAATAAGCGAATGTTCTTTGAACGGGAAATCTATGTATTTGGATAAAAATTGTACGTATTGTTAAACCTTTTATTTATCCTTTTGATTTGGCAATGTAATTAGAATAAGTGACATCCTATTTTATATAGTTGACTTCAGTAATATAGTATGGTCGCTGTTAATTGTCAAAATACAAAAGTGCCTATTGTAAAACCCTTGTGGATACTCTAGAGAGAGTCTAGCTAGACCAAGAGAAAAGTGCTGAAAATAAGTAGTAAAGGTACTCCATTTTTTATTCTGATTTAATTTTTTTATCGAAGACTTTGGTTATTTTTTTGTTGAAGTTTTTACAGTTTTTACTCAGGTATTATAAGCTCAATCATCTCTTATCTCTTACATAGATTTCAAATTAAGCGAAATGGGGTAAGATTTCCGAATTTTTCCAGATTACATAAATTTTAAATTCTAAATCACTTTTAACATTAACCAGCTAATTGGATTTAAATCAGCTCCGGGAGTAATTTTCTAATATTTCAACGATACAATAATAATTGTCTTTCAGTATATGAAAAGGAGCAAAAGATAACTATTATTCTGTCATTTATTAGATTAAATCGGTGCTGCGTGCCTCTAAACTTTCCAAGCTATGCAATCCTGAATCAGACTTCTGTAGTGGGTATGCTCAATAAAAACAATTCATTCTATTTGGAAAGTGCCCAAGACGTGAATTTACAAACACTTAACCGAGAAACAAACAACAGATTCACAAGAAACATAACATTAATTTTTATATTCTCAATTCTATAAATTGAGGCTAATCATCGCTAAAAACTATATCAAGATGACGCCTATAAAAGCCTTATTGCAAAATAAAAGTAAAATGTAAGGATTTAATTATTTTTCCACATTATCATGCAGATGATTATTGTTATAATTTTTATTATAGATGGCCAGAGGAGAATAAGAAAACAGCGACTATCTAGGAAGTGTACACACGAATTAAGGCAGTACAAAATAATGCAGGCGGAAAAACTATGAATTGTTTTATTAAACTTTCTTATTTATAATCATTCCATCAAGAATGCGCCCTCAATTTGTTAATATGTTTAAATAATTTCGTTTCCTCAACATTGAATTGAGTAAAATTAAAGAATCTCCTAACATAAATGGATGTTTTACAATATTCTAAAATGGACACCAAATTATTATTAATGTAGAAACCTAATAATTATAAGAGTACGATTGTCGATTAGTGAACAAGGGTCGCCTTTACAAAGTAATACACACCCGTTTATTTCTCATAGATCATACCACTTGGTTTAACGTGCATATATCTATATTATATTAAATGTGTCATAACTCACCATGGAAAAATATACAGTTCAGAAATGACACTCAGCTTCACCAGAAATTTAAAGTCGGGTCAAGGACAGCTCGATATCAAATTACGGTAAGTTGGGACAGCTCGATATTAAATTACGGTAAGTTGGGACGGCTCGATATCAAATTAAGGTAAGTTGGGACAGCTCGATGTTTTTAATTCCACCAAGGTGGGAGACTTGAAATGAGCTGATTTCGTATTCAAAGAGAACGATGACTATCTCACAATACGCCTCTACCTTTGATGTACTTTGCAATGAGCCTCAGACCCTTCTGTCAGTGTCTATACATCATTAAGGCAAGAGACAACCATTGTGAGTATCCGCCCGTTTCAAACAATATAATTCACGCACCAATACATTGATATCGCCGGATATAGGTATATCAATTTTCACCAGAAATTTTACGACACCTTTAAAAAGGAAAACCGAAGCAGATAATACCTATATTTCTCATAAATATTCGTCCGATATCCTATAATTATCAGAATGCCTTTATTGTACCTATAATTAAATGGAATAAATTTTGTAATTAAAACGGGGTTGTTGGAATCACTTACACCAACGATAACCAAAGTGTTATAATTGTTGGACTGTGGAAACCTTCATTAAAATAAACGAGCTACGACCCGAAAAATTTGAGAATTTCAGCTATGTTCAAATTTCATCAAATATTTAAAGACATCGATATTAACGATCACTTCACAGTTACCGTTAAAATAACCAAAGGGGAATGCAGGAAGACAACAAAAATCCATTACTCCGGACTTATTTCTTATTGATCTATTGGCTGTGGGTCAGGCTTTCCAAGAATCCCCAAATCAACATTAATTTCCCATAGATCCCCTTAAGATTCCCAGGGACCACTTTAGAAGTCACTGCACTAGATGAACAGACCGTATTGGAGTTGCTGAAATAACAATTGGTGCACTAATAATATGTATCGTATCGGGAGAGATGGAGCAAAATCAGTCAAAATGTGATTGCGGAGTAAAGATCTGGAGGTCACAACCCTGAACGAGGAAAAATGACGGTAATGAAAAATAATATTTATTTATTTATTTATTTATTAAATCATTCACGGCGTTAACGCCTTTTACATGTCATTAATTTATTAAGAAAGTGAACAAACAAAAATACCAACAATATCACACAAATCGAATACAATCATACAATATAGTTAAAACAATAATAAAAAAATTAAAATCTATGATAAAAAAGCACGATTCAATTTTAATTTTATTTAATTTAAAACAAAAGCAAAAGGAAAACATTATCTACGTGTATAAAAATATTAAGGATAAAACAAAAAAAATAAAAATCGGAAAATAAACCAAAATACAATAATCTCCATCAGACCGAAACAATAACGAACGTCAACAAACCCTGGATTAATAACAACAAAGAAGGCAATGACAGTGTACAAACAAAAAATCAAAGGATACAGACGACAAGACATGATTAGCACCACAATAGACTGATCAATTATTGGGAATTCGTTAATACGAAAAATGTAACAAGAGTTCTCTTTTAAAACTATCTATACCCGCCTGGAAAATATCCACAACATGACCGAGCTCATTACCCACCCTGTGAAGACGCCGCACCGTAGAATTGTGCAGATAATTAGTCCTTGAATAAACCTCAGAAAACACCGAATTAGTTCTTGTGAGTCTTTGAGGAACACGGAGCTGCACGAGATGAACGAGCTCCGGACAATCCATCAAAGAATGAACCATTTTGTAAAGCAACATGAGATCGTTAACCAAACGGCGATGTTCCAAGGTCTGAAGACCCAGCTCACCCATGAGCCTATCGTAGTCAATATCAGCCAGCGAAATACCCATTTTAAAGTTGACGAACCTCAAGAATTTACGTTGAATACCTTCAAGCCTTTTAATATGCACGGCATAGTGAGGTGACCAAATAGGCGTATTGTACTCTAGCAGAGGGCGCACAAGTGATACATATAGGGTTCTAAAAGACCATAGACTAGACAAATCACGAGAGAGGCGCAACACAAAACCAAGCGTTCTAGCAGCAACATCAGCTACACCGACCGTATGATCAACGAAAGACAGATCTTCGCTGAATGTAATCCCAAGATCACGAATACTCGTGACGGATTCAAGGGATGAATCATTCAACCGGTAATCAAAAACAGTTTTTGTCCTAGATCTACCGAACCGCACAACCTGACACTTGGATGCATTGAGATAAAGACCATTCCTCACACACCATCGAGATAGGCAATCAAGAGAAGACTGAATAAGCTCGCAATCATGCTGGCAAACAATCTCTCTAAACAACTTCATGTCGTCAGCGAACATCAACACATTTACTGCCCCATTGATCGACAATACTATATCATTTACGAACAGGTTGAAAAGCAAGGGTCCCAGGTGAGAACCCTGAGGGACACCACTCGAAGCAAGAATTTCATTAGACATATGACAACCAATTCGCACTCTCAGGGATCTATCCGTTAGGTACTCCCCAAACCATCTCAATAAAGAGCCGCGTATGCCGTATCCAAACAATTTCAATAACAAAATATCATGAGGGACCCGGTCAAATGCTTTGGAGAAGTCGGTATAAACCGAGTCCACCTGAATTCCCCGTGAAACTGCTTCGACCAAATAGTTGCTGTAAATCGTCAAATTTGTCTGGGTTGATCGAGAGGGCATAAAACCATGCTGGAGGGGGCCAATAACTCTACAGAAAAAAACACCGATTTTCGAAACCAAAATAGATTCGAACATCTTAGGGATTGAAGACAATATACAAATTGGTCTGTAGTTTGTGAATAAAGATTTATCACCCTTTTTGAACACAGGAGTCAAGAAACACTCCTTCCATAAAGACGGAAAACATCCGGAGGACAGCATACATATACATATTATAAAAGTATTGTAATCCTAAAACGTGGCTGAAAGCATTATAAAGCCTCTGTGCGTGGACATTCTAATTTTTTTATTTAATTTTCATGACGAATAACAGAAAAAAAATAACGAATGTTTGTTCGTCGTTTAAATCAGATTAATCACAACTTTCAAGTAATAAAACAAGATTACTTTCACAACGGACGCTCCATCGACAATTCATCAAAATAAACATCGACAATTCATCACAATAACTGTCATTCGTATTGAATTATCAATCTATCAATACAGATTAACTGTGTTTTTGTATTTACAATACACCCTGTCGTTCCAATGATCCATCATTTCCAATGAATCGCGTATTTTGTAAAACGTGTACGAGATTCTTTATTGCGTTCCAATTTCCCATCCCTTAATTGGGGGAATCGATGTAATAGCCACCCATTATTTACCGAATAATAATTTGTACGAAATATATCGGTCTTTTCATCAAAAATACCCTGTAAGCACAAATGTACATTAAAAATAATGAGTTTATAAGTAGTTTATTTAGCAAATTTTATTTATCAATCGTTCTCTGCCGTGGTGTCATTTTAGTAGGCGGAATAAACGCCTATTGGTATTTTCCCAATCACTGGTTAGTTCTGTCAAAATGCGGGTTGGATTCTAAACATATGGAAATTAGTAAAAAACGCTTCAGTAATCCATCATCAATCTTGTTCAGAAATCTATCGCAAATGCCAGATATAAATCTATTTTGCTTGACACTGAAATATCAGTCATATTAAAACATGTTTGGTATTTTTCAAGTGGGACTTAAGGCACTTTCTATCCATCGTTCGTGTTAAATCTAAGGGTGCATTTAAACCAAATGAACATAGCACCAGAGCTGGAAGAGGAGTTTAATTTCTTGATCGTTCATATATGTAGTTCTTACCTGTTATTGTTTCCATGGTGTCCAAATCTCAACCATAAAATAATGTTTGTTCTGTTTCTAAATTTGGCTCTTTATTATTTGGTGTAAACGCTCAATAATACAGATGTACAACCTCTCGAAGAAAATTTAAGTGAATAACCAATACTTGTATAAAAAGAATCTTACTTTCACATGAATCTAGCACAAGATCTCTTTTTTATATAGAAGTTGACGCCCATCGAAGTCACTTAAATAGAATCACATTAGATTCTATTGCAAACATATCGCGCTGAATACTCTTTCCTAAAATCCATATTTACCATATCCATATTAAGTTGAAACAAAACGAAAACACCGGAAGGAAAACATGGTATTGTGATCGATTCAACGATGTCAGGATTTTACCAACGTATTTATCTGGTGGGGTGCAGCACGAGTACCATTTCGATAAAATGTGGTCTTTGGCAATAAAACGATGTCGCCCAACGCGAACACAATTAGGGATGGAAAGAAAGAGACAAATCACTTTTAAACACCTAATAAATTATGGCCTTACAAGTGTTTATTGGGGACTGGCCAAGTTCTAAGAAGGTATGTCAATTCTTAAATGATCAAACCGCACCTAAATGCAATTTTATCAGAACTAAACCTTACCTACTCGTATTATAAGAAATGTCTAGAATTTGTAAATATTTTTTTATAAGTTTTCTTTCGGATTCTTACAGAATTTCCGTAACAAATAAAACACAGTATCGACAATCTGATTGATAGCTCCTCAATGCTCAATGCGGAAGGGCAGTAAGTCCGAAGACCTGACATAAGCAAATGACTAAGCAATAAGTTGAGTGGCAAAATTTACTCCAGATACGGATAAGTTGAGTGGTAAAATTTACTCCGGACACGGAAGGTACCTAAGCTAGCAATGTGTACATCAACAGGAATTCGAGTAAACAAAAACTAATTTGCAGTAAGAAAAGATAAATACATATTAAAAAAAAACTATGCATTGACAATACGTTCAATTTGTTTTTGAAATACATATCAACTTGTATCTGTGGAGAGCTCTTTTGATTAGATTAGACTAATAAGAAACATTCACATCTTTAACATTTTATGTAATTTCATAAGAGTACCTACATCAGAAACTTTCTGTGCCAATTTCGTTAAATAATGTCAAATGAAGATTGTATTTTTCTCATGTCCTCAACTTATTGCATCGTTCCAGTTCTTAGTATGGACAGATTAAACCGACAATCTGGAACATTGCCAGAAAAATAGAACAAGTAAATTAATTGACGTTGAAACAAAAATGGCTAGTTATATTATTATAGACTGATTGGATTTGCAAAATATAGGTACTTAATAAGAAATATTATTTTTCTCAACCTCTCAGATACTTTGTACATCTTTACCTTGGCCGTCCATTTTGTTATTAAAAGTCTAGTCCACCTTGATACACCATCTTCGTCTTCGATTCCATTTAATCACAAAGTAAGATAGTAACCAGATATCGGTTTGCTATATTTTCTAACTTACTTACAACTACTTAAGTGTTGTTATCGTTTTCGATCACTCGATTAGATGAGAATTTCATTTGATTAGGTAAAGCATTTTTCGAAAATACGAAATCAATGACAAAGTAATAATTTTGTTTATATACAATCAATCGACGATGTAATATTATCTTCCCCCCATTATCTGTTAGACTAGAGATTCCCAAACTTTTCAACTAAAGATTTTTCCACGGCTCCCTTATATCTACGTAGGTACATTAGATTTATATCCCTTAAGACGACACCGCGACCATCGTTTACAGCTTGGGAATCAGTGGGGTAGACCCTTTTTATTCCGTTGTCCCAATATTGAATTCTTATATCTCGATTAATTTAATTCAATAAATCAATTTATCTATTATGTTATAACATAATATCAATGTGGAATTACATATTATAATATACCTACCTAGTTAATATAAAAAAAAATCTTTAAGACAAAAAGGAGACTATTTTACAGTAATGTAGTAGCAAGTTATTTAATAATAAATTTCTAGTTAAAAGCATAAACCTTTATATATAAATTTGTCATGTCCATGTCACTGTGTATGTGACTATAGGCAATATTTTCTCACAAATATTAAGGTTCACAAGAGAATGTTTCAAACTAACAATCTGGCAGGATTTTTTTTCAATAAACTATATTTGTAGGTACTTTACTATTGATAATAGTTATTGCTCAACAGATGTTGCCATCAGTCCAAATTTGTAAGAAAAATCACGCGAAAATACACAATATTTAAAACGTTTCCTATTTCAAAAGATGTAATAAATAAAATACATTGATAATGATTGTGATAAAAGTAATCAGTAATTTAAAAACACAAAGATTTGGTTAATAACGGAAGTTCCAATAACTTACGTCGCGTCGGTCAGCTAGTAGATATACCTAAATATACATATTAGATGTCTCACATTATAGATCCGCATAAGCCTCCCTTGCTGCCTAATATAGTAGGTATACTAAAGGATCTTCACAAACCCCACACACCGTATAATATAATAAAATACCCCGAGGTCCGAAATATTTCAGTCTGAGGGCGACATGTCAATCTTTAGTAGACATTCAACATAAATTATTTAACCCTTGGATATTATAAATAATTTATACAGCGGTTTATAAAATTTCCAATCGTCTATAAAAAATGAGTATATTTTCCTTTATTCTTTCTGGGCATGACTTTTGTGCATAGGCAAAAATGAAATAATAATACACCTATTTCAAAAAATCGCAAATTCAAATATTTTGGCGGATTTTTTTTATTGGAGATGTGAACTGGCATTATAGGGACTGTTTTATGCAAACTGTTTGATGCACGTGTGTTGCCCATCCTAAATGTGAATTTGAGTTATGGCACCTGACCTGAACGAAGCTCAGGCACAAAAAATATCTGCCTTCGAAACAATGTCCGTCCGATGTGGGGTGAGGTAATTGAAGCCTTCTTGCCCTTCTAAGCCTCTAAGTGTGAGTACCTGTATGTAGGTACCTACACTGAAATCGGGGATTTGTTTGTTCGTGTCTACACTTGATATTTTACAAATATCAAATATAAAAAAAAATGAAATACTTAAAATAAGTAAATTGATAAAATATAAGGATATTTATTTGATGACTTCCTGTCTGTTTGCAAGTATCTATGATGATTTCACATATTTCAGTATTTTACAACATGACGAACCTTGTGGCATTATTGCCATTTTTGTTATGTTTTGACAAACCTAATTGGTGATTATTACTCTTTTCTTTTTTTATGTGAGGCGCCCTTGAGGTGAAGATGATTCACTAAACGGCGCCATAAAAGTTGTCCAAATATTATTATTATATTATAAAAGGCAGATCTCTTGATTGAGTAACTTTCGCGACTGGACCGACATAATTAGTTGCAAGAGACAAACATGCTTTTAAGGAAGTAATTGCCAACGCCGGGGAAACCTGGAAAACTATACCTATTATAATAATATCGTGACATTAACGCTGGCGTGAAGTATCAAAATGTTGTGTGGAAACGTGTATAGCGCCCCTACATCAGAATACTTCAGAAAGCTCAAAGATACAAAATTCCCGTGAGTTTCTCATTTATGTTAGTGAGTGAAATTCGGAATAGGGTACAGTACAACAATAATAAGAATAGTTTGTTTAATAGAAATACTTTTTGTGTATTAAATTTGGAAAGTTATTTGATTAATGAATTAATTACTGTCGGATAAAACTTGATACCGAATATATTTAGAGCTTGACTATCGAATGCGTTGTGAAATTTTAATACGGCCCATCTCTTCCAATATTCATGGGGTCGTTTATTACAGAGTTAGCCAGGCGGAGGAGTGTCCGCAGCCGAGGTCAGCTGGCCTTGCTCCTGAATAATTAAGCAATCCATTTGCAGACAGGATTATAATATATGGAGTGGCCACGACGGGAGGGAATCGAGCCCGTTTAGCTTGAATATGAGAGAAATTTAATCACATCAAAATTTACTTCGCGAGAAAAGGGGTAAGAAGTTATTGGATTGGGTAATACAAATATAAAAAAAATCATGAATTCATTTCAATTCTAAACATATCCTACTGAATCCTATCCTATCGAAACGAAAAAAAAACAGAACTATAAAAAATCTGAACAGAATCATTGAATGATAAAAATATGAAATACTACCAACTAAAAGCGGAATTCGGAACAAAACTATCAAAATTTTATGTGATGGCCACATTTAAAAAGAATCAGGGTTTGTTGCTTTAAAGCTAGGAACTAGCAGGTTGGTTGATACAAGGAATTGAATATTATAATACCCGACACACGTATAAAAATATAAAACAATCACCCATATCTATATGAATTATTCAGTGGGATGAGTAATTACTTTAGTAATTAATTTCGCTATATCCACATAATATCGCTAATTGAATAACAACATTACAGAAGATATGCATAACAAAGAGAGATCCGATGAATGGAGGAGACATTCTATATTAAAAAAACCCTCTTTGTTTAATTGGGATGATACCCGATTCATTCATCGAATGTTAAAGAATTCTCTGAAAAAACAGGAGCATATTATATACGAACAAAGAGTGTTCTCATTCGTTGTTCCTCTTAAATGTTCAAATGATTACACTCTAAAATGATCAGTTATTTGATAAATTCTAACTGCACCTGTACCACTAGTACAAGTTTTCGATGATCGAATATCGAAACGATCATCGAAAGAGTTTCGAAAAATGTCCATACAAAAATGATCGAATGATTCGATCGTTTGATTTTCGAACACTATTTGCACGCTAATAAGCGCTTATTAGCGTGCAATTAGCTTTCAATTAAACTCGTACTAGCCCCACTGTACTCACAATAGTTCCACAATGGGACGCAGTGACCGAAACAAGCCTAACCACACAACTGCACCTGAGAGATTTCGCAAATTTTTTAGGACGCTATTTGAATGCCAAATTACACTTTTAAACGTATTCTACAAATAAATATATTATTATGTTAACCTTTAAAATAAATAATAGTCGTCATTTTAATTATTTTCTTTCTTTCACAATTATTTTGATATTGTCAAAATCACTAGAACTCGAGGTGTTAAATTTACTTAAAATTTAAAAAAAAAATACGCTGATCAGTCGCTCCAAGAAAGCGAGCCTTAACTCTAAATATTGCACAAATTGTCTATCAAATTTAGAAAGATCTGGAATAATCTGACATTTTTGAAAATGCTTCAGTCGTGGCAGTTTTTAATAAATTAATCAATTAGGCAAGAGTTCGAACCCGCGAGTTACCTTTTTTGGAATTAAATTCCAAATGAGTAGGTACCATTAAAAGATCTTCTTAATATTAAGAGACAAATTTTTATTTCGTACGGAAAATACGAAACTGCTGCTGTATGACTGCGAAACTTGGACAATCAGCCAGAGCGATTTGGAACACCTAATGGCGTTTGAGATGTGGTGCTACAGACGCATGGCGCGGATCCACTGGACAGGCCGTATCAGCAATGACGAGGTATTGGACAGGGTCGGAGAAACAAGACAGATCCTAACTAGGATTGTCCAACAAAGATCCATTTGCATAGGCCACAACATCAGGCACCCGGGCCTGCTCATTACCATCGTCGAGGGCATGATAGAAGGCGCCAACCACAGAGGTCGCCCTAGGAAGAGCTACATAGAACAGGTGATCGGCGACATGCGATGTAGCGGCTATCAGGATATGAAGAGGACGGCGTGTGACAGAGAGTGGAGAGAGGGAATTAAATTGCTTGGGACAGACCAATTTTTGGATTGAAACTCAAAAGAAGAGAATGGAAAATAGTTATTCTACAGGCATCATACTACTAGAACAATAATAATGTACCCATACGAATAATAAGTCGGTATGTAGATATATAGGATGTGGAGTTAGTATCTCAGAGGCACACCTCAATGCCCCTCTTCATAGACAGTAAACATTTTTATTACTATACATCAGAGGTTTGTACCTCGTTTATTTCTACGGTAACGTCCACATTACGGATAAAACTCGGTTACAATTCGGGATTCTAGTTAAGTCCGCTACCGTTTTTTCTACGAGTATCCGAATCGTACGACGATTATTTTAAAAAGGTCGAAAGGGATGGACGTTTTATTGAGGGCCATTATCATCCCTTCTGGTACGTCCCACATAAACCGCTCTTTCTTATTGGATTCGACTGTTTTTTTTTTGTTTCTACAAGAAAATTTGTTCTAATAATAATTGTGGTAGGACTTCAGCATTTTTTTAGACATTTTGGCGTGGAGTGTTTTAAGAACACGTGGCAGAAATTGGAGAAATAATCTTCTGAAATTTTTATTTCATGAGATGTAGTTGAGGGACCATTTACCCCTTGTTCCACCAGATTCTATTCTGTTGTAATATACATATTCCCATGTTTGAGCTGGTACTAAATATCGTGTGTCATTTAGCTCAAAATCTGTCTTGTCGCGAGTAGCTTTGCTCTCCCTGCATGACTTCAGCAGTGACACTTCGAGAGCTTGACTTCTTTTGTGAACGATTGCACCACAGTTTTTGAGGAATTGTAGGACCGGCAGGGTTGACCGTATATAGCCGGTATTGCGTCATCATTACCGAGCAGAATTCGCTCTGGTGTCCGATTGTCGAAATGCTGACAAATATTTCGCGGTTTCAATGTCCAGTAAAGGTTCTTGCTGGGATTCCTATTTATTTTTTCCTTATTTACTGCAGTTTTTCGAAGGATGACGTGGAACATACAGCCCAAGGTACCCAGAAAGCGAAGAAATACAGAAAGTGGAGACAAGAACAACAGGTCATGGAAACCCAAGTAGGCTACAGGTGAGGTGTTTTGACAATATAAGTGGTCTGAAATCAATGACACAGAATGCCAAGAGACAGACAATCGTGGAAGTTGGGAAGGGAGGCCTATGTCCAATACAGGGCGAGTGAAGCCTGATGATGATGAAACTCAAGAAAACCAATGATCAAAGCTGAAAGGCATAGGAGTGCGCTCAAAATTTCGTGGAAAGTACTTCAAGTACACAAAATTGCAGCCAATCGAAAGGCAGAAAGGTGATAAAAGAGCAGAGAAAGGGAATAATGGTTTTGATTAACTCCAGCATTACCTATCCAAGTTTGTTTGAGCAAAGATAACCTTGTTGATGATGTGATGAGCTCTATCAGATCAGAAATTGGTAGTCGTTCGCAATGACAATTAATTATTATTATAATTAAGCTAAAAAAAAGCTACGCATGGTTATGCATTGGTTTGCAGAGACGATTCTTCTTAATGAAAATGAGTTTTGTTTTAACATTTAACAGTTTCAAAGAGTACATGGTTAAAACAAAAAGTGTGTACCTAAATTGTTTTTCACATATTTAAAGTGGATCATTATAAATTATAACCTTCTGCCGAAAACATCAAAGACAAATATTAAAGCTGAGTTTTGACACATTTTTTCATCACAAGGTAGGATTCTCGATACACAAAAAAAAAACAGAACAATGCCATTTGATATTATGTCATTGTGTTCCCACAGATTGTTGGAATTGTACGAAAAAAAAATCATCAAGTCCGACAATAATTATAAGACCGTATAAACTGGTTTTAGTGGAATGAAACTTATATGAATTGTGACGGAGACTTCATCCATGAGAAACCGCAAAAATATTCTCGGTACAAATTCATTTTGGAATTATCGAAGCTGAAATAATTTCAGAAGGAAATTAAAAACGCAAAAGACGGGTTTGAGATCGTCGTCAACGGCAGAATGATAAGAGTAACATTTCAGTTGAAACAATTCATTTTGAACAACTTATTTATATGAATATTCTGTATTTTTCATTTTGAACAACTTATTTATATGAATATTCTGTATTTTTCATTTTGAACAACTTATTTATATGAATATTCTGTATTTTTGTTTAAATGCGTATAAACCACTCAGAAAAAGACATAGTTTTAATTAGTTTTAAAAAATAAATTAATTAAAATGTTCTATAAATCTATTCTTCTCTTAATTATTATTTTATTATTTTACAAAGCCGTAATTATAATCAATGAGAGAAATAAACAAACTTGTCAAAGATTATTTGATTTCATCTTCTTTCAAACTTAAATTCAAATATATAAATTTTTTTTAATTAAAACAGAGTTTGCCCGTTTCCTTCAATAGTTTCGTTCCACAAAAAAAATAGTTTAGCTATCTATAATAGCTTTCAACAGACTTTGTCCTGACTTAACTAAAAATAAATAATTCGAAATTGTATAATGATAAATCAATTACCTACTCGAAATATATCGACTTTATTTAAATTAGTAACCCCAAGAAAATTAATTCAATCAATCATATTAGGGTGCGTTACACCAAACAAATAACATAGAGCCAGAGCCAGAAATTGCATTTCTTTCTGATCTTGACAACAACGAGCAATAATGAACACCAAAATTAACATTAAGAAGAGACATTAACAAAAATGGATACATTCATATCCTGGCGCCAAATACATGAGAGCAGTCGCAGTCTTTGAATTTGGTTGCTCTCTTGTTCTCAATAATTTCCAACTTTTATGTCTATATTTCATTCATTATTAAATACCTATCTACATGTTGTATACATGAGATTTTTCGACATGATGAACATGTTGAGAATTCTCATGATTAGGAGTTTCGGAGACTTAAACATTACCACCTAATGGCGAACGTTGTTAGCGTAAAGTGATCACACTAAGCCAGCCTTCGAAATAACAGTAGAAGACGGTCTTAAGCCCGTAGTGGTTTGTTCCATTTAAAAATCGAACATCAGTAATGAATTGTTAGTCTTAGTTGTTACATATTCGTTAACACCAAAATTGGCGATAACAGATTACGCGCGCCAGAGTTTTAGTTCTTGCTCGCTGTTGTTTGCCCAACGATAAAAAACGAATACCTACTTTATGTTCGTTTGGTGTAAGGGCACCCTTAGAATTGGATGTTTCGATCGCTTCATTTTTCCGCCACTCGGTATTTGAAAACATAGGAAGGATTTACAGTAGATACTACTTCCAAGCCTAAGTTACCTATTCCGGAAATTTTTTTTACAAAACAATCGAGTACAAAATTGTACATTGTGGAGTTTAAGAAAGTAAATTGTAACGGAACTGAAGGCGATAATGGCATTAATTATTTACTCCGAAAGCTTTCTTTTGTTGGGTACCTATTTCAGAAAAAAAAAAAAAAAAAAAAAAAAAAAAAAAAAAAAAACAAACATTGAAAGTCTGAAAAATTGGAATTCAACGCGCAAAGCTGTTATTTTTCGCATGCGAACTAAACCTTTTGAGCGAGGCGTAATAGCCAACGGGAATTCCGAATGAATCCTTGCATAATACATGACAGAATCAGGTTGATTTTTTATTTAAAAAATTTTTTGGAAGGTTCCTAAGACCGTTGAATTCATTGTGATACGTTGATAATAATTTGTACAGGATCTTTGAACTGAGTCAGGGTTTTGGAGAGAATCTCGTCCAGCTTTTCAGGTTCGAAAGTTTTGCAGATCTTCAATTGAGTTTTTTTTTTAATTTTCAGGATTATGTTATCCTTTTATAATATCAATACTATAAAATGTAGTTTCCTATTGTCCTTCTTTGGAGTCACTGTATTTAGCGGCCGTGCTAGTCTAATGGTATGAGCGTGGACTTCAGATCACGAGGTCCCTAGTTCGAATCCCAGCGGGTCCGAGTTTTTTCAAGTGTTTTTCCACTTGAAATATCTACCCGGGTTTGGCCTGTCCCCAGAGAAAAGTGTATATTTATTTATTTATTTACATAAATTTGAATGCTGCCGGGGGCATTTTGTACATATCTTTCGTCGAATTTATAATTTTCACGGTGGCTCAGTACCTAACTGAAATTTTATTACAAGTGGAAACCAAAAAGTCAAGGGTTCTGTTTTAGCCCACATTTGTTAAAAAAAATCACATTAAGCCACCTTTTAAACAACAGTACAAGACAGCCATTGGCCCGCAATGCTTCAATTCCACGTTTAACCATCGATATTTATTTTACATAACTCATTTCCTCGCTAAGGTCGCGAACGAATAGAGAGGATAACAGAGAAAACACGCAACCAACAGCATTACACCGCAATGATTACTCCGGGGAGAAAGACACTCCCATCAAACGTGCGTTACCATAATGCTTACACAGTGCCTACACACTGATGGATATGTTTTGTATTACTTTGTCTATGGTACAGCACAGGTAGCTACTCACTGACAGTTATAATACAAACAAGGCCTAACCTCAAAATTAGTCTTGGTGACGAGACTCGCGCTCAGGGAATTCGGCTTAATATATTTTTTCCCATTTCATTCTGTAGACTTATCGGTTCCATTTGACGGGCGTAAATATTCCCAGTCAGATAAAACGAAATATGTTGTAAAAATAATATAGGAATTTATATATTTCTCTAGAGAATGGTTTGATTTTTTTCTCAGACGGAAAACTAGAAAATGAAATTTGTGAAGTAATCAGCGAGATTTTGGGATTCGTTGTTCGGTTGTGGTTTATTTTTCTAGGAATGCGGTGCTGCCATTTAGCGGCCATAAATAGGGGTGTAAGTTGACAGCGTTGTTACCGTAGCAGCAAACAATGTCGCAATTATCAAAGAAGTACGTCTTATCAGACGACGGACCGTTCCCTAGAAACCCATTGCATTAGTGAACCCTTTGACAAACTTTCAAATCCGTGGATTTTCGATTACCCAACCCGTATAAGATATTATCATGCAAATTTTATAGGTCAATGTGATGTTTATTTGATTTCTCCAAGGCACATTGAGGCATTCGACAGTATCAAACTACAAAAAATGACAGAACAGTATTCTGTGGTTTAATGCGTGAGATGTGTCAAGGGCCATCAAGATAAAGTTTTCCCTATTGCGTGGTGTAAAGTGCCAATTTTGCCTTTTTTTAAATTATATTACCATAGTCTTAATTTCTAAATGCTGTCATTCCTTATTACAATAGCTCCGATTTTTAGAACATTCACGCATTGGGTCTTTTCTAATGTCAGTTGAACTGCAAACATTAGATAAAGTGAACATGCGAGGATTTGAAAAAACTATATCCCTAGTATAAGTTTTCGATGATCGAATCGAATATCGAAACGATCATCGACAGAGTTTCGAAAGAATTTACTAACATTCACATTCATTAACGATTCACACCGCTTTTACGTTGATAAGCTCTTATTAGCGAGCGATAAACTCTTATTAAACTCAAACATAAATTATGTATAATATTTCCAACATGGTGAGAATTTGTGAATTTCAGTTTTGTTAAATTTGAACCAACAGAAAATGTAATTATTCTAATTTGGGGGAAACGTTAATTAAAATGCAAATGATTAACTCGCTTAGGAAGATGTATGATTCAGGTTGCACCGCTCTCAACTGCATAATAATGCCTGATAAATAATGGAAGTTGTAAGCTATTAAAGAGTTTTTGGATTAAACGTCATCGTAAAATATTGCACTGACACCACGGAAATACTTCGGTTATAATGTATTTTTTTATATAGAAATGAATATGTCCACACTCAAAGTGAACACAATTAAACTTTGAGACTCTTTCGCAGTAAGCTATTGAAAGTTTCTGTCGTGAAAGAGGAAGAAAGTCGGCATCTGGGATAGAACCCAAGAACTCCATTACGAAAGTCAGTGCCGTAACCGTCAGGCTTCCAATCACTTCTGCACGTTCAATGAGAATTATAGAAGAACAGAGGCCTGTAGACTCACTGCTCACTCTACGGTAGAGCAATGGACACTGGACGAGTGTGGCAAACGTAGAAGGTCGAAGATCTAAAACACCTCTTCTGGGTGGGTTCGGAAAAAAAAAGAAAGAAACGGACACGAAAGACCAATGGTCTATTTTCCTACGGATACGCCGCTACTATAAACAACGGTGAATATGTCAGTTGAGAACATTTACAATATTGTTTCCGTAGTAACAAAAAACATTGTCATATAATTTTGAAAGACGCCATCTTGTCAGACGACGGACCGTTGCCTAGGAACTCACCGCATAAGGGACACCGACAGGCCTGCCTGAGGAGCGTGTTCGAAAAGTCACTAAATATCATAGGGGGAAGGGGGGTGTCGAGATAATATCACGTGTATTTATTTTACATTATATTTAAAAATAACTGGTTTTCAGAAATAACTGGTCGAAACCTTACATAAAGAAGGAAGGGAGGAGGGGGTAAAAATTTATAAAACCACCACATGATTATTAATGAACTCTCGTTATAATAGATTGAAACTATATTACCTATTGAGATGTGTTTTCTTAGATTACTCCAAAGAGTCACTTTGTAGATAATTACAATATATCTATAGCAAAGAAGTGTTCAATTGATTTCAAAGATGAAGGAGATAGATATCTATCGGATGAAAGTCTCAACAATATGGGGCGCTGTTGAAGGCTGTTTTAAAGGGAGCGTTGGTTGATTACAGCTTCGGTGTGAAGAAAAAGTCACATTATGAGGAAATGTTCAATCAAATTAACTAATTATTGTTATGATTTTAAAACGAAATTCTGCGTTTTTATATGAGAATATTGTTTAAAACTTTATGGAATGAAATATTCAAATGTAGGAGCCGTTTTACTCATGAAAATGTATATTTGATTCACGGCGCAAACATAAGAGCTTTTATATGTTTGTTTTTGGTGAAAACGACTTATACCCGCAGGACGAGTAAATAAGATGAAATTGAATTACCCACAGACTGCGTTAAGGGATGTGCGTGCGCGAGACGACGCCGACGCCAATATATATCTATATGGGAATATAAATCGTAGACGTACAGCGATTTCGAACGTAATGTTTATTCAAGCAAATGATAATAGAATAGTCATTGGTGTGTGTGGGTGTATATGGGCCTTAAGTTACTGCATATAACTTCTGATCTAGGGATTACCCGAGATACGTGCCTATTTCCCAGGCTCTACTACGGCATAAAAGAACACTAAAACAAAAGTGATTGTAAATATTTTACAGCACTGTCTTACGTGCTTTTTTTTTGAAGATTCTGATGTAAACTGTTTTCAATAGCAACTTAATTTACAACAGGGTTGAATGATTTTTAGGAAAAAATATCGTATGTGGTTTATTTTACGTGGTTTCAAGCTTTCAAATAATATTGAATAAATGACCACTTTTCTATACAAAGGTATCAGTTCCCAGTCAACCGGTCCCATCCAATCTGAGTCAGACCAATCCCGGTAGAAATTTCGTAAATTTCGTAGAAGTGTAAAAAATAATCGCGGGACCTCTTCACAAGTCCACGTCTACATATACCACTAAGCTACCGCGCGAGGTTCATAATTATTAATTTAGTTTTCAATTTTTTATTAGCTTTTAATGAAACTCATAACCTAAAATGCCAAAAAAAACTGAAATAAATTGTCAGATTATTTATATTTTTGGTCATAACTAGATACTAGGCGCAACATATTGCAACGATACAAGATAATAAGTTTTTCCCACAATTTTTTATTACTCTAACCGGTTTTATAAGATCGAAAATCTTCTTCTGCAGGCAAGTAGATGGTAAGATGAGAAGAAGAAATCTATCTACCTAACTATGTACTATAGCCATGAAGGAGACACCTGTTATAGGAACACTTGAGATTCTATGTTTTTTGTCCCATGATTTTTTTGTATGTGTTGTTGAGTGTACTGTTGGTATCTCTAATAAGCTAATGACGTGTTCCAACAAAGATGTCACATCTGACGAAAGTCTGGTTTCTCGTACAATATACGTAAAGCACGTTTTTAAGCAAATAATGACGAAGTAGCCTTAATTTTATGTGATTTTATCAGGAAATATAAGTAGGAACGCAACATAAATCAAACTACCTATTAAGTTTGATGGTTAGATATGTAGATATATATTTAATGAATCTATGCTCACTCAAAGGGAACACAGATACACTCTTTGACTGTTCATAGTAAGCTACTTAAAGCTTGTGTCGTGAAAGAGGAGGATGGTCGGCATTTGGGATCGAACCAACAACGCCCAGTACGAAATATTACAAAAGTCGACGTAGTAACCGCTAGGCTTTGGAATATTCCAAATAAGATTATTCTTAAGAGTACCTACCTATTCAAGGTTTCAAATTAAATTGAACAAATTAAAATCTGAAGATACTTACTTGCGTAGGAAGGTACCTACAACAAAAAGCAAAATTCTGAACATTTTGTAAAATTACTCAACCGTGAAAATGTTTGACGCTAGTACGATTATTAAAAAATAAAAAAAAAAGAGTTTTTCATTCAAATATTTTAATCCCTTCTCTGTTGAAATAAGCCTACACTTCGCTTAATAATAATATGATGTAAAGCGTTGCATAAAACAAAAGAATTTTCTACCATTATTCGTGAAAAACATTGCGGGTTGTTACTTAAATGAAACATAAATTAATGGTGAACTCATCTAGAAGCGTTCAGAATAGATGGCTTTATTGAATAAAATTCATTTTTAAAAATTATTTAATTTCATTCAATTTTAAAAAATGTTGAAATAATCCATATTATAAAAATGGAGACCGATTTGGCGTGGTCATCGCATCACGCCCAAACGGCTGGATTCTTTTTTTGTCGTGTCGGTTTATCAGGAGAAGGTTCTTATGAAAGAAAAATTAAGAAAATTGCGTGGATAGTTAGAAAATCAAAGAAAACTAAAAGTAAGTAACCTTCTTAGTACTTTTAACAACTTTATTTTTATTTCCATTTTGAAATTTTGACAGGGACTGTCTGTTGTAAGATGAATGGTGCGATTGACAGAATGCTGGAATGGAAAATATGGTTTAAAGCAGATGCGTCAGTCGGAATCACATTAGTCAAAAGTTCATTATACAAATTCGAAATCAATAATAATTAGAGTTGAATCCACATGACCACATCTTTCGGGAATGCTAGTATTGCAAATAGTTTCAGTCGAAAAACGGCACTGGAGCTCGAACCAGCCCCGTAGACAAATTCAAATTGGCGTTCGACTACAAACGAAGATTTCGTCAATGTATAGTGCGAAAAAATTAACTGTCTATTGGAACATATAAACAATTATTTAAACCAAACAATGACACTTATATAAAAATATAAAAAGTGGACAGTTAATAATTTTCTTCCTACTCTACATTGTCGAAGAATTCGTTTGTAGTCGATCGCCAGATGCATTTTGTCTTGGCCTACAGCACTTCATTTCAATATTTTTTTGATATTATTCAGAATAGGTAGGTACATAATATCCTATATTATAATCGATAAGTTCGTCGGTAAATAGGTATTTTTATTGAAACACTAACCACCAAAAAATATTTTTAAGCCTAATACTTAATGACAGAACCATTCTAGAACTAAGGGAAATTTATTTCAAACTAGAAATTCGCCTGTAGTCGATATTCGTTGCTATGAAAATAATAAGTGTCCGCGGGAAATATGACATGTTGTGACACTTGAACAGGGGTTCTTACAACTGTTAGTTGCTACAGGAAGAAATATCAAATTGTCCGCAGTCAGCCGTGGTAAGTAAAACTGGGACTTCTTAAGGGACGATAAGACTGATTTGTAAGACAATCAATGCCTGTCATTAGACAAGTTTTGCGGCTATTGTTAAAATAAAAGTTCTATGCTTATACTTATTGATGTTTCAGATTTGAATAAAGAAATCGACACTTTTCTACACAAAGGTATATCCGACGGAACTTACTGCCTGAGGCAAATTTTTCTAGTCAACCTGTCCCGTCCAGTCTAAGCCGGGCTTCTCTGGGTAGAAATTTGAAATCAAAAAACACCTAGAAAATTTTGAAACGGCCGAGAATAGAATCTGGGATTTGAAGTGAGCACCTATACCACCATGCTACCGAGGCCAGTAAAAAGAAATGAAAAGAATTCAATAAAATAAACCATCAGTTATTATCCTGAAGACGACGTCCTTTTTTCGAAAACTGATTAGCATAAATCTGAGAAAAAAAAACAAAACTTTAATGTTCCATTCTAGTAGTCACGATCGAAAAGATAAATGATTATCTCGTGACATTTTCTTCAAGTTGACAGCTCCCAACTTCTCAGATTCCAATTCCAGCTCAAAATCTTCAGCCTGTGTTTGTATTTATGCTTAATTTTCATCATTCTTAATTCTTTTTTAAACAGCAATTGTTTCACGATATTAATGAACAGTCAAGTCTACAAAAACGACCGCGGACAGAAGAGTTACTCTGTTTCTAAGTGAATAATCCCGCCATTGTCTGTGAGTAAATACTTTTCTTTAGAATCATCGTACATAATATTATTAAGGTTGCTGGGTAGTGGGTATACCAAGAGTTTTCTGGGGGCTGTGTTGGTTGGAAAACCGCAAAATGTATTTTGTGTAACAATATCGTGAATAGGCGAATAATAAAGAGGGCCTTACAAATTGTAACGTAACAATATAAAAGAGGTTTATTCAGAGTCTCCATAAATGTTAAGCCAAGCAGAAAGAAACAGAGGTAAATAATTTGACACAAAGGTGCAGATATACTCTACAGTCTGGTCGTGCTATTGTGAAAAAGGTACAAAGTTCTGTCTCCAAAGAGAAAATAAGGACGAAAAATATTAAGAGGGGTTTTGGCTGTGTACGTAATGACTCTTGGTTTAGCGTAGTTAAATTGGTGTTTTCTCGTATGCTTGCTATGTGAGTTAGTAGTTATATCTTTATCCTGTATCTTTCCAATGTGTGATCTCTTAACTACACCTTATCTCCGAGACTTTCTGCCATCACTCATATTTATGCCTTTAACTCGTTCCCCGCGGAATGGGTGGGCGCTCGGCTTTTTCTCTTCTTCTTTCTTCTATCTATCACCATCGCATTGCTATCGCTCACTTCCTTTCTGTCCATTCTCGTACGTCGCCCCTTATATCCGTAATTGAATTTGGATGTTAGGAATGTGATTTCATCAGGTAAGATTTTAACATAGACGGTTTTGTTTTTGTTATTTTGATCGATTGTTTTTTTTTGCTGAATTATTGAAATTATTACTTTGTTATGATTATTATATTGTGTTAGATACATTTAATTTTAAAAGGCCCAAAAGGCCGTGAATAAATAAATAAATGAAATGTTCTTACTCTGATGAGAGCATGGGTTTTTCAATATGTTCGAGATTCCCACAAACATTACAAAGAAGAACTATAATAAGAGAATCCTGGACAATCTTCTGGCATATGAACAGAATATTTTCAGTAGTTTTAAATCAAATTTAGCCATAAAAATTTGATAAAGATGAAAAATAATAATAAAAAAGTATCTATAAGCCTATCAAAATGTTAACACAAAAAAACGTTAACGTTGAGGTCACCTGATGCACTGGTTATTTAGAAATGCGGACTCCCAATTAAACGGCCGTAATACAAATAAACTAATTTTAAATATTACTATGGAATATTGTAAACGTTGTTGAATTTAAAATTTTGTGGGCGTCTTGTTTACTGCGGTATCCAAGGTAAGCAAAGTGACACTAAACGCCAAGATTATACTCTGTCTCTTTCGCGCTTTCATTATTTTGATGCGAGGGATTTATTCAGATGTGTTATTCAAAATATTGTTAAGTCATTTAATTCTTGAAAGTTTGAGAATGCGATGGTGAGAAAGAGTTGCTTGTTTGTTTATGGCAGAAAAGTTTATATTTTTACACATTGAATGGATGTACGGGGAAACCAGTAGAAAAAATGGTGTTTATAAAGGGATTAGTAGAGAAGGTAAGGCTTCCTTGTTTTGAGATAGTATATTTCGCCCTCGATAAGACAAATAGTTTTTTTTTTAAGTTCAGTCTAGATCCACGCTCCGATGGGAGACGTTCTTAAATTTTTTGTTGAAGTTTTTGAGGATTTTTTTTTAATATCCTTCGCATATTTCAAATGTACATATTATGTACCTACCGTGGTGTGTCCGAGTGTGTTGTTATTAATACGGGATTTGCGTGCGACTTGATTGGTGTGTATCTTTGGAGGTTAAAATATCACATTTGATAAAACTTAGAATCTTCGGTTTTGGATTAAGTCTTCTGTTTAATTATTATAATATATTATTTATTGTTTAACTGGGCTGACCTTGGGGTGGCGTGCGAGGTGGACGTTATGCGGTGTTCAGACGGGGCGAATATCGCCAGGACACCAAAATATCGCCAGCTAATTGAACCGTGTGAACAGATTGGCGATAAATCTGAAACGATAAAAATTATTGAAAGCGATATCGCCTCAAGTTGAACGCCTTTCAACTTTTGTATCTGGTGGAACGATTCACGCATGCGCAGATATGCGCGGCGTCCGTATGTTCTGTTTCTTGACAGTTGACAGCACTGCTCTAAATTTATTTCTCCTTAGAATCCAATTCCGCACCCAATATCTGCGTTTTTTTTTTATTTTTCCTCAATTAGGAGTCTTTTTATATCGTCATAAACAATATTTTCAACTAACTCCAATTACTCCGCGACTTCTACCTCGACGTCCGCCATTTTTAAAACAATCAGCGCACCTGACAGATTGAATGTATGTCGGTGGACTCGTGTGAACACATCAGACGATCAATGGGCGACCGAACGATATTTTTTTTTATGCAAGCGATATCGTCTGGCTTTATATCGCCCCGTCTGAACACCGCATTAGATTGGACAGCCCCGTGATAATTTAATTTCCAACTATGAATGTCACGTGTTAATTTTCTTTCTGTGCTTTGATTTTGAAGGTATGCTGAATTTCGGGTGAGTTATCATATTTTTATTAGAGTGTATTTTGTTCCGTCGCTGGCAGCTACCCAGGACTGGATTATTGTATCGCAGCATGTACCTACCTGTATTGTTTTCACACGTCACCTGTCAAACACACGTCGCGAATTGTTATCTGTCATTCGCGGGTTACCCCATTTTCTGATACCAGTGGTGTGACCTATCTTTAATGTTTATTTTTGAATCTGGTTAGGAATTTCATATTTAGAACCTTCTAGTAAGCTCAGTGTAGAATTTTTATTTGTAGAGGTACATTGGTGTGTTCCCCGTAAAGCTACGGCTACACTATGGCCCATGCTAGTCCAGGATGGCCAAATAGTGGCTCTGGCCAAGCATTGGCAAGTAGCAACATTTGTCAAATATACTTGTACACCTGGCTACACTATTGGCCCAACTCTGACAGCTGGCACGAGGCTAGACTGCTACACAATGTTTCTATCACTGATTTATTGATTAATTCTTGCTTTTATTCATCATTTTACATTCTAATCACCAATTATTTACTGTATACTTCTATCTGAGTGGTGAATTTCAAGAGAGTTTATCTCCCTGGGCAAAAAGGATATTTTAATATAATTTCCAATTCACAAATATACACAATAAAAACATTCATAATTTTATTAAACCTAACCTTCAATTTTTATTGATGTTTATTGTTTTGCAATAGGTATACATTTACCTAGCTCTTACGGGTTGATTTGGACTATAACATAAATGAAAATAAAAGAAGGCCAGACGATTTCGCTTGCATAAAAAAAATATCGCTCGGTCGCCCATTGATCGTCTGATGTGTTCACACGAGTCCACCGACATACATTCAATCTGTCAGGTGCGCTGATTGTTTTAAAAATGGCGGACGTCGAGGTAGAAGTCGCGGAGTAATTGGAGTTAGTTGAAAATATTGTTTATGACGATATAAAAAGACTCCTAATTGAGGAAAAATAAAAAAAAACGCAGATATTGGGTGCGGAATTGGATTCTAAGGAGAAATAAATTTAGAGCAGTGCTGTCAACTGTCAAGAAACAGAACATACGGACGCCGCGCATATCTGCGCATGCGTGAATCGTTCCACCAGATACAAAAGTTGAAAGGCGTTCAACTTGAGACGATATCGCTTTTAACCATTTTTATCGCTTCAGATTTATCGACAATCTGTTCACACGGTTCAATTGGCTGGCGATATTTTAGTGTCCTGGCGATATTCGCCTCGTCTGAACACCGCATTACATACATACTCGAGACTCGAGTGGTTTAAAGAAAGCATCAACCACCGTCTTTGCCGTTTGCGTTTTTCATTATTTTTAATAACAGAAAAGTAGATGCTGCATGTATCACTGTATAGGGTGCTGCAATTAATGCCATATGATATTATCATTGTCAACTTCCATTATTTTATCAGGATTATAAAAAAAATGTACAAAACACTATGAAAATAACAACATGGAAGACATGACAGCTGTCACATTGTTCCAATATTGGTGAATACTTGCGAACTCGATCGACAAGTAACGGCCAATGTCAAATATTTGGCGATATTGGTCATTGGTGAAGCGGCCACACTATTTGCCCATGATGGGCCAGAGCCTCTATTTGGCCAGCATGGCCCATAGTCTAGCCGTGGCTTAAGACTAATTTTATTCAGTCGAGCTATGAATGAGTTTACTAAAGTTCGCGTCTGTCCGCACACAGATAGAGTTTGTATTTTAGTTTTCGCCGACGTGATAAATGTAAAGTTATAAAACCTGTATGTGTAGGAGGGCTGTTGGCGCAAGCTGAAGACCTTCCCCACATGACTGTCTATGAGAATAGGCTGTTGCTGATTTGGACGCTTTTCAGCTCAGTTCATGAGGTTCACTGGCGAAAAGGTCGCGCGCAAAGACCGAAGCAGTTGAGCGATTTGGAATTCCAATGAGGAAGGACTTGCGGTTTAATGACAGCCCGTACGTAATTCGACTAGAAGGTTAATTAGTTCGCCGGTAACGTGATTGAACGATTATTTTGATAGAGAGATCGATAATCAGCAAATATATGCGAGATAGTCAGTAAAATTGTTAATAGGCAGGATCGACTGTAGCTCGCCGTGGCATATTTTTCGCGTAGTAAAATCCTGTCATATTTTGAGTCTCTGCCGGAAGTACGTTTCGGTATTTAGAGTCAAGAGTTAGATAGTTAGAAGATAGCTTTCATCCCCTGTAGTCTGTACACCATCGGGAAACTTTTTCATTTGTGTATACACACTATATCTGATCCCTTTTTGGTACCTGCTCGAGGCGTGAGGTCGCATCGAATCGGGGCCAGTCTCGGACCTTCGGAGTTTTATTTTTGCCTGAATTTTGGCAAGAAGGTTCGTTTGACATGGAAGGCCCTCTTTCAGTGGCTAATTCCTCCCATGGACCTCGAGCCTGCTTATCAATTTTACTGCCAGCGGTGAAAGAGACAAACATAGAATGCTTTCTACTTGTCTCAAAGAATCTTGTTCGTAATGTTGCAACCGCTTAGTTTTACTAGCAAACCAAAGAATTGGACAACGACAAATAAAAGAAGAAATTAAGATTTAGGTTGAATTATTGAAAGTTTTTGTCTGTCTGAAAAAGCCTTATAATTTCAATATAGAGCATCACAGCGAACAACCTAGAGTGTATTTTTCAATGAGATTTAATACCCAATTAACGGGCTGATATAACGGCCTGCGCTTCATATTAGTAAGGTAATTTATTTTTATTTAGCGTATGGCCATTTCATCACAATTTATATATAATTCAATTAATAAGTATATTTTTGTTTTTCTTGTTAAATAGTCCATATAATAAAAAATGGTTAGGGCGCATTCCTGCTTGTCAGATGGTCAAATCCAGATCTCGAATGTAACATTCGAGTAGGGTAATGTACACATGCAGAACGTGTTCAAGAAACATACCAAGAATAAAACCAATATCTAAATATACAGAAATACTATGTAGGAATGAAAGAATTTTTATATAGGTTTGAATTCCGATACTATTTTTTTCAATAATCCAAACGCTTCGTGTATCCAACGGCAGTCCAATCTGATTCTCCAAAAGCTCGCCTAGAAAACAATATTGGATGGAGTACCTACAGCACGACACACTTATTACTCCTTAGAACATACATACACCATCATTCCCTACATTTAACACGAACGACCTTGACTCAAGTCTGTATGTACGCGGTGTACCTACAAGACACGGTGTTTGTATTGGTAATATTATTACTCCAGTTACGTACTTGGGAGACAGGTTTCACTTTATAGGTTATAATTGCATACTTGGTATTTTTTAGTCCTCGGCCATATAAAGAAGAGATTCGTGGATTCCAAAGACTAGTTTGTGGTTATTGAAAAAAGGGTTCATCCGTCACAATGACGATTTAGATTCAAGCCGTAGAAGAGTTCTTGTCTATACTACAAACACCACTGACGAGTTACCTTGAAGAGAATGTGTGTGAATCTGCGAGTTTCAAACAACAGAACTCACACACCACTACATATATGTATGTCGTACGCTTCGGGACTTTGTATGACATAGGAAGGAAATACTATCATCATCAGTCCAGTATTGGACATAGGCCTCCCATCCCGACTTCCATTACTTTGTCGCCAGCCTTCCTGTGCCACTTTTCTAGAAAACCTTTGTATTATCGGAAGTTAAGGTATAGATAGGCGTAGTAAAATTATCATTTTGTGCCTTACTATAACGTTTGCAATTTTTATTACTAGCTTTCCCGACAGACGTTGTCCTGTAGTTCTTACTATGTATTTCGACTTTGTAATTTATACAAAAATACGAGGTACAAAAATACGTTTAAAATAATATGTTCGAATGTTAAAAAAAAATATTTCTGAAAGCTCAAAAAAAATTCTATCAAAAATCTGCGTTGAAAACTCAATGGTTGCCAAGTAAATAAAAATTGTGTTATTATGTAATTTTTCACAGATGCCGTTGTTGTAAGTAAATCCGTTCCATACTAACTTTAATAATATCTTTTATATTATTTGCTATACATATTTCGATATTTTAATAAATATTTTGTTATCTGGAGCGGAGAAGAATCCAATAAATCACACATCGTAAGAATCTGTTGAGCCAATCTCGAGTTGATAAGTGTTCGCAATAACCCGACTTTCTTTAGTATTATAGATTATTTTATTTTAAACTAGCTTATACCCGTTTTGCTTTACGTTTTTGATTCCGATTGTCAGGCTTGATCGGTAGGTAACTAAACAGGTTCTAGTCTAGCTTCCCATTGCTTAACAGACCTCTATAACTGACGTAAGCACAGAACAATAATACCAAAAATTCAAGTCACCACCGCCATCTGTGGAACCAACGCCAAAACACTCAATATCAATAATTCATAACACATTTATTTATCTTTTCAACAGATGGCGATGCTAATATGTGTTTATTCAATTTTGTACCTGTCAAACTTCAAAAACAAACTGCAAATTTTTTCATTAAATCTTTATTTATTGAGAATAATAAGATTTGAATAACATTTATATGTATAACAAATCAATCTACGATTATTTTATTACATTTTCATACCGTAATACCAAGATTCCATTCAACGTTTACATGAGTAATTTTGTTTCCAAAAGTCTTTTTGAGAAATTTGTATGAAGATCCTAAAAAAATAGATTTTTTTAAATAGCTCTAAATATATTAAAGTTAATGCAGCAAATTGTATTTAAGAACCTTCTCCAGCATTTCGTACGGCTCTGGGCATATTAATATCTGACGTAGCATTTGTATTTTGAGCGTGATGCTCGGACATAACGGTAAAGTATTGTCAAAGGCAAATAAAAAAACAAACATTTCTAAAATATTATGTAGATAATTCCAACCTTCAACATTACAAATTTCGCCTTTGCTCTAATGGTGTTCTAAAAGAACCGTGAAATATGGGAATAATACTAAGAGCGACAATCGGCAAACGACAAAAAGCAAACGTCAAATGGCGCATATTTTTTGTAGTATGCATATTTTCAATTTTTGTGCCAGTAACGCATCAGGTATTCACGTTATTAACGTGTTAAGGTTCTTCCAATGCGCCCCTTGAAATAAAATGTACCTACATAGGTGTATCCACGGATATTGTAATATCACGGTTTGATTCCCCACTGTAAGGCTCGGCTTACTTCGTTATTTGTATCTAGACTACTGGCTGCCACCTACCTACCATTACACGAGGTGTGGGTACAGGGCACAGCCAGGGAGGCAACGTTAACCTATTTCAATTACAGGTGAGCTTATACCCCCGCTCTTGCATTATTACCTTTAAAATATATTCCTGTAAACAGGTAATGTATTCAAGGATTTGCTGAATGGGTCGTAATATGTCGCAGCGATGCGACCAATGGAAATCTCCAGAAATTTAGAATAATCAGCGAAATGAGAAGATTTGCTGAGTAAACTGAAACATTTCTGTATTCTCATTGGTGTGGCCGATCGTTCATAAAATGAAACATTTTCTATTCAAAGGCTTCTAACGGAACTTAATGCTTTTTTCGTAAGGCTGTTTTCAGATTTTCACCAGAGAGCCTTGACAACCCCGAGGTACCCTAATATCTCCTTCACATTCTCCTTTCTTTTCCATACTGCTTATTGCCACTATTCGGAATTCTATTCTTCATCGTATGCTATTCCAATCGTCTATCCCTGGCTTTCCATTCAATCACAAAACTTCATAGTACTTAGTGATCGGTGACGTTGCCGAATTTTCGACAACGACTTTCGAAGCACATTTGTTCTTCTCTCGTCACATTCCTATGAGTCTCTCATCTCCGCTCTATCTGTTCTCCGCTTTAACTCCGCTCTATTTTCAGTTTCTCATAGGCGTAACAGCACAATAATAGTCTGGATCAGTGGCGTACCGTGGGTTTTCGGCGCCCGGGGCGGAATTAAAATTTGCCCCCCCCCCCCCCCTAATATAATTTTGCGCCCCCCCCCCATATAATTTGGCGCCCTTCCCTCCTTATATAATTTGGAAACCCCCCATATAAAAAACACGAAAATGAAAAAAAAAATATATCAAAATAAAAAAAGTTTGAATACCTACCTATTTATTTTAATTTACAGCAGATTTTCCTACCTGCGGATTCCCCGCAAATGTTTTTTTTAAGACCTTAACCCGAAATTAAATGTTATTTTTGGTCAAAATATAAATTCTCATTTTATCAATCTGGTCGTGTATAACATAGCACAAGCAGATTTTGCCGCCCTTTCCAAAGAGGCGCCCGGGGCGGTCCGCCCCTCCGCCCCCCCCCCTCGGTACGCCACTGGTCTGGATACACGTCTTGCAGGTATTCTTGACGTGGTCGTCCATGGGAGTTTGTCCCATCGATCATCCCCTAAATTACGGTATACAGGAGACCTTTATTTCTCATTAACTGTCCTAACCATCTTGCACGCCTTTCAAATGAGGTTTCGAGCAGATGCCTTCTTCCTTCGATTCTTTGAAGAACCTCTTCTTTTGTTATGTGGTCCCAGAGCACGTTAATACATTTTAAACCAAAGGCAAAGTTTATTGGCGGTGGTTGTACGCTGATCTTATTACTTAGTTGAGAGACTGCATAATACTTACAATGTACATGCTTCGAAGGTGCGATTGAGATCCTTGATTTCCAAAGGACTAAAAACAATAAATCCGACAGAGTAAGTACCAATCTAGGGTAGGTTTTTCAAATTTAAAATACTTTGATAAATATTTTGACTAGAATTTTTATCAAAATCAGAATCTTTTTCAATCAAAAGTCATCTTCTAGGTACCTAGCTAAAATTCTTTAGGTACAAATGTCATAAGATTGAATGTTTTGCCTGGGTTTGAATTTTGGTTTATAACTATCCCACAAAAAACAATCTACCTTAAATTCAGGATTCGATCTTGCCACAGTAGGTGTGCACCCCTCCAAAAGAGATCATTCTTTTTGCGATAGTGGCAAGGTTAAGACTGTAGAATGTAGTCATGAACTGTCCTGTCCTACTAAAGAAATTGAAGAAACGCTGGAAAATATTAGCAGCAGCCTATTGAAACCGAATAATATGTCAAAAATATTGAAGCGGAGTTAGTTATAACTCCAAATTGTAATAGAGATATGGTCGTAACCATGCGAGAAAGGAAGAGTTAAAGAAGCAAACAATCTTGCATTGGGAAACCTTTAAACCACTAGACTGCTGAGTCAACATTGTAGAGATTGTTAGAGTTTGAGAAGGCAGCTATTTGTGTTACTTGAAAAGATCGATAATTTGTTAAAAAGTCTATGGGTATAAAAATCTATGTCTACATTGGCTTTGCTTCCAAATCAGTTTGAAATATCGCCAAAAAATAATAATCACTCCGTGAGAAACTTTGTGTTGTCGGAAACTTTAGGCTGGGGGAGCGAAGGTGGATTGTGGCATTCGTGCCAAAAAGTTGTTAAAAACCTTGAAAAAAAAAACCAAAGACTAAATTCAATTACTTTTGGGAAAACATTGCTTTTTATTTTATGACCATGTACCAATATCATTCATTGACATTTTTTAATAATTAATTGTTATGTGACAAACGCTGGAAACAACAGACTGCATATTTTCAAATCCTTATCATCCCTACTTTGTAAGATCTAAGCAAAATATTGGGAAACAAATCTGAGTGTATCAGATCTCAAATATTTAGGTCGAGAGCTGATGATCTCCTTTGTATCCTTTAACACAGCAACAATCTTGATTGTTTCCTTATTATCAATTGTCATTTCTTTGGAAGTTGTATGGCTTGTCCCAAATGATCATCCTGTCCGAAATTTCATACATATTATTTTAAGATTTTTTTCCAATATTTTGATTTAATTACCCAAGAAACAACGAAAAAAATATGATCTTATGCAAAAGAGCATGAAGTGAATAAAAAAAAACATACTTTACTATATGACATCTTAGTCAAGGTTTTGAAAGTAATCAACCCACAATTCTAATAGTCCGTTATGTGATTTTTTTTCCAGAAATGCTGAAACAATACAACGATAAAGAGAGTTCAATGTAAACATCACTCTAACAATGATTGTTTTGAATAGCTACGAAAAAGATAAAATTCATTTTATCTTGCCAGTATCAGGAAACAGTTAGCTAAGTAAATAAATAATAATAAATAAATAAATAAAACTTTATTAGATATATCAAAATATAGTGTGGAGACAGTAATTAGGACAGTCGAAAGGGCGGACTTATCCCGAAGGATCTCTGCCAGCCAACCCAGACATACTAGAAGTACAGGCAAGAAAAAAGTTGCTGGCAATATTGTCGAGCATTTTTTTTTGTGGCTTGACCATTTAGGCCGCTTATTCAGAGAACTGAGAGTTCAAGATGCAAAATTAAGTATCTGACAAAAGCATTTTTTGAGTTATACTGAACAGTAACAGAAGAGTCCTGCAATGGGCATGGATTGACAGAGAGTTGGGGGCCGTCCATGAATCACGTGATGTTGTTTACAACTTTTTAGACCCCCCCCCCCTCTCTCTGAAATCACATGTACTTTTCAAGTTGGCTATTTTCGTCAATTTTTTTTTAAATTTTGAAATTGCAACTGTTTCTTTAATTTCATCATAAAAAATAAATTCACGTGATTTTCTTACTAATCCCCCCCCCCCTCCCCCTAGGTGATCTTTCGTATTTTTTTGCAGACCCCCCCCCCCCTTCTCCCCCTTTTAAGCTCACGTGATTAATGGACGCCCCCTTGCTGACAAATATCGAGGTCCGAAAGGTGTCCTGCTTGGGTCATGTACCTACTTAGAGGGGAAAAATACTGTTTGTTGCACTCGAGTATTCAGGGAAAATAGATGGAAAAGTTCATATTTTCAAAATCCACTAAGAAGGTTGGTTACCCACTTTAGGTTTTCTTAAATGTTCTAATGTTCCGCGCAACTTTCTTCTTTTTTGTCCTTCATAAAAACCTTCTCCTGACAATCATAGCAAACACAACAAAAAAAAGAATGAGGAGCCGTTCACGCGTAATATGATGGCTTGGGGAAATAGTGCTCCATTTTTGTATATAGTAAGATTTGTATCAATAAATAAGTAACAAAACATTGGATCAAGGGCGGATCCAGGGGGGTCAGGGGGGGGGGAATTCGAAGACTTATGATAGGTATAATTACTTTTTTAATTATTTCTGACATTCTTGGGAATAATATTAGAGGCATTAGTAGGATCAAATCAGATTTTTTTAACGCGAGACGTTTACAAGTTCTCCAGCCATGTAATGGGCGGACGTCCACTTAGCAGCAACGCCTCTCAAACATGTATATAGGGGCGCATCCATCCCTCTTCATCCCTGTAAGGGCTGATGTACTCGTATGCGGTAGCGCTTACATTATTCTGACTATTTTTTGCAATCCCCTGAAAGTTATTGGTTAACTTGTGGAATAATAGATCTATACAAAAGATAATTATTTTCAGGAACATTTTAACTCTTACTTCTTATCTTTATCTTTTTCTTTATTTCATCCCCCATAATATAATGCATTAAAAATAATACCATAAGCAATAACACAATGACAAAGCAAAAACAACAAAGACAATAAAGAATATGGAAATCGATGTCAATGGGGTGTAAAAGGTCCCATTGGCATCTCGTCAATGTGCAGAACTAAGATCATTTCGTTTATTATAATGCGTAATAGTAAAGTTTTTGCAGTAGCAACAAGAGTAAAGTCAATAGGAATAATGAAAATGTTAATATATTAAATGTCACAGACAACACATGAATATAAGAGGTTAATTTGCTAATATGTCATTAATGGAATAAAAAGCTTTTTCGACAAGATACTTTTTAACCTCTCTCTGAAAACATACAGTGTCAGCCAATTTAAGGTTTGAAGGGGGAGGTGGTTATATAACTTCACGCTCATACATACCAAGCTCTTTGATAATTTTGTCAGTCTATGTCCTATACATCCCTAAGTAGGGTTTTATTACGGGTATCGTGGTCGTGAAATTTTGAGCTTTGGGGAGTATTTGACAAGTTTTTTTTTCGTACTTTAAACATTCAAGTATGAATAAACCTGGTAAAGTTAAATTACGTTGTTCCTTAAGCACGTCCCTGCATGACCCTCTGGGGCTCATGCCCATCAACAGGGTTCGGACAGCACGTGTCCGTTCCACAAATGTCCTTAATTTTTTTAATAGCATAAATTGCGATTTTTATTGGATGCATGGGAACGAAAAAAAAACGAGATTAGTGTGGCGAAAACGAACTTATGGACATTACAGTAATGGTCATGGAGCTGATAAACTAATTGAGGACATGTTTTATTCAAAGTGAACACAAATACACTATTTGACTCTTTCACAGTAAGCTACTTAAAGCTTGTGTCGGGGAAGAGGAAGATGGTCGGCACCTGGGATCGAGCCCACAACCACTAGTACGAATGCAGACGTCGTAACCGCCAGGCTAACAATAATTACCTCAAGGGACGTTATTTTGTCTTGGCGATTTGCTTGCTACCACGTTGAGATGTCAAATTTGATGAACTTTTCAGTAAAATTAAAGGAAACTCAAGTAAATAAGACTATTGTAGGATTACTATTTTTACGGAGTTCATTAGCTTGATTACACTGATGGAATTTGTCCTTTAAAAGTGAATTTGTTTTTATAAATGCCTCATTCCTAGGGTCAATAAACCAACACATTTATTTACCTCTAAGTCTAGGCGCTTATCAAGCCGCCTGGCAGTGTGGTCATGGCCTAAATCTTTCCGGTACACTGTGAAAAACACTGGGTAGGTACGTTATTGTTTTTTTTTTTAAATTCAGCCCTTCATATCGCATTTGTGCTTGTCATAAAAAAATATTAAACTAACATGACACGAAAAATGTGATTTTATAAGTGGAAGAATTGTATGTTTGTAAAAAGGTAAGACATTTCCCACTACAAAATGTTGATTCGTCTGTGACAAAGCCCACGTGTAGGAAAGTTACAAAGTGGCAACTAAGGTCGGATGTGGCGTGTCATCCCTTCCCGTGAGATTGATAATATTGCCTCATGTCACGGCTGAATAAGCACCGCTGTACAAGTTGATATCCCGCCCGGGGTGTGCCATTAGACAGTGACTTGTAGAACGAAAGCCTTCTGCCTGATTTGAGGGATGATATTATTTACATTCATACAGCACAACTTGCGTGATTTAATTATGTAAATATTGGAGAGGTTACATTGTACAAATAATCCTCTCCGTTTCTCCCTGCTTCAGAGGATAAACATCGGAGAGTACACAACATCTACCCACCCACCTTGTAAATATTATACTGTATTATGTAACGTGTTGTTGAGAAATTGTGGACTTGGAAAATATTCACTCATATCTTTCTAGCAGGTTGAATTACTCTGGACCATATCTGATGCTCAAGGTGTTGAGAGAGTGGATCGTTTTGAATACCTTGGCTGCATAATTACATCGTCTCTGGGCCTGGATATAGAGGTTAAATACAGGATTGAGTGTGCTAGAAACGCGTTCAACAAGATGAGGTCATTCTTTTGTAACTATAATCAGAATTTAAAACTAAGACAAAGGATGATAAAATGTTACTTCTGGTCAATATTGTTATACAGCTCCAAAGCGTGCGGACACTAAAGATCAACACGATGAATAGAATAGACGCCTTCGAAATGTGGATACACAGGCGAATGCTAGATATATCGTGGACTGAGAGAGTTACAAAGTCCTGCGCAGAGCCGGAGTTGACCGTGAGCTACTCATGACAATTAAGACGCGTAAGATCTCATATCTGGGCCATGTGCTGAGGGGTGATAAATACACCTTGCTCCAGCTAATTATGGAGGGAAAGATTGAGGGGAGCAGAGGGGTTGGGAGAAGGCACATGTCTTGGCTGGGAAATGTTCGAGACTGGACCTTAATAAAAAGCGTGGAGGAGTTGTTCCGGGTAGCGCAAAACAGAGAAGCTTTCGCCGAAGTGATCGCCAACGTCGGGGTGACCTGATACAGCACACGAAGAAGATATCTTTCAGTTGAGACAAACATAATATCTGATTCAAAAACTTTAATGTATTAGCCAATAATCCAACTGTCGATTTGTCGAAGAAAAATTATTTCTCGAGACAGATCGGCAGTATCAATAAGCCAAGATACGTCAGATTTGTATGGCCAGGTCTAGATTTTAGACGGTTTTTCAAACTTTGACGACAAAAAACACCAACTTAGAGGCTTCGCAGCATATATGTTCCGTATATGGATTTACTCAGGATTCGGAGGAGAACATTTAGTGTGTCTGAGGGTGTATCTGTGTGTGTGTGAGGGTGTGTGTGTACCCGTCCCCCCCCTTATAACTTTTGATTCGCTTGATGCACAGATCCTAAAATTCTATAAAATATAGAATACTTTAAGCCTACAAAACTTGTATACTCAGAATTTTGAAATTTTCTTTCAGTCAGTGGTAATCAACCTTTGAATTTTTACTTAATTTTTTTCACATATCTCGAAAACTATAAAAGCTAGAACCCTAAAAATGTGTATGTATTAGAAAAATACAATATCTCAAATCCAATTTAATGAAAAAGTTCCAGGGTTACTCAAACTTTTTTTATAAAGTATCTAAAATATATTTTTTTATGACAAATTTACGAGTTTCAATGCCTATATTTCAGAATTTTTTTAAAAATATCGGAAAACGCCGAAATACAGCAACTAGATAATTTAATTTTCTATAAAAAATATATACATTATAGCAGTAAATCTCAAACTTTTCTTAACAATTTTTGTAAGAATTTAATTTATTGACGACATCGTTTCATACAATAAACATACCGACTAAGGCTATCGACAGTTTGATCTCATGTTTACATGCAACTAGTTATTAAAACACTCATTTTGAACCAATACACACTTTACGTGGGGCCATTATAAAAAAAAAAGATTTATTTCATGACTTCATGAAAAAGTAACCTACTAATAGAATAGTCACTTAAAATTTTGAGAGTCGTCAGTACATCTGAGCCCCAATTCTCTGTTTTATCGGAAGATAGTCACGGTAGTAAAGTGAGTATTACACGATATATTTTCTCCGTTTTGGGTAGTTTCTGTTAAACCGGTCCTGGACAGAATGCCAAAATGAAAAACAAAATGCAAAACACTTCTGATTGAATCTCTGACCCCCATGGCCTTTTCCCCAAAAGTTGGCAAACACTCCATCAGCTTACATGATTACCAGTCAAATATGAAGACCAATAGAGAATAAGGTTCACTCAACAGCTCTATGAGTTGAAATATACATCAAGGTTAGCAAGTTGGCTAGGCAAACCGGCTCCTGCAGTTGGATTAACTATAGAGGACGAGTTTGGTGGAAAGAGAGGTATTGATTGATTTAAATAAGCTGGGAAGGATCTCAGGATGTTAGCAATGGATAAACAATGAAGATTTCCAAAACTCATAGAAAACTGCAGTGTTTCTGATATGTAGGTATATCAAGTGATTACCATAATATGATACGATCACATTTTACTGCAAGTTCGGTTAGTCATTTGATATGTTTAGGATTTGTGGTTTGTTGCCCCATTGCGGTTTCTTATGCTATAGGTTAATTATTATTATTGTCGCATGTCCTAACTAAGCGCCTTAAATAAATAATGTAAATTCATGATGGTTTATAACCATTTTGACAATTATCGAAAGTAATACAGTTATAATATGCAATGATTTCAGCAGTCCTTTTAAGAGCAAAAAATCCAGTCCATTTGGTACCTAGTGTATTTTATCTTTAAAAAAATCCAATTTGTACTTGGGCTACCAAATTCACCCCTAATTTCGATTTTATGAAATATTCTTTTTGAAAAACTAACAAGGATTTTTTTTCAAAGTGAAAAACTATTTAAATATTTTTTCATATAGGTAAATTTGTTTAAATATTTTTTTTCAACCGACAAGTTTTAATATATTAATACTACCAAATTTATTGAAAATTTAATACCGTATCATTTTCACTAAAGATTGGCCTTAACTTCCAAAAGCAAGTTACTAAAAATACTGGTACCTACTCTACATATATATTTCTACAAGTTTGACCGGTCAGGTACCCAGACGTCGCGTCGCGACGCATCGTCTACTACTCTTAAAACTTTATATTTCATGTGCGATCCGGAACAGTTTTCAGATCTTTGGATTTTGTTCCATTCTTTAAAATTCCTCAACCGTGTAACCACTTTGCGATTTCTATCAATATGTCATTCTTGAAGTAGGTATAAGTTATATCATTTTCTGTTGGATAACACGTATCCTAAGAAAACATTATTCTACTTCATCTTCCTGTTTCCGTCCGTTGCTGAACATAGGCTTCTCCATTCTCCATCCAATCATTTACCTTTTTAGTGCTTTTGGCAATATAAATATTTCTATTTTTTAATTTTATGTGCCGATTGACATCTGTCGAATGTCGATAGATAGCTCGGCTGTCAGAATGTGCCCTGTTAACATAGTTTAAAACAGATGTAACGGTCGGTATTATATTGGTTAAATACGTCATTACAAATAATTCTGTGCTGATTTTATTCGTTTTTTTTTTTAAATTATACTGGAAGATAATATGCTGATTGGCCATTTTTCACCTATCAGCATTGATCTACCTTATCATTTTTAGGAATTTTTGCCTGTTCACTTTCTATTATATTGAAGTACCTACAGTTTTGAGTAAGTACCTGATATATAATTTGGATGGACACCCAGGAGGTCTAAGAAGGGTTGGCAGACCAAGGCTGCGATGGGAGGACGAAGTCAGGAAGGATGCCGATCAACTTCTTGTATTGGAGGCCAAAGTTCGAATTTGATATCAAAATTTGAAATGAAAGAAGATATATAATTTTTTCATGTCCAAATATTGAAATACGTTGTAATTGCTGTTATTATCTTGACCCCCACTAAGTGCCCTTAAGGGCCCATGGATTGCGAAATAAATTATAATTATCAATTAATATATAATCATTATACAAAATTATTGGGGTTACGTCGACAGTCCCCGATGTGAGTGTGGGAGCGACACACAGACGATACAACATATTGTGCATGTTTGTCCAATACATATGTTTCCTGGCTCGATGGAGGATTTGAATTTGCTGACGACCGACGCCAAGAATTGGCTGAGGGATTTTGAATTGTTTTTATAATTTTGACTTGCGCCTTTTAACCATACGACTATATATATATATATATATTATACAAATTGGAGTTCAATATTCATAGCGAAGACAGGAAGTCTGTTGGTAAAATGATTGTGCGATAAAAAGCCAAGGACTGCTATACAAAAAGCAAACAGGACTAGAAAGCCAGTAGACTAATTTTTAGTAATTTTTTTTTCTGTAATCGCATATATCCTTTTGTGTGGCTGTATTTGTTTGATGTTTTTAAAAATTTGTGCTTTTGAAATTTACTTATATATTTTGTTGTATATTTATGATTTTTTTTTTTTTGTATTTTATGTCTAATGCATGGGAACTTATTTTATTCAAGATTTTATATAAATGACTGACTAGTTTTATGACTTCGGATATATTAAATTCTGTTTTTCTTTTCGATTAGGTACATTATAGATGCAATATGATTTTACTCTTTTCACTGTTAAATATTTTTATTTATCTTTCTTTTTAATCTGTTACGATGTTCCTTTACTTGAGTGTGTATTGTATCGTTTTCCCTTTGTGGTTTTCAAGAAGAAGGCTGTTTCTATGGACACTACTCGACACAGGCTATGCCTAGTGAGGGTGTCCAAGACTGCACTTGAATGTGTTTATTTATCTTAAATAAAAACAAGAAAAACAAAAATATACTTATTAATTGAATTATATATAAATTGTGATGAAATGGCCATACGCTAAATAAATATCTTAAATGATTTTGATTTTGTTTGTATTGTTTTTCATGTGCCATATTCGTTTGTAATAAAGTTTATTATTGTTTATTGTTTATAGAAAATATTTTTTGGTTGTAATTTTTATTCGGCTTTGTATCCTATCTTAGATTGCCAATATTAGACCACTAATTTTACAGACCTCGGTGGCCTAATTTTCTAAGCGCCAAATTCACTTCGTCCTGGGATTCATCCTGGGGTTCCCTGTTGTATCAGAGCTTTTCTTTACGAATTTAAGAGCCAGACTCCAATTCGACAGACTTTAGAATTTCAAGTGACATTGAAAAAATCACCTTCTCAGGCATTAGGTTCCGTCGGCTATACTCACGCCTCGCCGAATCACTCGAAAACGAGTGCATCAGTACCCCTATTCTGTAGTCAGTGTAGGGTAGTCACTTGAAAAAAGTGACTATTAGGCGATACATTTTGTATGAAAAACGTCTATACGTATCGAATGTGAGAATCGCATATAGACGATTTTATACAAAATGTATCGCCTAATCAAGTGACTACCCTACACTTGCTACAGAATAGGGGTCCAGGACTTGAAAGATTACTCACACTTTTGAATAGAAAGGTGTTCGAATTTTAAAGGTTAGATTCGCATTAAGTAGGTACCTACCTTTCAGTATTTCACAAATATACCTATACCTAATAAAACAGTGATAAATATAATAAAAATATTGTTTCTATATTTTTCACATAAAACATATTTTTTCGTATTTTTTTTAATTTCATAATATGGCTACCGCCAGGATTTGAACCCATAACTCATTGTTTTGCAAGTCGAGTGTCTCATCAACCACACCAAACTTAACATTTTTTTGTGGTATAATACTCAATTTGATTTTTAACAATAGTAAATTATGACACTCTGCAATCCGATTAGACATTATATTCTGTTATATCTTCCAATAATCAAAGCAAATTCACGCATTTTCTTCTACATATTTTTTTCAAAATGGGAACTAGGTAGTATTTAAATATATCTTTGCATAATACATATACATATTACTTTACCAGACGCAATAAATAATCAAAACATTTCAATAGTCTTTTGCAAACAAAATCTTTATTCGATTTAGATATCTATTTGTATGAAATTATAAATTTATCAAGATGAAAAAAATATGTTTGGAGACATAAATGAAAAACTAGGTAGTTAAAAATAAAACCAATGCAAAATTAATGTTTATTCAACGAAATATCTAAACAAAATTAATCTCGTGTTGTCTTTATTGAAACATCGGAAGAATATTTTTATACAAAACATAGCCTAAGGCTTTATATAGGCGATCGAACTCAGGTAGAGACCAACCTACATAAAACTATTCTAGGAACAGAACAAACTGTCCACTGCAGCCATAAATGTCAACGAAGTCTAATCCCTTTAGTGAAGGAGTGCGGTTATCTCAAGCATCGAGTGTCGATGATTCATTAGTCTAGCGAAACCCAACGAATCATTCTAACAAAGATTATTTATACACAATGAAAGTTCCGAAAACAATAGACAATAGCAGGCGGGCTGATAATATTTTTTTACCCTTATGTTCATTGTCCTAAAATATTTGAATAGATATTTTTATTCCGTGAAGTAGGAGAGTTCAATGAAAAGATGAAAGTGACACAGACGAGTCGGAGGAAGAAGTTTAAAAATATTTATTTTCAACGTTTTTTTTAATTTTATTTGGGCCTTCCACCCGAAATGGAGTGATTTAACATAATATGTTTATATTATAAGTGTCTTTGTTTGGTTTAAATAATAATGTGTGTATAATAATTAATGTAATGCAATGCTTAATGCAAATATAATTATAAAAAATAAAAATACATTTTTGTTTATTTTTAATTATTTGTAAATTATTTATTCTGTTCTTGGAAATAAAATTCTATGAATATATATTATAATGTTGACATCACTATGTCTCTCCGAAAGAAGAATGAAAGAGATAAAAATGATTTATGGCTGCAGTGGACAGTTTGTATCAATAACTACTTTACCAATGTTTGTATATCCTATTTAACACTTTGAGTGTTATCACTACAACAGCTAGCTATAAAAGGCGCAGATTTATTTATTCAACGTATAACTCTTAAGTTACACCCTTTGCTGATAAAAATACGCCATGGCGAAAAAAAGGGGGTGGCGAAAAAATCACAACACGAGAGAAATCGATAACTTATGTACATAGTATGTTGATATTTCGTCGCATTGTCAAAATGTCGTCTACAAAATATTATTTAAAAATTCATTTTATTTACCTCGTCCGCAAATTCGAAGTCACCGTCGAATTTCCTCTTCTTCTTGGCATCAATTCCTGACACAATCAACACACCTAACACGACGAATGTCCATAATAATTTCATTTTTTTTTTTGAAATTATTATTCAACACTTCAAAAAAATAATAATACGCGTCGATGCCCGACGTTCGAAAATTAAAAATAAAAAAATATTTGACAATAGAGTTCGAGACCCGCCGACCACAGACAATTTTTTATGTTAGACGAACGCGAGGAAACTGACCGATGTTATTATACTCGCGTGTAAAGCAATGCATCCAAAAACTAGTTAGGAATGGAGGCATTCATAATAATAATATACATAATATTGTGTTATATTATAGGTACGTATGTTAAAGAATTGTATACAAAATAATAATATTGTTATGTATACGAAGAGCTCAGGCCGACACGGCGCGTCGCAGACGTTCGGCTGACGGACTTATTTTGTGTAATGGCTTCCTTCGTTTTATTCCGCCACTTGACATCGTGTGTAAAAGCCGGAGACGAAATCGATGAAGCGTTTTTGCGCATGTCCTCCTAAATGAATTTGCGAGATGTGGAAAAGTACGATAACATCATACCTACTACATTACTACATAACTTTTGTTTTTTTTTCTCTCTCTTTATACATAGACAATGTAATAATATCTAGTCAGATAGATGTTGTTGTCAATACATTGTTCGTTTGCTGTCTCGTCAACTTGCGAGGATATCGAATTTCGCAATGTCTCTTTCAAAAGCTTTTGCAAACAATATTTTCTATTATGTTATAATAATTATTATTTTTCATACATAATAATTTTATTTTATAAAAGAAACTAATAATTTTCTTGTAAGATTCTCATAAGAATTAATATTATAGTGTACACTATTTCAAAAGATGATATAATAATATTATACCCTTGGTGGTACCATAATATGGTACCACCAAGGGTATAATATTATTTTATTAAGGGTAATAATATTATTTTATTAAGGGCGGATCCAGGGGGGGGGGTCATGACCCCCCCTTGGGCTGGGTCCAGGCCTTTACTTTGAAGTACTGTACTTACATTTATTAATAAAATACAGACCTACTTTTCTATTATAATTGTAAGTTATTGTGGTTCATGACCCCCCCTGGATCATGGAAATGACCTTTTTTTAGGAAAAGTTTAGTGTAGTTTCCAGATACCAAATTTTGGAAATGACCTTTTTTACTATGTCATAAATCCCCCTGACTCCAATGCTGGATCCTCCCTTGGGTACCACCGCATCACAAACGACGTTATACGCTGGCGCACCCAGAGAGGGCCCGTCACTTCTACCATTGTGGAGAGGCGATGGACTTGGCTGGGGCATGGGTCCCGTTCAATCTGAGACAGCCAACGTCGGGTAGAAATTTCAAGTGAAATAACACTTAGAAAAACTCTTGACCCGACCGGGAACGAACCCGGGACCTCGTGATCTGAAGTCCACGCTTTACCACTAGGTTACCGAGGTCGGTCGAAAGGCAAAAACTAAAGAGAATGATGTGAATCGAATTCATCCTCAAGAAAGGCTAGGTAACAAGTAAATTAATTAGAAGAAATGGTATGTCATTGGAAGATAGTAATGAAAATCTGTCAGGATAAAAAAGTGTGGGAATTAATTTTCTATTCCTATCCCCTAAGAAATAGGAATGCTGGGTAAAAAAAGAAATTATACTTCTGTTACAATATTGAAGCCTTTATGTTTATTAAATAGTTGAGAAAATGTATTCTTTATTTTCAATTTTTTTTTTTTTTTTTTAATTCGATCAACGGCAATAGCCTTTTACATGTTAAAAAAAAATAACAATCATAATATTTTTCACTCCAACAACACAGTAATATAAATAAGTAATATATAAGTAATATTATATAATATCAACAAATAATAAATATTGTACAATCACAAACGCAAATAAAAATGTCAACATTCTTCTTCTTCTTTTTTTCCGGCAAAAAATGTCAACATTGAATAGTAATAAAAATATAATCGGCCATAATTTAATATTATCATTTAGCTTCATCTAGTGTTTTCAAATTCTTACCAGAGTTTCTAAACCAAGAGTGAGAGTATAAACAGATAAACAAAAATGGATATAGACATATCCTGGCGCCAAGTACATGACAGCAGTCGCAGTCTTTAAATTTGGTTGCTCTCTTGTTCTCAATAACTTCCAACTTTTATCTCTTTATTTCATTTATTATTAAATATCTACTTGTTGCATACATGAGATTTTTCGACATGTTAAATATTCTCATGATTAGGAGTTTCGGAGACTTAAACATTACCACCTTATGGCAAACGTTGTTAAAGTAAAGTGATCACACTAAACCAACCTTCGAAATAACAGTAGAAGATGGTCATAAGCCCGTAGTGGTTTGTTCCATTTAAAAATCGAACATCAGTAATGAATTATTGTGAGTCTTAGTTGTTACATATTCTTTAAGATATGAAGGACTTTGAGAATATTTTACATTTCTCTCCCAGCACTGATAAATATGATAATGAGCTGAGATGGCATCTTTGAGAAGAAATAATACTAGACAGACAATGTGCTACTGCACATGTTCCCAACATGTATCACATGATTGTTGTTAAACTCATACAAACTGACATTTTTGTTAGTAATAGTTTGTGAGATTCCGTTTTTTATGGCACCACAAAACTGTTCTCTGATTAGCCAGTTTATAAAAAAGTTCCATTTTTAAAACAAACCATAGCTTACGATGTGAATTTGAAATTTTACCATTAAAACAAATCTGAATACCTTCTTCGCGGTAAAACTCAACTGCTTATTTTAAGCTTGAATTCTGCATACAATAAGAGGGAATACAGGTAAAAGAAAAACTGAGTTTGCAATAATAATTTATTTTCACTGGGTGACATAATAAAGTACATAATCCACACATTCTAACAACCACTTAAAGAAAAGATGCAAAAAATAAAAAATAGTACAAAAAAATTAGCATGAAACTTTTTTTTAAAATTAAAACTTAACAACAAACATTCGTTGGAAAATTCCGCAATTGGAACTTTTTTTCAAGAATACTAAATAAAATAAAATAAGAAAAGTAAAATCCATTCCATATCAAATCTTGTAATCTGTTTAAATTATTAAAAATCTTTCTTTTGTCTTATGATATTGATCTTTGGTTTCGTCAAACAATTCCAAAGACAATAAGTCAAGACAAAACAACAAGGCAAAGAGTTTAACTTAAAAACTGCCATTATCTCTAAAAATGTGAAAGAAAACTCAAGTTTCTTGCTTATTATTATTAAAAGATCCAAAAACTACCTTTTGATGGTCTTTATATACCAATATGTTATATTATATACCAAGGTGTTATATACCAATTCACTTAGTAATATTTTCCGTCATTCGTGTATAACAACTTCTAAAGAAAAGAGTGATGAATTTTTGTAACTGGTGTTTTTTTTTCTTTTTCTTATTACTTACTATGTGTCTATTATCTTTGATACATAACAGTGATAGAGTGGGTATTTGTTTTTATATTTAAACATAAATAAATAAATAAAATAATCTGGTCCGCCTCATTTCAGATTTAAATAGTGCCATTTGTCAACTGAAACAAATAAAAAAAAGGATGATTAGAAGAATTTTTGTTTATTATAACAAGCTGATTGCTATAAATGATTCTTCTCACATTTCTTTCGTAATCATGTAAAGAAATATATGAAGACCTCATAGAATTTGAAATACCACATAACAATTTGGACAATTGAATAGTGGAAATGAAATACGCACAAGTTCCAAAAATGAAAAAAAAAAAAAAAAAAATTTTTTTTTTTTAAACCCTTTGCACAATATTGGAATTGAGTATGAGGAAATGTAAAATAATGAAAGCGCAACAGTGCAAGCTTAATGTTTAGTGTCATTAAGCGTAGCTTGGAAACCATAGTAAACAAGACACCCCAAAATAACATTTTTGGTAAACTTAGTGCGTATTTTATTTCCAGTGTTAATTAATAATTTTTTTTTTATAAAAATGAATTTGTGCTAACTGAAAGTAAACACAAATACACTCTTTCATAGTAAGCTACTTAAAGCTTGTGTCATGAAAGAGGAAGATGGTCGGCACTTGGGATCGAACCCACAACCTCCGCACGAAATAGTGCAAAAGCCGGCGTCGTAACCACTAGTTTACCAACCACTTCATGATATTGCAATTTTGATCAATTATTTCAATAAATCATACATCATGGGCGAAGATTCTTGACGAACTTGGTATTGCTGGATTGAAATGACAAAGATAATGATTACAAGATTGAGCGATTACGTGCTAATAACCATATAGGCTGGCTAAATGTTCATTATCTTAAGAATTCTTCCCATAGTTGGTTCCACAAATAAACTTACAATCCTCCAAAAAGTCTGCAATAGAATTTAAATCTAGGTCTAATCTTAATTTCACTCAGATCTATATAGCCGGGGCGTAGCTACCGTCATATCATTGTGGCTGCAAAAATTTCTTTGAGTCCTCAACATATTTGGATACCCATGGCCCATGTAATGCAAGCTACAACATTTTGGAGTTTTGGTAAAACAGTTAGCTGATCTAAGTCACTTGTTACATCTTACCATAATAATTTGGTTTTAATAGAGTCTATTCTTGCAACACCATATACAATAACACAATGTTTCACATGTGACTTATTTTTTACTACACCGCCATCTCTTGGATCTTTTAAAAAGCTACACAACTATAGAGGAAGTTTTTATTACGCCATCCATCCCGCATCCGAATCAACAATAATTATTACATAATACAATACATTATTAAAGCTAAATTTAAATAAGTTTTTATATTGTAAACTGTATTTAATTCATGTAAAAAAACATTTTTTTTTTCTGGGTTAGGTCAAAGTTCGACGGGGGGTCAACTAGGCATATAAGAGAAGTCATTGAATTTAAAAAACACTTAAAACAGGTACCCATAAATAAAACTAATTGCATTTGGGTAATATAAATTTATTAGGTACTACAAAAAATATATTAGCTAGGAATAGTACAATATATTTAGAGTTATTTATTTAAAAAATGCAGTTTGAAAAATACAATCTCATTTATGTTATTTGTTAGTCTCATTATTATTAGTCTCATGAAATGTAGGTATAATATTTTGTACCATGAAAATTTACATTAGTCAATACATATATTATAAAATAATCTACATAATATTTTAGAAATGTTTTTTTATTTGCCTTTTGTCGTTACTTTACGGTATGTCCGAGCATCACGCCTAAACGGCTGAACCGATTTCACTAATTCTTTTTTTGTCGTGTTGGCTTTTATCAGTAGAAGGTTCTTATGAAAGAAAAAATTAAGAAAGTTGCGTGGTAAATCTACATAATAATTCAGAAATGTTTTTTTAGTTGCTTTTTACCGTATGTCATCGCATCACGCCTAAACGGCTGAACCGATTTCACTAATTCTTTTTTTTTCGTGTTGGCTTTTATCAGTAGAAGGTTCTTATGAAAGAAAAAATTAAGAAAGTTGCGTGGTAAATTGGGAAATTAAATAAAACTCGCATTAGCCCCTCCTTCTCTATCTACATAATAATTATTAAGAAATGTTTTTTGCTTTTTACCGTATGTCATAGCATCACGCCCAAAATACAAATGCTACGTCAGATATGAATCTGCACAGAGCCGTGCAAAATGCCGGAGAAGGTTCTTTAAAACAATTTGCTGCATTGACTTTAATAGATATATTTAGAGCTATTTAAAAAACCCTATTTTTTAGGATCTTCATACAAAATTGTAATAAACATTAAAAGTGTCATTCTTCTTTTTCTGTGCTTATGTCAGTTATAGAGGTCTACAAAGCAATGGGAAGCTAGACTAGAACCTTTCTAATTACCTACCGATCAAGCCTGACAATCGGAATCAAAAACGTAAAGCAAGACGGGTATAAGCTAGTTAGTAGATACTTATAATATGAAACAATCATAATAAATTCGTTAATATAAAAATACATACATAATAAAAAGAAAGCCTCCACAAAAATCTCTCAAATGTAAATTAAGAAATACTTAATGGAATTTAAATATCTAATTGACATTTTGGATGTGTACTTGTCAGGATAAGTAAGGTATATTGAAAGTAAGATTTATAATATTTAAATATAGTCTGGATCATAATTTATTTATTTTGGAAGTCAGTCTAAAATGCCAAAAGTCAACTGAAAACAAAATAATGTACATATAGTTTAATTAAACCTTCTCTCTTCATTTATTTCTATTTCTTCATTTTAATTTTTTTCTATATAAACTGGGGTTTTTACATAAAAAATCAACTATTTGATGTGGTCAATTATAAATAATAATTATTATCAATTATTCATGTTTGATTTTAAGGGGTAATTTTTTTACAAATTTGAACCGCTAGGGGCTTATGACCATCTTCTACTGCTGTTTCAAAGGCTGGCTTTGTGTAATCACTTTACATTAACAACGTTCACAATTTAGGTGGTCAAACACGTCGATATCCTCAAAATCCCAAATCATGGGACCATTTTTTGACATATTTACTGGGGTTCCCCTACAAATGCAGTAAGTATCTTATAAAGTAAGCTTGATGGAGTCCGCACTCAATTGCCAGACTATTTCAAAATGTTATGTCGGTGGAAGAAGTGAAAGAAGTATGCTTGAATAAAAAAGAGTGGAGGTTCGTTCTCTCTGCCTACCCCTTACGGGACACAGCGTGATGGGTAAAAAATAAATAAAATAGAAGAATTAAAATACTTGGAAGCATATTTCCAACGTCCCAACACCACACAAAAATATTCACACATATTACCAACTGCCCATAGATAAAATAAAAAGTAGAGGTGAAAATTAGGGAGAGAAAAAATACCAAAACAAAAAAAAAAGTTTTAAGATGTTGAAAAATAAAATAGTGTAAGGTTTCAGATAGTAGTTTGAAAAAAAGAAAAAAAACCTTACAGAAATTATTTTAGAGAAATGATCAATTGACAAGGAGAAAAAAAAAAGTGAGGTGGGGAGATTTAAATTGACACTGACTGAAACAACTGTTAATGATTTTTCCTAATAATGGATCTACACTATGACTAAATCCAACTACAAGCAAGAGGCCACAATACTTTATGTAAGGCGTAAGGCCATCACAGAGTTGTTATTTCTCAAACCCACGCAGCAGAACAAAAATAACAATAATAATAAAAAAAAATGGGAAAAATATATTACAAAACGTCAATTTCAAAAATCCAATATGCATCATTTCAAGACTACGAGACTGACGCATCTTTAAAAGGTTTCATCAAATTTTCACATTGTTCCATCCATTATTCTCCAAAAACTCTAAAACACCCAAAGTTCGTGGAGTTTAAGAAAATTTGTCCAAACCATATCAGTTTAGGCGTATCCTTCGTCAAACCACCCAACAGGTCATCTCTCACGCTATTCATCACGGGACACTCTCAAAGAATATGATCCGAATATTGTCGCCCCCCCTCCACAAGGGCATTTGGATCTGGTATGATCGGAACAACATCAAAGAGCTTCCTCCTTAAGATTTCCATGTTATCAGTTGTGATGTCACCAAAGTAAACGCAAGAATCTTTTATCTCATTCTTATTTTATTCCTGGAAAGAAACAATGCACCAGTCTCGCAGTCGGCCCACATGCCCATCTCTCTTGCCAGAATACCAAAGTTTTATCAAGAACCATACTAATCGCTTCGTTAAACTCTCAAACTAACACCTACGTATTCAGCGTGCCTTTGCATTTTGAGAGATTGATTGATAGGTTTTTTTTTTTAAATATTATCCTTGTCATTCTCATGTTTCATTCAGGGTCAGAAGGAGCTCAGAAAGGCATATGATGTTAGAAAAGGCTTCAGAACTGATATTCCTACGAATCAAAGTCTTGGTCTTTCTTAAGATAATTGGCGTTACCAATAAGGCCTAATCAGAATTGAAAAATTAGTAAATCACACATGACATACCTATTGGTTCGACTGGTAAGGCTTCCGCAGGAGGAGGGCTCGCATCTAATACCTCTTCCGCTTGTTCAATTGGAATATTGAATGGACTATCAGAAATGGACACGTTTGAGCTAAAAGAAAAAAATTTAAGGATTATTCTACAACCAGAATATGGTGAAATTGTAGTTAAAAATATTTATTAGGTATGTAAAAAGATGAACTAACCAGTCAATATTGTCAACTTCTACTTCTCTTGATGACAGTGATTTCCAATAGTCATGAACCTAGAGCAGAAAATAAAATCTTTTAGAAGAGTCACCTTTTTACTCTATAAGTGTGCATTGAAACCAAACGAACATTGTGCCAGAGTGATAGTTAATATGGAAAATAATCTGTCGTTGCCCATTAATTAGTTCTTGTTTCCATGGTGTCAAAGAAAGTATGCTCTATTTCTAGATGCGGCTCTATATCCGTTTGATGAAAACGCACCCTAAGAAGTTAGTTGTGCTTAAACTTTTATTTTAATGAATCTGTGCTCTCTCAAAGTGAACACATATACTCTATTTGACTCTTTCACAGTAAGCTACTTAAAGCTTGTGAAAAAGGAAGATGGTCAGCATCCGGGATCGAACCCATGACTTCTAGTATGAAAGCCGGTATCGTAACCGCTAGCCTGCCAATTACTTGTTTATTAGTCTAATGCTTTATGACAAAAACACAAATCAACAACAACTTGTAATATTAGTATAATTAAATTTTTAACAAATTTTCGTCCAAAATGAAGCAGTTGTTTCCAAAAACAAGTTTATAGCAAATAAAAATTATGCAACACAAATTGGAGACTCACGTTTATATTATTGATTATTTGTAAATGGACTACTACCATAGCCACAAATATTATTTTTTCAATTACATCACGCCCCGCGTCCTGTAAGGGGTAGGCAGAGAGAACGGACCTCCACTCCTTTCTATCCAAGCACACTTCTTTCACCAACATACCTTTTCTCATACAACCTCTCCTATTTCTCTTACTACTGACCTGGCCTTCCTTGGGGACGGAACCGATGTGTTAGATCCATGTCATTCTCGATCGACCACGCCTTCTTACACCTTTTTATTTTTCATTCTGTTTGCATCCATTCTTTCCATGCCAATGCCCAATAAACCATCTCAACTTATTAACTTTCATCTTTGTCACAACACTAACTTCCATACCACATTCCTTCCATGTCTCACAGTCTTTCTACATAGTCTTCATAGTGCTCTCATCTCTACTGCAATCACATAATATTATACTCACTTCTTTAATAACATTATTAGCAAAAGCAGCATTCTTTGCTTCTCCGTTGAATGCAAATTTATTCTCGGGTTTTCCGTCGGGTATTTTGTAGATTTTGAACCACTCTACAGTGGCCTTCATCAGGCCGGGGAAATACTTCTCCACGTCATTGATATCAGACATCTGGGCGGCCAGGGGGTCATTGATGTCGATGGCAATCAGCTTCCAGTCCGTTTCACCTGAAATGAATTTGAACCATTAATTGTTGATTTTTTTACAAAAAAATTCCCTGTGATCTAGTTGAAATAGCTCACTGAGAAGGTAAAATTACATAGATCACTCTCCCAAGAGAGCAAAAACATTCATTTTCGAGAATTTTGGGCTTAACATACCTTACCTCTGATGTACAGAATGTTACTACCTGTCATTCTAGAAATTTTGTTAAAAAATTATAGGTATGCCTACATTCAATAAAATTGAATAATTTATATTTAAAAAGAACATTTGTTTTGTAAATAAACTGTTTTGTACTTATTGTATTATACTTTGAAAAATATTCAATAAATCAATTTATAATTATAATATGCAGTACCTTCATCAATAAGAGCTAAAGTTCCTAGTATTTTCACCTGCACCACTTCACCCCTTTTTGCAATCCTATACCTGTAAACAGAAAACAATTTTTTTTCACAATGGTATTCGATAACGGGCAATAACGCTATATTTCTATTCTACATAGATATTGACTATTATTCTGAAATGAAAAACAGACAATTGAGTTGCGTCGTATCCAATTTTTATTGAGACTTTTGACATTTCTGTATTCTGAAAATATTTTATCCAATACATTAGATGCGTAACTACTGGCAACCGATTAAGTTCTAAGCAAGAGCTTCTTGCGTTGAGTTGGAACGTGAATTTGAGAATACCAGTCATTGAAGAGTACATTTATAAGGTGACATCGATGAATGTCAGCGCAACATAGCCTAGTCACATGCTGTGATCAAGATTGACAAACATATGGTGATATGCCATAACGTGGGAGTGCACCTTAAGAAATAAAAAATTTCTATGACAATATGGAAGGCAACCAGCTATCTGTTTATTGAAACGCAGGTAACAATAGATTAGTAACTATGGTCGATTGCTAAATAGCATATTATATTGTTATAAAAACCAGCTGGTCGTCTTCCTTCCAATGAGTGACAAAACAAAAACTCAATGGCTTGTTAAAAATTTACTGGTTGGCTTGCTGAGCAGAAAAGAGTCCACATCAGACCATATATCAGTTTTTATAGGTAACAAAAAACCAATATGGTTACTTTTCTGGTATTGACACAAGAAAATATAACTACAAAACATAACCATAAAGAACAAAACTGAACCACAGACAAAAAAAACTGTATGATTAAATTGCCATCTACAGATGACAGCACGAAACACTAGGACTAGCTGATCCCAGCGCCCTGCACCACCATACAGATGAGAATTTATCCACCGGCTGTTAAATTACTATCTTGTAATATAAGTTGCAAACATCTAGTCAATTTTAGTCTGTTGGAACTTATTATGTTTGTAAATAAGTACATCAAATATAATCTTAGTTTTTTATAATGTTGATAGAAAGAAATTTACCCGATTTCTAGCACATCTATGGGGTCGTTATCCCCCTTGCAGTTGGTGTTGGGGTCGATGTGTTGAGGATTCTCCCACGTCTGCGGGAGAGCTCCGTAGTTCCAAATGTATCCGTGATGTGGGAAGCAGTTAGCCACAAACCTCAGTTTGCCTTTCTTCACATCCTGTTTGATGGGGTTGAGAGTCTCGTTCAAGCAAATCTAAAATCAACAAAAAAAAAAAATCAGAAATAAGTATCTAGATCTTCACATAGGTATTTGCATCTTAAGTTTCTATAAATTATAATTTTTTTGAGTTATGAATCAAGAAAAAATTTGACATTCCATAAAAAAAAATAAGCACTCAAAAAGCATCCTTAACCAGTTAAAGTATTTAATTAAAGTTCATTCTAGAATGAAACAGAAATTTCAGTTTCGTATGTTAGACACTCGAGGAATCATTTAGTAAAATCGATAAAGCAAAAGTGCAAAAAAACGTGTTTAAGTGGAACGCACCCTTAAGTCTCAAATATTTGACTAGTTCCAAAGTTAAACTTTTTAGTGAATAGCCCTGCTAGTCAGACTACGTTGGTATCGGCCGCAAATTGAAAGTAGTCTTTCCTGTTAACTTAATGTCATCTGTATATTATATTTTTTTTCCAATTTATAGACTAGAATAATTATGAATGGATATGGCCATGAAATTCTTAATGCTTCAATAGTTTATTTGTATCCTACTTTGTATTTTTTTTTAATAGCTATAAAAACCATAAGTACAATCACTTTCAAGGTGCATTGGAGTAAATTATTGCCACTTTCAATTTTCATACAATGCTTTGGTTGGATAATTTAATAATATTTTTTTATTATTTTCTGCATAGTTTATAATCTTATAAAAGCAATCAAAATAATTTTATATTTTCCTGTCCAAATAAATTAAGTACATATAGCTGACAAATTTTAATGACAGTTTTCTCCAGTTAACTGATTTCGTGCAATCTTGAACCAATTAGCAGTTACTTATGCGAGAGCAAGAAGTTTTGGTAAACATAGGATAGAGGTGGAGGACCTCGCCGCCTTGGATCCCCTCCAAATACTGGACTTCCTGAAGCATCTGGGATTAGTGGGGAAGCTCTAATTGGGTAACACCATGAGCAAGTAGGTGAAGCACAATAGACCACTACAGGTCGGAGCGCAAAACATCCCCTAAAAAAAAATACTCGCGTTTTCCATACAAAATGTATTGTTACTCACTTTACTTCCGTGACTACCTTCCGATAAAACTTAGAATAATATGGGTACTGGATGTTTGATTCTGAGTTTGAAACACTCTAAGCAACTACGGTAAATATTTTCATACTAATTATTTGTCTATAAGGCGATGTTAATTGCTATGACAATAATAGTGTCCCCAGGATAAGTTATTATTATTATTATAATATCGAAAAAATATGTATGAGACACTTGATGAAATGTTCCTACATACAACTGTTGTTATGGGTACAAATGTCAAATTGTCCAAGTGCCCAACATGGTTAAGTAAAAATGAAACCCTTTAAGGAATGACAAAGCTGATTTATGGGACAATCAAAAAATATAATGACCAACATTGTGATAAGTAAACAAAAACTTTGTCAATTCTACTAATTTTGAGTATTATATTGTTTAACACTTTCGGAAAACCCTCCATCTTCAGTAACGTAAACAAAACTAGTAATACGGTTGTCCGAAATCTTTTTAAACAGTATACTCAAAATAAATAGAATTGACAAATTTTGGTTTATTTCGATTTGTTTACTATGCCTGTCGTTCAATAGATTACATATGCTGGTAGTCAGGTTATAAGGCAAACAGTAAAACGTGACAAGATTAGGGAATGATTTATCCTGAACAAAAAGACTGATAAAAATTATAACTATAATGTGATTGTGGTAGGAAACGTTATTAGCTTTGATAAAGATGCAGAAGTCAAGGTTAAAGTTATAATAATGTACTATTTCCTATAGATAAGGAAACACTAGATAATATTACAATATTTCCTACTTGTTTGTTCTTAGTACTATTGGTTCTCTATGAACTAATTAGAATTTCAAAGTATTGATTAGTATTAATGGTGAACTAGTGCATACGCCCCTATATAGTTTATCTTCGATATGATCAAGTTAATGAAGGCATATTTCCAAATTCATTATTGTTGATGGTCCTCATGTCACCTGGGTGGGCAAATTCAAATAGCTGGGAGCAACCGTTACTAGTGACCTCGGGGCCGAAATTCTGATAGATATTGGTAAGGCAAGAGGTGCTCTTAACAACATAACCAAGGAATGGAAAGCGTCTGCGTTTAGTTCAAAGCGAAATGTTACCTATATACATATAGAACCCACTATATGATGTCAATCATTGAATCAATTAGTGTTTGATTTTAAGAGGTAAATTTTATACGAATTTGAACCACTAAGGGCTTACGAATGTCTCCTACTACTGTTTTGACAGCTGGCTTAGTGTGACCACTTTGCGTTAACTATATGTGCCATTTCATGAAATTGCCGTTAACAAAAAGTGTTTTTATGAAATGACTATTTATACAAAGTGTTCCTATCTATTGATAAAGAACCAGACACACAATAATCACCTGATTATTTTAAGCCAAAGATAACACGCTGTTTAGCTTTAACCGATAGTTGTTGATAGCATCAAATTTCAAAGTTTAATTTTTGACCAAAGTTTAAATTCTATACCTTGATGCAAATAAGGGAATTATTATACTGACTAACCGTTCCAGAGGGTTATAGAACCAGACGAAGACTGGTAAAAAGATGGAGGAGCACTGACTGTTCTTCATATTTGTACTATTCAATATATTGGAGATTCAGTAACCAATTGTTGTCCTAGCTTTAAAGAGAGAAAATATCAGATTCTTAAAGAGAACTCTTGAATGGACATTGTAGATTGATCAAACACCTAATCGCCATGAACATGTCGACACGCATCTATGCAGATTCTGCTTATGATAAATGAACATGAAACTCCCCTATGTGACTGCAAACTACTAATGCAGACCAGGGCCAAAAAACTTGGATCACACATCACTGAACAAATTCAGATCAGATAAACCAGCACACAAAGACCCTAAAATTCATCCGCAAGATCAGACAGTAGGAATACCTCTGGCAGCCAATATTTTCACAATGAACTAATCTGGTTGAGAGGGAGAAAGCACCAAAGTATAAAAAAAAACAATTGTGGTGATTGATTATTGGTAAGAATATTATGGGGATGAGCAAGAAGCCTTAAGATAGATTTAGGGTTGCCATAGGTCTGGAATTACAGAGGATTCTCCAGAATTTACACAATCCATAATAAGGCACTGAAAAAATCAATGTACGTGGGAAAAGTCTGAAATTTGTATTTTTTGACCAAACTATTATAAAAAAGATCGATTAAGTGCTTCTGAAAAACGTTCCTTCAACCATCAGAAAGAACTGAACACAAATTGAGTAAATAAGCTAAATCCCTTCATAAACATGAAACAAATCCTCGCATACTCGATGTCTAAAATACTCGATACCCTTTGGCTTGCGTTCAACAGTAGATCTTAGAAGACGCTGAATATCAAATACTACATAATATTATGATGTCAACAGACATGTAGTCAACTCTTATAACAAGTGATAATGAAAAATTAAATAAAGATGCTACTCTTTGTCATACTTGCATGCTACATTAATAATATGTTCATAATATTTTAACATATTGTTATCATAGATAAGGTTTGGATATGAATCATTCACTTATATATTATCAATAAATACACATTCAACATAAAAAATTTGGAGGTGCAACAATTTTTCCACCAAAACCGAATGTTGCCTTTTGACCATGTGTATTATGCCAATATTGTTATATGTGAGCCCTGGCATTTGACAAAGACTGAATAAAGAAAACTTCTCAGCATTGAAAACAAGTTCCTGCAACAAATTTTGGGACTCAGGTGGTATGATTTTGTAACCAAAGACATGGTCCATGAAAGAACACTACAGCACTTCCTTATCTCAGTCATTGGGTTGGCCTGGGCAAGTCCTCCATGTCTCCTGAAAGCGTAAGAGGACGACTGTGCCTTGCCGTTGTACGAGCCTATACCGCAGACCTGCAGAGTATCAGACTGTATTGGGAAGAAGCGGAACGGCTGGCAGAGAACAAAGTGCATGGAGGAACCTTATGGAGACCATATGCTTCCACCTTGAGAGCGAACGTGAATGCATAAGGTACTCATTCAACATGAGTACTATTTTAATGATAATTGAACTATCAAGGCTAAGTTGACACTAGGGCTCAGCTAAGAGTGGTCCCAAGTGACAGAAAATCCAAAATCAAGACTCTCGAGTATAGAAATGTAATGTTTGTAACATACAAAATTATATTGAACTAGCTGACCTGCCCGTCGAACTTCCACCTAACCCAGAATAATTTTGACTTATTACATGAATTAATTAATGCGAGATGAAGTTCGACGGGTCATAAGTTTGTAATAAAAACAATAAATTTCTCTATAGTTTCGTAGCCTTTAAAAAAATCCAAGAGATGGCGGTGTAGTTAGAAATCAATCACATTTGAAACCCGTTATGTTATTCTATATGTTGTCGAAAGAATAGATGTCTATCAAAACTAAATTTTCCCGAATTATTATGGTAAGATGTGTATTCATTGAATAGCATCCACAATATGTGGTCAAAGTATATAAGATGCGTTAATATTGCAATATATTATCCTTGCTGCGCTCAAATTATGGCTGTAGTATGTACCACAGTCGATTTCATTAAAATTTGCATTTATGGATAATTTTCACTCACTTAAATTTTCATATGCTTCATGTGCAGCAACATACTATCATAATACCGACATGAATTTTTATACAAACAAGTAAATTTTATTTCAACAATACTCATGTAATAAAATAACCATTAATTGCCTACATTCCACCAAAAATTGTGCAGTGTTTTATTGGCAATTAAACAATTTATAACCCTTTTCTATAACTGTCGTCCAGCAGGTTTTGCTGATTGTTCTTTTAGAAGAAAAAAAATAAGAAAATTGCATGGAAAATTAAAGAAAACTCTACGTAGACAACCTTATTAGTACTTTTTACCTTATAATTTTTATTCCAATTTTGAAATTTTGACAGAAATTGTCAATTGGTGCGATTGACAGAATGCGGATGGAATATACATGGTTTAAAACAGACGCATCGTTCGGAATCACATTGGTCAAATGATAATTAATTCATCACCATACAAATTCAATATTCATATTTAGGAACACAGGACAATGTCTATCGGGAAAGCTAGTATTATTATAAAAGAAATGAGAAAAAAATCCATTAACTATATAATAGTTTCACAATTGAAAGTCCCACTGTATACGGTAGTAAAAAAAATCAATAAGAAAGTATTAAAGACTTTGAAAAGAAATTTTATTTCAAACATCAAACAAGGTCATGTCGAGTTTACACAAACAAAGAAAACATTATGAGAAATGTTATTTAAGACACCATGCGAGGTCATGATAAGTAGACATAAAAATAAACATCTTCATTGTCTGATTAACGAACTTAGCTAACATTTCATTAATATTGATCACACTAAATATAGAACTATTTATACAGGTCTTCAGGAATCCATACACAATACTCACGTTCTCTACAATACTGAGAACTTCAAGGGGTGAAAAAGCATTTTATAAACGTCTATTGCTGTAAATTTAATACTCTACGCTGTTATAAACTATGTTTAAAGATGCTTTTATAAACTATGCTTCATAAAAGACTAATAAATTTGATATAAGTAAGAGGTGGTTGATAGACCAGCGGTTACGACGCCGGCTTTCGCACTGTTTCGTGCGGAGGTCGTGGGTTCGAATCCCGGCCGTGTCGACCATTTTCCGATTTCACGACACAAGCATTTGCTTACTGTGAAAGACGTCAAAAGTGTATTTAATAAAATTAACTAATTGTTGAACATGCATACTTGGTGGAATTAATTTCAATAAAATTTAAATAAAACGATTTTTATCTCTTCCACAATTTATTTTGTCCCTGTCCCTGTCCCTATCTCTTCCACAATTTATTTTGTTTTGTCCTTGTCCCAAAAGTGTATTTGTGTTCACTTCGAGTGAGCACAGATTCATTTAAAAAAAAAAAACTACCAATTTCGAATGTCTCTTTTTTGCAATGAAAAGTGATCGAGCACACACATATAAATAATGCTTGCTTATCAGCTCAACCTTGCATTATGCTATGGTACATTTTATTGATGGATCTAAATTGATTTTCTCTACCGAATAAGTCACACTTCGGACTTGATCTAAAAGGTTATTTTCTTCTCATCCAGCTAAGTGCTTGCTTTTGCTGCTTATCATCGAAGACAAGATCTGCGGAAGACAAAGAGTGGGTAGAAGACATCGTATCATGGCTCCCCAAATAAGGGTGAACTGACTTTCAAACAAGTGAATTCATTCATGCCGTTAGAGACAAGGACCCATGTTGTTATCAAAATTTACGCTATCATAATATATTTAAAAAATAATATGCTTAGATATTTTTTTTTTTCTATGACTGAAATAAATATTTGTAGGAAATTTAATATACATACGTAAGGCTTAAAAAAATTATTAGCCTAGCGGTTTAGTCGCCGACTTTTGTTTTAGTCGTAGGTTCGATTCCATGGTGCAGACAATCTTCCACGAGCACATATTAACTTTTATTAAAAAAAAAGTACTTTTTGAAAACAGTTTCTTAAAATGAACTATTCTTTTATTACAGTTCAGTTTTAATTATGTGAGATGATTCTTTGGGCTTTAATAATTTTCAAAATTAAATTGATTGTAAGATATTTTTTTTTAATGAAACTGGGGGTTAACGATCGGGTACCTCTGATAACAAATGACGAAATCTGTCATGTGGTGACAGGCAACACTTTTTAGTTTATTTATGAAAAAAAAACTAAAGCTTACCTCCATTTTGGCATTTGTCCACCTGGGAACTTCAACCACCATGTTGAGTATGTTGTTGGCTGGATCAGCAAAGAGCGGGATGTCGTGTAATGGTGAAATGGGGCCATTTTCATCTCCTATAAATAATAAACATACAACAATGTTTACCATAGAGCATTCAACAACGAATAGAATGCATAATCAAGTTAAAAATAGGTAAACAGTATGAGTAGAACATTACAAATTATAGCCTGTTGTATAATACAACACCACATGAATAATATTTAAAACAGAATGGTTATTTCCAAGTCACAACAATTATACCCAGATTTTGTTTTAGTACTGGAGATAAATGAAAAAAAAAACATGACGAAAAATATTGAATCTCTTAGAATTGCGCACTGACAATATTATTTTAAATCTCATAATTAAATTTTATGGTAAGTAATTATTTACTTCGCGGGCTTCTTCGATTTTTGACAAAACCCCTCTAAATGAATATGTTTCAATCTAACAGAGTATAGTGTTATCAGTCGGGGGGGGGGGGGGGGGGGGGGGGTCCAGTATGTTCCAACCTTAACCTAACCTATTCAAATCGTAGTGTTATCATTCGAGGATGTTATCAAATCCCCTAATCTATCCAAATTGACTAACTAAACGATAATGACCAACAATATCTTCATTTTTCAGACAAAAACGCCAATTTTAGAATCAAAAAATAAAATGTCACTCCATGAAAGAAAAGTTTGTATGAGAAATTAGGCAACTTTTAAAATTGATTTTTACTTAAAATATGTTGATAAAATACTTCAAATGTTATCAAATCAATCCATAACATGCTTATTAACACATCTGCATATAAATTTGATATGTGTTTCATATAAAAAATCGAAGAAGCCCGCGAAGTAAATAATTACCAAATTTATGCATTAATACTAACCGGCTGCATCATAAAAATTCAAAAGGTATGTAGATGTGCAAAAAACGTGGCTTAGATCAGGACTTGGTATACATTTATTCGATTAATTTCATCCTGATAAAAATAAATCATCACATAACAATAGATTAATTTTACCTTCACTTTTATTGAGCTATTAATTTCTAGAAATATAATTAAATAATTGCTGAAAATGGCACGAGGAAACGATGACAGCTGTCAAGAGATAATTGCTACAAATAAACATTTACGTTAGATTATAAATGAAAGGCTTAATGACGTGTAGTAAAAATATAGGAATATATCATAAAGAATTGGGAAATAAATGCAAATGAACAAACATAAAAGTTAAAATATCGACGTGTATGAATCAAAATGATCAAAGGTTATGTGTTAATTTATTAAATGACTTACTGAAGAATATTCTAAAATCTGTTGAGTTAGGAGCACCTCTCTCTACCGTTGTGTACATTTTGTAGTATATTTGATTACTGAATAATGATGTATTAGAAACCGGATTAGCACCGAGTACACCGACACCCTCGCTGACCAACTTTCTTACGAATGAAAGGTGCGAGCTGACACGACGCGCCAAAAACATTTTTTACGATACAATTTGAATTATACATCGTGTTGCGCAAGCGCGTGAATATTGCCAGATGAAAATAATATTGAACATTTACATAGACAATAAAATGAACTTATAGGTATTTCAATATTTAAAATATAGTAGGTATAATAATATTATTATTTAGCAGTTTACATAATATCTACATCACTCTTTTCTATATCTATACTAATATATAAAGAGGAAAGATTTGATTGTTTGTTTGCATTGACTAGGCTCCGAAACTACTGGACCGATTTAAAAAATTCTTTCACGTTTGGGAAGCTACACTATCCCCGGTGAACATAGGCTATATTGAATTTTCAAAAATATTTGGGATCCTCACTAAAACTCCAATAATGTAACCCGAGGTGTAAAAAAAATTACCTAAAATATTCTTTACATCGGGTGCGCTGTGAAAACTATTGATGATAGAATAAAATAATGTACTATACGACTTTGTAGAAGACATCATTATTTACAAAAAAAAATAAAAGTCGCGACAGCATAATAATATGTCTTACTTTTATAGTTATGTCACAATAAGTGTTCTTTTGTTTATTTTTTTATTGAAATCCGTCAGATTTTATACACTATTTTTTAATTTGTGCAGGATTATATAAATAAATAATAGTCCAATAATCACAGCTAACCAAATTTTGAAAACAAAAAAATAGGTAGGTACTCATTTAATTTTTGCATGGAATCGTATTAGGTATGGTTACGTATATGAAAATGTAATAAAAAATAAATATTGATTTGAAACACAAAAATAAATCTAATTCAAATTTTATGATGCATTTTGATAAACTTGGTTGAGGTTTTTCGTCTCTTGTTCTCAATAATTTCCAACTTTTATCTCTATATTTCATTGATTAGGTATTAAATTTCTACTTGTTGAGAATTCTCCTGATTAGGAGTTTCGGAGACAAACATTACCACCTAATGGCGAACGTTGTTAACGTAAAGTGATAACACTAAGCCAGCCTTCGAAATAACAGTAGAAGACGGTCGTAAGCCCGTAGTGGTTTGTTCCATTTAAAAATCGAACATCAATAATGAATTGTTAGATTCATTAGTTGTTACATATTCGAAATAAATATCGTATGTTAACACTTTGGTACTGTTACTCCAATCATGAAACGAAATAAATGTCGTATGTTAACACTTTGGCACTGTTACTCCAATCATGAAACGAAATAAATGTCCTATGTAAGCTCTTTGGTTCTGTTACTACATTCATGAAACGAAACAAACGTAGCATGTTAACGGCGTTTTTAACTTTGGTATCGTTAGTCCAATCATGAAACGAAATAAACGCTGCATGTTAACACTTTGGTACTGTTACTCCATTCATGAAACGAAATTAATGTCGAATGTTAACGCTTTGGTACAGTTGCTACAATCATGAAACAGAATAAATAATGTCGTATGCCATTGCGTATGTTAACACTTAAGCCCGCCACATCAGCATCATATTGTACTTACATTGTTTGTTTTATTTGTTTATTGAGTAATAATAAACTAGGTAAGTGTACCTACCAACCGAGAGTTTTATAATAATATGAACCATTCCTAACAAAATAAACAACTCGTGATATAAGCTAAGTAAATAAAACTTATTAGTTCCATATTCAGTAACAGCATCCGATCAAGTATGTCTTCAGAGTAGGTACAAAATCCAAATGTTTCCTTTATAATAAATCTATATATAAAAATGGATCTCTATTTCCCGTGGCCATCGATCACGTGTGAACGGTTGAATCAATTTCGCTAATTCTTTTTATGTTGTGGTTGCTATTATCAGGGTCAAGAGAATCAAAGTCAAAAGAAGGTTTTTATGAATGAAAAAATTAAGAAAGTTGCGCGGAACATAAGAACACTTAAAATAAATAACCATTTTAGTGCTTTTTACAATATACCCTACCTAATTTAATTTTCAATTTGTTATTAAATTGGGGTTTGATTGATGTTGCGATTGACAGAATACGAATTGAAAATATATGCCTTAAACAGATCCATATATCGGAATAACATTGGTAAAAATGTGATTAGGTACCTAATTTATGAATACCTACTAGTGGTCGACTAGTGCTCGAAATTCGACCATAACTTATTTATTTTATAAGTTTGAACATTATAAAGGTTCAATAATTGTCAAAGACTGGTCGAGCGCTATTTCAAAATTTTATTTCAAAAACACTAACATAGATACCTACGTCAAATTCGAAATTATTGATATCTACAAAGTTTCTTTCCTTTTTCTTTCTATTATTATCAAAGACAAAAAATATTAAGTTATCTGTGTATTCTCAATTAATTTATTTCCCACCATCTCCAGCTCCACCTTCCATTTTAATATAGGTACAGCCTTCAAAAGCTTCTTTCATTATACATATTTTGTTTCTATGAAATCGATGTGTAGTCTGTGAAAGTGTGTGTGCGTATCAAATACATAACATTACAGCAGTGTTTGTAATGTTTTTTTTATTGATTTTTTTAATCTTTTTTATGTATAGGTAATTTAAATAAAATATTAACATTCGCCACTCCTCTATACAGGGTGTCCCAAAAAGTATGGATAATCGGTAAACCATGGATAGAGGACCCCTAGGGCTATTATCCAAAAACCTCAATGTATGTTCTACGATTTTTTGTCGTTTTCGAGTTATAATTTTTTTTCGAAATTTTTCGAAAAACTCCGACTGTCACGATATAATTGGTCACAGAGACGTTATTTATTAAGTTACACCGTTCATATATTTTTTTCAAAATTGTTCAATAGTGTAAGAAGTTTTTGATATAATAATTTCTTTTATCCAATTTGATACCATAGCTTTAAAAAAAATGTTGTATCTCAAAAAAAGTCTAATCAGAAAATTGACAAAAATGTTTGAGGGCGATTTAAAAATAGAAGGTAACATAGAAAAATTTTCCCAAACATTTTTCAAAAACTTCCTTATTTCATCTAGTATCTACCCTGTAAATTTCATTATCCTATTCCTACGGGATCATTCTTAAAAACGGTTTGAAAGTACGAGAGGACGATATCTCACAATAGATAAAAGAAATTATTATATTAAAAACTTCCTACACTATTCAACAATTTTGAAAAAAAATATGAAGGGTGTAACTTAATAAATAACGTCTCTGTGACCAATTATACCGTGACAGTCGGAGTTTTTAAAAAAAAATCGAAAAAAATTTATAACTCGAAAACGATAAAAAATCGTAGAACATACATTGAGGTTTTTGGATAGCTCTAGGGTCCTCTATCCCTGGTTTACCGATTATCCATACTTTTTGGGACACCCGCTCACGTCATAGCCCATCCCACTTACTCCACCGCCGAGATTCGAGGCTTAGAAAATTTTCATACAAAGTCAACAATATTGTCGGGCACATTGGTGTTGGTAATAGGCGAGGTAGGATGTGTGCGCGAGCGTATTATTCTCAAGTTCTTCCCGCCAGAGCTTTGAATACGAATGAAATATGGATGTTTCAGAAATAGTTTAATGTTATTATTTTATAAGCTTAACTCAATCGTATTAATTTTGTATTGTTTTACGGGGGAGCAGTGCACATTATGTACATATTAACGGGCCACTTCGGGCTAGAACCACAAGACAACGTCTGTCGGGAAAGCTAGTATTATATAGATACAAATTCCAATTCATTATTCATAGTTAGGACCGCAGGAGAAAGTCTGTCGGGAAAGCTAGTACACCTATATTTCAGGTTTGTATAAATCTAATATAACTAATGTATTCGCGTGACCATATAATGATTAGAATGTGTACTTAAGGGATGACCCGAAGGTCTTATGTGATCCAAGTTAAAAAGAAACGAAGAAAGCAGGAAGGCTCGTGTTTTCAACTTGGATAATTCACCCTTAGTAATAAGATTATGTCAATAAATAACCACTCATCATTTGTCACTGTTGATAGGAAGAAAGAACTCCCATCGGTATTACCTTGTTTCATATCTGATGATGGGTCGGACAAACGTGTTATAGGCTCTAAAATGGAGTTTTAGTTTTTTGATTATCCTATAAATAGGTTATTTCAAAGGTGAAGACGAGGAATATAACCTCTCATCCTGTGTTCCGTTCCTTCCAGCCATAGTGCCAACAACATACTCAACCTACCTACGTAGTCCTCTCCTATCATTCAACGTAATGCGTCAACGCCAACTAGAAGCCTCAAATCCCCTCTGCATCAGCCGGTGCAATTGGTCGAAGAAGAAAGTATACCTATGTGATAACTGAGTATCTTAAAAGAAATATTTCTTCTTAAATCAAAAGTAGGGTAGGTAATAGTAGGTACGTAGCCTAGAATCTAAAACAGTTTGCAACACTAGTAGGTAATGTTTTTCCATTCTACCCTCATGGTTTTGTTCATCGAGTTTTTCTATTCATGATGTAACTCCGTGCTACTCCTGCTACATGAAAAACATCCATTTATTTTGTTTTTCATTATGTTTAGATACGTACTTAATAGAAATAATGATATCTATTATAGTAATTGGTAAGCATGTACGTACAGACGTACATGTGGATCTAGGTATATCTCTAATATAAATTAAGTCGGGTTAGTGCGAACACTTATAACTCGAGATTGGCTCAACAGATTCTTCCGATATATGATTTATTGGATTCTTCTCCACTCCGGATAACAGAATAACAGCTAATAAAAAGTTGAAAAAATGAATACGAAATAATACAAAATACAATATTAAAGTTAGTATGGGACGAATTTCATACAACGCCATCTTTGAAAAAATCTAACGACAAAATTATTGTACTCCACCGTTACGGGCGTTTTAGAAATTTTTCGTACAAATTCAACCAAATTGCGCGCATATATTCTCGCGTTGATCCCGTCTGACCTTTGAATACGAATAAAATATGGACGTTTAGAATTAATATTTTAATGTTATTATTTAATTAGTTTATTTTTGTTTCTGGAGGCGTAATGCACAATGAACGGGCCGCCTCTGGTTAGGTCCACAGGACAACGTCTGTCGGCATAGCTAGTTGTTATTTAAATCGAACATACATAGTTTATTTTTATTTAATTCAAAGTTATAAAGACGATGGGGGCTAGTCTGAACATCCGAACCGATCGAGTTGCATCGGATACGATACAGTAGTGTGACGGACAAAAATAATAATTTTGTAATACTAATTTAAAGTAAACATAACTACTTATTCGTTATTTAGATATATGATTGTTTATTCTTACACTTAATTATTTTTATTTTAAATTGAAATACAAACAATCTATTAGGTACATAATATTATTGTCGAGACAGATTCCTTCAGGGCATATCCAATTAATAAAACTAGTGGTCGACCTGTGCTCGAAATTCGACCATAACTTATTTAAATTAATAAGTGTAACATTATTAAGGTTCCATTATCAAAGACTGAGTGAGCGCCATTTCAAAATTTTCTTTCAAAAAGAATGATATGGATACGTCAAATTTGAAATGTTGATATGTAGGTCGTAGGTACAATTTTTTTTCTATTATTATTATTAAAGACAAACAATATTAATCTATTCTCAATTTGACCATAGATGAACATTAGAGTACTTACATACTCGTATATGCATCTGTGTCAATGTAGAATACATCGGAGTATGTGTGAGTATCAAATACATAACATTACATTGTGTTTTTAATGGTTTTTCTATCGATTTAATCTATTTTATGCATCATTTAAAAAAAATATTAGCATTTGCCACTCTATCTCTATACAAACTACAAGCGTTCGAAATTTCATACTCCTCCATCCGCGCGATTTTCGTAAAAATAATCACAAGTTTTTCCTTCAAGTACTTATTAATAATATACCCACTTACTTTCCGTTTCCGGTAGGTACATCAAATCATCCCCCAGTATCTGGCCACCCGAATGCCGCTCTCCCTCACCATCAAGGTGTCCTCGTGCATGTGTAGTGTATTAATATAGCTGATGATCTATACTCTGTAGAACATTTCTAAATATTTTTCTAAATGTTTATATTCACTACAATTTTTCTAAATTTTTACCAAATAACACATTATCGATTAATTTCTGTGCCATATTTTACACTTAAAATGAAAAAAAAAAAGATGATAAACACAAGTAAATAATAATTAGTTGGATCGCAATAAGCCACAGCGAAATGAGTGTTGAGTAGTCAATATAGTCATGCGATAGTATTGAGATGAATGCAACTCGATCGTTATCCAACGTTTCAATCGAAAGTTGTCAGTTATAAGTAAGGCAGTTTACAAAAAGTTGGATCCTACGCAACACTATCGGGAAGCACGCAACTATAAAATATAGTTTTAGACGAGTTAATTAGTTACAAGAAAAAATATTTTCGTTTAACTGTCGACAATCGATGACGATGGCGGTATAATAAATAGTAAGTATCAAATTACTTTCTTCGTAAAAAAGTAGATAATTAAAACTACATAAATTATTTTTTTCTGAAAAACAAATAAGTACCTAAACAAAACAAGCTAGATTCAATTATCGTCTCATTCCAGAAGCATTATCCCATGTTATAATTAAATATTGTAGTGACATCTGAAATCTGTATATACTTATCTATATATTAATCAATCAATCAGGAGCATAGGGAGGCGCCAGCGTATAGCGTCGTTCGTGATGCGGTGGTACCATCTTATACCCAAAATTCTTCTGAGGCACTTCATTTCAAATGCAGAGATTTTTTGTGCCTGGGCTTTGGTCAGGTGCAAGGACTCACACCCATTATGAGAATTGGCAACATACACGCATCAAACAGTTTACATTTCGTCTCGACACTAAACGCCGACGCTTTCCAAATCTTGGGCGTGTTGTTAAAGGCGCCACTTGCCATACCGATACGTATCAGGAGCTCAGCCCCGAGGTCACCAGAGGTGGTAATGGTTGCTCCCAGGTATATAAATGTATTCACTCGGGAGACCTGGTGACCGTCGACGGTTATCGGTAGCTGTTTATCGGGGCAGGCATTATTCGCACTTGAGCTCCGTCTTACTGGCATTGACTCGAAGGCCAAGGCGTGCTGTTTCATCGCAGAGTCTTGAAACACTGCGCTGTAATTACTTACTTTACTGTCGTACTGAACAACGCTAGGTCGTCCGCGTACTCCAGGTTGCACAGTTCGCCAGAGTGCAGCATGGGCTGTCCCATATAACCACATGCAAAGTCGGCCCACTTAACCCCATGACATCAAAATTAATATTATAACAAAAAGTTAAAAGTATTTTAAATATTCGATTAATTTTTGATAATTATTCGAATAGACAATATATTATAGTTTAAAAATCAATTAAGTATTAAAATTTAAATATCTATATAAACACAGATTCTATCAACTTTGTAACGCATCAGAGAAAAAAAAAACTCGCGACTACCTTAAACGACAAACGCGAAATAAAAATTTTATGTGGCTAGCATTCGCACCGAAAATTAGCAATAATTAGTAATGCCATTTAGGTATTGGTTAGTATAGAAAATATTAATAAATGCGGGGTATGCAAACTGCACTATAAAATATCGTGTGGCCCAGTTAATACCTGTGGGGCTAGTACGAGTTTAATCGAAAGCCAATTGCACGCTAATAAGAACTTATTAGCGTGCAAATAGTCAAACGATCGAATCGTTCGATCATTTTTGTATGGAAATTTTTCGAAACGCTTTCGATGATCGTTTCGATATTCGATCATCGAAAACTTAAAATCCTATTGCCTTTTCTTACCGGTGTTGGTTTAAGGATGTGAGGTGGTCAACCCCACGGTCCCGATAATACGTGAAGGAAAAACTTGACGAAACTCGCGCGGACGGAGGAGTATGAAATTTCGCACACTTATAGTTTATATAGATAGAGAAGCAGTGGCGAATGCTAATATTTTTTTTAAATTATGGATGAAAAAAGGTTAAATCAATAAAAAAAAATTCATACACTACTATAATGTTATGTACCTAATTGATACTCGCACACACTTCCATAGACAAGTTATAAAGATCATCAATTCCATAGAAACAAATGTAAAATGAAAAGTTTTTCAAATTTGATGTATCCATGTCGTTGTTTTTGAAAGAAAATTTTGAAATAGCGCTCTCTCAGTTTCGACATTGGAACCTTAATAATGTTAAAACTTATAATTATTCAAATAAGTTATGGTCGAATTTCGAGCACGGGTCGACCACTAGTTTTATTAATTGGATATGCCCTGAAGGAATCTGTCTCATCTTTGTAATTCTTCAAAATTTTCTTGCCAAACAATTGAATGAAAGGAATAACGAAGGGCGGAAGAGAGTTCTTAAGGATGTAGTAATGAGGAAGTGCGTATACATACTAGTATACCTATCCTATTCAATGATTTTATATACTCTACAAGTTTATTTTATTCTAATGAGATGCTTTTGACTATTATTTACGTAGATATCTATATGTAGGTATGATTGAATGACAAAATAGCATGCATCAAAAATAACACACGTCGAAACTATGCTTCTAAAAAAAAAACAATAAAATAGATTTATTTAATTTATTTTTGTTATAAAAAAAGAGTTCATCAGCATAATATCGCCACATACTAGGTATGAAACGAATTTCTTCTTCCGTTTTAACTTTGTTTTTCGTTTCGGGACTTCTAACATCGGGACGTTCACCAAAAGTTCTTGTCTATACACAAAATTGACAAATAACTGACACGGTACCTATTTATGGTATATATTATATGTGTGTGTATTTTCAAACAACAGTTAAAAAGATAAGAAATCTTTAATAACATGCTTTTACTTTCAAACAAATGCATCGGTCGTAATGACATTAATTAAAAGTATTTTTTATCATTCTTTTAAATTCTTATTCAATATTCATAGTTAGACCACAGGACAACGTCTGTCGGGAAAGCTAGTAAGTAAATATTATTTGAGTGTTAAATTCGAGTACCAAGCAGAAAAATAACAAAACGGGTTGTTCGATAGGTAAGTATATACAACATGAGCAGGTACCGGGTACGTATATCAAATTGAATTTACTAATATTACATCATTTTTGAAATCATTCTATATACGTACTGAGTGCAACAAAAAGCGATCGCCTTTTTCACTTCCATCTTTTCCTCTGACTCACTTCGTCGATATACGTCAAATTCGGTACGCGTTCCTGCTATAAATACGTCCGGCGGTTTTCCATTCTAAAATATTGTGCACATGAAAAGGCTCACATCAAAGCAACAGGAATAAAAAAAACAACCAACAATCGGAGTCATTCTTTTCATCTTTTTATACTCTACAGTCCATTTCCTCTCCGGTCTTCTGCGTACTCTCTGCTTAAAGCTGATGAGAGACGTAGTGAACACGAGTGAATAAAATTGTATTAAATTCAATCCTTGTAGGTACCTAATTACCGAAATTTGGTAAAACTTTATAATATCGATTATTATGACAATTATTTACAAAACCAGATGCTGGGGTACGAAATTTCTTGAACACCGCTTAAAGAAACACATTACCATTATTAATTAGCAAGTTTCACTTACAAAATAGTTTAGCGTGATATTGTCGTTTGAAAGCATAATCTGTTTTCATACTGAGCGTGTCTTTGTATTTCCTGGCAAATTATGCTGGCTTGCTGACATTCAAATTCAGAACATCAGGCAAGAACGTCAAATAATATGTGTCGTCAAATAATAAACGAAGTGGTTGGTGGTCGCTAGACCGCTAGGTCACGACGCCGGCTTTCGCACTGTTTCGTGCGGAGGCCGTGGGTTCGATCCCAGGTGCCGACCATCTTCCTCTTTCACGACACAAGCTTTAAGTAGCTTACTGCGAAAGAGTCAAAGTGAACACAAATTCATTTTATTTAATAAAAAAATAATAATAATAAACTATACTTTCACTTCATATCTAATCATGCTGCATACATTATTGGTAGTTGATACGATTGTCAGAATGTGACTAGCCAACATATGCATCGGTCGGAAATATATTGGTTAAATAGGTAGGTACCTACTTAGTACTTAATCAATTTTTCGTTGTATAAAATTAATATTCGTGGGTATATTCTTACCAGTGATCGAAATTCGACCATAACTAATTTAAATTGTAAGTTTGAACATTATTGAGGTTCCATTCTCAAAGACTGGGCGAGCGCTATTTAACAATTTTCTTTCCAAAACAATGACATGGATAGGTACGTCAAATTTGAAATATTGATGTTCAAAGTTTTTTCTGTGGTTATAATATTAATCTATTCTCAATTTGACCACAGATAAACAAAAGATCTGTGTCAAATAATGTCAAATACATCGAAGTAGGTATGTGTATTAGTACGAAATACATAACATACCTACAGCAATGTTTTTATTATTGATTTAATCAATTTTTATGCATAATGTTGAAAAAATATTAGCATTCGCCACTCCTTCTCTATGTAAACGATAACTGCTTTATTTATAAACTCTAATCAGTGGAAAAAATTGCTCAGCGATAGAAAATTATGCAATCAAGCCACCGTCGAGGTAGATTAACCCATCCATACAGATTTTAACCCGCCATGTTGGATTTTATGATATCTGACAGTGGTTTCGAGTGTATAACAACGCTTTCTGTAATAAATACTTACACTGTTTTTAAGTTTTTTTCCCGTCCAATTTTGTGCTCCTTTCATATTATTTTGGTCCATTTTGTTTTGGTTTATCATTTTAATAATAGAAACTTTAAACAAATGAAGCAAATATTGCATTCCCGTAATCATTTGAGGTCTTACAACCATGATGCACCAACAAATTTTTAAGAAAGATAATGAGATTTTGAAGAAAAAGAATACTTTTTGAGTAGGTAGATACAAATATGAAATTCAGTAGATATACATAATAAACATTATGGAACTCTTTATTATAAATTTTGCGATAAAAACCAACTGTAACTCCATCATACCTACTGCTTTGTGAGAACAAAGAACGCAAAATTTAAATTGATGTGACCAAATATGATTCAGTTTATTTTGGCTGAAACATGAAGGTTTCGTATGATTTAATGCAACTTTTTAATTTCTGAAATTTTCTAAAAAATAAGGTAGGTACCTATTCTGCATTAATAACTCGAAATCATTCAAATCTGACACTCGCGTTGGCCGGCTACTGTTTTGTTTGTTTACAAAATTTTGTGCAAAATGTCATCTTCATACATAACAGACGCGGATCAAATATTTTTTTATAAATAAAGTAAAAACTTATCAGTGAGTCATACGTAATCGTGCAATTAACAATTTTTTATAAATAAGACTGTACGTGTAAGAAATTTCATAGGTACTCATCCGTCCGCAAACTTTCGTAAAAATGGTCACAAAGTTTTTCCTTCACGTATTAATATATAGGGAGGCAACAAGAGCTCTTGTTGCCTCTCTATACTCCTGAGTGGGGTGTAAAAGGGAGTATTGGTTAATAAATTGATTAATATATAGATATGTAGTAAAGACAGGAAAGCGCATGTCGGGAAAGCTAGTTGATAATAATTGGTATATTTTCTTCTGTGCAGTTCGATCGATTGTTACCCTTCATACATTTCCTTAAAAAAATCACGGATTTTATTAAAAGTTGTGTGTGTTATAGGTGGTTCAAGGAAGTCTACTAGTCAAGTGTAAAAAACTTTTTTTACCCAATAAACACACTTCTTTATTGTGCAAATCTTTCAGCAATCCTTTTTACTGAGTGGCCTATAATAAATAAAAATAATATATTCCTCCTTTTCATATCCTACAAGGCTACTTGAGATTTAAAATAAGGAGAACTCTGGCGGGTGATAATGCTCCAGGCAATCTCCTGCATTAGAGACACCTTCGGCTGTTCAAGGCAGATGTTGTGGGTAAAATTAGCAATTTGGTTATTTGATTTCGAAAAGTGAATCAATAGGAGAAAATGTTAATACCATCTTAACACAAATTCCATACAGTCATAATTACATACCAATGTATTGGGAAATAATCTCCACAGAGAATGAGTCGAGGGTTGTAAACCGACAGCTCTGTTGTCCAAGATCTGATAGACTCATTGTCTGTTGAGATTATTTCCCAATACATTGGTTACTAGCAAAAATCCAGTCTTCAATCCGCGAGGATATAAACAAGATATAATTACATTCCTTTAAAATAAAAGAGGCAGATGGTGAAATCCTGGTGCCATCTATAATCAGCAGTGACTGAAACAGTTTCACAAATTCCAATAGATTTTTCAAAATCTCGATTAAAAAATTCTGATATAAACTTACTTAAGGAGCTTTTGCTGTTTACAAATTAATGCATAGATATCCGGGCTGGTAAGAAGTTTTTTGTTAAGTTAAATTAATAAACTAATATAACGAAGAGATAGAAATTCAGAGAAATTAATAATGACAGACAGAAAGAATATCAGACAAGAACATGACAAAATTATAGTCCACATACGGGTAGTTTATAATAATTGAGATATAAAGTTTACTAATATCACGGTGTTTACTCTGCAAAAGACCTTATTGTGGTTGAAAATATTCAAGTACTAGCTAATATACCCGTCATGCTTTACGTTTTTGATTCCGATTGTCAGCCTTGATCGGTAGGTAATTAAACAGGTTCTAGTCTAGCTTCTCGTTGCTTAACCGACCTCTATAACTGACATAAGCACAGAAAAAGAAGAATGACACTTTCACAATTCATAAAAAGAGAGAAGAATGACACTTTTAATGTTTCTAAAAAAGAAAGAAGAAAAATTATAGTCATCCACTCACTTGAAAAAAAACTGCATGTATCATAATTAGAGATGGGACTAACGGCTTAAATTCAAAAACGTTATAGCAAATTCGTTAATTGAAAATAACGTTAATATTAAAAGTTTAAGCTATTTTATTTTATAAGCCTAAATGAACATTTGGTATCTGGAAACATGACATTTCCCTAAAAAAAAAGAAAAAAATTGGAATCTGAAAAGCTAACTTTTTCCTAAAAAAAAAGGTCGTTTCACAATTTCAATCAGTATTATTTTCATTCACCTAATATTGACTATATATTAATAATAGGGGTAGGCTATTATTTTTGCTTAATATTACCTGGCTATTATTTTTATTCTAACTATTATTTATAAATATCGTTATATATTAATAACGTTATTTTTATTTATCTAATATTTTTATCAGCTACCGTTATAATGCCCATCTCTAATTATAATATGTTAGGTACATCGTACATCTCACACTTGATTCAATTTCACTGTTCAATCGAAGGGTAAAAAATACTTTAATAATAATATTATACGAACCTACCTACATAATATGCAAGTTTGGTAACTATTTTACTCTCACACGGTTTAAGTCTTAACTGCATTAGCACCCTCTATGCGTGGAATGGTACAAAGTTTATGTGAATTGCATAATCATGATAACGGCGGCTGTTTTACCGACCAATCGTCAATCGAAACGTAATCCGAAAATGTACTACTTGTATTCTTATTTAAATGTTTATAAAATATGTTTTATATGGTTTGAATTACATTTATTTTTATTTCAAATCAATCTTGAATCTTTTAAATAAGTACGTTTTTATTAAGTCAAACTTCGGTTCCATGCAACATTTACATGAGTTATTTTGTTTTGTCCATCTGTGTTTACGGAGATTTTACTATGAAGATTTCATAATTTTAGAAATTTATTAATAACTTAAAATATATTTGATGAAATGGAAATATTTGTATTTAAGATTACCACAAATATATTTGCGAAAAACTGCGAAGAAAAAAATCCAACGCATAGTCTGCGGTTATAGCGTGCTGTGCCAATATACAAAAATATAAATAAATATACATACATAACCGAATTATTATGTAGTTTAAAAATAGCTAAATGGGGAAACATACCTATTGGCGAAGTTTGTGTGGAAAAATATCGCAAAGTTTTTTAAATGTTACTAGATACCTACATAGTTGGATTTGAAATCAATATTGTCGGGTCTGCCGTCATCTGAGAAAGCTTTGTATTTCGTTCACTGGTGAACAAGGGCCTCCCACAAATCTGATTTTAGAGGGCTATACAGAACATTAAGTGAAATCGACATAATGCCACCCTGTCCAGGAGAGGATCTTTGCACCGATCAGCGCGGGTCGGAATCGGCTTTCTACGTGTTCTTACCCATAGAATTTCGACACATTATCCAATCCAATCCAAACTCCCTTTAGACCCCACTTAGGGGCATAGGGAGGCAACAAGAGCTCTCCATTGCGCTCGATCTTGCGCAACGTTAATGACCTCCTCCCACACCATGTCCAGATTCCTCAGCTCTGCCTCGAAGGAGCGGAACACAGTATGAGAGGGTCTTCCTCGTCTCCGGGACCCTGATGGGAGGAAGAACAGCGCTCTCCTCGGCCAACTGTCATTCGGCATCCTTAACACATGTCCCAGCCAAGTCCATCTCCTCCACATAATAGTAGAGGTGATGGGCTCACGCTGGGTGCGCCGGCGTATAGCGTCGTTCGTGATACGGTGGTACCATCTTATACCCAAAATTCTCCTAAGGCACTTCGTTTCGAATGCAGATACTTTTTGTGCCTGGGCCAGAGTCAGGTGCCAGGACTCACACCCATACAGGAGAATGGGCAACACACACGCATCAAACAGTTTACATTTCGTCTCGACACTAAACGCCGACGCCTTCCATATCTTGGTCATGTTGTTGAAGGCGCCACTTGCCATACCGATACGTATCGGGAGCTCAGCCCCGAGGTCACCAGTGGTGGTAATGGTTGCTCCCAGGTACTTAAATTTATCCACCCGGGAGACCTGGTGACCATCAATGGTTATCGGTAGCTGTTTATCGGGGCAGGCATTATTCGCCATGAGCTCCGTTTTACTGGCATTGACTCGAAGGCCGAGGCGTGCTGTTTCGTCGCAGAGTCTTGAAACACTGCGCTGTAATTCCTCCACTGTCGTACTGAACAACGCTAGGTCGTCCGCGTACTCCAGATCGCACAATTCGCCCATTAGACCATCTCTCTGTGTTATCGGTATTCTCTTGCTCCTTGCATTGACTTTCTCAACAGGAAGTCCATGACAATTATGAATATAAAAGGAGCTAGTACGCAGCCTTGTCTGACTCCCGTGGTGATCCTAAAAGCTTCAGTAGGACCACCTGGCGTTTTCACGCTACACTCGGAGTCTTCATACAGGGACTGCACCATTTTAACTATCTTCGGAGGTATACCGTACAGAGCTAAAATTTTCCATATCGATGGTCTATGTGGGCTGTCGAAGGCCTTTTCAAAATCTATAACATTATACACATTATAAAAATATAAACTGTAGCCCTAGTATAAGTTTTCGATGATCGAATATCGAAACGATCATCGAAAGAGTTTCGAAAAATTTTCATACTAAAATGATCGAATGATTCGATCGGTTGATTTAAGAACACTATTTGCACGCTAATAAGCGTTTATTTGCGTGCAATTAGCTTTCGATGAAACTCGTACTAGCCCCACTGGGCCGATTTGGCTTACTTTGATTTCGTTCGATATATTATCATAAAGTTAGTTCAGGATTATTTAACGATGAGAATGTCTGGTAAAATTGCTATGAAAATAGAAACAAAACAAAATTTAAAGATTTCCTGCCTGTCAGATGCACCTTGGTAAACGATCATTATTTTTTTATTGTGAGTGATTTAAAATAAAGATATGGGATGTAGGTGACACCTACGAGGTTTACTGACTCGGAGAAAAATTAGTTTGATACAGATTTTGCTTTCAGCTGGAAAAACGGCCATTTTGATTACTACAATTAATTATTATTGTAGTAGAAATGTTGTAGTAACTGTTCGGAGAACGGTTACTACAATATTCATTATTATCGTTTAATAAAGAGATAGAATGTAACAATAATAATTACGAACTCAACAGAGCTCGATACTTGGAAGCTAATGAAAATGTTTCTTATATGAATGAAATAATGACGCACATACAAAGCGACAAAACTCATAGGACAATAATTAGCACAATACCTATGTTATTTTATTATTAATTTAAGGTAACCAGCACCGTTCATGACACAGTCGAACCTCGTATAACGTCCCTCATTCGTTTTAGAGCCCGCGCTTAGAGAAATTAACACTCTAAAAAGCAGTCAGAGACAGAATAAGAAATACGAGTATATCCAGTGTCTCCCATATTGCATTGCACGGTCAACCCCATGGAAGACGATTCCTAGGCAGATTACCAAGGAAATGGATTGTCAACTACGAGTCGAGTTCTCCCACCTGTACTTCATGCATAAATAATTAAGAAGAAGAAGAGATATTGACTGGTATTCTGAAATTCACGTTCCAACTCAACGCAAGAAGCTCTTGCTTAGAACTTAATCGGTTGCCAGTAGTTTCGCAACTAATGTATTGGATAAACATTTTCAGAATACAGAAATGTCAAAAGTCTCAATAAAAATTGGATACGACGCAACTCAATCGTCTGTTTTTCATTTCAGAATAATAGTCATTATATTGTTATGGGAGTGCCACTGTTTTGTATGAACTTTCACTGTATATATATATATGAAAGACACTTTCACTATAGCAGCAAGTTTAAAAATGATGATAATAACAAAATAATAATATGTAAAATGGTAAGGATGATGAATGACTGTTTTTTCCCATCGAGATCTTGGACGGGGATGGACTATGAAATGTTGTGGAAGGCTATTGACACTAAGGCAAAATTGAGACCATTAAAAATCTCTTGTTGCCCACTATGCCCCTAGGTAGGATCACAAAGAGACTAGATAGAAAAATTGCGAACTGATTGTATGTAGGTTGTAGGAACATAACAGTAAAAGAGCACATTTAGCCATTTTTGTACATTGTTTTTCATTTTCAATGATTTCTCATAACAAAATATAGTTATTTTTATTTTTAATAGCCTCTTTTAAAAAACAATAGCTTTAAATATTTACATTGTTATGATCACACACGAAGATGGCTATAAGTGAGTTATGAGTTGATGCTCGTTACACTGTGCTTTTGTCACAATCTGTCAAGTTCTTCGTGCGAATAAGACGTATCACTGTAAAATGTGAGTAGACTATTACTCGTTATAATAGGAATAACTGTTCCATGTATATATTAGGTTATAAAAGCAATAACTGTTCAATTCATATTCGTTATAACAGGAATGACTGCAACTTGTGTCGAGAATCACTCGTTATAACAAGAATAACTGTTTCGTGTGTTGAGAATTACTCGTTATAACGGGAATAAATTTAACGTTTGTAGAGAATCACTCGTTATAACAGGAATAAATATAAAATAAATAAATAAACACTTTTCTATACAAAGGTATCAGTATAGCCGGCGGAACTTATTGCCTGAGGCAATTTTTTCCAGTCAACCGGTACCGTCCAATCTGAGACAGGCCAAACCCGGGTAGAAATTTCAAGTGAAAAACACTTAGAAAAACTCTGACCCGACCGGGAATCGAACCCGGGACCTCGGATCTAAAGTCCATGCCAGTACAACTAGGCTACCGAGGTCGGTCGGTAGGAATGACCGGTACGTACGCAGAGAATTACTCGTTTTAAGAGGTACGACGGTAGCCTGTGTAGAGAATTTCTCAGAAGTTCGACACAATGGAAGATTGCCGCCGTTATCTGTGACAGAATGAATGGATGCTGGTAGAACACCACCTACTGCCCGGAGCGAGTATTCTCTCTTCCTTCTTCAAGTGCCTGTTCCGAACAAAATAAAGAAACAATAAGAGCTTCTTACTTACTTGATTGGGTATAAGAGTTGTCACGTGACAAACTCAGTGTCCTATCTGGCGAATTCATTGAAGGAAATACACATTTTAAAATAAGAATAATTTGCTCTGCAATAATTATTTTTTTTGTACCTTTGTGTTAAAGAAAAAAAAATGAAATAATATGTTTCTAAAAAATTGGTGTCCCTGTGACCATGAATACCCAGCCCTTGAAAAAAAAAACAGATAAAATATAATTCGAAAAATAGGTATAAAAAATGACACTACTATAATTATTACTAATAATATTTGTCTTGAACACTGACTGACTGACTTATTTGGATACCCCTGAGAGTAAGACATGCAATAATTCTAGGATGGGTTTGACTTTGTGAGTTATTCAAAATATATATACTATGAAGAGCTGTAGATACTCTAGCTAGAAAAAATCGGCACCTATAGATAGGTAGTATGGGGACTTATACTAAATAAGATAATTTGCAACATTTTTGTGTTGAGAAACAAAAAAAGTGAACCTACATAATAGGGAAGTTACACATATATTTTTTTTTAAATATAATTAAAGGTATCGATAAATAAAGACTTGACAATTATCATTTCACAACTTTAGCGACGACTTTAGTAGTAGAACGCATGTAAAATGTATGAAGGATTTGACATTTCGTACAATATCGTATGTAGTGACGTCACAACTTTGATTGACCAATCACAGAGCGTTTCTAAAAGGGGCGTGAAATTCGCGATTTTATTTATCAAAATAATAAATATAAACGATATTTTGATTTTTTTTCATACACATCGAATAACAAATAGTGTCTGAATATATTCCAAATATTTTCAAAGCAATTCTTCATTAGTGCAACTTCCCTATTGTAAAAAATTAATTTAATCAAATTAGCATCCATTCTTTTAATATGCTCAAACCAACTCATCTTGTTAATCTTTGTACAAAAGCTAACTTACCACGTTGATTTTGCATTTATTTTATCTTTGTTAGTTTTTTTAACGTTCTTTGTTTACAAAAATGGGATGATATTTTGCGACATTTTATTTCAATTCACGTCCTTTTTTTTCAAGTTTATTCTTGCATAGAGGTAAAAACTCATTCTCATCAGATAACGTAATTAAAAATGTTCATCTAACTAGAAATGTTTTTTCGCTTACATATATACCTACTTACTGAACTATCCGAATAATATTTTCATTTAAATCTTTATCTTTATTTCTATATATTAAAAAATAGTGTGCCGTTTTTCTTAGAAAATTTAAGAAAGCTTAAAGTAGGTAATCCTCTAAGTGCTTTTTACAATATAATTTTATTCTAATTTTGAAATTAAACTGACGTTTGACTGAAAATGTCAGTTGTTTGACAGTTGGTGCAAATCACAGAATGTGGATAGAAATTATGAGTCTTAAAACAGTGGGGTTAGTACGAGTTTAATCTAAAGCTAATTGCACGCTAATAAGCGCTTATAAGCGTGCAAATAGTGTTCGAAAATCAAACGATCGAATCATTCGATCATTTTGTATGGAAAATTTTCGAAACTCTTTCGATGAACGTTTCGATATTCGATCATCGAAAGCTTATACTAGTTGTACAAACGCATCCGTCGCAAACGTAATTAATTTCTGACAACGTCTATCGGGAAAACTGGTATTGTATAATATATTTTTCTTCTGTGCAGATTGGTTATATAATAATATTGATGCAACGGCTCGTGCTGCTCGCGGCTCAAATGAGTACGCGGCTTTATGTGTCATTCAAGGAAGGTTAAGAATCTCAGTTTTAGTTATAAAGGTGAGAAAAGTAGCTGGTGACAGAGTTTGGAGTGCATTAAGCAATCGCAGAACAGAATAATATTTTTTTATATACTACATGTGTAATGTGTATATGGAGTATGGACACAAAATTAATTTACCTACCTATTGATTTTTCTCAAGTATTTTTTCACATGGAATTTTTACTGGGGGTTAGTATCCTGTCTCGCAATGGACGAGACCGGTTGACTAGAAGATAATGTTTAATGCATAAATTACTCTGGCTATTCTGACAGCTGCAAGAGCAGAGAGCGTAATTTATTTATTTATAACAAAATAGAGTACTTAAGTACCTACATAAAATAAATACATTATCTCCGTTTGAATTGTGTTAGTGTTGTTATATTGACTATTATTCTGAAATGAAAAACAGATGATTGAGTTGAGTCGTATGCAATTTTTATTGAGACTTTTGACATTTCCCTTTTCTGAAAATATTTTATCCAACACATTAATTACGTAACTACTAGCAACCGATTAAGTTCTAAGCCAAAATGTCTATTCTGCAATAACAAAATTCCTCGTATCCAATAGTTGTTGCGTATTTTGACAGTTCTACCTATCCTGAGTGCATTTAATCCAACAAAACAATTGTGTAGCTACTGGCAACTAACCGAGTTCTACGCAAGAGTTTTTTTGCTGTTGTTTCAATTAAGGGCTCATACATACATTGTCAAGTAGCAAGTGTAGTCCGAGTGCGAGATGAGATAAGTGAGTGCATGTCCACTTCTGTGAAGTGAGTGTTGGTGCGAATCCAAAGTGGCTCTGCCCATTTTAATGTGTTCTTTATTTTCTTTTCTCTCCACCGGGGCAGCACTGCGAACAGAGTTCGCGCACGTAAGCTACAAATATGGGGAAGGATGGCAGGGATGGTACTCTGAAAAATAGAACCCGCTTCAATCACTGCTAAGTTCACTCGCAACTCGAAGTTCTGTCCTCACAATGTTTGTAATTCGCACCGGCACACGCACTCGCACGTACTACTTAACAATGTGTACGCCGGCCTTATGATCCGTTGTTTATGTTGACATGGTGATATTTTGTAGACATCACCATTCTATCTATCACGCGGGAATGGCGCAGTGATTTATTGTACATACCTTATGTCCTATCAGCCTTATAACCTATCAGCTTGTACCTTACCTTCATGTTTTTCTTATGTATATTCATATCTGTTTTATGTTTGTGTATCATATCATAAATAAATAAATAGATAACTTTATAGTTCCGAAATTGACCAACGCGAGCCAATAATTATTGCGCGGGCTATACACTTTTTGACAACGCATTTGACAGGACTGTTGTGTTTCTCCATAGAAATACCATAAAAAAAACTCAATGCTCTTTCAGAATAACCATTTCATTGTGATTGTCAAACATCAATGAAGCACCATTCTATTTGTCACTTCTGTACATAGATGACGTTGTATGTAGTTTCGAAATTGGCCACCGCGAGCCAAAAAGGATTGCGCCGGGTATACACTTTTTGACAGGGCTGTTGTAATTTTTCCATAGAAATACAATAACATATCATTATATTGGATTTTGATTACCATGGAGTCAGTTTAATTCATTGATTGCGTTGAGTCGGAACGTGAATTTCAGAATACCAGAATACCATATTATAACAAAAATACTAACTAATTAGCAATCAGAGCCAACAATGAAAGAATTATATTTATATTTTTCTGACGTATTGTGGAGTTATTGCGTATGAGTATTTTGACATACCTACCACATTGTGTTGCATATCGATTAGGTAAGTACCCTTATAGCAACTGGTATTAATTATTGTCCCAGGGGTAACTACTAGCTTATTACGTAGTTATTACTCTACAATAAAGTATGTATACAGTCGTCACTTTTCACCGTTTGAGTGCTTTATCACTTGTTTTTGAGTTTCCAAATGCCGCAAAATCTTCATAGATATTGTTACACTCATTTTTTTTAACTCAATAGTGTTAATAAATAAACTAATCGTAAATAAAAAATACTTCATGTATTTTAACAACGGAATTTTTCAAAATGTTTAAAATGATGAAAAAACTCATGATGGGTCGGGTATTTTAAATATGACCAACACACCAATCGCAAAATTTGATGAAAAAAAAGTTTGAACTGCTAAGTAAAAAGGGTATTTCCACTTTCTGACCATCATTACCAAGTTTTTGGAGTGGCTTCTTCCTTCGTCAGATTGTCTTTAAAATATCTAAGTTTTAAATCTGTGGTGGCATGGTAAAAGGCATTAAGTCAGTGGGATGACATTTCTCAGTATGGTGGATTTACTTGTCAGTAATTTAAGAGGTTTCATTTTTGTCAAATATTATTTAATACAAATAAAATAGATGAACTTTGATTCATTTATTTCGTTAAAAAGGGTTTACTATACGATAACTCATATTTATTTCTTCAATCTTTCTTTGTTTACATGCTTTATTTATAATGCGTGTCTTTTTACCTTGACAATTTTGGCTCATAGGTTGAAAAAATTTGTACTTAGGTCAAATTTTACAAGGAAATATACCCAGTTACTCTCTATCACATGCTAATTTATTATTTTTCAACACTTACATTTTATTCTTCATAAATATTAGTTATTTTTTAGCATACCTATTATTATTTTCTAGCATAGCATTCCCAGAACATCAGTAGGTATATTTTTTTTTGCTCAGAATGTAATATTTTTAAGTAATAAATGAAGAATATTCTTTGAATAATAAAATGAAATTAGTTAATTATAGGTATTATTACCTTTGTTAAGATAACCCTCTCTCACAATGTACCGATCATTCAAAAGAGAGCTGAGGAATTTATACACGGTTTGGGAAAAGGTCATACAAGCTGCACAAAATCATGTGCAGGGGAGGTTCCAACATCAAACCATTGCAAACCAGATGAATATTCGGAAATTTGAACAGTACGACCTAATGGCGAACGTTGTTAACGTAAAGTGATCACATTAATCCAACCTTCGAAACAACATTAAAAGATGGTCGTAAGCCCGTAGTGGTTTGTTCATACTATTTTAAAATCGAACTGTATAATCAGTCATCAGTTGTTGATATAATAGATCGCACTAGCACGACATTCTTTAAATTATATTAATAATAGTATTAAAATAGCAATGAAAAAATATTAAAAAAAAAATAATAGATATGCTGATAGTATTACCGATCTATTGTCTATAGCTTAACAATAAAAACAACGAAAGTTGTAAACAGATTGGTCGACAGATAAGGATGATACCTGCCACAAAGTTCACAAAATACATTATTTAAACACATTTTAAAAAGGTTCACTTTTAAAAGAACGGCTTCTCACGGCAGCTCTATCATAGACAACACCGTTTTACTTCGTGGTAGATAAAATTCGACGCGCGTCGTTTTACCTTGCCAAATAAAATTAATATTGAGTTATGCCGGAATGAAAAAATGCTTTTAAATCCTTTAGAAGTGGATTTTTTTAAACTTATGTTTTTGAACTTTGTTCTGTTTGTGATAATGTATGATGTAGCGCATTTAACTCAAAATGCTGAAAAACGCGACTTAATGCCTTTTACCATGCCACCACAGAAATATTAGACAAATAGGGATTTTTACGGTTAGGTATTATCGATTATCCTTGAACGTAACTTTTGAAAAATTTCAAATTTTATAAGATGAAAATAATATTGGTATTCGAGTTTTCTCATTCAAAATCTAGGCGCGTTCTGCTTTTAACTCAAACTCACTTTTCTACGTAGATCGGGAAATCCAACACGCAAATTATTATTATTAATGGATTAAGTGTCTTAAAATTTGTCCTTGGTAGTCGTATTATATAACTTTCAGTTTCTACAGTGAGCAAGTAGGTACCTACATAAAAGCCTATTGTAGACTTTTAAAGATGCGTTTATACCAAACGAACATAATTATAGGCAGAGTAGCGTATTTTATTGATATATGGTCACCAAAGAAAACAACGAGAAAGAGCCGTCATCGCCCATTAATTAGTTGTTGTTTCCAGTATAACAATAAACGAAAGAATACTCTAACTTAGAGCCAAATTTAGAAACAGAACATTCTTTCTTTTATGAATTATCTAACAAACTGATGACTCTAAAAATTCTGATTACTGATGTTCGATTTTTGAATGGAACAAACCACCACGGGCTTACGACCATCTTCTACTGTTTCGAAGGCTGGCTTAGTGTGATCACTTTACGTTAACAACGTTCGCCATTAGGTGGTAATGTTTGAGTCTCCGAAACTCCTAATCATGAGAATTCTCGACATGTTCAACATGTCGAAAAATCTCATGAATGCAACAAATAGATATTTAATAATAATTAATGAAATATAGAGATAAAAGTTGGAAATTATTGAGAACAAGAGAGCAACCAAATTTAAAGACTGCGACTGCTATCATGTATTTGGCGCCAGGATTTGACTATATCCATTTTTGTTAATGTCTCATATTAAATTGCCTATTGGCTCTGTTGGTACACAACGTTCTAATTATGTTTAGATTCTTGTGACCCTTTTTTTCTGTTGTTTGATATTGAACACCGTGGAAACAAAACAAGCCAGAACTTGTCTCCACATCGATGATCAAGAAAAAATACTCTACTTTCAGCTCAAGCATTATGTTCGTTTGGTTGAAATGTACCCTAAATAGAGAGCTCTACTAAAACCACTCAATAACAGGTCTAGCTCTATCCTATATTATATTAGTGTACCTACCTACACGGTGTTCCTTAAATTCTCACTAGAAGGATCAGTTGGACAACATCTTAAGCCAAGGGTTCCCAATCTTTTTCAGTGGCGCACATACAACAAGTTTAGTATTTTATCACGGCGACCTAATTTAATAAGCTTTTTGGAATAGGTATATAGTGACTGTTTAATCCTGGCGAATTTAGTTCATGAAAAGGATCATGGATCCACGCAAATTTTTCGGTATCATCAGTTGCAAAGTACTTTGAAAACCATTCTGTGAGATTCGATAGGTTCTTCGAAAGGAATAAAGGCATTTCCACGTGAAAGCCATCGTGAATTGCAGTAATACAGCAGGGACCGCATGTTCATTGTTCAGCTCCCATATCATTGCACATTTTTTTTTCAAAAAGTCCGGCCTTTAGAGGCCTAGTTTTTATGTAGTTTACTGCACCAGTGACACAGTTTAGAGCTCATCGAGGTACTTTGATGCAAGAACTTCTCTATGGATCATGCAATGGTTCCACATAGCATTCGGTGCGACGAGTATATTCTTATGTTCTTTGAAGATAGAGCGGTCAAAATAGGAATTATTGCTTTGTAAGTAGGTAGGTAGGTACCCACAATTTTATCTGCGCGGTTTCGGATAATGATATAGAAGCTCGACTCACGGCGCCCCTCTTCACTTCCTACGGCGCACCAGGGCGCCGCGGCGCACCTTTTGGGAACCCCTGTCTTAAGCGTATTGTGTACTCTTGCAAAGTAAAGTATTCAAACAGTAGATCTCCAGATGCTCTAGTTAGAGATGACAGCCCTGCAGTGATTACACAGTCTAGCTAGATAGCGCCTAATCTAGTTGGATAACTCCCTGCACTGCATCGGCACCTTAGAACGTCTTACTTAATCAAATTATGCAATCCTAGATTCATGCAAATTACACCAACTGCTTGTGAATATACGAAATTAATTTATAAATTAAATTATCTTACGCTCAAAAGCGTAGGTAGGTATATCTAATAATATAAAAGAAGGTCGGGTTAGTGCGAACACTTATAATTCGAAATCGGCTGAACAGATTCTTCCGATGTTTGATATATTGGATTCTTCTCCGCTCCGGATAACAGAATAACTAATCAAACCTATTTTAAACGTATTTTTGTATAAATTACAAATTCGAAATCAATATTCATAATAAGGACTACAGGACAACGTCTGTCGGGAAAGCTAGTTTTAAATGAATAAGAAAGTGGAATTACCTTTGTCATTTATTTATTATTTATTATTTCTAGCATAAGGCAACTTTATGATGCTGTTTCGTGAACTTCATATTTTTCCAAGTTGTGAAACCAAAGGAAAGAATATATTATTATTATGATTTTAAATGATTATGATTGAAATAAAATACACTGATTTCAGTGTAGCTTTCAATTTTCTTACCAAATTCATTTCATTTTTCTTTGTGACCCCACTAAAAGGCGTAGAGGATCGAGGCATCAAGAGCTCTCCAATATATCTTGTTATTTCTGTAATATTCAGGTGGTGGAGGGTCCAATTAATTGCCTATGTCCATGTTTAACAGTGCTTATAGCAATCATTGCCGAAAAAATAAATACACGTGCTATTCGCACTAGACTCTCCTTTCTCCCCTGTGATATTTCGTACCTTAATTTCCGATAACTTTCTCAATCGACTTACTATCAACAATTATTCTTTATTACCTGCCTCTTATAATTTTGAATTGGCAAATAAAATATATAACAACGAAATAAAAAAACATAATTATTTTATATAAAAAAAATGATAAGCTGTGCGTGTGTTTCGCTAAAACTCGAGTACGGTTGAACCGATTCGGCTAATTTCGGTTTCAAAATATGCGTATCAACTTTTTGTTTTGTTTTAAATAACTGTGGGGCTAGTACGAGTTTTATCGAAAGCTTATTGCACGCTAATAAAGCGCTTATAAGCGTGCAAATAGTGTTCTAAAATCAAACGATCGAATCGTTCGATCATTTTTGTATGAAAAATTTTCGAAACTCATTCGATGATCGTTTCAATGTTCGATCATCGAAAACTTATACTAGGACTACTGGTGATGATGTGAGTATTGATAAAATGGAGGTTAAACGATGTAAGTTATCTAGTGCACAAAAATAAGGGCTATTAAAATTAATTTTGCCGCCTTAATAGGCTTTAATAGGCCTGTAACGAGACTGATTATAGCCTTTTAAGGGAAATTTTCACTTGTTCAACAATTATTATTACTTACACAATCTAATCAACAATAGTTTAAAAACATCCTTATTAAATATTAGAATCATTTGGTAAAATGAATAGACAGAAACGATTCGCCGTTATAAAAATCAATTTTATAAATTTTAATAAATACAAATAGGTACCTATGCATAATGTCGCTATATTATTATTATAGCGAAAAATATATTAATTATACATAATATAAAACATCGTTCTTGTAAAATTTTCCGTGGTTATATAAAACGAAAATATTTCATATTATCCCGATTAAAACAATAACTTTATACACATATTCACGCGAACCCCAAAGGAAGAAATATTAAAAAACGAAAGCCCACGGTGATATTGTGTTATGTAATATGGTTTTATTTTGATTAATTCCGTTTTGATGGTGTATTGTTCCCATGTGGATTGCAGAGCGCACGAAGGAGCACTTCCAGGTTAGTGGAACTTCATATAAAGATGACGCGCATCCAACGTGACTCTCTTGTTTCGTACGGGAATGGTGTAAGTCGGGATAATTGCTCAGTTTCGTCCAGTCTGTTCACGAAGGTGGAGGCTTTCGCGCCGCGCCGTCGTCGCTACCCTTAACGGAAACACGTGAATGAAAAAAAAGTTTCGCGTCGATAAATAATTCAAAAAGTTTCGAGCGGTATTCAGTTGTTTTTTTTTTAATGTGTATTTTGTTTTAATGAAAATATTTCAAAATGAAGTTTAGTGCTGTTGCGTTTTGTGTTGGTATCCTATGTGTCAATTGTTCATTTATAAAAACTAGTAACTACAAAGAAAATAACGAGAAATTACTGGCAAATAATGAAAATTCTATTAAATCTACAGATTACACTGAAAATACAAACGACTTAATTGTTAATAATAAGAAAGAAAATAAAAATAACATATACGATGTTTTTAAGCTGAATAATAAATACAAATACACAACCAGATTAAAGAGAGAAATTGTTAACGATTTAAACAACAAAAATTCTTTACCGAATGTAACGTCTATAAATCTCGAAGATTTGCTTAAGCCTAACGTTTGGGGGAATAGAAGTAACGTTACCCTCTATGGACTTTTAAATTTAAACAATCTTATTAAAAACGGGAGTACGAGTTCGCGACCGAAATATGAGATCACGTTCAGAATACTGCCCAGTATGAACAAAATTTATAGGGATGTCGAAAACGAATATGACAAAAAACCTGTCGAAAAAACCGACGTGCACATGTTAAATATTGAAAAAAATCATCAAAGCTGGACCGATAATACAGTGACTCCTCAAAATCTAGTCAGTAATAATTCTAGTGATGTGAATAATTCTAGTGCTAAAAATGAAAGTCTGGAGTATTTGATACAAAGATTCAAAGAAATGTATCCTGTTGAATTGTGGAAGGAGTATGGGTGGTATACGGATGACTATTTGTACATCATCAACGACCATTGGCTGAGGTATCCGCCACAGTCCAAAGAAGCTCATTACATTTTAGCTTTCATTTATCTGTTCGTGTTAGCTGCTGGGATGTTTGGAAATCTTCTTGTGATCTTCATGTTTTTCCGGTAAGCCATCCTTTATATTTTATCTGTTTTTAGTCTTGATAAATCCTATTTTCGGTCTAGTGTAGCTTTTATCGCATGATCGATATTAGGTACGGTAATTTTGATTTTCAGTTTTTGAAAATTATTTTTCTGTATGTTTTTATTTTATAAGTATAAAATCCTCATTCGAAATTTGTGATATTATGTGTATTGTGTATAAGCTGTTTTTTTATTGATGAGATTTTTGTTATGTTGTTATGATATTTTTTTATGAGAATATCAATGAAAAGTATTAAACAAATGCGGTGAAAAAAAGGTTCATTCGTTTAACACAGTTCACAGTTGGACATAGCTAGAAACATTTTGTTGTGTTTATTGGTCTAAAACCATCTTGGCTTATATGGATTGTGGCCTCAAACCATCTTGACTTTATTCTCGAGCACATCGGTCGGATTATTTCCGAGTCAATAACCGACATATACAATTTATACCCATTTAGAGTTTGTAATGAGTATTGACTTAATTCAGCGTTATATCTAAGCGAGATATGTCTTTTATCGTAGAACTGCAGATTATATTAAGGTACCCATTGGCGTCTTCAGTATATAAAAAAAAAAATATGTATACTTTTGTAGGTTGGTTGTTTTGAAATCGACGAGAACTTAAGAAAAGCTCCTAACCTAGGGTAGCCCATAACTCATAGTATATTATAACAGCCTTTTCGTGTAAAATATATCTTTGCATAAAAATTCATAATTTTACGATTAAAATGAATTTATCCTTGGAATTATTATAGAAACTTTAAAATAATATCGACTATTGGAGCTTTTTATTATCTGCTTTAGAACTACATATTCAATATTAATCGGTACTTTAAGGGGGACCCACTGAAGTTACGGACCTCAAATTTTACGTGCTTGTGTAGGAGCATAAGACCAACCCGTATAAGTACCAAATTTTATGAAAATCGAAGAAATTTTTCTTTTTTCTTTTTTAGCCCTTTTTCTAGAACAAGTGAAATTTTCTTTGGATACTTTAAGAGGGTTCCCCTGAAGGTACAGATCTCAACATTTTACTGACTCATCTACATCGAGGGGCTAACCGTTCTACCAAATTTCAATCAAATCGGATAAGAATTACTATGAGTTATGGGTGCGCACACATTTTTGGCGTACGCGTACAGGTACTCGGAAATTAAAAAAATTTTTTTTTTACATTTTTGGAATCTACATCCTCGAAAACGTCGAGAAAATTAATATCAGTGAAATCTATTTTTTTTTTGAAATCCGATCACATGTATATTCCATATACTATGAGTAATAATTCTCTATGTTAGTTTTCACATGAGGTCTGGAATTTATTCCTGAAAGGCACGTTATTCACACGCTTTATGTGCTTACATAAGTGCAATGTTTCCTACCTGTAATCAAAGTTGAGATAGATATAAATAAAAACATAAATTTACAGCTCTGTAAATTTCCCTTATTTATAGGAATTATACGGTTGTGATGTTAACAATTTAATGAAACCAAATAGAATTTCAAACAAACTTCACGATTTCATTTCAAAGATCACGACATGTTCTGTAATAACTGAATACCACTTTTATATACATACTAGCTGTACCACCCGTCGAATTTCGACCAGAATAATTTTTTTTTACTTATTCCAAATCCAAACTCCCTTATGACCCCACTTTGGGGCATAGGGAGGCAACAAGAGCTCTCCATTGCACTCGATCTTGCGCAATGTTTATGACCTCCTCCCACACCATGTCCAGATTCCTCAGCTCTGCTTCAAAGGAGCGAAACACAGTATGAGAGGGTCTTCCTCGTCCTCGGGACCCTGATGGGAGGAAGAACAGCACTCTCCTCGGCCAACTGTCATTCGGCATCCTTAACACATGTCCCAGCCAAGTCCATCTCCTCCACATAATAGTAGAACTGATGGGCTCACGCTGGGTGCGCCGGCGTATAGCGTCGTTCGTGATACGGTGGTACCATCTTATACCCAAAATTCTCCTGAGGCACTTCGTTTCGAATGCAGATACTTTTTGTGCCTGGGCTTTGGTCAGGTGCCAGGACTCACACCCATAGAGGAGAATGGGCAACACACACGCATCAACACACAACAGTTTACATTTCGTCGCGACAGTAAACCCAACGCCTTCCATATTTTGGTCATGTTGTTAAAGGCGCCACTTGCCATACCGATACGTATCGGGAGCTCAGCCCCGAGGTCACCAGTGGTGGTAATGGTTGCTCCCAGGTACTTAAACTTATTCACCCTGGAGACCTGGTGACCATCGATGGTTATTGGCAGCTGTTTATCGGGGCAGGCATTATTTGCCATGAGCTCCGTCTTACTGGATTCACGACGAGTTCATCGAAAATCAATTCATCGAATGATCAATTCATCGAAAATCAATTCATCGAAAATCAATTCATCGAAAATCAATTCATCGAAAATCAATTCATCGAAAACGAGTTCATCGAAAATCAATTCATCGAATGATCAATTCATCGAATCACCAATTCATCGAAAACCATTATTTTGAAGATATTTTAGAAAAATTGTTTATGACCTAAGAATAAGGTAAAACTTCAGTTTGGTCACTCCTATAAATTAAAGATGGCGGCGATTTTGACGTACGTTGGAGTATTTTTTTGTATATTTTTTTTTTAATTAAATGAATCTGTGCTCACTCAAAGTGAACACAAATACACTCATTGACTCTTTCACAGTAAGCTACTTAAAGCTTGTGTCCTGAAAGAGGAAGATGGTTGGCACCTGGGATCGAACCACGACGTCCACAGTACGAAAGCCGGCGTTGTAACCACTGGGTCACCAACCACTTCAATTATAATTTTATTTTATATCATAGGCATATGAACAGGTTATTTACCAATTAATGTTGCTTGTTTGCTTGCTTGCTTGCTTGCTTGCTTGCTTGCTTGCTTGCTTGCTTGCTTGCTTGCTTGCTTGCTTGCTTGCTTGCTTGCTTGCTTGCTTGCTTGCTTGCTTGCTTGCTTGCTTGCTTGCTTGCTTGCTTGCTTGCTTGCTTGCTTGCTTGCTTGCTTGCTTGCTTGCTTGCTTGCTTGCTTGCTTGCTTGCTTGCTTGCTTGCTTGCTTGCTTGCTTGCTTGCTTGCTTGCTTGCTTGCTTGCTTGCTTGCTTGCTTGCTTGCTTGCTTGCTTGCTTGCTTGCTTGCTTGCTTGCTTGCTTGCTTGCTTGCTTGCTTGCTTGCTTGCTTGCTTGCTTGCTTGCTTGCTTGCTTGCTTGCTTGCTTGCTTGCTTGCTTGCTTGCTTGCTTGCTTGCTTGCTTGCTTGCTTGCTTGCTTGCTTGCTTGCTTGCTTGCTTGCTTGCTTGCTTGCTTGCTTGCGCATACTTTGAAAGTGTGTGATATTTTATCGCACGATATGAAAATAGGCCCATTTTCTAAATTGAAGTCCAAATATTTCAACACATGACTTTGGTTGTCAAAAAGGCTGTGTCTCTCAAATATCTTCAAAATATTTATTTTCGATGAATTGGTCATTCGATGAATTGATCATTCGATGAATTGATTTTCGATGAATTGATTTTCGATGAATTGATTTTCGATGAATTGATCATTCGATGAATTGATTTTCGATGAATTGATTTTCGATGAATTGATTTTCGATGAATTGATTTTCGATGAACTCGTCGGTTACCGTCTTACTGGCATTGACTCGAAGGTCAAGGCGTGCTGTTTCGTCGCAGAGTCTTGAAACACTGCGCTGTAATTCCTCCACTGTCGTACTGAACAACGCTAGGTCGTCCGCGTACTCCAGATCGCACAGTTCGCCCATTAGACCATCTCTCTGTGTTATCGGTATACCTCTTGCTCCTTGCATGGACTTTCTCAAGAGGAAGTCCATAACAATAATAAATATAAATGGAGCCAGTACTTACGCAGCCCTGTCTGACTCCCGTGGTGATCATGAAAGCTTCAGTATGACCACCTGGCGTTTTACACTCAGAGTCTTCATACAGGGACTGCACCATTTTAACTATTTTCGGAGGTATACCGTACAGAGCTAAATTTTTCCATATTGATGGTCTATGTGGGCTGTCGAAGGCCTTTTAAAAATCTATGAAGCAACAAGCGACTGGAGAGTTAAACTCTTTGCACTGCTGAAAGATACACCTGGCACAGAAAATTGGGTCCGTGCAGGACCTTCCAGGTACAAAGCCGCATTGTAATAAGCTAATAATTTATTGCATTATGTAACAATTATTGATGATTCGGATGGTGGATGAAGTTTGACGGGTCATAAGTGTGTAATATAAACAAATCCAAGAGATGACGGTGTAGTAGGAAATGAGTCACATATGAAACACGTTACGTTATTGTATGAGATGTTGTTGAAAGAATAGACTCCATTAAAACCAAATTTTACCGAACTATCATAATAAGACTTAATGTAAGGTGTGAGAGATATTAATACATTACATACAAAAACACGGTAACTTATGTATCTACTTTCTTTATAAAGGATGCCAAGTTATGCAATTTTTTGAATGGAAATGTAATATTTTTTTAAATATTTTTGATAACGTGGCAAAATTCCAATGTGTAGGTATCATTTGTTATCAATTTTTTCTCTCAATATTTGATAAAATTTGTGTTTCTTAGATATCTAGTTATTTTGTTGACTTAATGTGCCTTTTTAGTGATTTTTACAATATAATTTAATTCTCATTTTATTTACGTTTGACAGAGAGCGGATGGAAAATATTCGATGTAAAACAGATGTATCAGTCGGGATACATTGGTAAAAGGTGATAAATTTATCAATATGCAAATTCTTAGTTAGGGCCACAGCACAACGTCTGTCGAGAAAGCTAGTTCTTCATACAGTTTAAATAATCTATTTAAATGATATTTATTATTTATTTGTAAAATAAATTAAAAATCCTTACTAAGAATAATAAATTCTAATCTGTATGATAATAAAACTAATAACTTATTTAAACAATGTTTTAATTCAACTTATCGATCTGTTTTAAGTCATAAATTTTGAATCCGCAGTCTGGCGATTGCACCAACTGCAAATAACTTACACTTTCTTTCAAAATCTAATTTAATTTCAAAATTGGAAAGAAATATAGTTAAAAAAAACACTAACAGCCGGTTTCATAAAAAGCTTCAAAAGAACTCTTTAGTTAAAGTTCCGGACACGCTTTGTTTTTTTTCTTGTTAAACTTGACAAAATTAAGGACTTTTGATGTACCATTATATTGTTGTAATGTTTAAGGTGTTAATTAGCTGGATATGTACCCATAGTATGTACTTCTTTATAGTTTACTCCCCTCCTTAACACAAGTTTTACTTTCTAGGGAGGGTAAAAAAGAATTAAATATAAGTGAATTAAGTATATTGATAATTATGTAATTTATAAGAAAAAAATGTTATATTATTTTTGTATGTATTATATTTAATAATAAACAAAAATTTTAAAATTTAAAGACTCCTTTAAGCTGACGCGTTTCATAAAAATATTCCAGCTAAAGTTTGAAATGTCAAAAAAAAATTTTAAAGTTAGTAGCAGTTGGTAGTGTTACCATGGAAATCTATGGAAAACATAGGTTGTTTACTAATATTTTCGCGGAATTTCTGTTGATCTGTCAATTTCATTTCTCAATAGAGCATCAAAGTGCCGTTTTAGTGTTAATTTATTATTATGGTTTATGAATTAGTAAACGAAATCTGTTAACAATAATATTCTTCCAGTTTTCCCATGTTTTCCACTATATTTTAGTCATTTTTGTCCACAGTGTCACCGCATACAAATGTTCATCTTTTTGACAGAGAAAGCGCCACGAAATTTTCTATGAACTCCGGTGGTAAAATTTTGAACTACAGTAAAGTCGACTTTAACTAAAAATAATAATCAATAACGGAACTTCAGCTAAAGTCGGTTTTAAATGTCGTTTTGTTGTTATGAAACCCATTATTTTTAAAGGGAGTTTAAAGTCTCCTTTATTTTTTATGAAACCGGCCGTAAGAAGGTTACTTTCTCTAGATAAAAACACGACAAAAAAATATAAGCGAATTTGGTCCAGCCGTTTACGCGTGATCCCTTGACCACGGAAACTGGGTTCCATTTTATATAAAGAGATAAATTCATTAGGTAGTTGCACTTTTTAGTTTTTTCGACTCCATTTCGATACAGGTTGTCTCAGAAAGTACGACTAAGCGAATATCCAGAGATAGAACACCTTTAGGGCTATCCAAATACCTCAACATATGTCCAGCGATTGTTCATAGATTTTGAGTTATAACTATTTTAGTACTTTTCTTGGTCGAACCCTGACTCACAGGATATAAATGGTTACAGAGACAGCAATTTTTAAGGTAGGTATATGCATATTTTTTTCGCAAATAGCTGAATGATATCCCTAGTAGATACAAAAACAATTATGGGTCTATCTGATACCACCATGCCAACAAAAAATGTAGAACCTTATGGGGTAAACTTTTAAAAAAAAAAAAACTTTGAAGACGAAGATCAGACTGAGAACTTTTTTGAACTCGTTTTTATTCCATTCGTTTATAAGCTAGGTATCATATTTGTAATAACACTTAAATATTATTCGCTGAATATACGAGGTTTTTTCTGCCAACTTTAAGGCTTTTTGTCATCAAGGACATTCGGCATTCAGCTTAACATTACCCACGAGTATTCTTCGTTTAAAAAATCCATTACTCTAATCACGCAATATCTGAATAATAAAAAAAATATGTCGGTAGGTTACTTACCCGTATTATAATACCGTCTCTGATAAATTCTTCTTTGTCGACAAAGATGTTCAATTCTTTTCATTCGCCTTTTCTTACGTTGAATTCCATTCTTTTGCATTTTCTAAGCTTACCTTCAACTGTGAATTTCATTAAAAAGAAAAACAAACATTTTAAATACAAAAGGACTCTGTTTAGCTGACAATAAATACTTCCCTATGGCATTCTGTTTTCATATACCATTATCTCGTCCCATCTTTTTTGTTTTCCAAAACTTTGTTAAAATAACCATAAACTAGCTTTACAGACGGACGGTGTCCTGTGATCTAACTATGAATATTGGATTCGAATTCAAAATAATGAAAGAAACCACTTTTAACCAATGTCATTCCGAACGATGTATCTGTTTTAAACCACAAATTTTTCATCCGAGTTCCCTTAATCGCACCAAATACCAAACATCCGATAGTTTGTGTCAAACGATAATTTGATTTCAAAATTAGATTTATTCACTTTTATTAATTGTTAAATAAGTTTAGTAAATAAATATTGTGTCTCTATAGAATTTTTAACAGACGCCGTGGTTCTATCGAAATTCGTTCCATACTAAGTTAAATATTATATTTATTTGATATCCATTTTTTCTTCGATATTTTATTAGTTATTATATTATCCGGAGCGGAGAAGAATCCAATGAACCAATCATCGTAAAAATCTGTTCAGCCGATCTCGAGTTATAAGTATTCGAACTAACCCGTGTTTCTTTTATATCTTTAGAAAAGATAACATCTACAAATTGTTTGCTGTTAAAATAAGATGTTTTTACTATATCTCGCAGATGTTTGTCAAATGTTGACACCTCACTGCTTTATAAAAAAACTGTGATCAGAGGAAAATAAGAGTTCAGCGGTAGAAAATTTGCGATCAAGCCGTCGTCGAGGTAGTTAAACCCATATCGATATATTGCGAGCTAGATCTCTGTAGATTTTAGCCCGCCATGTTGGATTTTATGTCAAATGACAATGGTTTCGAGTTTACAACAACGCTTTCTGTAATAATATACTGTTTTTAAGTTTTTTTCCCGTCCAATTAGGTGCTCCCTTCATATTTTGGTCCATTTTGTTTTGGTTTATCATTTTGTAAAGAGAAATTTTAAACAAATAAAGCAAATATTGCATTCCCGTAATCATAAAGGTCTTACAACCACGATGCACCAACTAAATTTATGAGAAATATAATGACGTTTTGAAGAAAATACTCAAAGAATACTTTTTAAGTAGCTACAATTATTAAAATTGAAGTGATCAAACATGAATTGGTTTATTTTGGCTGAAACATAAAGGTTTCGTATGATTTAATAAGGATTTAACTATATTTTGATATAAAATAAATAATTAAAAAACAAGGTACCTATTCTGCATCAATAGCTCGTTAAATCTGACATAGCGAATATTGGTAGTTACCATTTGTTTGTTTACAAAATTTTGTATGAAATACATAACAAACGCAGATTAAATATTTTTTTTATAATTTAAGTAAAAACAGACTGACGAGTGATTAACATATACGTAATCTTACGATTAACCAATTTTTTATAAGTTAGACCATTGATACTCAACCTGCTGCCCGCCGGTTTTTCTGTGCGGCCCGCCACACTTTTTATCCGAAATGTAATGGGATGTTTTTCTTCCTTTCTGTGCCGCTAGAGGCGCCCTAGCTAATCCGGTCTATTGTCAAATTCAGTGTTGCCAAAGGGGGCGATTTACTGCCGTTTGGGCTATTTGGAACTTACTTGCTTACTTACTTAGTTACTTAATTACCCTTTTAGCGAGTTTTCACCTTTCCGGATAGGTACTAAATGACCTTTCTTTTAGTGAACTCCCACCTCTCTTCGGATACTAAAATTTTCGGAATGAACGCATACCAAATTTTCAGTTGGGCTTCTTTGCGTTTGAAAAACAGCGTTGGCAACACTGGTTAAATTAACGTTTATATCCTCAACGGTCCGTTTTGTCTTTCGTAAATAAATACTTTAATTTTTTTATTTATACTTTGTGTTACAGTGAAAATGAAAAAAAAACAATTTATCATTCTAGTTTATTTCAAATTAAACAACTTATATGTATTATTATAATAAGATAACAATACGTTTAGAATAATCATTGTACATTTCTTTTTACATACTATTACAAATAAAATAATTGTTTATCTTATTTTATTTTTTATATATCTACCTAAATACAACCTAACATTCCGTAACAGAATACAAGAATATATACAGTACAGCAGCACTGATATTTTTTTCTCATAGAACGGGACTGAAAATTCACCCTTGAAGACAAATACATACGTAGTGATTTTGTTTGTGTGTAGTGTAAAAGGCCATACTATGGTTTACCTCCTAGAAAATGCCACTTTTGCAATCATCAATATTTAAAACGTTAAATTGTTGAATTGACAAAACAAATCAATCAATCAATCAATTCTCCCTTTTACACCCCACTCAGGGGCACAGGGAGGCAACAAGAGCTCTCCATTGCGCTCGATCTTGCGCAATGTTTATGACCTCCTCCCACACCATGTCCATGTCCCTCAGCTCTGCTTCGAAGAAGCGGAACACAGTGTGAGAGGGTCTTCCTCACACAGAGAAAACAAAAAGAGAGGAAATATATTAGTATAATATTTATCAGTCAATGCTAGATGGTATGTTTGACAGCTGTCATAATTTGACAATAGACCTGATTAGAAGTTCTGCCACCTAGTGTGTATTGTCGGAAGCTCCCCAGAAAACTTCCCATTAAAAAACTCGCAATTCCATTCCATGAAACCTGAAGAGGATTGTCATTATATACGAACCACCTTACTTATTGACGTATGGCTCTAGCTGGCCGTAAAATTAGCAAATTTTGATCGAGATAAATAGAAAAAATGAGAGCCATTTAGATGCATTCACTTCAGCTAAATGGCCGCTGTTAACACCGTCAAAGTACGGACGTTCCTATTGAAGAACCCCTTTGGATACGCAAAAAGTCGATCTCGGGCATATCTCACTTGCTTAACTAATAATAGGTACCTAAAGCGGATATTACTCATAGTATATGGAATATACATAAGTCTTGTGATCGAACTTCAAAAAAAAAAAAATTTCGCTAAAATTAATTTTCTCGACTTTTTCGAGGGTGTAGATTCCAAAAATGCAAAAAAAAATTTTTAATTTCCGCGTACCCGTACGCCAAAAATGTGTGCGCACCCATAACTCATAGTAATTCTTATCCGATTTGATTGAAATTTGGTAGAACGGTTAGCCCCTCAATGTAGATGAGTCAGTAAAATGTTGAGATCTGTACCTTCAGGGGAAACCTCTTAAAGTATCCAAAGAAAATTTCACTTGTTCCAGAAAAAAAGCTAAAAAAAGAAAAAAAAATTCTTCGATTTTCATAAAATTTGGTATACGGGTTGGTCTTAAGCTCCTAGCAAGCACGTAAAAGTCCGTAATTTCAGTGGGTCCCCCTTAAAGTACCTACCGATTAATATTCAATAAGTAGTTCTAAATCAGATAATAAAAAGCTCCAATAGTCGATATAATTTTAAAGTTTCTATAATAATTCCAAGGATAAATGCATTTTAATCATAAAATTATGAATTTTTATGCAAAGATATGTTTTACACGAAAAGGCTGTTATAATATACTATGAGTTCTGGGCTACCCTAGGTTAGCAGCTTTTTTTTTAAATTGGCAGATCAATTAGGTTATAGAAATATTTTATTCATCCTTAATCTAGTTTAAGTATATTTTTATGAAACTCAAGTATGAATCATTGGTGGGGGGGAGGGGGGGGGGTGTTGCGGCCCGCGTAACTTTTAAAATATACGTATGTGGCCCGACGAAAAAAAAGGTTGAGTACCATTGAGTTAGACGGTCAGTGTTTTCATTTTTTGTACTTTTAAGACAACATTTCTCAATGGTTGTGATCCATTATGTTGTAGGTAATCTATGAATCTTTGGATAACATTATGTATATTCAGCAAATTAACAAAATATTACATACTTAACTACATCCTAGGCATAATATACTTTATTTCCGGTAATGCAAAACAAAAAAAAAACGGCCTGTGTTGTGACACACTGACAGACAGGAAGACTTTGAATGGGAAAACAATTTCTTTGTTTTTCTGTTTTCAACGCAATTTTCCGATGATTTCTCACCGTTTACAAATACCCTTTAATTATGAACTCATTGCATTAGAAAATATTTCGAAACCAAAATTAGCCAAATTATAATTTATCATTTGTTTAATGAGGAAGAATTTTTTTTTGAATATTATAATTCATTTTATAAATTCTCATAAATAATTATTCAAGGTCTCTTTTTGTTGTAATTTTAATATGAAATCTAAATAATAGTGGTAAAATAAGATACCTTCACCTATTGATATTTTTATGAGCTTTGGTTTTCTTATCTGAGTTTACTCAAAGTAAAGATTCTTTGTTCAAGAGCTGTGTCTTCACTTATCCGATAAGATAGGATCGTAATGGAGTGTCCCGTAAGAGGTCAAGAGACTAAAATGCATAATGTAGGTAATAGAGTTCAGTTTTAAAACTCATGGCCTTTGATATTATGGTAAAACAAATTCTTTTATGTAACAACATTGTTATAGAAATGGTTGATCATAATGGATATGACACTCACTTCTACAATTTTGTTATATTTTTACCTTAAAGGTCATAATATTTTTGTTAGCCAACCATTTTTAGTCCCACTTTTAAATTTACAAAATACACTGAATATCTTGATTTATAGATATTTTAGTTAGTAAAATGTGCAACTTAAAATTGTTGAATCGGGCAGGCAGATGTGCAATATGTGCATAAGACAATGACATGCTGAAATCAGCAAAGGTACCTAAATATGCAACCTAGAATTTAAAAAAATAAGTAAATACCACAAAAAATTTGGTAGAAATTTAATATTATTTGAATTTATAAGAATTTTATAGCAACGAGAGAATGTTAACAAAGAATGCTATATAATAATTCAACTGTCGATTTTTGAAGAGAAATTATTTCTCGAGACAGATCGGCAGTATCAAGCCAAGATACGTGAGATTTGTATGGCCAGGTCTACATTTTAAACGGTTTTTCAAACTTTGACGACAAAAAACACCAACTTAGAGGCTTCGCAGCATATATGTTCCATATATGGATTTACTCAGAATTCGGAGGAGAACATTTAGTGTGTCTGTGTGTGTGTGTGTGTGTGTCTGTGTGTGTGTGTGTGTCTGTGCGAGGGTGTGTCTGTGTGTGTGTGTGTCCGTCCCCCCCTTATAACTTTTGATTCGCTTGATGCACAGATCCTAAAATTTCAGAAAATCTTTAATACTTTAAGTCTACAAAACTTGTATACTCAGAATTTTTAAATTTTCTTTCAGTCAGGGGTAATCAACCTTTGAATTTTTACTTAATTTTTGCATATATCTCGAAAACTATAAAAGCTAGAACCCTAAAATTGTGTACGTATATAGAAAAATACAATATCTCAAATTAAATTTAATGAAAAAGTTCCAGGGTTTCTCAAACTGTTTTTATATAGAAAAATATTTTTTTATGACAAATTTACGAGTTTCAGTGCCTATATTTCAGAATTTTATAAAAATATCGAAAAACGCCGAAACACCCCAACTAGATAATTAATTTTTCTATAAAAATTGCATACATTATATCAGTACATCTCAAACTTTTCTTAACAATTTTTGTAAAAATTTAATTTATTGACATCGTTTCATACAATAAACATACCGACTTAGTCCATCGACAGTTGGATCTCATGTTTACATGCAACTAGTAATATATCTATCAATTTTACGCGTCGAATTTATAGGTGACCCATTATTATTTATTCACTAGGCCTGCTGCCTCCAGGAGGTCGCTGTCACTGCGTCCCATAATGGAACTATTGTGACTGGCCCTTCATCTAGAGTTCATCGCTCAGCCCAGTCTCCTGGAAGAATCGGAGGATTTTGCTGGCGTTCAACTGTTTGATTCCATCTGGACACATCAAGAATTTGCCCATATTTTTGCGTCTATTATGCATCATTTGTAGGCATTCACACAGAAGGTGTATTGAGGTCTCGAGTGATTCCCCACACATCCTGCACATGCCAGAGTCCAGTATCCCTATCGTGCACATGTGCTTGTTCATCCTGCAGTGCCCCGTTAGGGACCTCGTGATGGTGCATAGATTATTCCTGCTAAGGGACAATAGGTTCCTTACGGATTTTCGATCGTAGGCGTTGATTAACGCCTTGGAATGTTTTTGTCTTTTGTCCCTGGGTTGTCCAGAGTTTAAGTGAGCGTTCATAATTGTCCGCTAGTGTTTTGCTGATGTGACCCATAGTTAGAAGAATAATATCATTATATTGGGACCAGAAGGATTTTCCAAATGGAGTAACCATTTTGACTTTTGTCAAAATTTCAAACGGAAATAATATATGAATTATTGGTTTTCCGTGGGTCAACAACATTCAATTTAAATGATTTTTTTTCTTTTTCTTCTACTTAAAGAAGAAATTTAATGGAACCCACATCATTGAGGTCTCTACTAAAACCTGACATTAGCTATTATAGCAAATACACCATTAAATTAGTCAGGTGTTTATTTATTTACTCTTTTTACTGGAAAAAGTTAAAAACAATTCTTTAACTCAAATCACAATATGTTTCTTTGTATCAAAAAGTTAATTCAGGGCTTATTTGACATTAGATTTGTCTTATCATTCATTCATTGATTCTTCATTTTTTAGCGTTTTACAGTATCATCAAGTTGTTTTATTTTAGGTATAAACAACTTATTTATTTATTTATCCTACTTACTTGCACTTTGATGTACTTATAACAAAAATGACAACCTCGACATAACCAATCAACATACAGAGGGAGACTTTGAGAAGATCCCACGATTTCTTGAAACTCATACATAGGGGTCGGTAGGGAATACCATCAGCTGTTTAACATTTCATTGTGAGGAAACTATCGGTCGGTACCTATAGACAGAATAAAAGTTGCTTATTGGTATGAGGTGCGTTGGGGTTAGACCGTATATGCAAATTTTCTTGGAATTTGGAAAAGATTTTATATTTATAAACGTTAATTTTTCATTGACGTAGAAAATTTAACATTAAAAAATTTAACAAAATTACAAAAAAATGCATTATATACGGTCTTCCGAAGCTCCTTACCTATATTATATCCTTATAGTTTAATTCATATATACGGGCTTGCGACTAATTATTGGTTAGGTTAAACGCAATTTCAATAAAGGAATTCATGGTATTTGAACTGTTTGTTCTCTTCCGGGAAGCCCTTTATCTAAGCTACCACTGCAGTGTTTTGAAAATATACAGAGTGTTTGGTAAAACGCAAGACAAACTTTTTCGGACATCAACCATTGTACGAGCAAAATGAATTCATTTGAATTAAATACGTATCCCTACTCTATGGTTGATGTTTTTATATGATAATAGTTTACGTAAGATAGCGAGTAGCGACTTTATTTAGGTTTTTATATATTAATGTATGATATACATACATAGATTTTGTAACCGTTTGTAAGAAGTTTGAAGAAAAATCTTTTTTCTGAGCATTTTTAAAACTGACTTAAATAATATGAAGATTGTTTTTTTCAAGCCTTCACTCGTTTGCGATAATATTTACTTTTTTCATGAACATATCTTTGAAATTTGTAGATTCATAACTTTTTTAAAGCCAATTACTGGAATATAAATTTATTTTTTCAAAAAATGCAAACAAATCCAATAAAATTTTTTTTTTGTAGGATTTGATTAATTGTTAAATAAAAAGGTTATAAAAGCCACCACGTAATTTTCGAATTTCTCTTTTTTTAAATTGTAGTTTAACGTTCTACCAAACACCCTGCATACGCTCTAACCTTACCACAACATTACATTACTAATGATTCATACGTTACGTAAATAAACATTCTTACTAACACAAGACGAGTACTCGGAGAAAATATGCAACGTGGAACACGATCAGAGGTCCCTACATACAAATGTTGCTACAGGAAAAAAATCCGAATTAACTTTAGTATTTTTTTCTTTCTTATGCTTTTTTGCTGTTTAATAATAAATTTACTTTATTTTATTTACTTACTAACTGATACCCGTCTTGCTTTAAGCAATAGAATTCAAGGATAGTCAGACTAGAGCAGTAGGTTATTGAACAGGTTTTTGTCTAGCTTTCCCCTACTCGGGAGTCTATGTATTATCTTAATGTTTCATACAGAAAAATAATGGAAGGATGTCGCTTTCAAAAAAAGAAAAGATAAGAAAAAGGAAAATTAAGAGTCGCTGCTAAATACGTGAAAAAAGGAAAAGAAGAATATCACTTTCAATATTTATTAAAAAAGAGAAGAGGAGGAAAAATTAAGAGTCGTTGCTAAATACGTGAAAAAGGAAAAAGAAAAATGACGCTTTAATTATTTATTAAAAAGAAGATTAAATAGTCTGCCAGTCACTTTGCAACAAAATTTCCGTGTCCGTTATATCATTCTGTTAAACTCAACGCCTTGATGTGATTTTTTTACCTCGATTCCTAATACTGTATGAATGAAGATAAAGGTGCCAACCTACCTACTTGTAGCTATGTAGTTAGACCGACTTAGCTAGAGTTCGCGATAATTTGCTACATTCTCTTTGGTATGGTTCAAGCGACCCATAGACTATTACAGTACTACTTAAAAAGAGCCCTGTTTTACCCTCCTGTCATGGCGTACTTTTTTATTTCCTTTCTTTGTTTTTCTTTTTAAAGTCATGGCGTATATTGTAAATAAGAATTATAAGACTTTTACTTTCATTCTTTTGTATTTCAAATCTAACATCAATATTTTTATACATTTTAATACCGTAATGCATAAAATTTAGATGTATAATTTTACTTTTAAGAACATGAATGTCTCATTAATTGAAATTATTAAGGATTCTTTTTTAAAGGTTAATTAATTTATTCTATGATTATTTTATTTCTTACTAGCTTTTACGACTAATGTTGTCATGTAGTCCTTACTGTGATTAATGATTTCAAATTTGCAACTTATACAAAAATACGTTTAAAATATGTTTGAATGTTAAATTTTTTTTTCTGAAAACTTGAAAGAAATTCTAGCAAAAATCTGCGTATCTATGTTTTGAAACTCAATGGTTGTCAAGTAATTAAAAAATTTGTTGTCATGGAATTTTTCACAGATGGCGTTGTTGTCAGTAAATCCGTTCCATACTATATAACTTTTATCTAATATTTTATATTATTTCCTATCCTTTTTCGATGTTTAATTAGTTATTCTGTTATCCGGAGCGGAGAAGAATCCATTAAACTAGCATCATAAAAATCTGTTCAGCCGATCTCGAGTTATAAGTTTTCGCACTAACACGATTTTCTTTTATATTGTGAGGCTCATTCGTTCTCTAATTTCGTCCATTGCACATTGTATAAATGCATTTAAAAGTACTGGTGATAGATAGCAGCCCTGTCTTACTCCTTGCCTTATTATTCGCCTCTTTTTTATCGTTTCCATATTTTAATTACAGCGGCTCCATTTTTATAGAGATTTGTTTATGCATTCTGATATATCTCACATTTGGTTATTTTAATATATTTTATTATTTGATAGTGGTTATGTAAGCATTGTGTTTCTCCTTTTAGCAGTTTGAAACTGTCTAGAGGACTTAATTGATAAAAAATATTTGAAAATTATGCACAAATATGATGAAATATCAAGCGTTCCAAACAGATCTTGAACTTGCGTATTTTGAGCTGCGTTGTACACTTCTTTGGGCACGTACAAGAAGAGATTGCATGCTGTATGAAACCTATATAAATACTGTGACTTTTTGATACGCTCAAGTTCCAAATATTGTTGTGCGTGCTTAGGTTTACAGAAATGATACCGCGATCTACACCGTCACAGGAATCGGTTGTCCGACAGTAAGTATGTAGTCTCGGACTGAGTTGGTAGTTGGTGACCTTATGGGCTATTCTCGTAATCAATCGCTTTTAAAAATCACTTAACGATAAGATTAAGACACGATCGCAAGCAGTCGTATTCACAAAACTATCAGAATCTAATCTTAAATCCTATCTTGAACTGGATCATTTTCATACTGATATTTCAAACATAAGGAATTTTTAATATATCTACTAGATATCTTGTTTTGTGAATACCAATCCGCCATTTTATGATTGTCAATCAAGATAAGAGCGTATTAAGACCGCTACGAGAATAAGGGCACTGAAGCTGCTGAAGGAGTTTATGTACATGGTACCCTTCGTCAGCGACAGGCATATGCGCAAAAAAATATGTTGGAAAATCCAAATGACCAAGAATGCTGCTGCAAAAATAATTTATTTCGCATATTTCCACAGCATTATGAGCTACGGAATATTGTTTTGGGGCGAGTGTGGATTGGATTAGAATATTTATTTTGCAAAAGAGAGCAATCAGAACATTGGTTAACATGAGACCCAGGGAAACCTGCCGAAGCGTCTTTAAGGCGCTGGGGGTAATGACATTGCCTGGCATGTTCATGTATGAGTGTATATGTTATGCGCAGTCAAATCTTGCAAACACCCCACTCAACTCGGACGCTCATGCATATGATACTCGCACGGGAGGCCGCATTCGGCCCATACAACATAGACTGGCAAAAATGTCAAGGAGTTTCATATGCATGAGCGTCAGATTATTCAACGCATTGCCTGACGGTCTGAAGCACCTGGAGCCTGGGGTGTTTCGAAGGGAGGTGAAGAGGTATCTTGTGGAGAAAGAATTTTATAGTATTGACGAAATGTTAACCGGAACAAGAGATTCCGTTTAGCATGGAAGTACTTATTTTTTTTTTTTTAATTACTTATTGAAATTATTATCGATTACTTTCGTGATTTATTGTTGTCATCAATTGTTTACTCTTGTTATTATTTTAATTAATTCTTTCCTAAATCATCATGTATTATATTTATGTATTGCTGTTTCCGGCCAAGTTATTGGTTAGGCATACTATAGCAGCCAAAATTGTGTCTCCTTCAGTTGTCATCGCACTCCTTTGTACTGTGTAATGATTGACGTGAACGCTGGTCAGAAACTTATACATCCTGCCCAGCGTTCGATTACCTTGATAATTCATCATGAAGTTACATTATTTCCTAAACTGTGATAATTTTTTTTTTGTATATAGACTACCTGACAAATTGCTGGTCGTAGCTCTTTACACTGCAACCAGCATTGCTCTTGTATGATGTTCTTTCGACTGTTCTCTGCCACTATAAACTATTATTTTTTTCTCCATGTATATTTTTCTGTGCCTGTGCTATTTCTTTTTTGTCTTGTTTTCTGATTTTTTTATTGTTATAATAAATAATGTTCAAATGACGATTCCAAGTGTCCGAATGGACCTAAGGATGATAAAATACAATAAACAAAAATAAACAATGTAATTTTCCCCGAGCTCGAAAATCTCATTTTTTTTTTATTCTAATTTGTTAATAATTGAGACTTTGAGAGTCTACAGCACTACTATGAAAATAATGCTGCTGTTTCTAGCTTTATACAAGAGCGAAATTTGGATATTGGGAGCAAAAAAAAAAAAGAATCGCTAAAAGTCACGAAAGTGAAAAAAAGGGCCACTAAAATTATTCGAAAAATAAGTCACGAAAAAGAGAGTCACTAAAATTATCCTAGTTAAGTGTTTGTTTTCTCCGGATTTTCGCATGCAACTTAAACTTGGATGATTATGACTCATAATTTATGAGTACCAAGATGGGTAATGCGCTGTTCGATGCGTCTGCTGCGAATCCTGTGCTCACAGAACAAATAGATCGATACTGACGTAGTTGAATATTACAAGTGCCCTTCAATATTTTGAACATGTTGTGACTGGACTGTGGAAGACAGAGGTAGTAGAAGGTGCTTGCCTATGAGATGGTGGAAGTACCAATTAAGAGAAAAGACCTGGTTATCTTATTTGGGACTTTGCGGTAGGCGAAGAGTTGAGGACCTATTTTAGAAGGGTGCTGGCTTATTGACAATCATGATTCTCTTGGTACAAGGACTAATATACAAAAAAATGAGTCCGGAGTTTTTTTGTTGTTGTATTGAAAGGTGTCAACAAAAGCAACCATTAGTAATATTACTACTTCGCAAAATATTTTGAAACAGTTGTCAGAGATGCAATCAAAACAGTAGGTACAAAAAAACTAATAAAAAGTCGACCTCATCACAATATTCCCCGTATCATTAGTGGTAACCGCATGTGAATATTTGATTACAGTTCCGTCGACAATTATTATTGAAAATCGATTGTGTTTCAGTTACGGCCGGATTCATAAAAAATAGCCAAAAGACTCTTTAGTTAAAGCTACTTTAAAAATCCAAAGTCTCTTTTAAGTCAACGCTATTCATAAAAAATGGATCCACCTACTTCAATAAAAGCTTGGAATGTCAACAAAATTATTTGAAAGTTGATGGTGGTAACTGCGGAAAGGTTTTTTTTTCTACCCGTCACGCCGTGTCCCGTAAGAGGTAGGCAGAGAGAACGGACTTCCACTGTTTTCTTTCCACGCATACTTCTTTCGCTTCTTCCACCGACATAACATTTCTCAACAACCTCCCCTATTTTTCTTACTTCTGACCTGGCCGTCATTGAGAACGGAATCGATGTGTTCCCTCCACGTCAATCTATCATTTTGTTTCTCAATAGAGAATTAATGTGTGGTTACTGCTGTTGGTTTATTATTATTTATTCTACTGTTAGATAACAAAAACTGTAAAAAATCGAACTCTTTCCATTTTGCTTTGATATTTTATTTTAGTCATTTTCCTCCACAGCGTCACCGTATACAAATGTTCATCTTCCGAAAAACTTGTATTTACATTACATAATATTACATTTGTGACATCATTTCACACCACGAAATTTACTGTGAACTCCGTTGGTAAAAGATAGAATTACACTAAAGTTAAGTTGAAGTGCCGTCGACGGTACTTAAACTTCAAGTCAACATTAAATGCTATTAGTTATGAAACGCGTTATTTTTCACTTAAATCTTCTTTTAGGTTCATGAAATGTTATGCAATGGTGTTCCAAAAAAAGCGGACCCCAATAGAACGGTCGTAATACAAAGTAATATCTTATTTTTATTATTACTAACTAATATCGCAAAAGTTTTTGAATTGAACCTTTTTACTTAGTCCATATATTTTATTTCAGTGAGCGTCTTATCTACTACGGTTTCCAAGCTACGTTTAATCACCTAAACGTCAAGCTTACATTGTCTATTTCGCGCTTTCGTTATTTTACTGTTAGCGGTGAAAGTGATAATCATAGAATGATTCGTACTTGTCTCTAAGAATACTTCGTTCGTACGGTCACTTTTAAGTGCTTTTAAGTAACAAAGCATATTAAGTGCCATATATTAAGGAACTTTAACATGAAGTCACCTATAAGTGAAATTTTGTTCCTATGAAACGCAATATTTTTTAAAGGCAACTTAAACTCTAGGTACTTACTTAATTTTATGAAACCGGGCGTAAAGCTATTTCCAGTAGGTACCATCCCCTTGTATTATTATTGGATCACAATAATTATTATTTAGATACTCCGAATACAGAGCAGGCATCAGGCTAGTAGTCAACTTGCACATAGAAGTACAGCCACAAAAACTTGGAATGGATTGTTTAGTTTTGTTTTATTTTACTTTAATAAAAAGGATCGCACTCAGCATAATAGCATAATATGCCTTTTGGTTGAGTGCGAAGAAATGGCCTCCGCGCACTGCTGAACAAGTTCGTAAAGTAAGGCGTAAGTAAGGTTAGATATTATAAATCCGCGCAGACGCATACGGAGCTGTCAAATGCTTAACATCGGAGTGGCCGCCATTTTTAATAGTCATGGTAAACTATACATATGCTATGCTTTTGGAACAATAAGTATGCGGCACACAATGTAGGTACTATATTATTCGTATTCAATCGTTTTTGATTGAGAAAACATAACTCAAATACAGCACTAAAGATTTTAAGTAAGTACAAAAAACAACACACCGCATTGACAGCAAAATTTAAAATTAGCGGAGGTCACGTGGTCTACTTTTTCCAGCCGTAACTAAAAACTTAATAGTTGCTTATAACAGGTTGCCAATCCACATAGGTCCTTACAGTTGGATCTTTTTGTAAGCGTCTCATCGTTACCACTTTTTACACATCTTGCCAAAGAAAATAATAGGTAGGTAGGAACTACAATATATCGCGTAAGAATAGATTCACAGATTGTCGCCAACTTCCATTAACGAACTGCATAATTTTTTTTTTTTTTCTAGATTACCGGCGACTCATTCATTTGCGAACATATTGCGCCGTGGTTTAAATTATATAGATATTAGCAAAATAATAGACAAAATTCATCTCCAAGAGTTAAGGAAAGACAAAAAAAATAGAATCAGATTAAAATCATATTTTGTTCTACAAAATTTAGAAGGATTTTATAAATATTTCGACAATTAATACTAAGAAGGTGGGCAATATTTATCGGATATTGGACATCAGGGATATTAAAGTATATAGGTGATGCGTCCCTAATAGGGCAACCCAAAAAAACATGGTCCATCGACTCCACGTCCAATCCGCACTCACACCATGGAGACGACACGAGATTAATTTTGAAAAGATGACCATCCAATCTGTGATGATTGAATCTCATTCGTGATAATGTCACTACTTGCTTTTTATTAAATTTGAGTCCATGATACCATGGCTTTCGTGAAATGCTTAATTTTATAGAACGGTAATAACTGCCCTTAGAATTACTCTCCAACTGCCAATAATCACTCCAGTCAGAAAATGCTCTATCAATACATTTTTTTTTAATATCGTTAAGAGGAAGGTGAAAGTTTGGAGCAGGTTTTCCTGAATGAGTGGCGTCTTTAGCCAGTTGATCCACAGCCTCGTTATATTTAATACCACAATGGGAAGGAATCCATACCAAAGATACGGAACGGTCATACTGAGAATGCTCAAAAAGGAGAGAACGAATGCTAAGCACGATTTCATTATTACATAACCAGGAACCCGGGTTGCCGAGTAGACGAATAAGGGATAGGGAATCTGAAAGAATAACTGCTCTCTCAATAGCTCTTTCTTTACACAGCTGCAAAGCCTCTCGTATAGCCACACATTCAGCGGTGAAAACAGAACTGTCGTTAGGAAGCTTAAGTAAAGACTTAATATTATATTTTGGAATTAGGACAGCTGCACCAGTTCCGCAGTTAATCTCAAGCTTAGATCCATCCGTGTAAATCTGGACATGGTTTGGCCATATATTTTCCATTTTATGTGTAAAAATACTGTTAATTTGATGACTCGAGAGGTTCAAACCCTTTTCTAAGCCTATGTTTTCATATGTGTCTGGGAAAAATTGTAAAGCCTCGAGGGAAACGTCGTACACCGGGGATGGGAATGGATATTTTAGAGATTTTATTGGTGTTAGTCGGTTGAAACTATTGCATAAGCTTGGCGAAGATTTTCTAAGCAGACGATTGTTTGATCTATAATATCTGATCAAAACAATAAGACGAATCAGTAATGGATGATCGATGAATTTTATTCTTTTCATGAGAAAAGAGTCTGCTAAAAACTGTCGTCTAATCTGCAGAGGCATATCCACACATTCTACTTGTAAGGCGTTGATTGGGGTAGAATGCATTGCTCCAATAATAAGCCTTAATGATTTGGATTGCACTCTTTCTAGCTTCAATGCAAGTGAATTTGGGAGAGGATCAAAAAGGAAACTTCCGTAGTCTAGATGACTACGTATAAGGGCATTGTACATCAATTTTAAGGTAGTAGGGTGAGATCCCCAGTATACCCGAGTCACAGCCCGAAGCATATTTAATCCCATTTCGCACTTTGTAATAATATGTTGAATGTGTGCATCCCATGTTAGTTTTCGGCTCAGAATAAGGCCCAAGAACCTAACCTCATCAACTTGTGGTATATTTAATCCATCCAGTTCCAGAGAAATAGACGGATTTCTATGTTTTCGGGAAAATACCATAACTTTAGATTTTTGGGGTGAGATCTGAAGAGAGTTATTAGTCATCCAAGACTGAAGCCGATTAAGCCCAGAATTTATGGAATTGGTTGCATTTACTATATCTTTATTTGATGTGTATAAAACTACATCATCCGCGTATTGAACAATATTGCAATCTTCTGGGATGACTCGGGCAAGATCTGAACAATAGATGTTAAATAATATGGGGCTGAGTACAGATCCTTGAGGGAGCCCCCTCCAGACTGTACGACAGAATCTGTTTTCACCCTGATTTACCACAATTTTCCTTTCACTATAAATGTTAAATAAGAGATTCGCGAGTATTGGTGGAATCTGTAGTTTTATGAGTTTTGTGTATAGTGTTGACAGACTCACATTATCATAGGCTGACGCTATGTCTAGAAATACTGCTGCCAGAGGTTTTTTCTCTATAAATGCCACTTGGATATCGGTAACAAGAATACTCAAATTATCTAAGCAGGATAATGAATTTCGAAAACCAAATTGTGAAGTTGGAAGCAGTGATTTATTTTCCATAAACCACACTAATCTATTTTTGATAAGATGTTCTAAAATTTTCAGCATGCATGAAGACAGAGCTATTGGACGATAAGAAGATCCTATGTTAGGATCTTTCCCTGGTTTTGGGATTGGAATGATTATCTGAGTCTTCCAATCCTTCGGTATTTTGCCTGACTCTAATATGCTATTTAAGAATTCAATAAAGATTTCATGAAATGAATTTGGCGCTTTACTTAAAAACTTGTACGGAATCCTATCTTCACCCGGGGAGGAATTTTTTACCGAGGATAAACATATTTTTAATTCGTTAATATTTAGTTTTCTTGTTAACTTAGATGCAGAAGTATTTGAATAAGTGGTGGGAGGCTCGACATGGTTAATGTTAGGTACAAATGGTGGGGCAATATTGTCCAAAAATTCAGGGAGCCACGATGATGTTTTACCTGTAACATTAGGTATAGAGAGTGAACCTCTAAACCTTCTTATCATATTCCATACCAACGAGGATGGAGTATTGGGGGAAAGAGAAGAACAGAATGTTTTCCATCCTTCACGTTTAATCTGCTTCAGTCTTCTCTTGACCTTAGCTTGAATCTGTTTTGCATTTAAATATGAATCGGGACAATAATTTCTTCTATATTCGCGCATAGCATCTTTTCTCTCCCTTATTAATTTTGAGCATTCCTCGTTCCACCAAGGAGGCTTAGTGTAAACACGCTTTTTAGAGCCGCCTTTTGTAACTGGGATAGAATCTTCCGCTGAATTATATATAATTTCTTTAATTATATTGTAAGATTCCTCAATTGACATATCTGATAGAGAAGACAAACTTTTACATTTATCATCCATTATGTCGTAATAAGTATCCCAATTGGCATTATTGAGACTATAGAGTTCTCGGCTGTTTCGGGGATTCATGATTTGTTTTGAGATAAAATCTATTAAAATTGGATAGTGATCACTCGATTGAGGATCCTCTAGAATTTTCCACGTTAATAAAGGAGCTAAATCACCAGTACAAATGCTAACATCTACCGCGCTGTGGTTCTGTGTAGGGGATGAAATTCTGGTGGGTGATCCATCATTGATAACACACAGTTCATGTGTATCCACGAAAGACACAACACTTGCACCGGCTCTATCAGATTTACCTGAACCCCAAAGTTGGTTATGGGCATTCAGGTCCCCAAGGAAAATAAAAGAAGATGGCAATAGAGGGACAATAGAATTAAAAAATGCAGTGTCAAAACCAGTGTTTGGAGGAATATATACAGAAACATAGCCTATATCACCAATCGAAACAGCCACGATTTCGAGAAATGGATTATAGGGTAATGTGATTAGAGAGAAGGGTATTGAAGACTTTACTAGCAGCATAGCTCCTCCACCTCTGCCTTCAACTCTATCTGAACGAATACAATGGTAACCGGGAATATTAAATCTAAAATGTGGCTGGAGCCATGTTTCACTAAGAGCTGCTACATGTATGTCAAAATCTTTCAACATTTGTTTCAATTCGTGCTTATTAGAAACTACGGATCTACTATTCCATTGTAAAATTTTAGTTATAGTGCGTACGTCTGTACTAATATGACATGTGTCCATTTTAAAGATTATCTGAAAAGATGAAAGTAAATAAATATTTCTAGAAAATAATATAGGTATAAAAAATAATAATGGAATAGTAGAAACATTCCAAATAATCATTCATTAATTTTTTTATCTTCTTTTGTAATATTCTGAACACATTGTGTTAAATTTTCATTATTTATAAGGTCAATTTTTTTATTTGTCTGAATTACAGTTAGAATGTGTGTAAGCAATTGAATAATTAAAGAATTATCATTATCATCTGAGTTCCCATATGAGGATTCTCCGTTTGGAATTAAGGCACAACCATCGCTAGGTTGTGGCAGTTGGCCATTTTTAAAAAATAGTAGAGAGTCGATTTCTTTTTTATTAATTTTGGGTTGAGCGTTTTGTTTAAGGATTTTTGGCTTAGTGTGAGAAGGATATTTTAAAGTGTCTGCGGAAGCCACTGCTTCACTGTAAAATTTTTTGGATGACGGGGTGAGTTTAGCTGCCATAGCAAACGAAATGCTTTCATCTGCCATTTTTCGCTTTATTTCTTTTTGTCTGGCAAATTCTGGACACTTAGAGTCTGTGGCCAGATGTTCACCATGACAGTACAAGCATTTTGGAGCCAAGTCCTTATTAGGGCAATCTTCCATAGCGTGCTTATCTCCGCACTTAGCGCATCTTTGGATGGACGTACAATTTTTGGCGGCATGTCCGTACCTCATGCATTTTTTGCAAATATTGCATGGATAAATATATGGTGATACCTTTAAGGAGTTAAAAAACAAAAATACTTTCTCAGGTAGTTTCTGACCTTCAAAAGTTAGAAGGACAGTGGAGGAATCTACCCATTCCGGTGTACCGGAACTGACGTCCCGACGTTTCAATCTTTTGACCCCTGTGACTTTACCGTGATTTGGTGGAACCGTTACATTTAGAAGTATTTCTTCCTCCGTAATGTCTAACGGAATATATCTGATGATACCTTTTTTAGACAATTTATAATAAGGTATGAAACATTTTAAGTTGAATTTTTCTAAGAAGTTGTTACAAGCAAATTCATTAGCGTATTTCGCTGTTTCAAAAGTAATTGTCAAGCGCTTTCTACCATCAGAGCGTACGCCGCCCGATAAGATACCTTGCACTCCATTTTTACATAATATGCCCCCAACTGTCATCGGGTGGACAGGTTTATTGTTTTCGATGCTCACTACGTTAACGATGTAAGGAGCAGATGAATATTCATTATATTTATTCGCAGAAATCATATTGTCATGTGAATCTGTATCAGAATCAGATTTTTTCTTTCTTTTACGTCCAGGAGAATCATCGTTCGACTCCCCCATTTTGTATGATGCGTGAAAATTTCACACCATAACAATAAGAGCAGCGAACTACGCAAAGAAAAAAAAAACACCTACCTAAGTACTATTACAAACAAATCTTATTCTAAAACTATTCCGCTAATGTTGGTTATAACAGGAAGAATTCAAATAACAAAATAAAAAAATAATAGAAAAAAACAAAATGCAGTCAATACTGCTACGTAAGAAAAAAAAAACAATGTTTAAATGAAACAAGTAAATACGTGAAAAAGAACGGGTCATTGACCCTCCTAGCGGTAACAAAACACCTGCGTAGCAACGCTGTGAAATAACACGTAAATATAAGAATTAATAAAAATGAAAATAATAATATGAAATTAATAAATTTTGTCTCACGAAACTCCAGAACAGCTACACCTGAACACACGTCTGCACGAGTCGCTCAACCGGGGAGAAAAAAACCGAACTGCATAATAATAAGAAGAAATAATGAAAATTTGTGATGAGCAACCTAAAGCGTAATGCATATTATTATGATTCAGAAGTCACGTATCTCCTTTTAAACTCTATTATAATTTTGAATCTGCAGAAAAACACGGATAAATCTTCCAGCTTTCCCATCTAATTTATTTAGGAGCGCCAAAATTAGGCGGCATAACTAGCAACAATTAAAATAAAAAATAAGTTGGTATATAAAAAAAATCATTCTTAAAGTTTTAGATCTGAAAATAAATCTCCGATTTATCTAAGAGTGAACTTTACCCTTATCTATTCAGTAAATCTTATTAAGTTATAGTTACCTATTCAAAGGGTATCCTTTTTCCCTTTAACAGAACAAATTTAACGTATGTTTTTTTACATTCAGCGTAAGTAGAATCGAACATGGCAATGGAGAGCTCTTGTGCCTCCCTATGCCCCTAAGTGGGGTTTAGGCCTCCTGCATTGCGGGTTGGTTTGGGGGGGGGGGATCTGCGGTGGGCTTGATTTGTGTGGCATCGGCTTTTTGGTTTGATTGCTTCGATCGAACTAGAGGGCTGGTTTTGTGCGGGTTGGGTTTGCTGCGGATTTGTCTCCTCCGGGCTGGCTTGCGGTGTGCTGGAGGCCTTAAAGGGAGAATGTATGTATGTATGTATGACCATTTAAAGGATCATGAAAATATGTAGATTAGGTGTTTACAAAAGGTGATTAATGGTCCCTCATTCCTTCATTTCGAATTTGATACACTATGGGCTTACTACCATCTTCTAATGCTATTTCGATGGCTGGTTTAGTCTCCTTATGGTAAGTAGTAAGGAGCAAAACAGATCTTTTGTCGGGTATATAGGTACACATACATCCTCAAGCACACAACCCTTGGTGGGTCTTGGCTATCTCCAAGAAACGTCTGCAAGCCTCTTTCGCCGGCTGTCACTTTCCAGATTCGTTGCCTCAGAGCCACGCACTCTGCAACGACATCATCCAACCATCGCAGCTTTGGTCTACCAACTGGATCATGATGCAATAATAAATGTACATACAACACCCTTTTTGAGCTCGGTGCTGTATCGTTTTCGCCATCAATCAATAGGTCCATATATTCGACAAAGAATCTTTTTTTCCTGCTTGGCAGTGTCCAAATTTCAGAGGCATATGTATGCATGTAGCTCTACTTGTCGTTTTGTCTTCAATCAAGCAATTTGCACTTGTAGTAGCAGCAGCAGTTCGAATGTCAGGATTTCAGACAGATTGAAGGCTTGGATTGCACTTTTCTGAATTATTCTTGAAGAAAATATTCCCATTAATTTAGTTTTCTTCCTTGAAATTCTTTCGTTTAAGCCTAATCGCTGTTGTTTTGGCCATGATGCTAATTAAACTACTACAATGATATCTAATAATATTCTTAGAACACGTAATCGGCAACCAAATAGGCAACTTCACGTAATCACCAATTACAAAATTTCAGTGTAATAGAATCTAAAATTAAACTACAAAACCCGTTTTTAAATTGATTTGAAACACGTTCCTACTACCTCCGTCCACATGAAGGAAAAAACGCCTTATTCTAATGACAAAAATAAAAGTGTTGACGAGATAGAAATCTTTTTTTTTATCCGTAGGTACTGACGTGGTGACTTTTGAAAAACAGTACTATTCGAATTGACAGTTTTTGCGAATTGCCTATTAGATTCCATACGTGATTGGGACGTACTGAAAAGACAACCTCCTCAGATTTTTAGAGTTGATAAAACAGAATGTCTTTCCGTCAACGTTTTTTTCATGCGTAATTTTAATACATATGTTGAAACACAATATGTTCACTAGGGGGTGTCAACTCACGGCATGGAGAGGCTGAGGTTCGAATAAATCTCAGCGATCCAGTAAGGGAAGAAATAATCCCCACAATGATGAAGATCGCAAGCCCAAATTGAACAATTATTAAAACATTAAAATAGTTGTCATAAAAATGTAATGTTTGTAACTTTGGAAAGAATGTGTATTCACTGAATCGCAACCAATTATATTATGTGGTCAAAGTTGATGACGTGCGCTAATTTTTTTAATAGGTAAATGAATCTGTTCTTACTCTAAGTAGTCTAGTGAACACAAATAGGTAGACTCTTTCGCAGTCAGTTATTTAAAGCTTATGTCGTGAAAGTGCATGCAAGATGCTTTTTTATGTCAATGGTTGACAATAATAATTTGTTGCTACAGAATTTTTCATAAGTACATGGCGTTGGCGTCGCAGAAAACCCGTTCCATACCTACTTAAATATTAGGTATATTTTATATTATCTCATATGTTATATGTTACTTAATTAGTTATCCGGAGCGGAGAAAAATCGAATGAATCAAACAACATGGGATGAATCTGTTCAGCTGATCTCGAGTTAGGTATAAGTGTTCGCACTAACCCGACTTTCTTTTATATTTATTTATTTTATTATATGAATATAGACCCCGTTTCTAAAGCGAAAAAACGCTTGTGATGTATTTAAAAAAAGCCCAGAACACTGATCAACGCCGCCTACACGAAAGGATTACCACAGAACACACACACACACACCTGGCGCTATATATGGAATGAATGTAAGTTCTGCTGGTTGAAACGGGAGGATACATACAATACATACATATCCCATACAGGTACAGTGTCAGTTCTATTGTCAATTTTGTGTCTGCATCCATCACTTACTCGTCGAAGTGCAACCATAAAATTGGACGACGAAGGACGTCACATGGTGACAGGTGGATAACACTATTGCAGGTGAGTATTACTGAAGCTATATCCTATTCATAGGTTGATTAGCTATCTCTTTTCCTTATTTGATTAGGTCCTCGAAGGCGATGAAAGCGAACACCATGTTCTATGCAATTCCATTAATCCCTCTTAGCACCCAGTCAATAGATTATTTCGCACCTTTTTAAGCTGCGATGTATAAAGTTTAAAATTAAAATCCAGCGTAAAATTCCTCTCACACAAGAAAGCCATCTAATCTTAGAAATTCAGCGATGTCAACATTTCCCAGCTAATTATGGGAGGTTCTGTAACTGAACATCGCACAAATTCTGCTTATTTGCAGTGAGCTCACTGTGAGCTTTGAATTTGTAAACATCTCAAGAATATCCAAGCTTTTTTACCTAACTGTTCGTACAATTAATAGTTTGTTGTTAATCATTGTTTTAAATATAGGTTTAAGCAAATGAGGGTATTTAATATTTTAAAGAGATTCAACTAATCAGCAGCATAATCAACTTTTATAATTCCAGATTGTCCATTTTATACTTAATTGAATACTTTTGCACAATATGACCTTAATAAAAGTAAAACAACAATGCAGTTAAACGTAAATATTGTTTTGCTTTCATGTTTTTAGAGAAATCGGTCATTATAAAAAAAAACATCGATTAAATCTTTTTTATTAATCTTTTAAAAGCGTACAAAATATAATGACTCCCTAAGGTACCTACGCAATTCAGACAATTATTAAAGTTATTGTAAAATCTAGGGAACTGAAAGTAATATCTGTTTAATAATAATTTTCCAGCCGAAGGACCAAAATTCTTAATTTTATTTACATAGATATGTAGCTAGCTAAACCGTGAGAAAAAAAAGTTTTTTTCTCAATTACCTATGTTAATCTGAGGGTCGACTATTAAAATAATTTTAAGGTGTACCCAATTTTCATTGCTATAATAAGAGCCGCCTTCAACTATTTTGACAACATCTTAACGATCGTTTAAATGTTATTTCATTTTATTGCATTCCTCATCCATTACTTACACGTTTTCACATAGCCATTATTCGCAGTAGAATAAGGAACAACATTTTGACAAAACATGGCAATTTTTCTTATTTAGAGGCCTTTTTTAATCTGCTGTTTGACATAGGTCTTCTCCACAAATTCTCACCCAATTATTATTGTTGGTGGTCCATCGTTTCGACAGGTGCCCAAAATTTCATTATTTTCGTGAGCTATCGCGCTTTTTGCTTTGGAACAATTTTTAGGTAAGGTGCCGTAAAAGGCTCAATGAAATTTACAAGGTAAACAGTTTAAAAAAAATGGAAAGTTTTTGAGAATTTTTAATCGACCTCATTTTCTTTTAACTTACTATGGATACCTAATTTGAAAATTCAATTGTTTTGCCACGATGGTATCAGATAGGCCCGTGATTGTTTTTTTTAATGAATCTGTGGTCACTCAAAGTGAACACAAACACACTTTTTGACCTCTTTCACACCAAGCAAATGCTTGAAAGCGGAAATGGTCGGCACCGCCGGGATTCGAACCCACGACCTCCAATACGCTGTACGTACGAAAGTCGCCGGTTGACACCACTGGACTACCAACCACCTCTTCTTTTATATCTTTAAGGTATACTTACTATTCATCTATTTCATAAAAAAAACAAGTATGCAAGTTAAAAATTTGTGTCTTTATAACCAAACCATTCATGTCTTGTTAGTCAGGGTTTGACAAAAAAAAAATATAACTTGAAAACTATAAAGAACACATAAATTAAGGAATTTTCATACCCCCGAGCAGATTATTAATTTTTGGGACAACCTGAATTATAATCGTTATTGAATTAAGTAGACAAATATCTAAAATCCAGTCTTATTTATATTTAACAAAGTGATTTGATGTATGAACTCAATATCATAATATACAGCTTCTACCAACTACCAAGAACAATCCGATAGGGATCCCACAACATTATCATTTCTTGACAATAATATGATTTAATACTACTTACTTCTAAAGGAAACCCTTATTCTCTAGTTACCAACTATCTGGAATTGTGTTCTATTAACAACAGTATAACGACTAACTCTTGAATATCTGTTATCGGCCTTCGTAAATGTACTTCAAGATCCGTTCATAGAGAATTAATACAATGTATAATGACGTTTTAATACCAGTTAGTTATTGAAACTATGTTTGCTTTGAAAATGATTTACCTACTCGTAACGATGCGATTTGTTAATTTAAATTAATCAACGATGAAGTCAGAAATTAATTGCTCGTACAATAAGACCGATGTCAACTAACTTTATTCAAATACCAGTTTTTTTTATGTGACTCAAGATAAGTAATGTTCCAAATAAATGATATTTTTTTTTTAAATATGGACCCGTATCTCGTGATGAAAGAAAAAAGTAGAAGGCATTATTCCATTTTTTTAATATTTTTTGTTAACCAGTTGAAGAAGAAGATATTTTACTTTAACCGAAAACAGAATGTGGGAAAGACTGAATAAGTTCATCAACATCATCATCATCAACCTTCACTCGTCCTGTATTGGACATATAGGCCTCCCTTCCCGACATCGACGATTCTCTGTCTCTTGCTATTCTATCCTATCGATTGCCGGCCACTCTCCTAATATTGATAGACCACCTCAGCTGTGGCCTATCTAGATTTTTATGACGAGTTCTTGGTCTCCAATCTAGAGTTTTCTTGGTCCATCTATCATCTGTTGTTCTTACTATATGGCCGGCCTAATTCCACTTTAGTGAAACTATTTTATGCGTCACATCGGTAACTTTGGCCCTTTCTCATTTCGCTTCCTGTCATTCTCCATCGCTCGTTGTCGACAGAGACCGTCAAGTAAACAAAAAAATCAATCGAAATAACATGAAAAAAAACTTGCAATGTAACTGCCGATCACGTGTTAATTTTGTTGATGCATTTTTCTAATATTTTCACCAATAAATAACACATCACGTGCTTAACATAAGGTCCACCATTCATGATCACCGCATCCATCCAAATGGAATGAGTGTGAAAGACAAATGAATGATGTTTAGTGATAGGTTGGGTGAGTCGAATATCCATCGCGTCAAGCCATTCGTCCATCACTCCAAACGGATCGTCAATGAGGAAACTCGACGTGGACGAGGTTGTGACGGATTCTACTGATCTCAGGTGAGATGAGCAGAACCCGCACACCGAGGACCGTCTGCCAAGAGTCACCGACTTCAAGGCAAACGAACCTCTGTGGTCACACCCCCTGGAAGGCTTTAAACAGAGTTGTTGGTCTCATCCAACAAAAGAAAACTAAATCGTTATCAGCCCAGCTATACTCAACTTCAGACTCTACTCAGGTCGTGGTTCAATAGCCCAAAATGTCCTCTCATCAAGTGGGGAATTATCAAGAGATTTTTAAAGAAAGAATTTAGAATTAAAATGAATAAAATTTATTGCACTAAAATACAAATAAATAGATCCTTCTTTGAACAAATTATAAAACTAATTGTGGACCTTTGATAGCTCCAAATAAATAAACATAAAAAAATTACCTTAAAATGGGAAAAATAAAATTTAAAATTTCAATCATTAAAAATATATATCAGCATCTAAAGTATAAGGCCATTTATATTGTTCTTAATAATCAAAAAAATATTTTACTTCTTAAACTCTCGTCAGATGTTTTACAACAATTTTTGGGCCTCTATCCCAAACTTCTTAGATAAACATACAAATATATCAAATAGGCTTCAATTAATATGGATGAGATTTTTCCCTTTATGGATTGCATATCGAAATGTGAAAACATTAAATTCAGGTTTTGTATAAAACAGGGTCGAAGGTCAAATTAAGGTTGGTGCATTTGCTCTCCACGAAAGAAGAATGAAAAGGTGTCGGCGGTAGGTCTCACAGAATAAAACGTATGACTTGATATATCACTTAACTTAAGATTCGATCCCCTAATCTATCTCGCGCTGATCTCTTCAAGAAATAGCTTGGCTCCACGAATGTCGAATAGTTTCAAAGAATCCTTAGCTGGAGTTCTCACGTGCAAATGGACTTCTCAGAACAAGAATTGGCTTCAGATGGCTCGATACAGACGTTTCGGTACATCGACGTAGGTAATACATAAAATGTCGCCAGATTAACATCCCATTCCAAGATCAAGAATTACCGTAAGTAACCCGAAGGGTAGTTCCCGCACTTCTGTAATACGATAAAGAAATGCGTTACAATTAGGGATTAGAAAAATACCCACAAAAAGAAATAGAATTCACGACAGACATAATAAACGTAAGATTCTCACCTGTTTTACTTGCGGGGCTAAATTTAGTTCACAAACGACACTTCACTTAGACGATTTTACAAAATCAAATTCCAATAAATATATTCGACTTAATTATTAACAAATCACTCAGGAAGGGTAGTTTTCACCCCTAACCCCCCTTTTAACACAGAGTGTTGCTCCAACGCATTCGTGGACGCAATATATAGTCAGTAAAATTTTGACGTTTGCAAACGTCAAATCCCACAATAGCTTGGCGCTAACACGGCCGCCGTTTCATTGGATAGAAACATTAGCATTCAACGCACCCGCGAGCTGCGCTGATAATGCCCCGCACGGAAGGCACCTACCGACAATACGGCGAGATTTCTATTCAAACAGAGCCCGCGAATTTGATTTAAACTTCAATAAAAACAATCCCAAAAACTGATCGTTACAAGGTCCAAGTCGTCGCGTTACTACTAACTAACGGCCGGTTTCAATAACCTATCCGTAGTAATCAGTTAAACGCTATCCGTCAATTAACCGCAGTTAATATTCTATCCTTATCCGCGTTTCAATAAACAAACAACAGATAGATAGTATTTATGTCAGTTACTATGGAAACTATCCGTGTTTGATCATAGAAATTGTCAATACTTCGTCCATGTCAATTTTCGAATAATACGTCAGAGTTTCAATATCAACATCAACAATATTATTATATAGTCTATGGACAATATAAAACAAATAAATATATGTAAGGCTAGGATACGTACCTTGAAGATGTAACTCATAAATTTGGCATTATTTCGGCCAACAAATCATTTACGACGGTTTTGGTTAACCGAAACCTGACAAGAAAATCTTTGTTCAACAATATCGACATGAAATTTATCCGTGAATATAGTAACATCCGGGGTTCTTCGTCCTCATCAGAGTCGAAGACTCCGTCTTCAAATAACTCCAAATCGCTCTCGTCACTTGAAAAAGCCATTATTTAAAAAAAAAACTTGTTGCTATACCAAACACTTGCCGTCGAAATCGGAGGATAGGAAAAACAAACCGCCGAAGTCGGAGGTTAGGAAAACCATAGAAAAAACAGTAATCACAAATGTCACAAGCTACTAGAGATAAGTTATTGAAACGCTTTATCGCCGATTTCTATACAAATCATATAATGAAAGATAGATAGAAAGTTTAGATAGAAATTCTATCTATCCTTTGTTTATTGAAACACCAACGTGTAAAGATAGATAGATTTTTAACCATAGATAGGAGATAGATAGGTTATTAAAACCGGCCGTAAATCGTCAGTGCTAAAAATTGTTCCAAATTTGTATCATTTTGCCAACATCCTTCCACTAGGGTACAAGTGTGGCTATTTTAAATTTCATATTAGGTAATTTTAATTTTGAAGTGGTGGGTAGCCTGGCAGTGCGGCTCAATCCAAGGTGCCGACCACCTTCCTATTTCTTAACACAAGCTTTAAGTAGGTAGTTTACTGTGAAAGGTGAAAACACATAGAAAGCTGATCCCGACCATCGCCGATCGGCCGGCGCAAAGAATGTTTCTATGCATTTGAATTGGCATACCCATAGCAAAAACAGGAACCAGCCTTTCCGGCATTCCCATTCAAATGCATAAAAACTATATTCACATTCATTGTTTTATGTAATCTTCTTTTTTTGCTACACATTTATTGTTTAGCTTATTGCTTAGATATTGAGCCGTAGGTATTCGTTGTATAAAAATGTTGTTTCAATTGTTATACCCACACACAGGCTTTGCCTTGTGGGATTTTTCGACTTATTTAATTGTTAAGGTAATGTATATATTGTATATTATTTTCGAAAAATAAACTATTATTATTATTATTCTTTGCGCCGGTCGGAATCAGCGTTCTTTGTGTTCACCCAAATAGTCAAAGCGTTGTTTTTGTGTTCGCTTTGAGTGAGCACAAGGGCCCTAGACATTAGGCAATTAGAATTTTGCGAACGACAATATAATTAAATTTTTCGACAACGTAGAGTAGGAAGAAAATTATGTAACCTACACTTTTTATGTACCATACCTACACTTTTTATATTTTTATAGTGTCTTTGTTTGGTTTAATTAATTGTTTATTAGTTCCAGTGATGGACAGCTCATTTTTTCGCACTCTGCATACACGAAAAATTCGTTCGCAAAATTCAAATTATCTACGGGGGCAGATTGATTATTTTTATTTAAAAAGCAAAATACGTGTTTTGATGTAGTGAAACTACGTTATAATGATTTAAAAATACCTAATTAATTTAACACCTGTCACAATGGATGTCATCCATTAGGAGTGATCATGAAAGGCGGGCTATATAATTTAAACGTGTCCCAATTGAATCACGTTTATCGAATGCGCTTTGTCAAAAGATTAATTAACGAACCACAAACCTAGATTCATGTTGTATAGAATAATCCCTATATTTGTCACGTTAATTTGAATTTCCGTGTACTGATTAAGGACTGATATACTCAAACAAAAATTCTCAATTAAATAATGTTGATGAAATTCTTACTAAATCCGCATGTTTGCTTTAATTGTGGAGAATGTGGACGCCTCGAAATTTCTCCTGAACTCTAATTTATGTGCCAGTTGCATGACCTAAGCCAGTATCTTATTGTATGCATAGAATATTCGCTTGATAGATTGTTTTGACCTGCCTCGTCTTCTTTTCCCACTTTTTTTCACTTCTTTTCCTTTTTTTCTTTTTTTTTGGAATGAAGAAAAATAATAAATTCATATCTAAAAAAAAGGTGGTTGCATTTCGTCTCATTGGTGAAATTTGCGTGTTTGAACTTAGGTATATCCAATCCAAATCCAAACACCCTTAACGCCCCACTTAGGGGCATAGGAAGACAACAAGAGCTCTCCATTGCGCAATGTTTATGAGCTCCTCCCACACCATGTCCAGATTCCTCAGCTCTGCTTGAAGGAGCGGAACACAGTATGAAAGGGTCTTCCTCGTCTTCGGGACCCTGATGGGAGGAAGAACAGCGCTCTCTTCGGCCAACTGTCATTCGGCATCCTTAACACATGTCCCAGCCAAGTCCATCTCCACATAATGGTATATAAATACCCAATTTTCAATACAACTATATATTGCGTTTCAAAAACATTTCTACGCAGATCATTGTGATAAATAGGGTGTTTACGTTAAGAATTAGGTATATAGGAAAGCTTTTCTATATACGAATCAGTCTATAGAATATAGACAATACTTCTAACAGGAAGCAACATTACACACTACTTTCTTGATGGAATTTCGAAGTTCACCGAATCGAAATGTTTTCCATTATATGAAGGCAAAAATTCTGTATGATGTACCTCTTTTTGACATACTTGGGACCTTATTTGTGACAGTCACTAACAGTCTTATTTATGTCACCCAACGGGGGAGATGTTTTCACAGTTACCAAGTCGCAATTCTTTACAAAGAAACATCGCGTCACAAACACGTGACAGCTTATCAATGAAATCCTTTTTCGTTTCATATTCACACATTATATTATGGAACTATGGGTTACCCGTCAACATATTGTGACGTTCTTCATCGCTCATTTTTACAGATGCACTTGTTTTGTTTTATTATGTTTTCACCCAGTTTGAGGAGTGATTTGTGCAGTACAAAACAGTTGATCAATGATAGTAAACATGCGTAATGCTTTAATGGGAAATTCACTTAATTAATATGTAAATTTGTATAAATACGTCATCCTTTGAATCTTTTGATTTTCGATTTGAGGCTTAAACGATGGCTGTGGGTCCCTAGCTGAAGTACTTGTCTAAACAGAGGTGGTGAAAATTTAAAAGAACTTTTAATTCATATTTTCTATTCTTTCTACCAGTGGGTTATTTTTGTTCTGTGTATTCGCGACATGTATGACTCGCAGTCTCGCCTCGTTTCGGATGACGGAATCACGTTGGTCGATCATTCAGTCAGTCAGTGTTTCAGGCAAATAATATTATATTATAAGTGGCTTTACTTTTTCACACATTCAGTAATGTTCGGAAGCAGCTATGGTTACATAGTGAAAATGGACTCTTCTCTATCCATAAATACTAACTACCTACATTTGCCAACAATTTAGTGCAGTTTTTTTTTTTCAAAAAAAAATTTGTTTAAAATTGTCAGTTTAGATTGCTGTGTGCAAAAGTGTAGTACGGATGTTCTTCTCAATTAGTTTATGAAGATCGCAAGTTTTTTTTTTTTAAAAATTAGAAGATTGCAATCGCATGACGTTCCTCTGCCATATTTTAGCCAAAGTTTCTAAAGATCACCTTATTCACTCAATTGTCATTTTATCGCGATTTTGCGATTAATCTGGTTGTTCAATATTATTATTTGTCGTATTATCGTTAAGAATAAGAGTTAAATTTTTTTTTGAAGAAAATGGGGGAAAAGAAATCGAACGTAGGAAAGTGACTGGTACCTTAGGGTGAGCGGTGCACTAAGACTTTTTATGAGACACAACAACACCTCACTATAAACTATCAAAACTAGTACATATTGCAATCCTGATACCGTTTATGATGTATGGATATGAAACGTGGACACGGACGAAAATAAATAACATAGTATAAATGCAGTAGACTACATGGGAAGGATTGTGGTATGGAAGCTAGTGTTGGCTATGCAGAAAGATAGGACTTCCACTCTTTTCTATCCAAGCACACTTGTTTCGCTGTTTTCACCGGCATACCGTTGTTCATACAACCTCTCCTTTCTTCGTTTGCTTCTGACCTGGCCTTCCTTGCGGACGGAATCGAGGTGTTCGATCCATGTCATTCTCGGTCGAATACGCCTTTTTAAACCTTCCTTTTCAGCCTTATAAACTCTCTTCGTTATTTGCATAAATTCTTTGCACATTCAAACCATCTCAACTTATTAACTTTCATCTTTGTCACAACACGAACATTCATATCTTCCTAATATTCTTATTCTTTTCCATATAAAGTAGGGTATAAGAGAAAATAAAATAATGATTATCAAATAATGTTTCTTCAGTCGTAATATTTTAAAAACTTCAATAAAAACTCTTGCTCTCATTACCTTATAAATTGTTTAAATACCAATTATCTTTTCTTTAGTAACATGGATATTTTACGTAAGTACCTACCTACTCGTTATTAAATTTTGTACAATTTCAACAAAAAAAAAACTAAATGGCAGTTTCTGAATTAATAGCTCTTCTTTCTTTTATAAAACTTGTAGGTATGTATAATGATTCTTTTATAGTGAATCCTTTCTTCTCACAAAATACTGGTTGAATCTTATTATAACGAACACTTAAGTAACTACATTCTAAAAATAACGAATATTCAGTATGTTTTTTAACTTTATAAAAAATAGAAGTGCATCTTATAGGCTGCGGCGATCGTGTTTCCTAAATACAAGGATAAAACAGGCAGAGCAATAATTTTAACCAGGATTAAACATAAAACGAATTTGCGGCTTGTCTGGTTATTATGAAATAGCGAATAATTGCAAAGAACAGGGTCATAATTTTGATCCCAACAATGGAACGTCGAAGATACCGAATATTTGGACTGAAAAAACTTGAAAATTTGGACATAAAAAAAAGTTGCGGATATTGTCAATGTATTGATCCCAACACCATCAAACCTACTGAAACCACAATACTTACATCACATAATGATGGTACAACTCCTGCAGAGTTTTGCCCTCCTGAACAATGTTTTTCACAAAAATTTATTGATCCCCATTATATTGTAAAGATGGCCAGGACATGGTTGATTTTGATCTTTTTTTAACTCAGATGGGATTTTCCGTGCTTTGCTTTCCTTGTCCCCCTCACGCTTGATTCTGTATATCCGGGTTAAAACTATTTTGTAAATTATTTTTAAAAGAGACTACTTAAATCTTAATCTATTGTTACGTTGACCGCACTTAAGTTGTTGTTGGTCTTTTGTTTAAGACCTTTTAAACACAACCGAAGTAAAAGGAAAAATAAACGAACAAAATTGATGTCTGTGAGATAACTACGTCTTAGATTAAGAATAATTCTTTGCATATATTTTAGTTCTGTTAAGAAACTCCGAGATGAACACATTGAGGACAATAAATGGCAAAATATTGAGAGGACAAGTGAGCAACACCAAGAGATATGTAGAACAGACAATGAACGGGGGACTGTTATGGCCATTTTCAGACTCCTTTATCTCTCTGCACAACCGGCCCCACTGTACTCACCCTTGAGGAAAACCCCCTAAAAGATGGCGAGATAGTTGGGACTCCGCCAGAAAAAAGCAGCTTCAATAGAACAGACAAATTAGCTGGCATGAAAGAAGAAGACACATGATTTTACTACAAATTTGTGCAATAATTATCATTGTGATTCATACTTTTATTCGTGGATTTTCTCTGCCTTTCATTGCCATTCTCTTCAATTAGTCGCTTGACAGCGAGCAAAGTAGATAAATATCATAGCACCAGGCAAACAGGCCTTAAATTTACAATAACCGTGAGAATTTTGCGAAGACATTAACGGATAAAATTTAAAGGTATTTTATTTATTTATTTATTTATTTTATACTTTATGCATATTAAAAATAGTGTACAAAAAATAGTGTATAGACAAGTGGCAATGGCGGGATTATAGCCGTAGCAATCTCTAACATCCAACCACATATGATAAAAATAAAAATATAGATACATACATAATATATACACAAATACATACACACAATACATATAATCAACAAACACCAACAAAAAACAAAAAAAAAAAAAAAAAAAATTCATACAAAATTTTATTTAGATATAGTACACCAAATGGGATAGTTTAGGGTGGAGTGGGAAAAAGGGGTAGGATAGGGGAAATAGAGTCTACGATGCACCAGAAGACAACAAATGTATCTTGACCATTTTTTTAAAACAATTTATATTATTGGCCAATCTAGCCGAGGACGGGAGATTATTCCAACAACGAGCACCGTGGACAGAGAAAGAATAGTCATAGAATGAAGTTCTGTGTGGAGGTATGGCAAGAAGACGCTCGTTGTTAGATCGTAATGGAAGACCATGAATTGCTAGGTATTGGAATTTGTCTTTTAAGTAATATGGAGAAGACTGTGAATATAGAGCTTTGTGAACAAGAGATATTGTGTGGAGCTCACGTCTTTTACGTATTGTAAGCCACCCAAGACTATTTCGGTAATTAGAAATGTGATCAAACTTTCTAAGGTCGAAGATAAAGCGAATTGCGAAATTTTGAAGCCTCTCTAGGACGTTGACCAGGTCTTCGTTGAGATCAATGTAGGCAACATCCGCATAATCAATTGTGGGTAAAAGAAGAGACTGTACCAGTAAAGTTTTAATGCTTACAGGGAGAAATCTCTGTTGCCTCTTTAGGAGATGCATTGCTGCAAAAAAATTTCGTCGAACGTGATTAATATGCGATCTCCATGAGAGAGTCTGATCAAAAATCAACCCGAGATTTCTAGCAGTCTTAGAATATGGGATTGCGTCAGTGCCAAGAAAAGTTTGGGGTATAGGGTCTTGGTTGATTCTATTTATGTTATAAGGACTACCCAAAAGCATGCTTTGAGATTTTTTAGGGTTGAGAATAAGACCATGGTCTTTAGCCCACGAGGCGATATTCTGGAGGCATTCGGAAATCTTATTGATTGTATTTGATAAGTCCTCTACTTTGAAATGTGTGTAAATTTGTATATCATCTGCATATAGGTGATATTTAAATGGAATCAGTCTGCATATGGGGTTGATGAAGATTGAAAATAGTAGAGGAGAGAGAATACTTCCTTGAGGGACACCCGCTGTTAACTCCGCCCAGCCAGAGACAGAACCACCTTCAGACCTCACAGCTTGCATTCGTCCATGGAGAAAAGAGTGGAACCACAAAACAGCGTCGCCTGAAAGATTGAGGTTTTTGAGAGATGCCAGAAGTAGATCGAAGTCTACTGAGTTAAAAGCATTGCTAAAATCAAGAAGTGTTAGATGAGTCAGCATTCGTCCTTCCATGGCCTCTCTTATATCATCGGTAATTTTAACTAACGCTGTTGTAGTGCTATGCCCTTCACGAAAACCAGATTGGTAGTTATTGAGGGAGTTATTGTTATTTAAGAACACTTTCAGTTGTGAATGGGCAAGCTTCTCGAGAATTTTGGAGAAATACGGGAGTATCGATATGGGTCGAAAATCCGAGGAGACCGTCGGTGACTTATTTTTAGGCAAAGCAATAACGTGTGCTCTCTTCCATTGACTGGGATAAGTTTTACACGAAAATGAATAGTTTATAATGTGCGTGAGAATTGGAATAAGAGTGCTCATAAATAATGTTACAAATGCGATGCAAACCCCATCATCGCCCACTGCCTTGGATTTGATCACATTTAGACAGCGTCTGACCTCCTCCTCCGAAACAGAAGTGAATGAGAATGGCTCTGATGAACTGCGAGGTAGTGAATTCAGTCTCAGAAGTGTGTCAGATTTAGCTTCTGTGTTCAATAAAACTGGCGGAGTCACAAAATGTGTATTGAGAGAATCTGGATTAATAGTAGTGGCTTTATACGTTTCTCCAACGGATGGTATTCCCAGCGAATTCAAGCACCTCCATGCTTGGGATTGAGTGCAATTCTTAAAAAGGTCTTTAGTATAGGAGATTTTAGCAAGTCTGCACTGCTTGGTGCAATTTTTGCGTAAAGACTTGTAACGGTCCCAGTTTTCGGCGGTGGGATTGTGTTTGTGTTTAACGCGGGCTCTGTCCCTTTGGGCTTGCAATTTTTTTAGGTCGTCCGTGAACCAATAAGCCTTCGGATTTTTCACTTTGATCCTTCTCGGTGGTGCATATTTGTCATAAAGATATTGTAGGTGATTGTTTAGAATTTCAACTTTACGGTCCACGGAGTCGGCGCTATATATATTTTGCCACTGTAGATTTTCTGCCTCAGAAACGAGAGCCTCACGATCAACACGATAAAGACTACGCGAAATTACGAACTTTGGCTTTGGCTTTTCAACTCTTATTTTGTATTCTAGGAAAAGAAGGTCATGATGAGAAAATCCACCCCCAGAGACCTGTCCATGGGCCTTCACCAAATTAGTACAAGAGACTATGATATGATCTATTTGTGATTTGGAATTTTGAAGTACATGGGTGGGCCCAAGAGGAAGAATATGAAAATTAATAGAATTAGTAATTCGGAACAAGGTCTCCGCTCGTGGATCAGCCCTCATAAGGCAGGTATTGAAATCGCCCATTATTATGACCTTGTCAAAACTGATAGCAATGTTCTCGAATATATTCTCGAGTTTAGTAAAATAGTTGGACAATGGAGGGCAGTAAATGACTCCGAGTATGATGGAAGAGTGAAGAGCATTGACTTTTATAATCAAATATTCGGGATCGCCAATAGCCTGTTGAGGAGAAGATTGGTACACGACCTCATACTTTAAGTTGTCACGAAGATAAATGCACACACCACCGCCCCTTCTTCCTTCTCTGTCGCAACGTATCATATTAAATCCAGGCAGTGAAAAAAGCGAGGAAGGAAGGGTGGGTTTAAGCCACGATTCAGATACCAGAAGTGCATGAAAATCAACATCACTGAAACTGGTAACTAACTCAGAATGGTGGCTCGGTATGCTCTGAGCATTTATGTGGCAGACTCTAAAATTTTTCGATCCCGCGCAGAATTTATTTTTTAATGAAGAATTTAGGTCTACGTCCATACAATTTTGAGTAAAGCTTGCATCGTTGGATGGCGAAGGGAGCGGGTTAGGGGTTGCTGGAAAAGTAGGTAGGGTAGGAGATAAGGAGAAGGAATTTGGTGTACATGTATTCATTGTAAAATTAAACATCTTTAAAATATACAAAACAAAAAAGAAAAAAAGAAAAAATATACAAAAACTTATGCTAATAATTCACGAATTAAGTTTATGAAAATTCTATGATTTTACTCAATGACAAAAAAATAAATACATAAAAACAAAAACGAAAGTATGAAATGCGAAAAATATTTCAATAAAAGAGTAATAAAGCAGTAAGTGATCACGGAAACATGTATGAGATGAGGCAACGTATCAAAACAAATAGACGTCGAAACATGCAAATTAAAACTCAACATAAATCCACCGGGCAGAATCAGAATGATATTGCTCACTAATGTTCGCCCATACACAAAAATATGTCCATAGGCGAACATTCGCCCCCAACAAACGAACGAAAAAATATAAAGAGAAAAAAAAAACAAAAATTAAAATTAAAAAAAAAAACAAAATCAAATCGATAGGTTGTAAACACTATGTCTATGGATCTAATGTCTAATGTCTATGGACAGAAAAAAAAAGAACAATAATAGGACGAAACAATACGGAGTTACGGTAGGTAGTTATAAAAAAAATAATAACTAAGTGTTGCACCGTAGAGAGCTGTCAGAAATTAAACAATGTTTACATGATAATTTTATGATAAAAAGATAAAAAAGGGTAAAAAAGGCAAAAAGTGCATGTCTGAAACAACGGTGAAAGGCGATAGACGTGTTACATTGACTTAAATATGAGTCGACATGGTGAAATACGCCTTTCTATAATGACAAAATTTTAATGAAAGATCTTTGCAAATATCACTTAATTTTTTATTTTTTATTGCCAAAATATTTTCTACCGCAATGCGGTCATCTTCAGTGGCTGTCTGAGTGAATACACTCAGACAGCCACTGAAGATGACCGCATTGCGGTAGAAAATATTTTGGCAATAAAAAATAAAAAATTAAGTGATATTTGCAAAGATCTTTCATTAAAATACCTTTAATATGGAGAAGTATCACAACGTTGTTGAAAAAACATTCATTGGATAAAATTTGATCTATATTATCCAAAAAAATAGTGATAGAAGTGAATGGAGAGAAGCCTAAAGCCTGCTATTTATGATCACTCGAAATGGGTGTCATCCAATACGTAATTATTGATCTAATTTGAAGATTGTGTTACCTTTAATAATTAGGTACCTCTCTGAATTGAAATATCTGATCAACAAGTTGAATGAATATACAGTTCCTCTTTAATACAATTTGTGATTCCATAGCCTTCAGAAATATTATGGTCAATTAACCACAATAGACCAAAATAGAACAATCAATTCCGACCGGAAAGAGGTCGATTAAAGCAATTCAAAGCTTCAACTGTGGAACTAATGAAAAAGAATTTAATATTCAATCTGTTTTTCACACTTTTAAATATAGACATCTCCATTCACGCTAACAGTTTTGGTGACGAATCTTTAAGACTACAACTAACAGAGCTATCAAGTATTGGGTGACATTTGCTTATTTGATGTGTAATTATCAACATCTCTCGAGCTGTCTAGAAACATTCGTGGGAAGATACTTAATCATCAGGTATCGAATAACTTTGAAAACAGATTGCTGGTAATAAGTATAAATCGATATATATTTTCCTTTGCTCTAAAGGAACTCGCCCACGGACATGATATGGACCGCAATCACCCATTGTCTAGCCTCATGAGTATGTAAACCCCGATCATCTTTTACATGTGTGTGTATGGCGCCTTTACTGGAGTAATTCTTCCTACGTACGTCGCTTCATTTTGGGGCTTAATGAAAGCAATTAAGATTTTAATCCTATCGAAATTTAATGAAAGATGAAACAAACACTCACCTACAAACTAACTCTGAATTTTTAATTCTACAGACAATGGAAAACTTGAGTATTTTATGATGTTATCTCTGGTAGACAAGTAGATTAAAAATATGTCGGTTCGTTTTTTCCGTTGCCATATCATCTTATTGCTTGCATCGTGAGAATTGTTAAGGGATGTACGCCTTATGCAACATACAAGATACATTAATCTTGTAGGTACACGAGGGAGCTTCTTGCCATAAAGCTAAATCAAGTTTTTGGCACCGTATTACGACTCTCATGTTTTTGTTCTCGGACCCATCAAAGCTCTGTCATTGAATCGGTTTTTGCATCTCCGATAGCCTTACAGCCTATTGGAGATGTCGATATGTCGAGCCTCGGTCTCCTTTAAAATACGGCTTGACAAATCCTAACCTCAACATGCAACTAAACACTCTGTCACACGCAGGAAAGTGAAGCTCTGGTTGAAGTGCAGCTCTTTAAAAATAACTTGATAAATATTTGAAATATCTTCCCTGCCTTCCACGCTATCCTTCACAACACTCAATCGCAACATATTACAGTAAAAATAAACATTGTGAAATTTTGGATAGTTTTTGTGACAATTTCTTATGCCTGAGATGTGTGTCTCACATATAATGCATTCTAGGCAGTCGGCTAACGGTGTATTACACAGATCGGTTGTTTTTTTTTATTATTGAAATTGCGATTAATTATAGATATGTACCTATAGATAGCGATAGCCGCATTTAATAACATGAGATCACTCCTCTGCGATGATAATATTAATTTAAAACTATGGCAGAAAATGGTCAAATTCCATGTTTGGTTCCAATTTCTATACGGTGTGGAGACTTGCACACTTAAAGTTAATATGATGAACCGTATAGAGGCATTTGAAATGTGGTTGAACCGCAGAATGCTCCGTATCCCATGGTCCGATATGGTGACTAAAGCTGGGCTTGATAGAGAATTGTTAGGCAGCATAAGAAAAACATCCTACCTGGAACACATACTTCGCAACACCAAATACCAATTACTTCACCTGATAATGAAAGGGAAAATACATGAAATTTGAAGTGTGGGTAGATGTCAGATGTCCTGGCTGAGAAACATCAGACAATGCACATGGTTGAATTCTTCCAAGACAGCGGAGCCTACGCCAACGAGAGCCAACAAAAAGCTATGTGTTAAACGACGTCGCGTCGGGGGGACCTGACATGGCACACCAAGAAGAAGATAGATATGTAACTAATCTGTTGGATTTTAATTCGAAGTAGACATTTTAAGCTACAATTTAGTATATAATATTTTAATTGGGCACTTTGTGAATGAAACAGAGGATTCACAGATACTGCGGGTGACCACGGACCTATTTTCTGAACGCGTGTGACCAAGTGTTAAATGACAGAACACAAAAGTGTCGCAACACACAAGAGGTTGGTGAATGATCAAAGATATCACTTAATTTGGATTACGTGAGGGAACTGAGAACCCGGAAACCATTAGCAAAAAATTCCCAAGGTAAAGCGTTCGATCGTTTTATCCCCTCTCGTTACTCGATACCATCTGTTTTATGGTAAGAAAATGTAAATTTTTCATTTTGTCAAAAGCACTAACTGATACCTGTACTAACTCCCATTCGGGATATCACTCACCAACGTAAATGAGAAACTCACGGGAAATTTTTATAGATTTTGAGCTTTCCGAAGTATTCTAAAGGGGCGCCATACACGTTTTCATACAGAATTTTGTAACTTCACGCCAACGTAATATCACGGAGAATTAGAATAGGACATTGAATATTATAAGTATATCCTTACCTAAGTTGATTGAAGTATGGTAGATTTACACCCGCTTGAGCTTCAACACCACCCACGCATCTTATGTACCATTATATTATTATCAAAAACACATAAAAAGACGGTTGTTAATTTTTTGAAAAAATAACTGTAACTTGTTATAAGATGAATCTTAAGAAAAAGTTCTGATTATAACAAACTTCCTACAATTCTTTTGAAACAAAGGTACTATTTCGATCATATAAAAAGCAATGAGGTTTGTTGAAATTTTTTGATGTAATAATATATTATCTTCAATCCAATCCAAACTCCCTTAAGACCCCACTTAGGGGCATAGGGAGGCAACAAGAGCTCTCCATTGCGCTCGATCTTGCGCAATGTTTATGACCTCCTCCCACACCATGTCCATGTCCCTCAGCTCTGCTTCGAAGGAGCGGAACACAGTGTGAGAGGGTCTTCCTCGTCTTCGGGACCCTGATGGGAGGAAGGATATATTATCTAAAACTGCTAAATCAAAGTGAACACAAATACACTCTTTGACTCTTTCACTGTAAACTACTCTAAGCTTGTGTCCTGAAGATGGTGTGCACTGTGCACCTGGGATCCCGCGACCTCCAAACCGTAAGACCTCCTCTGGAGTCGTAACCATTGGTCTAACAGCATCTTTAATTCCTTTTTTGTGTTTGCAATTGTCTGGAGAAGATTTTAACAACAAAAAAATAAATAGAAAGACAATTGCGCGTAATACTATAAAAATGAAAATTTAACGTAGGTTACCTTTTTAACGAAAAAATAACAACTAATGACTCTAACAATTCATTACTAATGTTCGATTTTTAAATGAAACAAACCACTACGGGCTTACGATTTTTAAATGGAACAAACCACTACGACCATCTTCTACTGTTATTTCGAAGGCTGGCTTAGTGAGATCACTTTACGTTAACAACGCTCGCCATTAGGTGGTAATGTTTGTCTCCGAAACTCCTAATCATGAGAATTCTCAACATGTGAAAAATCTCATGTATGCAACAAGTAGAAATTTAATAATGAAATGAAAAATAGAGATAAAAGTTGGAAATTATTGAGAACAAGGGAGCAACCAAATTTAAAGACTGCGACTGCTTTCATGTATTTGGCGCCAGTAGTGGTTTGTTCCATTTAAGCCCGTGGTGGTTTCTTCCATTTAAAAATCGAACATTAGTAATGAATTGTTAGAGTCATTAGTTGTTATTTTTTCTTTAAGATCTAGTCCTGAAGAGGTCACAAGAATCTAGACATAATTAGAACGTTGTGTACCTTTTTAACGCTTTTTACAGTAAAAAAAATTAAAAATATCGAATTTTAATTAGCATTTGACAGCTTACTTCTCGATATACGTTATTGCCATATCAAGTATTAATAGCAAAGTCTCAAACGACTAATATAAATACCTTTATGGAAGGGGAAAAATTAAAACTGTGTTTTTTTTGTATAACACAGAGAGATGGTCTAATGGGCGAAGTGGGCGATCTGGAGTACGCGGACGACCTAGCGTTGTTCAGTACGACAGTGGAGGAATTACAGCGCAGTGTTTCAAGACTCTGCGACGAAACAGCACGCCTCGGCCTTCGAGTCAATGCCAGTAAAACGGAGCTCATGGCGAATAATGCCTGGCCCGATAACCCTCGACGATCACCAGGTCTCCGGGTGGATAAATTTAAGTACCTGGGATGAACCATTACCACTTCTGGTGAACTCGGAGCTGACCTCCCGATACGTATCGGTATGGCAAGTGGTGCCTTTAACAACATGAACAAGATTTGGAAAGCGTCGGTGCTTAGTGTCGAGACGAAATGTAAACTGTTTGACGCGTGTGTGTTGCCCATTCTCCTGTATGGGTGTGAGTCCTGGCACCTGACCAAAGCCCAGGCACTTAAAGTCCCAGCTTTCGAAATGAAGTACCTCAGGAGAATTTTTGGCTTAAGATGATACCACCGCATCACGAACGACGCTATACGCCGCGCCGGCGTACCCAGCGTGAGCCCTTCACATCTACCATTATGGGGATGAGACGGACTTGGCTGGGATATGTGTTAAGGATGCCGAATGACAGTTGGCTGAGGAGAGCGGTGTTCTTCCTCCCACCAGGATCCTAAAGACGAAGAAGACCCTCTCATACTGTGTTCAGCTCCTTCGAAGCAGAGCTGAGGAATTTGGACATGGTGTGGGAGGAGATCATAAAGATTTCGTAAGATCGAACGCAGTGGAGAGCTATTGTGTTTGGATTGGTTTTTTTTGGTACCTACTTACTCAATAATATTCTATTTTATTTGTAAGCCCAAAGTATATCAGCGGTCACTAGTCATTCTGTTTAACTTTGTTATAAGAAGATTTGTTATTATAATAATTTCATAAAAATTTAAAGTGTTGTACCTTCTTAAAAGTTTTGTTTAAAAATCAAATAAATATCGATATACTGGATTTGAACAGTGAAAAATCCTTACTAAAGTAATATGAAAAAAACTAACATAATATTGTAACTTTCGTATGACTACCATTGCATCATATAACGAAAAAAAATCGTTGAATTTCGTTATAATTACCTACCGGAATTTGCCGCATACGTCTTTTGAGTACCTGAGTGGTTGATACGTGATACTTCATGTGAATAATAATACGGTAAAATATTGACATACGATACGAGTACCGTTTTCTTATTTATTTGCGTTATTAATTGCCTACATTCGTAAATAATTTATTTCAGAAAGAACACACGGAAGGCCTACGTCCATAAATAACGAATCTCCGGCACAAGTCGATGTTTCTATTGCTGCGATGTCGGTTTAGGTAATTTCCCCACGAAATTGGTCTTCGGGGAAACATAGCTCCCACACGGAAATAATTTCTTTAAGCCCTTCATTCCTATTCCGTGTCGAACACATCGTTTTCGCTTACGAATATGTATTTGATTGTATTGATGGATTTTTATGTTGATACAAATTGTTTTTTTTTTTTTGGTTGTTTGTGTACGTTGTTCTTTTGACGTTATTTTTTCAGTTTTTAATTTTCAAGGAACGTTGTAACATTTATTTAATAAGACAGACTACAACTGCACTCTTTGTTTTTTTTTTTAATTTTTTATTTCAACCATTCCTTTATTCTTCAGCTATTAGAAAAATGTATTTTTAGTTTCCAAAATGGAGTACTTTGTTCACAATTTTCAGTTTTAGGTCAAAGGGTGGAATATTGAAAAAAACTCTAAAAAGTTAAATAACCCGAAAACCACTGGCATTTTACCCCTGGTTAATTGGAATAAAATTGTTGCAAATTTGCTCTAGTGCAAGGAATGTATCGAATTACCAGTCACCCTGTATATGACTTCCTTACATAAGTTGATCAGCGGTCAAATTGATTCCTCGCGGTTACTATAGAGTTTCAAGTCCCTTCCAGGAGCACGTGTAGTGTACATATACCTTTAAATTAATTATTTTATTCAAAATTGACACTTGTAAGTGTGATCGTGTTGGCTTTATTCATTTTTAAATTAGGGATATTCATTGATATAACTTGAAATTAGGGACATTAACATGTTATTAGTCTTTTCATTTTAGGTTTTGAAATTATTGTTAATCATAATATTATATTTTAATTTATTATCAAAATCTATTTTGTAAAAAAAAATCATTATAAAATTACAACTATTTTCAATTGGAGAGTGATTATTACGAAGATTATAAGAAAATGTATATACGACCTCCTGTTAAAATGGCACGGCAACACTGAAATCTGTCAAGCCAGAAGGGCGAACAAACATCAAAAATCGTATAAGCTTTAGACTAATTGGCTCAATTTCTAAATCAAGGAGCTTAAATGCTAGTAACAAATAAGCTCAATAATTTTTATCTATAAAATGTAGCTGTTTCCGACACTTGTTTTTACGCCCTTCAGTTTTCTTATAATTTCAAGTACAAATATTGAGTACACATTCACGTATATAAACAAACCAGAAGGGCGTATGTGCAAAATCTATGAGTAAATAATCATGAATTTAAATATGGGTGGCACCCTTTGATTCTGATTAATATTAGCTGAATTTCATAAAAAAAATAAATACATTGATAAATTCAATCGTTACGGAAATAAATGGTTTTTTCTTGTTCTCAACAATTTTCCAACTTTTATCTCTATTTTTCATTTTATTATTAAATTTCTACTTGTTGTATACATGAGATTTTTCGACATGTTGAACATGTTGAGAATTCTCATGATTAGGAGTTTCGGAGACAAACATTACCACCTAATGGCGAACGTTGTTAACGTAAAGTGATCACACTAAGCCAGCCTTCGAAATAACAGTAGAAGACGGTCGTAAGCCCGTAGTGGTTTGTTCCCTTAAAAAATCGAACATTAGTAATGAATTGTTAGAGTCATTAGTTGTTATTTTTTCAAATAGTTTTTTGTCTCTCCTGTAAAGTAGTCATTTCATACGCCCTTCTGGCTTGATGCCCGCGATGTATAAGTTTTGTCTTAATCATTTGAAATGTTAAGGGTAAATTAATCTGTATTCAGTGTTTCAACAACCCTGCGATCTTTTTTATTCACCCTTACACTTTTTCTTTTGCCGTCCTTAAAAAAATACTATTCATTTTTTTTTAAATTTATCACGCTTCTAATCCAATTAATATGGAGATGACGCATAAGTTTTTTTTTTTACAAGAAACAAGCTTTCCCGACAGTCGTTGTCCTTTCCTAGCTATGAATATTATTTTTTTCTAAAAGTTTTAAATTAGCTAGTCGGGATTTCTTCTTTACAAATTAAAAAGGTAAACAAAAAACAACACGATCTACTATAAAAGTGGTAAAATAACTTGACTTGCAGTCCTTACACCACCACAAAATTATGACTTTGGAGAAAAGACGGACTGTTACTGACATATTATTGTGTTAGGTACTTATTTATACTGGTAACGGGTTGGTTGACTCCAGCGATCTTCTCGGTGATATGTCTTCGATGTCCTGTGAGATCCTTACGATCTCAAGCCACATTTGGGATGCCAAGATGTGAAACCAATTATGCACAGAATTCATTCTTAAAACGTTTTTTTTAATAATTTTGACCTGAATAACAGAACTCATACTTTACGGTTTTCAGGCAAAACGCAAGAACACACCTAACGTCAGAGCAATAACTTTTATGGTCTTCTTGTTCTTCCTTGTCCTTTATTCCTATCCCTCACCCTAATCCTTTGTCCCTTTATGCCCAGCCGAGCCTGCAAATATTGTTCATAAGTCTTTTTTTTTCTTTTGTCTGTTGTCTGTCTTAATTCTTACCTATTCACTATTAATGCCTACGTACCTATATACTTAACTGGTGTTTTTATTGTCCATACCTACTATTTGTGTAACTATTATTTGTACCATTACTGTTTGTATATTGTTAAATAAAATACAATAAAAAATAATAATAAAAATAAATATTTAAAATAAGTAATAAAAAACATAGTTCTTGCCGTTTAATATTACTGTGTAAACGTATTGTGGTTGTTTAAATGATGGACTCGTGTGTCATTTACAAACCTTTCCCCAGATTCATTGTATAAGTAGTAGTACATAATGTTGGTATTGTGAATAGAGACTTAAGTAGGATTAAATCTGATATTCAGGTGTTTATTTATCTATTTTACTCAGTTGATAATTCCTCCTTTGATATTTGCGGTATACTGAAGCAGCCTGAGGTTTTTTTTCAGGTACCAAGACCCTATCATAATAGGAGCCTTAGGAGAATTTGCATTAAACATTGAAAATAAATTTCTTAGACAAATCCTGGGACCTAGAGTCAACGGTTAAGCTGAATCGTTGACTGAGCTGGCTCCTCCATGTCCGACGTTTGCCCCATCGAGTCCATAGCTGATTATGACAGTCTGTTACGGACAGAATGCATCCATGTGATTATGTGTGAAACATTATAGTGGTGAACTATGTACATCGTGATAGGTTAAGGAAGTGGTTGGTGACCCAGCGGTTACAACGCCGGCTTTCGTACTGCGGACGTCGTGGTTCGATCCCAGGTGCTGACCATCTTCCCAGTGGCGTTCCGTGGGTTATTGGCGCCCGGGGCGGGAACCACACCCTTTGGCGCCACCACATAACTTTTCCTAAAAAAAAGGTCATTTCTAAAATTTGGTATCTGGAAACATGTCATTTCCTAAAAAAAAAAGGTCATTTCTATAATTTTTGCCGCCCTGCTAATAGAGGCGCCCGGGGCGGTCCGCCCCTCCGCCCCCCCCCCCTCGGTACGCCACTGCATCTTCCTCTTTCACGACACAAGCTTTCAGTAGCTTACTGTGAAAGAGTCAAGGAGTGTATTTGTGTTCACTTTGAGTGAGCACAGATTCATTTTCAAAAAAAAAAAAAAAATATATTAGGCTAATGTATGAGGCATCGCAGCGCGTACTGCATACGGCTGCGATGTCCGCGTAGTATTGTTTTGGTCCGATCATTGTGTGCTCAGGTGGGGGTATGAGCAAATGAGCTCGCACGCGCCCGAACCCGGGTCTTTAATAAACACCGGGCGCCGCGCGCGAGCAGTGCCCCCACCAGGCGATGTCCAGCTGTCTGATAGCTCCTGCGTGAGCGCGAGCGCATACTGATCGGTTAATATACGGGCCATATTTCCTTCTTTTACTTGACTTCATGCTCTCTCTACTGGACTCTGGCTTTGGATCGTTTCTCGGACATTGGACTTCTCTTGCTACCTACTCTCTGGACACTCGACCACTGGCTCTTCTTACTGACTTTTCTAGCTTCCGCCTCTACTGGATTACCTTTAGCACAAGCAGCGCTTTGGTGACATCCACCTTTGGTGTTCCTGAGTCCACGCAGCATCATCCGTCCCTCTTGTTGTGGGACCGCATTCTCCGTAGCTTACATCATCTACACACTACACGGTCTATTTTACACATCGGGTGGTACGTGGCAGACCAAGACTCACTATCAAGAGAGCTTACGATGAAGACCTTCGGGATATCGGCTTAAATTGGAATGACCCCCTGGATCTAGCCCAGGATAGAGATGCTCGGAGAGGCTTTGTTGCGACCACATGCTTCACCTAGGGAGCGAGCGTGGATTAAGTAAGTAAGTAAAGTTATTATTTTATTTAAAATTCGTAAAATAATTCAATGAATATTCTTTCAAAATACATACCCAGGGATAGTTTCATGTTTTACGCTATTGTCGAAGAAGAGGAATGTACAATATGAGATATACCCAAACCCTATTGTGAGGAGATAAATCATAAACTGAAAACAATTTGCCACAATTGACACTCCCCAAATACAAATTCAATTTATCACATTTTGGGACAAACACACCCTTAGTGACTCTACTCGAACATAACTAAAAGATCTAAATATATGTATATAGCTGGCGCCTAACCTCCGTCGATTGATGATTATTTTATGAGCACAAAACAACGATTTTCGCTTTTATTTTTTGTAAAATTTGATGTTGAGATTTTGTTTTTCTTTTGTGACCCCACTTAAGGGCATATTAGGCGATTAACTTAAGTTTGTTTTAGCATATGTGCACTTTTATTCGATCTATCGATGTTCTATGTTTCGTAGTGTGATGTACACTCACTACTTAAGACTATGTCCGAAGCGTCCTATTGGATAGATTGGCCGGCGGTATGAACGTCGGTGTTGCAACTATGTCCAAAGTACCTAATTAATTATTATTGGCGAAATTTGTTTGTATTTTGCTGCTTTCATGTAAAGAATGTTATTCCGTTCTCTACTTTTTTATTAGGTACTTATTTTGTGAGTTATTATTTTGTCATTTTTGTACAGTGTATTTTATTGTATGTGTTATCATCACTCTTCGCAAAGGAGAAATTTGTTATGGTGAGTGATGAATTTTACTTGAAATAAATAAATATATAAGCTCTCCACTGCAATTTATCGTCAAAGTATCAATGATATCCTCTCACCATGCCAGAAACCTTCAGCTCTGCTTCAAAGGAACCGAACAAAGCATCGAAAGGTCTTCTTCGTGATCATAACCTTGATTGTAGTAGGTAATAAAAGCGGTCCGTTGGCCAACTGTCATTTGGCATCCTCAGCACATTGCCTACCCGTGCCTCTCCACAATAATAACAGAAGTAAGGGATTGGGCCGAGTGGGTTGGTATATACCATCGTTTGTGATGGGGTGGTGTAATCTTATTCCCATAACTATTCTGACGTATTTGGTTTCAAAGGCAGAGATCAGTGAACCCACGCAACAAAATCCTTTTTTTTCATACTGAAAACTTCATCCTTCTTTATATCAGTGTAAAATAATTTTAAATAGGTACCTATCTATGAAAAGAATTTTTGACATTTTTCATAGAAGAAACGAGACATTATTTCCTTTATACACCTACAAATTATTGTGTTATAATAGTTTTATCAGAGTTTAGCCAAATATTGTGATTATCTGAAACCGATATTGTTTTTAATTCCGTTGTGAGAACTTTACGAATGATATGTATTTTCATATAGGTATTATTTATGTAAAAGGTCAAATAAAATTTTATCGAAATAGATTTTAGGGTTTACTCGCGTGTTTTTGGCATTTTTATGATTTTTTTTTCAATTTCCGCACATACCTACCTACCTACGTTGAACTTTAACAATTTTTTTCCGTTCCACATCATAATGTTTTTATGAATAAAAATTTAAATTAAACAAAATATGTGTAGGTGGTTATGCCCAGTTCATGAGTATTTGCTAAAATCTTATTATTTAGCTCAATTTTATTTTATTTACAAACAATGAAATAATATTCATTGCTTTTTTGTTACACATCACGCCGCAGCCGTATCCCTTAAGAGGAAAGCAGAGAGAACGGACTTCCACTATTTTCCTTAGTATTACATTTTTGTGCATTTCACATACAACCACTTCCATATATTTTGTTTCTGACCTGTCCCTCCTTGTGGACGTAATCGATGTGTTAGATCCACGTCATCCTCGGTCAACCACACCTTCTTACACCTTTCCTGTCAGACCTTCAAATTAATTTTGTAATCCTGATTGCATCCCTTATTTCAGCATGCCCGAAGCATCAAATCTTATAAGTAAACATTCTTCTTTGTAACAACGCTTACTTCCATACCACATTCCTTCTCATTCTATTCCATAATACACCGAGCCTTTGCACATATTCTTCGTAGAGGTCGTTTCTCTATAAAGATTCATTCTGAGGGTGCATTTAAACAAAAAAAACATAGAGCCAGAGCTGAAAATAGAGTATATTTTCTTGATCGTTGATATGGACACTAATTTGTCGTCGCCCATTAATTAGTTCTTGCTTGTTATTATTTCTGTGGTATCCAGTATCAGCCATTAAAGAAAGTATGCTCTGTTTCTAGATTCGGCTCTATGTTCTATTGGTGTAAACGACACTATTATGTATGATCTATTTTAAAACACTACTAAATACGAAAATAAAATGTTGTGATAGTGCAGATACACATATTTTGAAATCAAATACATAAAACTTAATTGTCAGAATTACCAAAGTGAACTCAATAAGGCTTTGTGAAATAGGAATTCGGCAGTTAATTGGATCAAAACCGCTTTTCATAACGAAAGTCGACGACTTAACTGCTTTACCTATTTACATGTCCCCTGATAGACGTGACATGCACACACGAAGACGCATTGATGGCAAATTATAGTGGTATTCGGGTGGCCGAATACTGGGGATTACAGATTTGATGGTGTTCTGGTCATGGAAAGTAAGTAAGTAAGTAACTGCTTTGCTACCAATTACTTGTCGAACTTGTACTTAATCGAATCTAACCATGTATATAAATATCCTAACATGCTTTCAAGGAGGTACCAATATAAATATCGAGTAGGTGTGAATAAATCTATCTCCGGGCAATATCTGTGTGGGACGTTGAAAAATGTTGCTGTATGCCCCCACGTTCAGAGTCCCCCCATTCGACATTACACGTTTAAGATGTATTCGCGGATTAGGCAAGATATGAATAAGTGTAACGGACAAACAAATTACGGGATGTGCGTAATTGAGAGGACGATTCTAAAGTTCCGCTAAAATTAAGTTAGTTTGGATACAATACAATACAATTTTCCCTTTTACACCCCACTCAGGGGCATAGGGAGGCAACAAGAGCTCTCCAATGCGCTCGATCTTGTGCAATGTTTATGACCTCCTCCCACACCATGTCCAGACCCCTCAGCTCTGCTTCGAAGGAGCGGAGCACAGTGTGAGAGGTTCTTCCTCGTCTTCGGGACCCTGATAGGAGGAAGAACAGCGCTCTCCTCGGCCAACTGTCATTCGGCATCCTTAACACATGTCCCAGCCAAGTCCATCTCCTCCCCACAATGGTAGAGGTGATGGGCTCACGCTGGGTGCGCCGGCGTATAGCGTCGTTCGTGATGCGGTGGTACCATCTTACGCCCAGAATTCTCCTGAGGCACTTCATTTCAAAAGCTGAGACTTTTTGTCCCTGGGCTTTGGTCAGGTGCCAGGACTCACACCCATATAGGAGAATAGGCAACACGCACGCATCAAACAGTTTACATTTCGTCTCGACACTAAACGCCGACGCTTTCCTAATCTTGGTCGTGTCATGTTGTTAAAGGCGGCACTTGCCATACCGATACGTATCGGGAGCTCAGCCCCGAGGTCACCAGAGGTGGTAATGGTTGCTCCCAGATATTCAAATTTATCCACCCGGAAAACCTGGTGGATAAATTTGAATTGAGTCGATGGTTATAGGTAGCTGTTTATCGGGGCAGGCATTATTCGCCATGAGCTCCGTCTTACTGGCATTGACTCGAAGGTCAAGGCGTGCTGTTTCGTTGCAGAGTCTTGAAACACTGCGCTGTGATTCCTCCACTGTCTTACTGAACAACGCTAGTTTGTATATTAAACAAAGATCGCGAGTTATGAACAAACCCCGAGCGATATTCCATTAGGGTGTATTTAAACCAAATGAACACAGTGCTCGAGCTGGAAGTAGAATATATTTTCTTGATCCTTGATATAGACAATACTAATCTGTCATTGCCCATTGATTAGTCCTTGTATGTTATTGTTTCCATGGTGCCCAAATATCCACCATAACGGAAAGTATGCTCTGTTTCTATATTGGAATATGGGGCGTAAATTTCTAATATGTAATTAGGTCATTTTCACTTAGTTAAGACAAGTTGGTCCTCAGGTACAGTTTTTATTCTAACGGTTTAATAAAATACATTAGAACGTCTGCAATGTTTTTACAGCCTTTTGTAAAAAAAAAATATATCATCTCCTAATGTTCACTAAACGATTCAAAGCTTACCCAGTTGCTTAACTCTATAAAAAGGGATTTCTTTTGGTTTTTTTTTTTTTACAAATTATTGTAAATACCCGATTGTGCTAATACGATTGTTCGATATGATCGACACAATAACCACTAAAAATGATATAACTTTTTGATGAGAATGATAGATCAGTGTTTTTGTTTTTAAAATCTGTACATAACAAAAATGTGGTCCAAACAAGTTTAAGTGGTTTAAACCATGTTCGCGTTATTATATTCCAAATGAGACCATCAGTTTAGGGTACTCCGGCCGGATGATCAAAGTGTGACATAGGTAAAAATATTTTATGGTGTAAAGTGGTCTCAAACCATGTTCGTTTTATTGCCTTTCTAATCCTATCGGTTTGGAGCACATCGTTCGGTTGGTTCATGAGTCTTTAGCTAACATAGAAACTCTTTTTTTATAGATAACAAGCTGACCCGTCAAAGTTCGTTCAACATCTTCGTACGATAATTCTTCAAAATTTCTGCTTTCTACTTTCTGAAACATCGTGGTTAATAAAAAATGACTAATCAAACAAACAAAAATTAAAAAAAATCCGATGACAAACTGCATAAGCTGACAACAATAATTAATCAAACTTAACTCACCTCTTTTTATTCACTTATCACGTTCCAATTTTTAATCAAACTAAAATCATAATATCTTATTATTGACTTTCTGCGTTTTAATTTAAGTATCAATCAATCAATCAATTCTCCCTTTTACAACCTACTTAGGGACATAGGGAGGCAACAAGAGCTCTCCAGTTTAAGTCTCAGTTAACTCTCAATATAAGTATAAAAAAAAATATTCGCTTAAAACAATATGTTTTAATGTAAAAAAAATATTTCTCAAAGCTTGAAATTATTTCTATCAAATAATTCGTACCGATACCGGTGTTTTGAAACTCAATGGTTGTCGTAAATAAATATAGTGTTGATATGGAATTTTCAAAGATGGCGTTGTTGTTAGGAAGTCCGTTCGAATACTAACTTTAATATTATATTTTATATTATTTGTTATACATTTTTCAATTTTTATTAGTTATTCTGTTATCCGGTGCGGAGAAGAATCCAATAAACTAAGCATCGAAGTGGTTGGTAGACTAGCGGTTACAACGCCGGCTTTTGTACTGTTTGGTGCGGACGTCGCGGTTCGATCCCAGGTGCCGACCATCTTCCTCTTTCACGACACAAGCTTTAAGTAGCTTACTGTGAAAGAGTCAAGTAGTGTGTGTTCACTTTGAGTGAGCACAGATTCATTTAAAAAAAAAAAATATATATATATATATATATATATATATATATATATATATATATACCTATACCTATATAAAAAAAATAATAAAACAAATCATAAAAATCTGTTTAGCTGATCTCGAGTTATAAGTGTTCGCACTAACCCGACTTTTTTTTATAGTAGAGATTATTTCAATCCGTTCGCTAGGACAATTATTGAAACTTTCCAAATTACAAAACTCTCTTCATATAATAATAATTATAATCTACGTAACGTTTTGTTTGTGGTGTCCTTCAAGCGTCTAGAATATTTTAAACATTTAACAACGCTAATGGTTATTGGCATTAACTTTGTAAAATAAATTAACAAAAGTTTAGCTCAACAATTCCAACTATAAATCCTACATTAATTGGCAGCTTTATCATATCAAATCAAAGATTTATTTTTTTCTATAGCTAATTCTTTCACTTTTACTGACATTTTAATTCAACATAATTTCATTAAACATTCTCAAATCCTTTGATTCGACGAACTTTTATTTTTCTGATGTGAGATCAATCCGACAAATTTGTTGATAAATTGAGAGACAGCACAAAAAAAAACGAATTAAAAAGAATGTACCTACTTGCTGCAATTTTGTAATGTTACGTTCTACATTAATTCGTAGAACACTTTACAGGGAAGATAAATATATTTAGGAGAGGGACTTTATGTACCTTTGAACAAATAAAGTGTTGTAGTATGGTCAACAAATGATATGGTCCTTCTCTCCAAATAGACTGGTTACTATATTCCCCGTTTCTCCCTCTAAAAAATATGGTAGCTTTAGATATATATATATATATATATATAGTCGTATGGTTAAAAGGCGCAAGTCAAAATTATAAAAACAATTTAAAATCCCTCAGCCAATTCTTGGCGTCGGTCGTCAGCAAATTCAAATCCTCCATCGAGCCAGGAAACATATGTATTGGACACACATGCACAATATGCTGTATCGTCTGCTGTAGCTTTAGATAAAATCATTATTAAATTTATCAATAGAATCTCAAGTGTTCCAACTTAGAAACGATGTAAATGACAATATTGTTCACTTTCTAGCGTCGAGACGCTAAATTAGATTTTCTTTGTTTCTATCGTTTCACATCAACTTACGATTGTTTAAGACAAAAATTTTCCAATATTCCAGCCCCCGTAGACAAATTCAAACTGGCGTTCGACTGCAAACGAAGATTTCGCCAATGCATAGTGCGAAAAATTTATCTGTCCACTGGAACACGTAAACAATTATTTAAACCAAGCAATGACACTTATATAAAAATATAAAAAGTGGACAGCTAATTTTCTTCCTACTCTACATTGTCGAAGAATTCGTTTGTAGTCGATCGCCAACTGTATTTTGTCTAGGCCCACAGGTAGTGATTTGCCTGATTTATCATTAAGATTTTTGGGGGCTTAATTTGGCCACCTTAGGGGGTTAAAGTTTCCCTGTATTTTGCAACACAAGACACCAGACACAGAAACTTAACAACATATTAAAAAATATCTTTTTAATATTTAAAAAAACATATTTTTGCATTAATTGATATATCTGCTAGGCTTTAGGCTGTTTGTTAGGCAACTCTTAATGACATTTTTAAATGTAAATTCATTACGAAATCCATATTTGTCAGTGACGTTTATGGCTATCTTATATGATTGAAGAAAAAACAATCTTTTTTTTTTAATTTTCTGAAAATTTATTCATCTTTTTCTTAAAATAACGCTTGCCAAAAAGGTTAATATAATATTATGAAAAAGGGTTCATGGACAACTAAAATCAAAAGAAAGCCGGTTACAAAGGAAGCAAATATCCATAAAATATGAGAAACAGCCGTTAACAAAATGAAGCAAGATTTATTTTCGAATGATTTAAGCATTGATAACGAATGAAGAAATTCATTGTAAAAATAACATTTTAAAAATAAAAAATAGGTCCAAATTTTTCAAATTCGTCCACCTGATTAAATTCAAGCTTCAAACAAAACATTAAAAATAAGATGACAACTGGCTTTGGCCAATTTATGTAACACATGAGTATTATTGTAAGGAAGTAAATTCCATGACGAAACGTATTCCACTGATGAAGATTAAGAAAGTTAATTAATCTATTTTCTATTTTATGGCCCATCTTTGCAGGTAGGCACTTACATATTGTATTCCACAATTACGGGGCAAAAAGATAAGACCAAAATAATTATTGACGATTCACAATTTAAGTTAATTGGTTATTTTAAGCTTGCTGACGTGTACATGAATAATGGTAGAAACACACCATTGTTAGAATATCAGTTTTATGTAAAGGCATAACAGAGCGTGGAGCGTTATAAAAATAAGCACGCTTCACAACGCAACACGACACAATAGTGTGTTTCTAGCTTAAGACATATATTTTTTGAAGCAGGTGTATTTATATTGTATGTAAGGGTGTGTAAAAGCTAATAATTGATATGTTTACTCACCAAATAAACGGTACCTACTCTTGATCAATAATAGTTATTTTTGGGTATACAAACCGTATGAAAACAAATGGCTTAAAATCTTCTTAATTAATGATGAAGTTTGTTGCTCTTTTGCATTTGTCAATTATTTATTATCATATGTAACCCTTTTCCGAATATTACTCAATAATGTATGTGAGAAACTCACGCGAATTTTGCTTAAGTATTTTGAAGTATTCTATAGGGGCGCTTTACACGTTTCCATACAAAGTTTTGTTACTTCCCACTATCGTAAATGTCACGGAAACATAGAATAGGGGTAAGTAGTAGGCACTGAACTTTTAACTAGCATACAAACACTTTTAACTAGCATACAAACACCAAACTCCTGTACATCAAATACGTACAGATTAAGCAAAAATTCTATTAATGAAACACGAAATAAGTTACGCATAGTTTTTATGCATGGTATCACTTATTTCTGGGTAGTTCCAAGGAAAAAGACGCAATAACAACATTTGATGAGATAGGCTACCACTACACTTCTCATATTATTTAGACATTTCTTATATCACGCGCGTCAATTTTTTAGGTTATGTTTTTATTAGTTACTATTTCAAAGCGATTCAGACAACATGCAAAAAGAAATTATGTGACAATATCCAAAGCTTATTTATTTTCTTTTATAACAACTTTTATAACATTTTTTTATATTGATGTTGATATTGAAAAATATTTACTTTGTACTACCTACGTACATAGAGGAACACTCCTGCTATGGTATTTATAGGTACTTTGCCTTAGATTATATAGATGAACTGCTGGAATAAAGAATGGAATCAATGGTTGGTTCGTGAAGAATGTTATATTTTCACGGAGTAAAGAAGCGAAATATTTCAATATTTCCACTATCAAAAATGTAAATATTTCATAATTATAATCCCTGTTCACTTCTTTCTAATGCTTATAAACGTGCATTTTATTGAGACATTGTACTTAACAACAAGTTCGAGCTGTCAACAAACTTGAGTATCGAATTGACCTTTCGGGAAAATTCGTACGCACTCGTGCTATTCCACGCACGAACTTTACCGAAGACCCCCAGAAATATATGGTGTGATGTGATGTAGGCTGCACCGCTTCCAACTTACATAAATGGGGATGGATGGACTCACCAGCATGCGCATGTGGGGTTACACAAACAATCGACCATCTGATTAACGAGTGCCCCATATACGCATTTGAAGAAGGACTACAGGACTTGCACGCACTGACGGATGACGCGATCCAATGGCTTCGGTCTCTGGAGGTCAGATTGTGAGCGACCATAAGAAGAAGAAGAAGGACCGAAGGCCGAATCGAATTCGTTAAATGCAAATAAACAAAAAACAATTCAGTAAAATAACCATAAACAAATTTAAAAATGAGAGGTTGCCAAATTATTATGCGTTATAGTTATGCCACGAAATAAGGTTGATTATTAGTAGCGCGTACATAAAAAAGGGATTTATTCCGGAATAACAGCTATACCCGTCATAATAGCGGTATGAGGGTGTTTCTATGAGTTCTGTGAGTATCACTGATGATCTATGTCGAAAAGCCATAAAAACACTCCATTCAGAAGAACCTTGAAGACGAATAATATAAGAATAGATAAAATATGTCAAGAATTCATTATCATGAATCTAGATAAACATACTCGGAACAACCAAGGTGATTTATGTAGTATGCACATACGCGAGAAATCTTTGACAACAGAAAACAAGTACCTACCGAGTAAACACACACCAAATAATTATTGTACCCTCAACCTTTTTCTTTCTACTTTTTACATATTTTGGAAAGTTGTTATGATTTTCTATTTATTTTTTATTGATTCCATAAGCATATTAATATTGAAAAAAAAAGTACAGATTTGAGAGACTCTTCCAGATCCAGCTAATCGAAAACACATTAAAACATTATGTATGACGTATCTGAATGTAGGCACAGTGTGTTATCTCGACATGATCAAACAAAATGTGCAGAATAATAGACACAAATATTATGTATGAATGTATGATAATTCGAAAATGTTTTAGAAAAAATCTTCATTTTCATTTTTACGTAGGTAATTTTTTGAAAACGAATAAAAAGCACCTACTCTGTTTCAGAGTGTTAACTAAAAACATTAATTAAAACAGAAATATAGTATCTAGAAAACCCCTGTTTTCATCTAAACCATCCTTGGGTAACCCTCGACATCTCCAATTTTTTTCATCGAAATCCGACCAGTAATAAAGGAGGAGTTAGGTAACAAAGAAAACGGCTAGATTTTTATAGAGTAAGATAAGATAAGATAATTATATTAGGTTATTAATTCAGCAGTAAGTATATAAATTCGAATTCAATATTCACAGTAAAGACAACGGCTGTCCAGAAATCAAGTTTTATATAAAAAAATATGTTCAAAAGGAAAGGTTCATTGATGAATAAGCAAGATGTTCTATCTCTTTCTATTGATTGAAAATCTGACAGAGTAAACATGTTTGTGTATTCTCCTAATATTGTTTTGACGATATTTCCTGACAAAATAATTTATTTTGAATAAACAAAGTTAATATTTTGTCTCTTGAGAGAGCTATGAAGACGGTTTAGGATACAAAATGTTTTACTAATTCCTCGTCGAAACCGTGAAATCTTTTTTGTTGTTGCGTATTTAATTTTATTATCATCTTACCAAAATAATTCAGTAATTTTTTTATTAAATGGGGTCTATTCTTTCAACAATATATGAATCGGAGAGTGCGCTAATGCAAATTTTAAGATAGGGACTTCTGAGTTGGACGACGTGTTGCGGAGTAGTTATTATTTTTGTTTTTTGCAGCTACGAATGGTTAAATTGGTGATGGATGATGCTTGTGAAATGTGCTGAAAAGACTTTATGAATGTACGTGTGTTCTATTTTGTGTGCGTGCTTATTCTGTATTTGCGATTTTCTAATGCAAGTTGAAAACTTCATATATGGTTGATGGGTGCATGGTTTCTTTTTCTTTTTACTTTAAGTAGTATTGCCTCAGCACAGACTCTCGTCTAGTGAGGTAATAAACCCTTTATACAAATTATATTATATAATAAGGTAATAGGTTTCATATGTGACTTATTTCCGACTACACTGACATCTTTCACATAAAGCAAAGCTTGTGTTGTGAAAGTGGAAAGGTCGGCGCCGGGATTCGAACCCACGACCACGCTTTACGTACGAAAGTCGTCGACTGATACCACTGGTCTACCAACCACCCCAATGTTTTTAATACTAATTTATGACCCGTCGAACTTCGTCCCGCATCCGAATCAATAATAATTATTACTTGGGTACTTACATTATGCAATAAATTATTAACCAAATTAAATTCAGTTTTTATGTAATAAGTCATTTTTTTTTTTATTCTGGGTAAGGTCGAAGCTCGACTGGCTGATCAGTTAGTTTAGCGATATTCTTTGAAAGAGTTGAAAAAGCGTGTTGTGATATTATCCGAACAATCTCGAAATTCGATAAACCTTCAATGTTGATTTCGAGTGTTCCAGTAATTGAGGACAGGCATTATAAGGAACAATTCGCGCTTAGAGTATGCTTAGGAATTAATGTTGTTATTCTTAGAGGAAAGATCACAGAGAATCGTTTGGATTGTGAAAAGGGCTGTTTCAATCACCCCCCAGTGCCTACTCGGTCTTTAGAACTCTAATTAAATGTGTTTTCTTTCTTTCATTTATAAAATACTAGCTTTCCCGACAGACGTTGTCCTGTGGTTCTAGCCCAAAGTGGCATTTTAATATGTACATGATGTGCACTGCGCCCCCGTTAAACAATACAAAATTAATTCGATTGAGATAAGCTAATAAAATAATAACATTGAAATCTGAAACATCCCTATTTCATTCGTATTCAAAGCTCTGGCGAGAACAACTTGAGAAAAATGCGCTCGCGCACACACCCTACCTCGCCTATTACCAACACAAATGTGCCCGATAATATTGTTGACTTTGTATAAAATTTTTCTAAAACTATCGAAACGGTGCGGTGGAGTAAGTAGGATGGGCTACTTACTGTAAGAGCGTATGCGAGAATGAGAGGGAACTACCCGCGATGTCGTGGGCGCGTCCCAGTAACCTTTCCATACAAACTTAAATATTGTGTTTTACATCATTTGTTATCCATTTTTTTACTTTTTATTAGTTATTCTGTTATCCGGAGCGGAGAAGAATCCAATAAATCAAACATCAGAAGAATCTCTTGAGCCAATCTCGAGTTATAAGTGTTCGCACTAACCCGACTTTAATTTATATAGTAGATTTACACTCTAATTTTTCTGATTTTGGAGGTGCAATTTATATTAAAATATCTACTTATGTTCAAATCATAAACCTTAAGCAAATTAGTGTAGTAGGTATGTATGTGTAATACGCACAACGAATATTAATCTCTAACCTCGATGGAGCTATGAATATTTTGATTTCATAAAATATTAAAACAAATATCAATTACAAACGAATGAGTGTAACAACTAATGACTGGTTTTTAAATGGAACAAACCACTACGGGCTTACGACCGTCTTCTATTGTTATTTCGAAGGTTGGCTTAGTGTGATCACATTACGTTAACAACGTTCGCCATTTTTAAGTCTCATCAATTACAAATACTAGTTTTTCTCATTTTCAAAAAATATATAAAAGATTTATTGTATTCGTTTAAAAACATACTTAATTTGTAAAATGAGAGTAAAATGAGTGAGTTACGAGTGTGTTTGGTAGTCTAAGTACAAAAGTCCTTTAACTGTTAACATAATATAATTTTTTAATAAAATAAAATTTTTGGTAAATTGTGGTATTTAAGTACCTGTGGAGTGCGTTCGTGTCACCTATGTTTAAATATTTAAGTCTCCAACCAACTATTGAAGTGGTTTGCATAGTTTCAAAATATCGATTGTTGTACGTCTAAACAGCGCTCTTAACTTCGCTGTTCAATAATTGCTGAAAGGAATTCCTGAATGTGCAAATTCATGTGTTCGAATATCTATGAAGAACCATCCTGCATGAATCAATGCGGTACACGAGTCTTCCAATAGGTAGATTATTTATTGCCAAATGATTGTGTCACCAACATATTACACTGAATATTTACATAATTAATAATTACGTAATAAATAATTAATAATTGCAGAATAATTACATAAATAATTAAATCTATTACACTTTGTGAACTAATTACACAATACTCGCACACAATTATTATTTAATTATTAAAGTAAAACTTTACATCCGTATAAACCCATTTTAAATCAACAATTATTTCCTTTCGAATATTAAATAATTCGCCCATCTCAAAGCAAACAGTTGTTATATCAAATATTCTGTTTCATTTGTCCAGGGGCAAATCTATTTCAAATTCATTTTGTGACAAAATGAAACCAATTTTATGCTTACATGACAAACTTACACCCAAAATCCTGGATTTTGGGTGTTATTTTTTTTTGTTCCTTAGCTTTCATCAGGTGCCAGGACTTACATCCATACAGGAGAATGGGCAACACACGCATCAAACAGTTTACATTTCGTCTCGACACTAAACGGCGACGCTTTCCATATTTTGGACATGTTGGTATAGGAGACACTAAGTAAATACCGATACGTATTAATTATTGGGAGCTCAGCCCCGAGATCACCAGTGGTGGTAATGGTTGCTCCCATGTACCTACTCTAATTTATCCACCCAGGAGACCTTGTGACTCTCGACACAATGACATAATAGCTTACTCAAATGAAGAACATTTTTTTAACAATGTTTAAAATGTATATACCTGTGTTTAAAATTATAATTGCCCATGTTCAAGAACATTTAATGTTTTTTTATTACCTTTCCTGATTGTGAAACTATATAACCCTATCAAAGAATTCGCTTCATAATCCCTGTTATATTATTTACTACAACATCCTCATGTTACTGTGACGAAGGGTGTTTGTATCTTTTAAAACGTGGCTGGTATGAGGATTGTTTGGCTTGAATTGTAATGCCTTTTAGTAATGGATCTAAAGCTTTCTTGTGCGAGCTTTTTTATGCTGCTCTAAGCTAAATGTGAGTCAACGTTAGAATACCAATATGATAATATTTTTTCACAAATACTTGAATCTAAAGATAGAAAAGTCTGCTCATTTTTTTCCACAAACGGTCCAGGAGCCTTACTCTGCATTTAGATCACGATCCCTATCTTATTCTAATCGATGTCATTACATACCTGTAATATGACATTTTGCATTTTTTTATAGCAATCCACGTAGGTCTATTTTGAATCCTGTATAGTTTATATACGTACCTAGGTCTATTTTCAATCCTGTATAGTGGAAAAATCTACGAAGATGTTGGGTTTTGTATTAAGAAATTCCAGACATATTAGAAAACGAAACACATCGGAGTCTCTTTACAATACTTTTGTTCGCTCTATCTTGGACTCTGCCTCAATAATATGGAGTCCAAGTGAAGCACTCCATATATTGAAAATAGAAAAATTCATAAAAAGTTTCTTCGCCATGTCTATAAAGTTGAAAACGGGTATTATCCTTATTTATATCCTTCGGCCTTTATAAGAGGCTGCTTGGGTATGTCTTCTCTGGAAAGGAGGCGTGTGAATTATTTATGTAGACATTTCTTTAAGCTGATCAGGGGTATAATAGATAACCCTTCGGTGTTAGGTGAAATAAAACTATACGTTCCTGATGCATACACTCGGGCTAGATCGCAAATTCTGTTCTGTCCAATTTCGAGCAGAACAAAATAAATATAATCCGCAACTCTCCGGTAAATAGAGCTGTCAAATTATTTAATGACATGGCGGATCGCATCGATATCTTTTGTGTCCCGTACCGAATTTACGAGACAGATCAGCATGATTCTACCGTGACTTGATAAAGTCAACTGTCATTTTATTTTTTTTTGTATCATCTATTTTTTTCTATAATTATTGTCATCACACATCGCAAAGGCATGTCACTGTTGTGATGAGTGGTGTTTGTTTTGAAATATAATATATAAATAAATAAATAAATTAACATTTTTTATAAATTTACAAAAAAAAAGAACAACAAAAACAGTTTTCAGAACAACAAAGTCAGTTGTTTAATAGTTGGTGCGATTGACAGAATTAGAATGAAAAATATGTGGTTTAAAACAAATGCATCGCTCGAAATGCAATTGGTAAAGTCATTTTTATGATTCTTTTAAATTATTATTCATTATTCGTACTTAGACCACAGGACAACGTCTGTCGGGAAAGCTAGTAAAGATGGAAAAGCCACATTGAATTCGTTCCAAATTTGAAAAAGATTTTGTTTCGAAATTTGTTATTTTTCATGACGTTTGATTTCACTGCATTTGTTTCAAGCGAATATGGAAAAGTAAATATTTTTGCTCTATTTTCGAATTAGAACACAAAAATATTACCAGAGTTGAAAATAAAGCAGCTTGAAAAATCAATGTTTTGTTCGGGACGCTGACATGACGCTGTTTTGAAATTTAGGACAAGGTGTTTGTTTTTCTGAAAAAAGAGTTACAAATTTCTTAATTAAAATTATTTAGTCCCAGAAAGTATGACAAATCGAAAGTCCAGATTCTTAAGACCTAAGGACTATCCAAATAACTCGATGTATTATGTTAGGCGATCTTTTATAGTTTTCAAATCATATGTTGTTATCTTAGTACTTTTCTTTCAATCCCTGACTTGCAGGATATAAATGGTTACAGAGGCATACATTTTTGAGGTACATGCATATATTTTTTTTCTGGAATAGCTGAATAGTATACCTAGCAGAAACAAAAACAATTATGGGTGTATCTGATACCACCTTACCAACAAAAAATGATGTATCTCAAAATAAGGTTCAATTTGAATTTTTTTTAAAAAACGATTTAAAAAAAGCTGCTAACCTAGGTTAGCCCAGAACTCATAGTATATTATAACAGCATTTTCGTGTAAAACATATCTTTGCATAAAAATTCATAATTTTACGATTAAATGAATTAATCCTTGGAATTATTATAGAAACTTTAAAACGATATCGACTATTGGAGCTTTTTATTATCTGCTTTAGAACTACATAATAATATTAAATATTAATCGGTACTTTAAGGGGGACCCACTGAAGTTACGGACCTCAAATTTTAAGTGCTTGTGTAGGAGCATAAGACCAACCCGTATACCAAATTTTATTAAAATCGAAGAAAAATATTTTTTTCTTTTTTAGCCCTTTTTCTAGAACAAGTGAAATTTTCTTTGGATACTTTAAGAGGGTTCCCCTGAAGGTACAGATCTCAACATTTTACTGACTCATCTACATCGAGGGGCTAACCGTTCTGCCAAATTTCAATCAAATCGGATAAGAATTACTATGAGTTATGGGTGCGCACACATTTTTGGCGTACGCGGAAATTAAAAAAAAAATTTTTTTTTGGAATCTACACCCTCGAAAACGTCGAGAAAATTAATTTCAGCGAAATCTATTTTTTTTTTTGAAATCCGATCACAAGAGTCATGTATATTCCATATACTATGAGTAAAAAATGGAAGACCCTCTCATACCGTGTTCCGTTCCTTCGAGGCAGAGCTGAGGGAAATGGACTTGGTGTGGGAGGAGGTCATAAGCATTGCGCAAGATCGACCGCAATGGAGAGCTCTTGTTGCCTCCCTATGCTCCTAAGTGGAGTTCAAAGGGAGTTTTGATTGATTTCATTGATGAGTAAAAAATATTCACCTAATTTTTCAATAACTTGCAAATTTAGTAACCATGTACTCTGTAAATTTCTTTTTTCTCTTGTTTGTAATGTCTATTCGTTGCAGGTATCTCACAGATATATACCTACATTTGTCTCAATAGTTCAAAAATATCTCCTTTGTAAAATATTCAAACAAAAATAAGAAGTTTAATCTTCCGGAAAGTTTTTATCCAATGAAACTGCAAACTACGAGTCTTTGTATAAAACCTCGCCTTCGGGAGATACATTATCGATAAATACAGGTGTATATTTCCACTTTGTATGGGAATTATTTATTAGGCGCTCACTCAAACGACGAAATCAAATGCCAATACAGATCGAACCCTTCATTGATTATTTTTTGAGAAGGTGGCAGTATATTCTTCAGTTCATGCGTCTATAAATTTTAAGGAAATTTATTATTCAAAAGCAGAAAATCGAGGTTTTTGAAAGGGAATCAACTATTCCAAACGAAAGAGCGTCTTCTACTGCTACTTCATAGGCTGGCTTAGTGTGATCACTTTCAAGTTATTAACGTTCGCCATTATTTAGGCAGTCAAATACCATCCCGAAATTACAAGGAAGTTTTCATAATAAATTTTTTTTAATTTATTTATTTAATTCAAATGCAGCTATAAATATTAACAAAATTAAACAAATAATATCCAAACATCAACACAATGAAAAATCAATAAATTTACCCCATAGTTGGTTTGCACCTAAAAATGGTAATAATATTGATTATTACTAATGTTATTATATTTTTTGAATATCTGTTAATTTTAATTTAATTCACTATTTGTTAATTACGGCCAACCCCACGGAAGACTATTAAACAGACCGCCAAAGAGGTGGATAGACAGTTGGGAGTCAACCTCGCAAGAGGCTAACCTCACTAGTTAATAACAAGTCTTCAGGCCTAGAAAAAGAAGAAAAAGATTTGTTAATTTTGTAACGCCGAGCAAGACACGATAATTAAATATTCTGATCTTGCTCACGAAATCAAAGATATGTTGCATACACTCACAAATTAACTATAGTGATATCGACGAATGGAGTTATTCCAAAGTCTCCTAAAGAGAATGTAGGGAAACTTAGCATTATGTAGTCGTCTCAGATATGCCATTCAAAAGGCAGCTCTGTTGTCCTCAAGTACGATGTTAAGAAAGTTCCTTTCCCTATAGTTCGAAGATCTCTGATGTTAACATTACATCGTGATGTGTCATGAGAGGCAAGAACAATATTTTTATATTAGAATACAGCATTGTATTTTATTGATTTTTTTATATAATTTTTTTAAAATGGTAATCAAATATGTAAACAGTTTGAGCCAAAATTTATCAGAAAATTACTAATATTTTAAAATGGCTAAATTAATGATGCCCATCTAAAACCAACTTTAAAGCAATGTTAATGAGCTAAGACATTATTAAACATTTTCAAAGCGAAATTCATCAATTAGTAAATAAACCTATGTCAAAGATTAAAAATAAATAAATACCAAAAAGAAGCCAAAAGTCGACAAAAAGTTTGTCCGAACAGTAAAACTCATACATGTCAAAGATGATAATGTAGTCAACTTCAACTATCAATTATTAACCTAGATTACGCTTACACCAGCAAGTACACAATATAACTCCTCAACAAAACAAAATGCAAATCACTCAGATCAATAAAACTAAACAATGTTGAGGAACCTCAGCACAAGATGTTCAGATTAATAAAGTGGTTGGAAATTGAGCGGTTAAATTATATAAAGGAACCAACAAATATATCAGCACATAGGGCATACTGATTATCCGCAATTTATGGAGTCTTCTAATCGTGGTGTTATACAGATTAGTGCCAACATTTACGACTTGAAAAGAAATATTTTGTCGTATCCATCTTGTCCAATGTAACAGATCTGTGAATTGAAAGATACTTTAAATTGTGTTGGACGAGGTCAAGGGAGTTAGATGAAAATAATATTTTTTTTATAATATTATAGAGAGCTGAGGGCTACTCCAACTGGACATGCTCAATGCTAACCCGCATCCCTAGTAGTCCTATCCAAGCAAACTTGTCACTAGGCCGACAACGGCCCAATGCTAACATCTACGATATTTCGAGTATTTAACGCATGCAAGTAGCCCAGTCGACGACTTTCGTACGTACAGCGTGCGGAGGTCATGGGCTGGAATCCCTGTGTCGACCATTTACACTTTCACAACACAACCCTTTAGTTAGTGTGAAAGATGTCAAATTAATGTGTCAACCATTGGTGTGAATTCACAGTCTGCCTCTCATCTCCGCATTTTCAAGATCGTCGTTGATGCCGTCTTTCACAGCATCCGACACATCTTATTCTTTGTGTCAGCTGTAACTGCTCTGATCGAAATCATGACTTCATCAATTTCATTGGCAGACGATGCAGAAGATCTAATTGGAGATGATGTAGAAGATCTGTTTTGTTGGGCGACTTCACTTTCAGCTTCTTCGTTCATATGCTCCCTTGCACTTATGGCTCCCGATATCTGAGACTTCTGTGGTCGCCACTAGGCTAGTACATTGATAATACACGGTCTTCCTCTTCTTCTTGTCTCGCCCGGATTGTAAAATAAGCTGGCTTGGCAAAAGTTTTCGGAGGACTTACGGAGGACATTCCCGAGCCATCCCAATCCGCGATTGAGGATGACTAAGGTAACGGAGAGCTGAAATGATCTTACAGACAATTTCATTCATTACAAAAACATACCACCTGATTCCTAAAATTCATGTGATAAATATTTTTTTTATAATGTGGAGTAGGAAAAAACTGAATTCCACAAAAATAGTTATTTTTTCCCATTACTTCGTTATCTAAGTGTTGTTTGCATTGAGGCAAAACTGAAGATGGTTTATTTGAATAAACAAACGGAATATAAAGTAGCACAAGGGGATGAAGAATGTCAATAGGATAAATAGAGAATCAAGGAAAATGAGGGATATTGAAGATGTGTTCTCACGTCTGCTATTCCTACTGTTTCCCTTTTGTTATTCATTGGCATGTCGTTTATACAAAATGCACTCAAGATTCTACTTCTCTTATGTAGTTTTCTCGTTTAAATGAAGATGAAACTATAGACTTACTTGAAAGACATACCTACTCCCTTCTCGACCCAACCAGGGATATAACGAGGCAACAATCGTCCTCCACTGCGCTCGAGTAATAACACAATAAATTATTTCAAAAATTTCATAGTTAAACACAGTCCAAAAATCAATAATACCTGCATAATAAAATAAATGGTCAAGCTATATGTAGCTCGGTTTATTCGTTGCAACACTACATAATATGACCCCCGCGAAAAATAATACATAACAAAACTAATACAGGAAATATTTTTCAAACATGTTACTCGTTTACGCGTCGGTTATCTAAGTTGTTTCCTCATTGCTGAGGATCGTGACCATCACCACTCCCCACCATCTCAACCAGCCGTCCCCAAATTCCCCGGTCCAACGCCGTTTGTAGGGCAAGAGTGTCACCCCTGTTGCTTCCTTGACCTGGTCGCTCCATGTCATCGGAGCCCGATCCCGATCTCGATTCTTCCGGTCAAGAGAAGCCTCTCAAAACTACCATATCCGCCTCTCGCAATGTGTCTGACGTACTGTATGACCCTTCGCGCACACACCGTGGACTGCCCTGTAGATAGAATCATTAGTTCTGTGTTCCGTACACGATACGCGGAGGAGGCGTACCCAGCACCACATCTCGAAAGCATCCACCCTTGATCGATCACGAAATTGTACGGTCCAGGCAGCATTGTGCAATATTGTGATACTTGACCATAGGACAAACCATGAAATGGAAAACCTTTTCGGTGAACCCAACATTATAAAGTTCCTAAAAATACATCGGCTTCGATGGTTGGGGCATGTCCAGCGAATGGAGGATGACAGACCTCCAAGGGAGATCCTTAGTACAAAACCAGAACACAATGGGCTGTAGCGCAAATGATGATGATGATGACCATAGGTTCTTATATTCCACTATTGCTAGGAGAAGAAATGACAAACTGTCCATACTTTTCAACGTGGTGAAGTGAAATTGGACCCTTTAAGGGACAGAATACTTAACTGATTTATAGGACAATCAAATAATTAATGACCCTTTTTCTTTGCTTGCCGTCAGACAGGTTTTACTACTTGTTAAGTAATAACCATTTTATGTGAAGTGTCCGTTCAGAAAATGCGAACATCATCAAGGAAATTTTGATTATGGATTAAAAAAAATTACTGCAGATTCATTGATTATCATCAACTTATAACATCCATCAAAGAGTTGGTGAATAGACTTAATAAAACTCGCTATTTTCGAGCTTTTGCCAACGGATTTCTTGATTGCTCACATCACTTTTGATGTGGTCGATCCTACAGAGTTCAATTTGAACTCTTTTACCTCCAAGAATGCCTGCAATATTTCAAAGATAAGTAATTTTGAAATGGCAAGCTAAAGGAAATCTACAAAATTAATACATTAATTAAACAAAATATTTTTGTCTTAAGCTACGGCTACACTATGGCCCATGCTGGTCCAGGCTGGCCAAATAGGGGCTCTGGCCAAGCATTGGCAAGTAGCAACATTTGGCAAGTATACTTGTACACCTGGCTACATTATTGGCCCAACATTGACAGCTACATAGTACGTGGCACGAGACTAAACTGCCACACAATGTTTCTATCACCGATCCGTTAATTAATTCTTGCTTTTATTCTTCATTTTACATCCCACTCTCCAATTATTCACTGTATACTCCTATCTGAATGGGGAATTTCAATAGAGTTTATCCCCCATGGACAAAAAGGAAAATTTTAATATAATTTTCAATTCACAAATATACACAATAAAAACATTCATAATTTTATTAAACCTAACCTACAATTCTAATTGATGTGCATTGTTTTGCTTATATTGCTATATATTTACCTAGTTCTTACAGGTTGATTTGGACTATAACATAAATGAAAATAAAATATATTGAAAAAAAAAAACAAGAAGCATGTGTACATACTTAGTTCTCGAGTGGTTTAAAGAAAGCATCCACCACCGTCTTTGCCGTTTGCGTTTTTCATTATTTAATAACAGAAAAGCAGACGCCGAATGTATCACTGAATAGGATGCTGAAATCAATGCCATATCATTGTCAACATTCATTATTCTATCAGAATTTAAAAAAATACAAAACACTATGAAAATAACAACATGGAAGACATGACAGCTGTCACATTGTTCCAATATTGGTGAATACTTGCAAACTCGATCGACAAGTAAACAAGTAACGGCCAATGTGAAATATTTGGCGATATTGGTCATTGGTGGAGCGGCCACACTATTTGCCCATGATGGGCCAGAGCCTCTATTTGTCCAGCATGGCCCATAGTCTAGCCGTGGCTTTATGAGATCATGCATTTAAATTATGAATAATGAAATCTTAATGAGGTTGATAGTAGACCAGTGATATAAGTCGTCGGCTTTTATACGTACAGCGTACCTACTAAGGGTCGTGGGTTCGATTACCGTTGCCGACCATTTCCACTGTCAAAACAGGTTGCTTTGCTTAGTGTGAAAGATTTCAGAAGTATATATAGGGTGAGCTGATAGTCATTTAGAAAAAAAAACTAAGCCATTCTTGAATTATTTTAATCACACACACAATTTTAAGAATATTAGTCCATCTGTTTATAGTCTAGTGACATATGCATGGAACAAATTAAAAGTTATGTCGCTAACAAAATAAAAAAGATTGAAATATTATTATTATTTTTAAAACGAATATGGGCTGGCCCTAAACAACTAAGGCTATATTCCCAAATTACTTCTCCACCATTAAAGAAAGTATTTACCCAATTAACTGAGGTTGGTAAGTTAACTGAGAATGCAATCAGTTAGAATAAATTGAAAAAAAAACTTAATCTCAAGATTTGATAGTCTCTGATAAAGTTATGATGGGTATCTCTTGGTTTATACGTTATGCGTTCTATATTTTGATATACTCGTGAAGGTATGTATTATGAAAAAAAGATGCTGATAAATTGGTTCGTTATCCCTACAACTTTTACCTGTCTATTATAAGGCGCTGCGCAGGAAATGGGAGGGAAATTGATAAGAAAAGAAGAAAAAAAATTGTCGATTTCTTATCAGGTTTCAATTTCGTTGCGTAAATATTTTTCAATTAAGTAGAAATACAATTTCCACAACACCGTACAAATCCAAATGGTTACGAGAAAAAAAATAAAATAAACACAAATATTTCGTGAAAAAATATTATTGTTCATAATGAATTTTTTTGATGGACCTATCTAGTCTTTTTTAATTGGATTGTGAAAACAATACCTATAACAATTATGATTTTGTGTTCTTAGAATTAATTTATACCTTTATTTAATAATAATTATTTGTGTTTATTCAAATAATAAAAATGACTGAGAAAAAAATAATATTATGACTTTACTTGTGAAGAAAAACCGATTGACTGATTTACATCAGATTGTTGTGAAGTCATTGTAAACATTCTACTTAAATTGTTGCCGCTTCTTTGACCTTTGTCCTTGGTCCATAGTTTTAATAAGGTTTCATATTTTCATCATCAGCCTTCACTTGTCCAGTTTTGGATAAAGGCCTCCTTTCCCGACTTCCACGATTCTCTGTCTCTTGCCATTGATTGCCGGCGACTCTCTTTATCTCGTCAGACCACCTCAGTTTTGGCTACCTGGGTTTCTGATCTGTTCTTGGTCTCTACTCTATGTTTTTCTTAATCCATCTGTCATCCTTTTGTTCTTACTCTATGACCGGCTCAGTTCCTTTTACAAGAAAAAGGTATGTGATATGTGCATCCTTTTAAAACTACAACTTTTACGAAATGGTTAATACACTTGCTCCAAGTAATACAATGAACAATTGAGGAAAGAGTGCATGGTAAACATAAGTTTGAAAGGCAGGAAGTGAAATGAATGGATTAGAGAAAGCACCAATGTTACCGATGTTAGGTACTTATAAAAAATACCTATTATCGTCCTCTCTTTAAAAAAAATATATTAGACATATTATGTTTGAGTGGAATATTCCTGTAACAATAACTCAAATCATCAATTTGAATGTCTGATTTTTGAGTTATTTTTTTGTTACCTACATTGAATAAACTTGTGCCTCCAGGTTTCTTTACATATTTTAATTTTTTCCAAAACTATGACAATGGTTTTAACCCATTCCTTACAAGATATCAAAAACGCTCTTTCACGACGTTAAATCTTATAATATAAAATATAATTATTCATTAATAATATAAAAAATTAAATTCGGTCTAGTGCGAACGCTTAAAGCTCGAGATCGGCTGTACAGATTCTTCCGATGTTTGATTTATTGGATTCTTCTCCGCTCCGGGATAACAGAATACCTAATAAAAAATTGAAAAGAAATAATATAAAATATAATATTAAAGTAAGTATGGAACGGATTTCCTGCGGCGCCATCGCCATCTATGAAAAAATCTATAATTACAGAATTGTTGTTTACCGCACCTGATGGTAGTTCACTCTCATTCTCGCATACGTAATTGCCACTCTTATGGAGCGTTCACACCATAGGTTCGATCTCGGTCCCGTCTCGCTCCGTTCTCGGTCTGGTCTCGCTCCTTTCTCGGTCTGGTCTCGCTCCGTTCTCGATCTGATCACAGTTCGTTCGCGGTCTGTTCTCGCTCCGAGCGCGCTCTGGTAACATTCTAACTCAGTTCACGATTCAGTCTTCAACCGTCAATCAACGAAGTCGGGTGTGTTTGGTATTTAAACTTTTCGATTGAAGAATTAGGTGTTATGTGTTAATTCGTTAGCCTTTTAAGCAATATATTTAACAACCCTTAATAAAATCACTTCGACCCTTTTTTTTTTTTTTTTCCTTAGGGGATATTTTGCGCTCCGACCTGAATTGGTCTATTGTGCTTCGACCCTTACATACAGATACAAGTCTGTATGGTAAGGGTCTAAGATGAAGGTTAGCACACAAATCTGTCGGAATAGCAATCATAAGAAAAACCACATTTGAATAAACAAAAATTTAAGAGAATTGAAGTTTGATATACATAGTATGCATCTTCATATATAAAAAATGAGTCCTGTTTTTCTTGGTCATGGCATCACGCTTATTCTCTGAAGGAATATCGTTTATTCTTTTTTCATTGTGATTGCTATTTTCAGAAGAAGGTTCTTATGAAATAATACAAAGAAATTTACGTGCAACATTAAAAAAATTCAGAAAACATGAGGTGCCATAGATATCATTTTTTTTTTTATTTTAATTGTCATTGACAAACTGCCAGTTTATTGATTGTTGGTGCAATTATCATCAGAATGTGCCCTGCAAAAATCATTTCTAAAAAATCATTGGTCATAAAAATACAATGTGTTATTATAATAAATCTTCATAATAATTCAGTTATGTATTTATTTATCCTTGCAGGTATATTTATGGTATACTTACATCGATACCATTTTTCCAATTTCTCAAATATAATATTCGATGTTATTTACAAATTTCTAAATATTTAAAATCTTCATACAAAAATTGCAATTATTGAGATAGCCATGTTCTAAACGAAAAAAATATATGTAAATATTGTGTGAAACTTTAACATTACGGTATGAAAATGTATAAAAACGACTGAAGTTTGATTTGAAATACAAAAATATAAGTAGAAGTTTGTCTTATTTGATAAAAATTTACACTGAAAAATATAGAATAAAAGGTACGCTATGACAGATGCCTAAAGCCTGTAAAGCAGAGTTCGCTTGCACCCTCTCTCTGTTATGGTACCTCAATTATCATGACTGCCGGTCAAACTTACTATATTATATTATACCTATTATACTAGGTAAGTAGGTACCTATGTCTACAGACAGTAAAATCGAGGACTCGCGTTATTAGAAAACCAAGAGTGACATTCATTCTTCTTATAATTTTTTCGAGTATTTAGCAGTGACTCTTATTTTTTCCTTTGAAGTGTAAAGATAATAATATATAGACCTGAATAAGGGAAAGCTGCAGACAAAACCTGTTCATAACCTATTGCTCAAGTCTGACTAGCCAAACTCAAGAACGTAGGTAAAGCAAGACGGGTATCGGCTAGTAATAAATAAATAACACTCTTCTATACATTCGTAGGTGTCAGTAGAGCCGGTGGAACTTAATGCTTGAAGCAATGGTTGAAATAAAATTTGTGTTTAAGTATCTCTAAAAGTGCTCACATTGTCATCAATTTTGATTATCTATTTTTTGCACACTTCGTTTCATTAAGTGTCGAAATAACACATTGCATATTGCATAAATCGTTTATTACGTCATCGAATTCATAGTTAGAAAGGGACAACGTCTGTCGGGAAAGCTAGTATTGGAATATAACCTCCCCTCAAATTCTGGATTTCCCGGAATGGAAACTTCCAAAGATTAATAACGTTTTCTCATTATGAACTTAACTACCATATTTTATTAATTAGATGTAATAATTTCGTATGCCTACTTCAAACTTCAATATTAGCTTATTGCTAGGAAAATGTGTAGGTATTTAGACCACAATCTGACGTTGTAGGTCGCACGTTTCTCTGTCGAAGTATTTCACGTAGTCTCATTAAACAATTTTGTTAGATCTGTCCTCTTGTATCTCTCACGTTAATTTGAATTCTGAATTGGAATTCAACTTCTGTATTCAACAATAATTTGTCTTAATATAATGTATGAGAGCAAAACAATTTTGTTATTCATGCTCTTCGCAGAGCAGACACATATTTTTTACTGAATATAAAAGTAAGAAAAATGAAAGAATTTTTCCAGGTCTCACTGTAAGATAATCCAAATGAAACATCCTTGAATATAAAGACAGTCTTATATTTTGGTTTTATTATCAACTAACTTTCCCGACAGACACAGACTTTGCACAATTATTTCTGAAAGCTTGAAAGAAATTCTATCAAAAATCTGCGTACCAATGTATTGAAACTCAATGGTGTGTAAAGTATGTAAATAAAAATTGTGTTGTTGTAGAATTTTTCACAGATGACGTTGTTGTCAGTAAACCCGTTCCATACTAACATCAATATTATATTTTGAATTATTTTCTTTATCTTTTCGATATTTTATTTGTTATTCTGTTATCCGGGGCGGAGATAATCCAAGCATCATAGAAGTCAATTCAGCCGAACTCGAGTTATAAGTGTTCGCAATAACCCGACTGGTAAATTATAGATTTTTATTTGTCTTCTTACTTAAAAAAAAAAAGTCAAGAAACCATACGCCCCTAATGTCACCGCGGCCATAGTCAGATCTATTGTGACATTCTTCAATGCATACATGAAACGCTACTTCTTAGTTTATCTCGTCTCCAGAGGCCTCTTGCAGAGTGACAGTGCCTCTTCCCAGCTCCTACCCTCGGCAACAAGTCTCCTTAATCGTCATCAGGATAACCATCTCCTAAACATAAAATGTTGTGGTCATGTAACCTTACGTTCCCTTTCAACAAATTCGGGAGTAGGTACTCATTATATCCACCGCAATAAGTCGCCACTGCAGATATGCCAGGTGCATCCTCCATCATAGCCGGAGCTAGGGAAATAAAAGTCCGCCAATACAGAGCCCCGATACCCTGAAAATGCTTATACCCCTAGTATAAGTATTTGACGAAAGAATATCGAAACGAGTTTCGAAAAAAATCCTTAGAAAATGATCGAATAATTATTGTTGAATTATTTGTTAATAAACCAATGTGAAATTAGGCAAAAAATAAAACTATTTGGTTCATACTTTTCATAGAATTGCAAAACAGAAGTGGAACTGGGTAAGTCATGTGGCGTGTGTACGTATCTGATGGTCGATAGGGTGCTCGATTGGAGGCCTAGAACTGGACGCGATGCGTGGATCATACCCAGATAAAATGGTCCGGCTGTATTAAAAGAGTAGCGGGCCTCCACTGTAACCAATATAATTACGTCTGATGCGTCTGTTTAAGATGATGTTTTCAGGGCTTATTCTGATAATCGCACAAACTATCAACAGTTCTTGACAGATTCTGATGTCAAACGCCGATTCAGAAAGTTACCTACCTTAAGTAGTTTACTAATGTTTTGCACAAATCTCTTCATAAGTAGGTACCTTATTTTCCTGATATTTTCAAACAAAATAATAAAGGATTAAGTGAAATTATTCAAGCCGTTGCATGATGCGATGACAAAGGGAAATAGGGCTCCACATAATTTGTTTTTAGCAGTTAATGTTGTTAGAAGGTATAGATTTTCATTTGTTAATAAAGTTCTTACATGCTAAATATAGTTCGTACACATACCCCGTAACGAATGACTTAACATTCCTCGAACAATGAGATTCTATTCAATATCGTTGTAATACCTACATAGAAGTTGGAACAGAATGAATTGTACGTAAAGTCTTCGTGAAAGATGAGAGTTTTGTTCATAGAAGATAATCCGCCTTCATTGCCATGTCCCATCCTTTCTGCTGTTCTTAATCTCTCGGACAACTAATACGGTCTTTAAATTTCATCCCACGATATGCATTTTACTAACTCTAACTCATATTTAACAAACAGCTATTGATTTTATCTTAGCCATTTTTTTATCAACAAAATTCTCTATAGAGCCATATCTATTTATAGAGTTCATGAATGTTAGACAATAAAAACTATTTATTGAATGCAAAATTATTTTTGACATTTCATTTTTTCCAAACTTTGGGCAATGGCATCCCACAAGGAATGACTTGTGCCTGTGTTTTAAATCCCAAAAAAATATAAAATGAACAATGAAGGAGAAATAGACTTACAAAAGGTAAATAAGAATCTACAGTAATTGAAATGAAACAGTTAAATAATTATTCCAAAAATTATTTACTAGCCTGACTAGTTACTGGGTGGTGGTCATAGGTGACAAAGAACTTTGTATAATGGAAACTAGTGAAGGATTTCAATAATTTATCGAATAAAAAGTTTGGGTTCTGTTTTATTGTTTGTTTGGGTTATTTAATACCCTGACTAGTTTCGCAGGCACTGGACTTGCATGTGCAATGACGATGGTATTTAGGTAGGTCTTGTTTGATGCGAGACTATATAGTTAGGAATTAAAATAATTTGTGGAATTTATATATCCGATTCACCCTATAACTCCACATCATAGATGGGTTTTCCAAACTCACTAACATTTTTTGGAGTGACGTCGCTCCATTTGGTTGGGTGGAGTGATCGTGCGTGGTGGGCCTTTAATCTGAGACGACATTCCAACTTCTTCTTGGCAAACACTCAACTTTTTCTCCCCAAAACTGTATTTTTAAGGGTAAGAAAAGTATTTAAAATCTCATAGAAGCTACATAATATTATTTATCCATCTATGTTTATTTTAATAAGTCCCGTGATAAATATTTTCAAATGATAAAATCTTGTTCTTTAGAACGTTATAATGCACTATGCTTCTAACATACCACACTACTCGCTCTTTATACGAACGAAGAGAATAATATTCTGGTGGGAGTTTCTGCGTAAGAACTATTCTATTTTGCACTGAAACTTTGTGAATATTTAAAATGCACGACTAATATGCTGAGGAATTCGTTTAGTAAAACAGAACAAAGCAAGGAATTTCATTTTGAAAAAACACTCGTTCTTGAAAATGAACATTTTCATTTTCCGTCAATATAATCATATTACAAACGGTGCATTCGAGTAAATTAATTAAATCCATGTTTATATCAAACAAGTTTTTTTTAACAATATTAGCGCATGCTATCAACTTTTTAGACCACATGGTGGACGCGATTCTTATGAAAACACGTTCAATATCTGTTGCAAACATCACATTTGTATGAGTGTTATTTCAATGTTAGTAATTGAAAATACTGTTTCAGGCAGATATAGGGTGGGGAAAAAGTCCCGCTACCATTTTGATTGCGCGCCATCTTGGTTATGTAACGTTTAAATAAGTTTTGCTTTATGCATTATGTTTGAGCCAGTAGCATGGACATTAGCAATAATTGAATTGAAAAACTGATTTATGGGATTGCGTTGAAGTGGGATTTAATAAATGGAATCTATCTCTGTCACCCATCCATATTTCCTATAGTCCAAAATTATTGCCATCTCTCTCTCCTTAACCTTGAACCTGCAATAAATGCAACGCAACGCTATCTTCAGTAATTAATTACGATTATTCCGGAACACACGCAGTGCGCGTCTACTTCGCTTATTGTCGCATATTTTTATCGCTTTCGCTAATTTAATCATACGCATAAAGTTAATTTTTCTTAATCATCTAAACCCGCTTATTTTTGTTAACATAATAAATATTGCATTGTTTGTGTTGTAAATAAACCAGTGGAATCAACGAAGACATCGGGGGATCCATCTATGCACCAGTTCCATCACCAAAGGTAGGAATTTGTTTATTAATTCTCACCATATGTGCAAGCCTTTGATGAGTTTTTTGATTCCATTAAAACCGCAGCCCGCATATACAGTCCGCTAATCCGCTCAAACATTGAATGGTCCATTACGAACCGGATTAAATTAGCTTTCGCAAAATAAATTTATTGCAAATTTATTTAATTTCGAAAAAATATTGCATTTTTTCGGAACACAAAACCGCAGTTTGAACAAGCATTGTCGATAAATTACAGATTAATTTGTTCATTCATAGTATTAAAATATTATTAATTAATATTTTCGCCGCATTTAAAATAAATTTAATCCATATTAAATTAGAATAATTGTTGTAACGCATTCACAAGTATTGTTAAAATTGATTGCTGTTCGCTAAACGCATAGCAGCGCTAGGTACTTACTTGTACTTGTGAATTGATACTTACATACAAAAAATTAACGCACCTTAAGTTATTTATATTAAACATAATGATCCAATCGAACTGGATAGAAAAATTAGATTTCTCAAAATAAATATAGTGCATATTTATTTAATTTTCGAAAGATATTGCATTTTTCGAAATACGAAATCGTTGAACAGGCTTTAATAATAATAAGGTTAATTAATTGTTCTTTCATATTCTTCAAGTATATTATTTAAATATATTTCCGCTTATAATAATAATATACTACAGTTCAGATATCTAATTTGGTATTATTGTCATAGAATTATTCACATCGCCTATCATAAGTACATTCTTTGACTGATACGAGTTTGAAAAAAATAATATTATCTCGCAAATAGATTTATTTAATGTTTATTTAAGCATAGAAAAAATATTACATTTTTCTGAATACCTAAAACGCATTTTGAACATTCTTAATATTATCTAGCAAATAAATATATTAAATATTTATTTTAGTATCGAAAAAATATTGCATTTTTTCCGAATACTTAGAACGCATTTGAACAGACATAGTGTAATGTTTATATTGTTCATTTATAGAGTAAAATATTAATTTACCGCAACGATTGAAATATTGTATTTTTATTAGAAACTCTGTGAAGAATAATTATTATTGTTTGGTAAAAATTCGCTCTTCACGGCGTTTCATCGCATCGCTTAGGTTCATACTTACATATCTATTAGCTGTGGTACCTTTCTGTTGAATACAAAACGAGTAAAAATACGTTCATTGAGAACTTAAATCGCTACAAATTATAATTAATAGTATTGATTTATTGAGAAGTCGTTTTATATTGTTATTAATTGCATGATAATAATTAGTGATAGCTACTCACTGTAAATTTATTAAAATTCGCTCACGTTTGTTTATAGAGAAATATTTTTCTCTATATAGTAAATAGTAGATACATTGTTATTTATAGTTAACTTACAATAACATAATGGTAGACCGACTTAGTATGTTGGAGGCCTTAAAGGACAGCATAGAGGAGAGAGTCAAGTCTCTTTACGCAAAGATCGCAACACTGGTTTCGAATACCAGATCGGCCTCGCAATTTTTGGTTGATTCCTCGACATTAGAGGAAGATTACAAACAATTTAATGATACAATGGAAACTATTGTCTTGTTAAAAATTAAACATGTCGAAGATTATATACCGTCTTTTGAAGGTCTAAATGTTTTCAAGGATATGGTTTGTTCAATTAAATGTAAACGGGATGAATTGCTAGCAGAAAAACAAAAACTTGTTTCACCATCTGTGTCTGTTACTGAGAGTACGAACTCAAAAAATCGCATAAAACTACCAGTTTTGGACATACCTAGTTTTGATGGAAATATTCAGAATTGGTCTATATTTTACGAGTCATTTAAAACAAATATTCATTTAAATACTTCGCTTGACAATTCCCAAAGAATGCAATATCTTATTGGGAAATTGACTCACGGTGCTCTAAATATGGTAGCAGGAATAATACCTACAGGTGAAAATTATAATAATATTTGGAATAGTCTGGTTAAAAAATATCAAGATGATCGCACTTTAGGATCGTTTTATATAAATAATATTCTAGACATATCTCACTCACGTCATGATTCAAAAAGTTTAAATCTCTTCATTGATAAATTGTCTGCAGGTGTAGCTGCATTCAAGCAATTAGCCATTAAAGATAATTTGGATTTTGTTTTGTTATGTTTCGCTCTAAGAAAATTAGATTCTCAAACTGTAAACGAATTTGAAATGTCAGTTAGAGAGAAGGAAATGCCCTTGCTAAGTGACTTAGTAAATTTTGTAAAAGATAAAATAAAAATAATGGAGCGTACTTCAAACAATAATAATTTGAAGAATTATAATAATAATAATTATGGAAATTATAAACAGAAAATTAATCATCGCAATGTTTCAAAGTCTTTTATGACCAATACCAAACAAAATACTTGTTCATTATGTAAAAATTCCCATACTCATTTTTATCAGTGTTCTGAGTTTAAAAAACTCAAACCAATAGAAAAGTTTAATTTTATAAGGTCGAATAATGGGTGCATAAATTGTTTAAGTTTAGCCCATAAAATAACACACTGTAGTTCTACAAATTATTGTAAACATTGTAATAAAAAGCATCATACGTTGTTGCATTTTGGTAATGAAAATGTAACTCATAATAATAATAATAATACTGAATCTGTGATGATTGCCAGTACGTCAACATCATTGCTCGCTAGTAATAATAATAAATTACATACAAAGGTAATTCTTTCTATCGCACAAGTATACGCATATTTGAATGAAAATAATAAGAGATTGATTAGATGTCTTATTGACAATTGTTCGCAAAATAATTTAATAACGCTCGCCTGTTGTAAAAAATTAAACTTACGAATTATCCCTTTACACAATTCGGTTGTCAAGGGTGTGGGAGTCAGTTCTAAACCAATTTATGGTTATACATCGTTGAAAATACAATCTCGCATTAATCAACACTCATATGAGATTCAATGTTTAATATTGGATCAAATTACTGAGGACATGCCTTCTGAATTTATCAATACTGGAAATTTTCCCAAATTAATGTCAGTACCTCTAGCTGACAATACATGGAACGTACCGGGAAATATAGATGTCATTTTGGGAGCTCAAATCTTCCCTCACATATTATTGGGAGGACGAATCAATGTAAATAATTTATCTCCTTTAATTGAAACTACATTAGGATATTTAATAATGGGAAATTTACCTAACACATCTAATAATAATAAAATTAACAGTGGCGTCTCGCATACAATGTCGATGATTTCTCTTATCGATCAACAAGATTTAGAGACATTGTCATATTGTACATATTCTAACAATGAGTTGGAACAATCTTTACATAAGTTTTGGCAATTAGATGAAGTACCTAATGTACCGCATTTGAGCCCAGAGGATGAGGAGTGTGAAAATAACTATTGTTCTACGGCCATTAGAGATGGTCAAGGGCGATTTATAGTATCTCTTCCATTTTCTAAAGAACCAAATTTATTGGGTAATTCGTACGCAACTGCTCAGCGACGTCTAATGTCTCTTGAGAAAAAATTCAGAATAGATCCCACATTGCGCAATCAATACAATGATGTCATTAATGAATACATAAAAAATGGTTATTTAATTGAAAGTCCCTCTCAACATGACGAAGAATATTTCATGTCACATCGCGCTGTCATTCGACAGGATAAATTAACTTCAAAGTTGAGAATTGTTCTCGACGCTAGTGCAAATACGCACACCGGTGTTTCGCTAAATGATATTCTACACACTGGAAATAATTTACAAGCAGATTTATTTTTACTTTTACTTAACTTTCGCTTATTTGCTGTAGCCATTACCTCAGATATTAAACAAATGTATTTAAGAATTGGTGTAACCGAAGAACATCAAAAATACCTAAAGATTTTATACCGCTTCAATGATGAAGAAAATGTTCGCATTTTTCAATTTAAATGTGTTCCATTTGATTTAAAGGCAAGTCCTTACTTAGCTATGCGTACAATACGCAAGCTTGCAGAAGCTGAGGTACAATCCTTTCCAAATGCCGCTAAAACCGCAACTTCGGATTTCTATATTGACGATTTAGTCAAATCAGTTCACGCCAGCTCCGGGGATCGAGAGGCTGCGAAGCTGATTAATGATTTGATATCTTTTTTCGCTTCAGGAAACTTCGAGCTAGTAAAGTTCGCCAGTAGCTCAAAGGATCTAATCGCTAAATTACCACCGCAAAACTGTGCTAAGGTTGTATCACTCGCACGCTTAGAGCTTTGCTCTGCGTTATCGCTTTCTAAATTAGTTCGAATCGTCTATGATTCTTTCAATCCTCGATATCCTATTGAGGAAATATACGCATTTTCTGATTCCACTATCGCTTTGTCGTGGATTCATTCATCCCCGCACCGCTGGTCTATATTCGTAGCTAATCGAGTAGCCAAAATTCATGAAAATTTAGATTGCAAACATTTTTACCATATATCTGGGATTGAAAATCCAAGTGATTGTTTATCTCGTGGATTGATGCCTTCGCAAATATTGAGGCATGAATTGTGGTGGAACGCACCTAAATGGGTCTCGACTGCGCCTGACTCTTGGCCTGTCAAACCATTTATACCCACTACTTCAACAGACATACCTGAATTTAATTCAAAGACTTTAAATGTCATTGTACCAGAACCGCCTATATTATACCCGCTGATCACTCGAATATCATCATGGAATAAATTACTTTGCGTCGTAATATATATATTGCGATTTATTCGCAAAATATCAGCTGTAAAAAATATTCAACTTGATAATTTGAATCTAGCCGAAAAATATGTTTCGCTAACCTTGCAACAGGTACATTTTGGCAAAGAATATGCAGCTATTTCGCAGGGTACAGAGCTACCTTTACCTTTCAAAAGACTTGATCCTTTCATAGACAAGGAAGGTATCCTTCGCATTGGAGGAAGATTGTCTAATGCAGACTTACCTTATGAAAGGAACCATCCCGCGCTACTTCCAAAATCTGATCCCGCTGTGGATCTATTGGTAGATTATTATCATACTTTACAAACCAGACAGAAATGGTGCACTAAAGATAAACCCATTGAAGTGGGTACTATCGTTCTTATACATCTCGATGATGTTTCACCCCTTCGGTGGCCCTTAGGAAGAATCGAAGAGGTTTTTCCTGGCTCTGATGGAGTCAATCGTGTGGCGTTGGTTAGGACCAATAATGGAACGTTTAAACGTCCAGTTGTAAAATTATGTCCTTTGCCAACCCAGTAATTTATCTTACAAGTATTCTTAGTTGTAAGTTTAGTTAATAACAATAATTCTAAATTTATTAAATATTGGTTGCTAATATAGTAACTTGTTTTTCTTTCTTTTCTTTTTTTTTGACGGCTTGTTCAAGCGTTTTTTTGTTCATGTTCACTTTGTCATTATTTGTTGAAAGCTTCGTACGCTTTAAGCTTTCAAGGTGGGGAGAATGTTTGAGCCAGTAGCATGGACATTAGCAATAATTGAATTGAAAAACTGATTTATGGGATTGCGTTGAAGTGGGATTTAATAAATGGAATCTATCTCTGTCACCCATCCATATTTCCTATAGTCCAAAATTATTGCCATCTCTCTCTCCTTAACCTTGAACCTGCAATAAATGCAACGCAACGCTATCTTCAGTAATTAATTACGATTATTCCGGAACACACGCAGTGCGCGTCTACTTCGCTTATTGTCGCATATTTTTATCGCTTTCGCTAATTTAATCATACGCATAAAGTTAATTTTTCTTAATCATCTAAACCCGCTTATTTTTGTTAACATAATAAATATTGCATTGTTTGTGTTGTAAATAAACCAGTGGAATCAACGAAGACATCGGGGGATCCATCTATGCACCAGTTCCATCACCAAAGGTAGGAATTTGTTTATTAATTCTCACCATATGTGCAAGCCTTTGATGAGTTTTTTGATTCCATTAAAACCGCAGCCCGCATATACAGTCCGCTAATCCGCTCAAACACATTGTGTTGTGTAGGCGCCCCAATTTTATAATAGATAAACATACGTTATAAATATACGGATTCAACATCTTAAAGACAATATTCGTCACGAAATTGAAGGAATTCAGCCCGAGCTGTTATAGGATGTCATAAAAAAATGCCTTAAAAAGAGCCGAAAGTTGCATAGCAAATCGCGGTCACCATTATCCAATATAATTTTCCAATCATAACGAAAAAAATGTAAAGACCAAAATAAACTTTTTATAAAAACCAAATCTACTTATCTTTTCTTTTAACAAAGTTCTATGCAATCAAAATGGTTGCGGGACTTTTGCCCCACGCCGTATTTTTAACTTTATCCTTTAATAATTCGTACAAAAGAATTTTCGACTTTTGATCTTCTTAAAATTGATTATCGAAACAAGTCAAAAATGGACTTTTAATGTCAGTTAAAAATATACTTCTAATGTTTATTTTTACTAATGATAGCTTAAAAAGTTCGCGTAAATTCGTGAATAAAATATCAGCTGTCGCTGGCGATGACACGCATCCAGACGTTACTTTCAAGTGAATTTTCGATGTATTGTTAATGAACGTAACACTTAAATATAGTTTGATCACTCCCAATTTTTTGTCCGCCCATTACCTAACTATCACTCCAAATGGATATCATTCATTGGACAGCATCCAAAATAAAGGTCCCATTCACGATCACTTAGCCATCAAAATGGAGCGATGGTCACTCCATTTTGACAGAATTATGTGATAATTTAGATATTTTTTTTTTCAATAATTTGTACAAAACTTCACCATTTTCATACACGTACCGTAGGTACATATTTTACTATAATGAAAATTTATCACAGAATTACGTGTATCTTGGCGAGTGAAATCCCTCCATTTGGACGGATTGAGTGATATAAATGGTTAAGATTAATTCAAAAAGAAATTTGCACAATTCTTTAATATTTCATTTTCAAAAAGTCAAAGTGCCCCAAAAAATTCTCATTTTTATCTTTATTTTTTTGGTAGGTATATTGATTGCAAGATCGAGCGCAATGGAGAGCTCTTGTTGCCTCCCTATGCCCCTAAGTGGGGTCTAAAGGGAGTTTGGATTTGGATTGAATATTGATCGCACACTTCGTTTGACCAAGTGTCGAAATGACACATTGTATGCATATGAGTTTTACGCATGAAAATACGCATCTGCTCTGCGAACACCCAATAGAAACGTTTTTAAAATTTTAATCTGACAGTGTAGGCAATACTCTTTTGTATAGTTTTGGCGTTGTTCCAAAAAGAAGGGCAATATCGCAACCATCACAATGTCTAAAAACTAAAAGAATACACCAAACTTTAATAAAGTGAATCGTCCGTAAAAACTAAACTAAAAGAATACACCAAACTTTAATAAAGTGAATCGTCCGTAAAAACTAAACTAAAAGAATACACCAAACTTTAATAAAGAAGTGAATCGTCCGGAAAAAGGCTCCATTTAATGATACATTTCATAGATCACTCTCTCGAGAGTGGATTGCCACGTTGAAAGAAGAAGAAGAATGATACATTTATGCTCTGGCGACTCCCAAAACACTTTTATATATCAAAGAAAATAATAATTCCTGATTTTTTTTATTTTAGACTGTGTTCATTCAAAAACGAGTTTCATAATATGAAAATAAGGGTCATTCAGGGGTAGGGGTGACAATTATATTTGCGTTTCAACGCGTAAATGATGATGGAGGACGTCAGTCTTATATTTACAATTAAAATAGTGCGAATTCATTGTGTAAACAATTCTATACTCAAATTTCTTGCATTAGTTCACTTTTCTACCACCAGGTCGTTGGTTTTATATAGCAAGCTTTGTTACAAAATTCTCGTTTTGCCAGGATGGTTGGCATACAAGCTACTATAGGGTAGGGCGGGGCTAGTTGAGCATAGGGGCAAGTTGGGCAATCGAAATATCTCGAAAACTATTCACCGCACACGAAAGCATCAAATAGCGAAAAGAAGGGTTTGCGGGAGGGTAATACATCGCGCGACCGCCGGTGACCACTTATCAATCAAGAGAAGTGCAAGCGACAATTGTTTGTTTTTTGACAAAAAAGTAAAATAATCGTTAACCGAAATAATTCATCTGTATTAGTCAAATGTTATCCGTTTCCAATTAGGTAAGTGTTAAATTTACATAAATTTATTGTACTTTTGATATGTATAGAGGTTCTGGTTATAATTCGAACCGTTTTTACATACCCTCATCTTTTTTTTTAAATTTCGGATTGGGGTTAGTTGAGCAATAGTTGCTCGAAAAGTAAAATATGTTTTTTATTATTGGTTTTAGGATGCGGACTTATAAAAGAAAGACTACAAGATGTTCATACTCTATTCACGATTTGAATGATGCTGTTAAGGCTGTCAACGATGAGGGAAAAAGTGTGAATGCCGCTGCCAAAAAATTCGGTATCAAACGGTTATCGATTTTATATTCAAACAATATTGTTTTTAGTTTTGTTGTTTTGTCACTAAAAGACTATAAATAAAAAGTTGATTGTCACACATAAATTTTATTTCATGTCTAGTTAACATTGAATCCATGATTTGGTTAGACTTTCTAAGTGCTCAATTTGCCCCATACCCTTGCTCAACTTACCTCACCTATGGGGTATGTTGAGCATACACGAGTTTCTGCATTTAAACAGTTGTAGCTCTTAAACTCGACATGTTTGAAATAAATAACTGTGGACACTTTTGCAAAGGGATAAACTAGCAATCCATCAGTATGCGTAACAAGCAATTAAAAAGATTCGTTGAGGAGCTATAACGGTTTAAGTAAAAAATTGCTCAACTAGCCCCGCCCTACCCTAGGTATCTACTTAGATTTTTTTAAATATGCACCCTCTTAAGTATTGTTCTTATACTCGCTACTCCACACAGACAATTACTTTTGATGTTGTCAACACCTCAGAACATAATGTTCCTTTTCTTCAGTTACCTCCTTTCTAAGTTCTTGTATTTCCTTCCGTTTTCAGCTCTGTTTGCTACACTTTCTATTCCAACCACCAAGTGATATAAAATTCTCCCGTTTTGCACCTATAAGTCTGTTTAGATATGTATGCACCGCACATATTATCATAATTATAATTTCAACCATATCTACCTAATAGGTGTTGGAATATATTTAGTAAATATTCAAACGAGGGTCTTCCTCGTTTCGGGGCCCTGATGGGAGGAACAGCGCTCTCCTCGGGCAACTGTCATTCGGCATCCTTTTAACATGTCCCAATGCCACAAGTACCTACACGAAATTGTTTAACAGCTCTCATACTACCTACCAATACGGGGTTGTTCCCCTTAGATATATCTCTGGAGTATAGCGATCTCGATAACCAGCTTTCAACGGAACAATAATTACGCAAGAAAAAAAACATCAATATTATTCTGATTTTTCATCTGAAAGATACATTTTACTTTTTATTTTATTAAATTACGAACCTCAGCTATTTTTTAAAAGCTAAACAATAACTTGATAATATTTTCTACTGAAAGTTTTACCGCAAAGAGGGTTGGGAGTTTGTTCTTGATTTCTTTGTTTAAATCATATTTAAATTGAATAAATAATGAGACTGTTTGATCAGACCGTTATTAGGTTGCCTTCCACTTGCAACTACCAATTATTAAAATATCAATAATGGGACGGTGTTAGATTTCGATACACGTGTTCCAATATTTCAGGTTTAATTCAGCGCCTTCAATTAAACCCTCGGTACTTCCTTTCCCGTGATTAATCTACACTCTGTTGTAATTAAGTAAAATAATTATGAACTCACCGTTTATTATCTTGTGGTCTTAATCTTATTCAAAATAATTAAGCTTCACTTAATCGTGCATTTTTTACTCTATCAGAGAGATTCTCTCAGGTTAATTCCCAGCATGGCACTTTCTATGGACCTTTGGGTAACCCTTATTTTGTCTTTGCTCAGCTTTGTCAGCGTCACTGTTCCCAGGCAAAATATTGCAACCAGTACCATGCACGACTCATAGTACCTATATATTTTGCCCCATCATAATGTTTTTTCATTGTTTCTTCTGTTATGAAAGTTTTAATTTTGCATGAATGGGTCTCTTTGTGAATGAAAAAATAACAAAAACAAAACAACTAGGTACCTATCGTGCTTTTTTACGATGATAATTCGAAATTTCTATTTGAAACGGGTGACGTACAATCCGTGAATGTGTTGTGAAAGTAGGTCGAGTTGATATTGGTCCATAAAGCTCAACCAAAAACATATTGGCTTTTGAATACAATATTTTATTTCAGATGTCACCGCCGATTTGACGATCATAAAATATAAACTTGTGGTTGTTCAAAAATGTAGTGTAAAATCACAAATGAATGACATTTACAGGGGCTTTGGAGCTGAATTTATTTGAACCTTTTTATGAGTATTATTGAGTTTCTCTAATTTAACTCTGAAAATTACAAAATTGAAGATGTCTACATAATGTAGCCATGAATGATCACTATGTACAATGATTAAACATTTGATTTAATGTTTTTCTTCTTTATTTTTCCTTCTTTTCGATGTTGGCAAAGATCTCACTGTTCTGCGCTTTCACTCCGGCCCAATACCTTAAGACGCAATGACATCTACTTGCCCATCAATAGTCCTCTAAACTTCTCTTCAAAATTGAATAGATCATATTATGATTCTTCTCTCCTCGCAGAAAGTGATCCATGTATACAAGATCTTGCGAACTCTGATTCTTTTAGCTTTTCTCTTTTGCACATGTATTTGTGCACAATCATGGACTTTGGATTTATTACTCTATCGGTCCACGTGACCCTGAGCATTCTTAGTTGAAGCCATATTATTTCAACTGATCAATCCAATCCAATTCTCCCTTTTACACCCCACTCAGGGGCATAGGGAGGCAATAAGAGCTCTCCATTGTGCTCGATCTTGCCCAATGTTAATTACTATGTCCAAATCCCTCAGCTCTGCTTCGAAGTAGCGGAACACATTGTGAGAGGGTCTTCCTCGTCTTCGGGACCCTGATGGGAGGAAGAACAGTGCTCTCCTTGGCCAACTGTCATTCGGCATCCTTAACACATGTCCCAGCCAAGTCCATCTCTTATCCACAATAGTAGAGGTGACGGGCTCACGCTGGGTGCACTGATCAATATTCAAGCTATATCAATTTAAGCACTTTGCACTTTTTTGTTTCATTTCGACTAAACAAAGCATTTTATCATTTCTCAAAAGAAGTTTTATTCAGTGATTAGTTGTCTCTCAAATTCTCAAACAAATATTCGATACTAGTTTTTTAAAGGCGCCCGTGGCGCCCACCTATGGCCTTTTTTATGCAAACTTTACTTTCTCATAGCATAGCTGTGAGCATTCACATGTGAGACTTCAAAATACTTGGTTGATTCAACTCTTTATGAAAACTCAAATACCTACAACTTAAACTTTTAATTACAAACTGTACATTCAAATAGCTTTTGGCATGTGGGTATTTAACGATTTGATTGATTAAACTTGATGAGGATTTTTTGTGATTACGACAGAAACCCATTATCGTGTAAGGAAGTAATAAATTTAAATCCTGACTCTTTAGAAATGGTCATCTATTGAACGGGTTGTGAGAATGAAATGCGATACATGTGCGAAACTACGTTATTGTCTTTAACTTATGAGGATGTGAATAGACCAAAGGTTTTGTGTGAATTGACAGGGCTAAATATTTAATTTATGAGAAACAGACGAGTCAATGAGGGTGACAATAATAGAATGATTTTATTGACCACTTCATTCAGGGCTATACTATACTAGCAACACCCACCCCGTGCGCGCTCAGGTCCTTTAGATAAGATGATCTACAGGGACAGTAGAAAAGGAGATAAATAATCACTACACTTACGTAGGTAGATGATAGTAATCTTGGATCGATAGTTGTTTGAGCTTAGGATGTTATATAATAACGTAGAGACCGCACGAAACGCCATGTACTGCTACTTACGCGTACATGAGAGGCCTATACCTATCGCATACAAGGATAGGAGTCGGCACGTAGCATGCTTTGGAAGCACTTGTCAATTAGAAAAGCGAAGCCAGTGTCTGTTGGTATGTAGGTAGATTGAACTAGGTGAGTAGCATCTCTTACTAAATGACACACCATTTCACAATTTGGCATCAGCTCTTAAATATATGTATAGATACCCGCACGTGTTAACAATTAGCTAGTTTCAAGGGCCTGTAGTAAGGAGACAATGAAAAAGAAAACAATACTATGGTACGTTATTGTCTAACCAAAGAGCCGACCACCGACGATCGCGATAAGTGCATCTCTGGTCAACACATGTGTACTTTAGTACTGGGGGATGAAATAGGTACCTACATAGTTAGATATAATTAAATTTTGTTTAATATGTAGTTGTAATGAAATTCTTTGCGAAATCGTCATCTCTCGAAAATTATTATGATTGTATGTAAATTGTCCTAAATGGAACTAGACTAAGCAGGGTATAATCATATGAAATAAGTTGTTGTAGATGTTTAAAATAGCATATCCCATCGATCACATACCTATGTGCTTAATGATTAATGTATTAATTTTTGTATGGACAATATTGTGTAAGAAAGTCATAATTGATAAAATGACAGCAAAATTTTACGAGGTTGTATACCTAAATACATAGATGCAGGCAGATGAATATTGTAATTGTCTTAGTGTAATTAAATGTAGAGTTGATTGATCATTGATAGGAAAATATAATATCAGACTAATTTCATTTGCTTTCTTTTACTATTGCTGCCTCGAAATATTGTAATTAATATATAACAAGCGCTAATTGAAAGAGTGATTAATATTTTTGTAATGAGTAAATAAATGCAAATATTATAAAATGGGGGTGAGAATCTAATTGGATTAATGAATAATTGAAATGTTGTAATAATCGAAATTATGTAGGTAAAATGAGTAAGCAGGTAACAATGTACCTAATGGAATTGTAAATTTTTACTGATGATTATTATAGAATTTTGACTCCTTGGGAAGACAGATCCTAAGGCATAGTATACCTAAAGTTCATGTTATAAAAATGAATAAAGCAAATCTTCTGATGATAAATTATCTAAATGTATAATATGTACTATGGGTTCCATAAAGTAGAATTATATTTAAATAGTAAACTGGACACTGACGAAAATATATGTATGTATTGTAAAACTGGACACTGACAGTAATAATAATTAATTAATAATAGAGTCTTAAAACTCCGTGTAAATAATCAATGATTTTAATTATTAAAATAGTCATCTTCGGAAGAGGCGATAGACACACGCTCATCAAGGGACCGTGTGTCAAATGCATAAATCATTGTGTGAAGGACGACCCTTTTTGACATATGGTTTGAGGACATCATGGACAATGACGAATCAAGACTGCAGATTCACATACCACGCCTACATGTCAGAGTGGAGAGAGACATGTCGGGGATGAATTTGCTGAAGGGTATAAAAACAGCCCTACTCTTAGGCAAAGGAAGTTGTGGTTCTGCGAGTTGTTCTGCGGGTTGTTTGCGAGAATTTACGGGAGAGGTTACCGCGAGGAGTTTACGAGGAAGTCAGTTTTGCGAGATCAGTTTGCGAAAAGTTAGTTGCGTGCGAGTCAGTCACGAGAAGTCAGTTTTGCGGGAAGTCAGTTACGGGAGTCGTCGAGTTCGTTTAACGAGGTTTTGGAGAACCGCGCCGAGTCAGTTTTCGGCAGAGATTTTGGAGAACCGCCAACAGTGAGTTGCAAGGCGAGATAGCCCGCTAGTTTTTTTTAAGTGGTGAAGATAAACAATTTAACAGTGTACAAACAATATAAAAAGTGAATAGAAACAATAATAACATTACTGGTACCTATATGTGTGAAATTGTACGAGGCTGATATTCAAAAAAGGGGAGAAGACACACCTCCATCAAACGGAACGTAATTCGTAAGTCGTTATTATTTTTTTTTTGGATACGAAAGGGAACCAGCTGATCCGCCACTCAAGGACTTTCACTTGAAGACCAATATTATTTATTGCACCATTCGTTTTTTTTTTCGCATTGTTATTTTATTACTGTACTGTGGTCAGTGTCCAGAGAACCTTGTTTGTTTATTTTTCCCTACCTTTAGAAAATATTTTTTTTATGACATTATTTTTTTTTATTATTAATTTTTTTTTCTGTGTCTCTGTTCAACGCTTCTCCCAGATGTCTGAGAACGAAAGGGAAAGTATTTCGTTCCCGTTATAGCTTATTTCTGTATCCCAAACATCAGCTGGTAGAACCGTTGAAAGAGTGCGTTCCTTGTTTCGATAATTTGTACATGTATTTTTTTTCGAAGAGAGATGATGATTTTACTATATACGTGTGAGTAATTAGTACTGCGTCGCCTATCGACCAATTAATAGTTATAGTTCGCTTTATTTTGTTCATCGCACCAATGTATGTTAGTTTTTTTTTGTTTATTTTTTTTTTTGCAATAAATTTGTTATTTTGTTTAAATTACGAGGGTTTAATTTAACAAAGAAGTAGTTAGTACCACCATACTGCATGCATAAGATTTCACAGAGAGAGAAAGAGATATAGTGAGATAAAGCGGTGGATAGGTCAGATTTTGGCTGAGCTAGGCCGGGGCAGAAGGGAAGAAGAGGACCTTTATCCACCGGCCCTCCCGATTAAGAGGTATAATCGGAGGGTAAAGAAACCAGTCTATATCAAACTTTTTCATGTAAACTTTGCATTCGTATTGCCGAATTCTTATATGAGACTTTAAAACACTTGATTAATTGAATTCTTCATGAAAACTCAAAAAACAACGTGAACTTTTTATAACAAACTTAACATATGTATGGCTTTTCAACGTTATGAATTCACATGAAAATCTTTAAAAAATTACTCTAGGTGTGTAAACTTTTTATTGAAAACATGACATTCGTATGGTTTTTCTCCGCTATGATCTCATGTGTGTGGATTAAAGATTCGTGATTTGGTAAACTTTTTCATGGAAACTTTGTTTTCTTATGGCCGAATTCATTTGTGTGACTGTAAAGCACTCGATGATAGATTTAACTATTTATAAAAATGCAAAAAAAAACTTTTTATAACACACATTGCATTAGCAAGGGTTTTCTTGGCAATGAAATCGCGTCTGTGAGTTAAAGATCTGATTTGGTAAACTTTTTCATACAAACTATGCTTTCTTTTGTCCGAATTCATATGTCAGACTTTAAACAAATTTTGAACTTTTTCTAACAAAATATGCATTTAAATGGCTTTTATCATTTATTTTGATTGATTAAACTTTTTATCGCAATGGTTGCATTCGTATGGCTTTTCTGCGCTATGAGTTTCAAAACTTTTTATTGCACACATTGCATTAGTAAAGCGAAGTCCGGCTGTGCGTAAAAGTTTCCTGATTTGTCAATTTTTTGGCCGAATTCGCAAGTGATACTTTTTCAGCACACGGTTGATTGAACTATTTATGCAAACTTAAAAATGAAATTTAACTTTTTATTGCAAACTTACCATTCAAATAGCTTTTAGCATGTCATTGGTTGTTTAAATTATTTGATTGATTGAACTTTTTATTTCAATTATTGCACTCGTATGGCTTTTCTCCTCTATGAGTTCGCATGTCATTCTTTAAATTACTTGAAACCGCAAACTTTTTATTGCATTCATGGCATTAGTGAGGCTTTTCTTCACTATGAAGTCCCGCTGTGCGTAAAAGTTTCCTAATTTGGTACACTTTGCTTTCTTATGACTGACTTCGCATGTGAGTTTTTAAATAACCCGAAAAATTGTTTTTCTCTACGTCAAGACCTTTATAAAAAGTGCTCAGCCACCAGGCATACCTAATAATATTATTATGTTACTGTCAGCTGTCAGCCGTATTAGTAGAACACAATTTGTCTTTAGTTGCGAGTGGCGCGCCATCTAGCGGCGTTAATGACATCAGTCAGTCAGTCAGTCAGGCAGTCAGTCAGTCAGTGAGTCAGTGTTCAAGACAAATATTATATAGATTCCAATAATGTAATAAGAGCATCTCGGTTTTTCAGGAAACGTATGTACCTGAAAACAGAAAACTTTTGTTGTTATTTCTGTTGTGGTGTGTGTCATGAGGTGTATTGTTGTTGTTTCTGTTTTTGCTGCTGTTGTTGTTGTCATGTTGTGTAATTTAATTACCTGCTTATTATTGTCACTACTATAATTGTTATTTTTTTGTAAAAGGCATTATCGCCGTATATTGTGAAATAAATAAATAAATAATAAAAGTAATATTAAGGTATATGAAATCAATATTGAAGATTGTCTAGTTGGATTTGGAACCATTGGGGCTTATGACCCTTGCATTAGCGGCTGGTTTAGAATGATCATTTTACACTATAGAAACTATTCACCATTAGGTTCCATTGATTCAGGTTTTTACCTCTCCAGAGATGTCGGGGGCAGGCTTTGAACCAACGTTCCTACGATGCGTGTAGAAACCTGCCGCCGGTAATCATTAGATCACTGGCGGGTACAGTTAGTTTGTCAATTTTTCCATATCTAAACTTATTCGAGTAATCTTCTAGGCGACATCTATCGAAATGATCGAGAGATTATTTTAAAGCTACCTACATTATCTGGGAACCTTCTGGTAGGACCCGATATGATTATCTCATTTTTCCGGAAAAAATATACGAAATCAGTTGCATTAATTCATTCTAATCTTTAAAAAAATGCTACATGCATATTACCATAAGCACTTTGGATGTCGGATAAATGCTATCTTATATATAATATCTCGAGTTGCCAGATCCCATAATAAATTAATATAACATAATACCACTACCCGAATACCTTTCATGTCTGTAAACCTTCCAATCTGAAACGGTATGCAAGTTTAGGAATGATTTCATATCAGTTCATACGTCAGATTACTAGGCAACTCTGTTTTAATAATATAAGAAACATACATAGATATCATTCATTTTTCGTTTACTCCTGAACATATGCAACATTTATAGCGTTTATAGCATATATACATAGTTAAAATAAAAATACTCCCATTATCCAAAAGTTGTCACTGCATTGAATTTATAAATTGTCTTATTACTACTCTGTATGCTTAGGGACCGTTCAAGTATTATGTAACGCATATTTTTAACATTATTGACCCCCCCCCCCCCCCGAGATGCATCGTAACGCTCTTTGTTACCCCTCTTCCCATTCTCTAAACGTTGCCTAACGCACATATTACAACTATGTATGCCTCAAATCACAATTATTACTGGAAATTCACTAAATACCTTTGTTGCGGCGCCGGTAATACAATAGTAACGTTTTACAAGAAAACCCCCCCTCCCCCCATATTGCGTTACGTAATACTTTAACGCTCCCTTATAGAGCTTCCAGCGAGTAAATGCGCGTCAGGTATGATGGTCTCTTTCTCTCATTATAGTAAGGGACCATTCTAATTTTGGTTAACAACCATTTACGCGCCAACGAGACGAGATGAAAGAAATGCAAACACTTACTCACTAGAAGCACTATAAATACACGTTTCGAGAAGATCTCATTGCCTAGAATCTGTGCTAGAGATGGTTATGCGGGTCCGATTCCCTGCAATGGGAATAAGCTTTAGGGGATTTCGACGAACTCGATCCGCTAAATGGTAAAATTTTGTAACGCAAGGTGATCACACGGATACACTAGGGAGCAGTCAGCTTTCTGATTAGATGGCAGTCTTTGAAAATTGAGAAAATGATTTTAATCACTACGGTAACAACATAAACAATGTTCTACATTGACACATTCACCGCTGTTTTTTACAGCAGTACCGTTTTCCTTCGAAAAAATTCATTGTCAGCATTTGAAACAGCAGTAGAAAATGGTCGGAAGCCCGTAATTGCTAAAATTTGTAAAAATTAACGTTTAAAAATCGAATACTTACTGCTTTATTAAAAAAATCTGATCAATGGAAAATAAGAGTTCGGCGGTAGAAAATCTGCGATCAAGCCGTCATCGAGATAGTTTAACGCAAATCGCTCGATTGTGAGCTGATCTTCGTATATTTTGACACGCCATGTTGGATTTTACGTCAACTGACAGCCGTTTCAAGTACAAGGACGCTTTTTGTAATAAATACACGGTATTTGAGTTTTTTCTCCGTCCAATTAGGTGCTCCCTTCATATTTTGGTCCATTTTGTTTTGGTTTATCATTTTGATAATAGAAATTTTAAACAAATAAAGCAAATATTGCATTCCGGTTATCATCGAGGTCTTACAACCATGATGCACTAAATTTATAAGAAATATAATGACGTTTTGAAGAAAATACTCAAAGAATACTTTTTAAGTAGGTACAAATATTAAAATTGAAGTGATCAAGCATGAATTGGTTTATTTTGGCTGAAACATAAAGGTTTCGTATGATTTAATAAGGACTTAACTATATTTTGATATGAAATAAATAATTAAAAAATAAGGTACATACCTACCTATTCTGCATCGATAACTCGTCCAAATATGACATAGCGAATATTGGTAGTTACCAGTCGCGTTGCCCAGCTACTATTTGTTTGTTAACAAAATTTTGTATGAAATGTCCTCTTCATACATAACAAACGCGGATCAAATATTTTTTTATAATTTAAGTAAAAACTCATCAGTGATTTATATGTCATCTTACGATTAACGAATTTTTTACAAGTTAGACGGTTATTGATTTAATGATTCCATCAAATCGTTGATTATATATAGAATTTTAATCTGTATTATAAAATAAATATCCTGTGATCTTAAATATAAATGAAAGTCGGGTTAGTGCGAACACTTATAACTCGAGATTGGCTCAACAGATTCTTTCGGATTTATTGGATTCTTCTCCGCTCCGGATAACAGAATAACTTATATAAAGTTGAAATATAATATTAAAGTTTATATGGAACGGATTTCATGCGACGCCATAACAACAAACTTATTGTTTACTGCACATGATGGTAGTTTCCTCTCATTCCCGCAAACTTTATTGCCGCTCTTACAGTAGCCCATCCCACTTACTCCAATTTTCATACAAATTCAACAAAGTTATCGGGTACTTTCATAATATGTGCAGCATCTGCACTTAATTGGCGATGTAGAATATTTGCGCGCGCATATATTCTAGCATTGTTCCGCCTGAACTTTGAATACGAATGAAATATGGATGTTTTGGAAATATTGTCAAGTTATTATTTTTATTTAATTTATCTTTTCAACCGAACATACTTCGAACTTATTTTAAAGAAACAAAATATTTAGTTTTTTCCACAATTTTATTCAGCTTACCGGTTTTCGAAGACCGTACGTCTTCTTCGTCAGGCTAGTAGATGTTAACTGGCTAGTAGAGTTGACCTGACCTGACGAAGAAGACGTACGGTCTTCGAAAACCGGTTAGCTGAATAAAATTGTGGAAAAAACTAAATATTTTGTTTCTTTAAAATAAAATATTTTTATTAGTTTAACTCAATCGAATTAATTATGTTTTTTTTTTCTGGGGGTGAAATGCACACTATGCACATATGAACGGGCCGCCCCGGGTTAGAACCACAGGGCAACGTCTGTTGGGAAAGTTAGCTTTCAACAGAATGACAGAAAGAATTAAAAATGGAAAATCAAAAAATTTGGTTTATTTTATCATAATTTAATAAGCATTATTTTAATAATTGTAATTTCTAGCGTTGCCAGTAAAACCAATTCTATGAAACAAGATTATGTATGATGATAACTATGTAGGGAAAATCCAATTTAATAAGTATGACCATATTATTATTATAATTATTGAAGTATAATATATACCTTTTCTATAAAAACATTAATTTCGAGTTTATTGAAACGTATGAAGTCGCTTGATTATTCTGCGGAAAGATCCCTGCTCAGATGCTTGAGTAATTTTGATTAATTAAAAGAGATTTCGCCGGAAATTGACTTCATATTTTATCCAAGCCCTTATTTTATTTTATATATTCACGTGGCAGACTGGGTAGCTCTAATTACTTCGTAGTAAAATATTAGTATTGTAGATTAAGAGCGCGCTTTAGGCGATCAAGAATTTATATTTCATATTAAGATGCACCAACTACCAACTATCGTGGTTGGATAATTCACTATTTAACGATAAAGCCACGGCATGAAAAATTTTTTTCTTTATGTTTTTTATTCATCGCATCAATAATATAATTTCAATTTTATAAAATATTCTTTTTTACAAACGAATTTTTTTAACCTTTTTATAATGAGTTTTTTTTAAAGTCGAGTAGGTACCTCAAAAACAAAAACGCTACCGTCCAAAATTGTCAGTTTTGAGGTATGAATGTAAAAATATTCTTTATTAATATTACTATTAAAATATTTTCATAGATAATTTCAGTAGCGCCTTCAATACGGTGGATTTTGATATATTGTTAGCTAAGCTAAAATATCTTAATCTTTCCAGCACTGCTATTGAATGGTTCGAATCATATCTCAGAGATCGAACACAGTGTGTTAAGGTTAAATGCAATGCTTCGGAATGGTTACCACTAAGGGCGGGAGTCCCTCAGGGTGGAATTCTCTCCCCACTTCTCTTTTCTGTATTCATCAACCCAGTGGTTTACTGCCTTAATGTTCCACATCACCTTTATGCTGATGATTTACAAATTTATTCTCACTTTAACTATCAGCAGGCAGAGAGTGCTATTCATCACATGAATTCAGAATTGGATCGCATATCACAATGGGCTCAGCAGAATGGACTGATGCTTAATCCTAGTAAAACTCAAGCAATTTTAATTGGCAGTTCACGTTTACTTTCCAAAATCGAGGCTTCCTCACTCCCTACTTTACGATTGAATGGATCTGAAATTCAACTAAGTTCACAAGTTAAAAATCTCGGCATCGTGTTGGATAAACACCTTGCTTGGCATCCACAGATCGGTGAAGTCAGCCGCAAACTCTTCTATCAATTTCACATTTTAAGGAAGCATCAAAACCTTCTACCCATTTCCACTAAAATTCTTTTATGTCAATCTCTCTTACATCCCATATTGGACTATGCTGACGTTGTTTACTTGGATATTACACAAGAGCAACTACTAAGGTTGGAACGTCTGCAAAATGTTTGTATTCGTTTCATCTTTGGCCTCAGAAAATTTGATAGAGTATCTCAGTTCAGAGCGGAACTCAAATGGTTAACTATGTCACAACGAAGAGACTTTCACATTCTCACATTACTTTTCTCGGTACTCTCTAACCCCAACGCTCCTAACTATCTGAGGTCTTTATTCACTCCATTAGCATCTCATGGCCTTCCTCTGCGGTCTGCTGCGCGTGGCATCCTACAAATCCCAACACATCGTTCTTCATTTTTCACTTCATCTTTCACTGCACAGGCGGCCAGGTTATGGAACCAATTACCTGATGACATAAGACTCTCTCCAACGTTATTCTCTTTCAAAAATAGATTGAAGCGTCATTTCCTTTCTTCTACTCCTGCTCCTGTCTCCTGATCCTCTCTTCCTCGCTATACTTGATTATTGATTATGTGTCACATTTTATTTTTTACTATTTTTATATGCTTATATGTGTGTGTTTTTGTATTCCTATGTATGTGTGTAACTGTATGTATTATGTATTTATTTGTTTATATATGTGTACTTATGTATTTTTTTTTTATATAACATGCAACAGATTAAATGTTATATCTATAATAGGTTGGTTGGAAGAAATTGCCCTAGGCAATAAGCCCGCCGATTTTGGTTAATTATGTATATTTTTACCCAATAAAGTGTTATATTATTATTATTATTATAAGGTGCAAAACCACTAAAAACCCATACAAAATCACATTCAAATATAACATTAGATGCATAATCACCAATGTTCACAACCATATTATGTGCAAAATCACTAATGTCCATCTTGGCCAATCAGAGATCACAATTTATCAAATTTCAAGATGGCGGAAATTAGTGTCTTTGAGCAAAAGTTCTAGTAGACGCGTGTGAAGTTATATATATATATTTTAATTACTTGAAAATATATTTTTATTTCTGATTTTTTTTGGGCATCCTGTGTTTATATGGAGTGCATGTTAGTATCATGCGGTGACTTCATGTAAACATACCACTGTTTCATATGCAAAAACACCAATGTCCATGAATGAAGTGCAAAACCACTATTGTCCAAATTTATTTTATCTTTTGAAGAGAATATCAAGGTCTTTCTTGACATATTTTTTAAATTTTAAGTTTTAAATATCAAACACATCAGTTCATATCAATTGGGAAAGGCAAAAATCACACACAAATGACACCAGAGTTCTTTTCTATATTCTCAAAACTAGTGCCGGTGGACAGTAGCGTTTTTGCTTTTGAGGTACTGTAATAAAGCTAATATTGGTAATCATCTTACCATAATAATTACCATAAAATTTGGTTTTGATGCATATATACAATAAGTAAACAGACATCACATGTGTTGAATTTCCTACTACACCGCCATCTCTTGGATTTTTTTAAAAAGTAAACCAATTATAGAGGAATCGTTTTGATTTCAAACTAATAACCCATCGAATTTCTTCCCGCATCCGAATCAACGATAACTATTACACGATGCAATGAATTATTAGCTAAATTTAATTAAGTTTTAATTTCGTAAATTTTCATGTAATAAGTCAAAATTATTATTTTATTCTGGGTTAGGTCGAAGGTCGACGGGTGGGTCAGCTAGTTACATAATATTTGTTTTCATATTTTGTTTTTCAATTGAAGTGTTCATAGCATCAACGAGTTTTGTGACATCAAGAACCCCAAACTTGTTGAACATTATTTGATCATTTTACCGTTTTCTCTAAATGGGGGCTTTAATCTTAACAGACTACGAGTCCAGCGGATCTTTGAATATGTATATCCAAATCCAAATGCAAACTCCCTTTATACCCCACTTAGGGTCATTGGGAGGCAACAAGAACCCTCCATCGCGCTCGATCTTGCGCAATGCCTATAAAATCCTCCCCCACCATGTCCAGATTCCTCAGCAGCTTCGGAGGAGTGGAACACAGCATGAGAAGGTCTTCCTCTTTTTTTTTTTGAGTTTTATGTTCCATTGATATTGAAAACAAAAAACAACTCGATGAATTTACTATTAAAATTGCTTTTGCATAGTTCTTATTTTTAAGAATATCTTTCTTTGAAATTTCATTATTTTATGAAGTACCTTGTCTATTTTAAAAACTTGTTTAAGTGGAATTTCTTGAAAAATTGGGGGAAGATCATGTTTGATCGAAGCCGACTGATATGATTCATAATATATGTATGTAAATCCATTATAGAAGCTCGGTTTGGTCCTTGGAAAACTTGACATTTCTAACATTTCACAAAATATAAATTTGATTTTTATAAGGAAAAAATATTGTCTTCTTTAAAGTTATTTATTGTGTAAAAGTTTTAAATAAATCAAACAAACTTCAATTTGATCGATAGCCTAGTGGTCCATAACCGCGATGTGGTCCCAGCTGGGGAGTTATTTTTCTCAAGTCTTCGTTCACTTCCAATTACTGTTTTATCAATTTCTAATTCAAGCCTTTCAAATTTGGAGACAGATTGATTATCTATGAAACCGTTTTTGTCTGTATTTTATTATTTTCTCCATTTAAACCCTACATAGCGGCGTATGGAGGCAACAAAATACCTCCATTGCGCAATGTTTATGTCCTCCAACCACACTATGTCTAAATTCCTCAGTTCTGAAGAAAAAGCGGAACACAGGTTTTCCTTGTCTCCTCTGCCAGCTCTCATTTGATACACGTGTATATCGTAGTTCGTGATGATTTGGAACCACCTTATGTCCAATATTTTCATAGGCACTTCTTATGGCATGTGGCTCCTTGAAAAACATGACCAAGGTATAAAAACCGTCGACGTTTAGTTTCGAGATGAAATGCAATCTGTTTGATGCGTGAGTGTTGTCTTTTCTCATAGCATAAAAGAGGAAGATTATCGGCCCCGAAACCTTTGAACTAAGAAAGCTGTTCGAAAGTCAAAGGATCAAAAGACAAAATAACTTAATAGTGTACAACATGGAGGAGAGTCATATAGACGATAAACAGGAAGCTGATAAATTCGACAAAGTTATAATATCGACAATGTTGAGCAAACTGGATCCCGACATCAGCAATGAATCAACTTTCAGATGTTTTCGATTGGGAAAGAAAAGGGAAAAAGAACACCGTCCTATTAAAGTGATCCTTCATTCACGGGATCAACTACAATCTGAAGTATAAATAATTTGTTTTATTTAATTTTGTTATCTTTCTTTATAAGAATACTTTTTTATACGAAGTTGTCCGTTAATCAGCTCGAAATAAACTACAATCTGAAGTATAAATAATTTGTTTTATTTAATTTTGTTATCTTTCTTTATATGAATACTTTTTTATACAAGTTCTCAGTTAATTAGCTCGAAAAGAACTACAATCTGAAGTATAAATAATTTGTTTTATTTAGTTTTATATCATTCCTTATATTAATTCTTTTTCATACGAAGTTGTCAGTTAATTAGCTTGAAAAGAACTCCAATCTGAAGTATAAATTTATAGCGAAACACAATTTCTAGATTCTCAACCCATTTGACGCTTGGATACACGCGTTTGGAATAAACCACAGTCACGTGCAGTGTCTGTAAATTCTCGAATTTTGTATTATTCAGCATTTTTGTTTTATAGCGTACAATTATTTTATACCAATTTTTGATTTTATTTAAATAAACTTAAATATCTAGGTAACTACAATTAAATCCAACATTTACGTGTAGATATTTATTATATTTATAATTATTATATCATACAAAAAGCTCCGCTTTCAAAACGAATTTCCTCAGGTAAATTTTGGGTATAATGTGGTACCACCACATCACGAACGACGTTATACGCCAGAGTACCCAGAATAGGCCCATCACTTCTACCATTATAGAGAGTAGATGGACTTGGCTGGGACATGTGTTAAGGATGCCGAATGACAGATGGCCGAAGGGAGCGCTGTTCTTCCTCCCATCACTGTCCCGAAGACGAGGAAGATCCTCTCATAACGTGTTCCGTTCCTTCGAAGCAGTGTGGGAGGAGTTTATAAATATTGCGCAATTGACAGCTCTTATCGAACATTATTAAGGCTCCATTGTCAAATACTGAGTGAGCGCTATTTCAAAATCTTCTTTCAAAACCAATGACATGGATACTATTGGATGCGTCAAATATGAAATGTTGATAAGTTTTTTTCCAAAATATTGAAAATCATGTTCGGTTGTTCACAACACCACCTATATAAGAAGGCCTTAGTGATGGCGGCCATTTTTAGCCTCTCGCGTCACGGCCGCCGGCGTGTAGACAGATATCATAGTGTACAGGTAAGTACATACAGATATAAACAAGCTAACGGCGGGCCTCCCTATGTGACGCTGCACTAGAGCCTTTGGTTGTTCAAAGCCAGAATAAATTCAACCTTCTATTCATCTTCAAGAGTTTATTTTGCAAGGTTTTTCATTTTCCCTCCTGCATCAGATGAAGTTTTTCAGACTTTTTTTCTGAACGTTCTTTTTCTTTGTAAATAAATTCTCGATGAAACTATAATATATCCTGAAATATCCAGGGGTGCGAGAGAATGGAACTGTTGATCACGTCATGAAGTATGAAAACTCGCGACCTTAGTCGTTCCATTTAAACACCTTTAAACAAATAGTTTACTTGCAGGTAGTTTTTATTCTTATTTTAATTAATTATATTGAGACATCTCTCGCAAACTGTGTAAATTGTTTCGAAAGGAATGTATATACTTCTAGGCTATTTTTAACTACAAAATAAGTTTGAGTTTTCAGGTCATAAACCTGTGGGCTTTTTATATCTATCTACGTGCTGAAAAACACGATGTTACGATTCTGATATTATAAAACACTGTTTACTCTACGATGTTGAATCAACTCTACTGTGAAATAATATATCGGATTACTTTGAACGAATCGTGTGTATGTAGTACGTGCCTCGTAGGACGAATGTACGCTTATCGTAATATGTGAAACTATTAAACATATTCACCCCAAAACAGACAATTCGGAATTCTTGAAAAAGTTACGACGATATTGAGGTTTGGATTTAATAAGAAAACGTACACTAGAACCCCTTGTTTACCCTTAAATTTAATTATTAATTTCTTTGAAAAAACTTATGCTTTATTAATTCGTGTTCTGTATCTCATAAATTATCAATGATTTTGACTGCTTTCTATAACGTACATAGGAATATTCAATTAATCGATTCCTCATTTATGATTCCATTTAAGGGCATCTTTCGCTATACTATTCGTCCTTTAAACTCTCTCTTAAAGGCTCTCCATTGTGCTCAAACTTGCGGAACGTTTACAATATTGAGAATGACCAAAAATATATACCTACGATTTGAAACTTTTTGCGCAATTAAAGGCAGATTGTTACACTTTCGTCCAATAAAAACGCTTGTGAGTTATATGTCAATGGTGGGTGGGTGAAAACCGCGTGTGTATCCGACTTAAATTACGCTTAAAAATTTCGAGGCCCTGTTCTATTTGAAAAGCAGAAAATTGTTATCGCGTGAACGCGTTAACAATTTTTTATCCTTCGAATTGGCGTTGGTCCATCTAACTAAATTATTATTCTAACCCAATACGGACACGTTGAAACAAAATGTTCTCAATTTGAACGGTCCGTCCGCGTTTGAGCGTTCCACGCTCGACGCTTTCCGATTAGGACATTTATTTTAAACAATCTTTGATTTTCTATTTATATAATAATTTATTGATCTAAAAATATTCTTTGCTTTGGATTGTTTTTGGCTATTTTTTCATTCTGAGACTGTTTTGAGTGAATTTTAGTGTATCTATGTATGTATAAGATTGATCATGGCACAAATCGTCCCTGGTTGGACGCAATGCCAATAATTATAAAAAAAAAAAAATAAAATAAAAAAAATATATGCCATTTTGTACATACATTTTAAATCGTTTTCAATGTTTTTATTTGTGTTTTTCTTTTTTAAATTGTAATTCAATTTTGAAAATGCATAATGTATACTTTCATTCAATTTCTATATTCTACATTTCACTTTTATTTTATTTATATGCCATTTTGCACATATATTTTATATCATTTTCAATGTTTTTTAAGTTGTATTTTACTATTGTATATTGTAATTCTGTCAATGCATATTGTATACTCTCATTCAATTTCCAATTTCCATTATCTACACTTTACTTTTGATTTCGCCATTTATATGCCATTTTGTACATACTTTTTATATAGTTTTCAATGTTTTTATTTGTGTTTTTCTATTTTAAAGTTGTAATTTGATTTTGACAATGTTTAATGTATACTTTCATTTAATTTCCAATTTCTATATTCTACATTTTAACTTTTATTTTATTTATGTGACGTTTTGTGCATACATTTTGTTTTTAATTTTTTTTTTAACATGCCCTATCCATTTGTCATGTATCCATCACACCAAAAATTTGGAATTTGATTAGTGTTATTTATGGTTTTTGTTGTGATTTATACTTTAATTTAAGTTTTGAGGAATATGTTTGCATTTTATAAATTTTTAGGAGTTTACCAGTTTGTGTAGTGTGTTTGATTTGTTTTTTTTAACATGTAATAGGCGTTTTTCGCCGTATATTGTATTAAATATATAAATAAGATACATACATAACAATATATAAAAAAGCATACCTTATATCTACTATATAAAATGAAAGTCGGGCTAGTGCGAACGCTAACTCGAGATCGGCTCAACAGAATCTTCTGATATTTGATTTATTGGCTTCTTCTCCGTTCCGGATAACAGAATAATAAAATGTTTAAAAACTGGACAAGAAATAATGTAAAATACAATATTTAAGTTTGTATGGAACGGTTACCTATGACGCGCCACAACACCATCGCGGGTAGTTCCCTCTCATTCTCGCATACGCTCCTACAGTAGCCCATCCCACTTACTCCACCGCATCGATTCGATCGTTAGAAAATGTTCATACAAAGTCAACAATATTATCGGGCACGCCACATTTGTGTTGGTAATAGGCGAGGTAGGGTGTGTGCGTGAGCGCATTTTTCTCAAGTTCTTCCCGCCAGAGCTTTGAATACGAATAAAATATGGATGATTCAGAAATAGTTTATTAATGTTATTATTTTATAAGCTTAACTCAATCGAATTAATTTTGTATTGTTTTACGGGGGCGCAGTGCACATTGTGTACATATTAACGGGCCACTTCGGCTAGACCGATTTTCATGATTTTTGATTTGTTGCATTCGTCTCCGTCCCGAATAGGCTACTAACTATTAAAAAAAAAATAAAAATTGATAAGGAATAAAAAATATTATACCCATACATTTTGTATGGAACGGTTATTCCTTTCTGTGATAAATTTCTTGACAGCGCAATTTTATTTACGTAGGTAAGCAACCATTAAGTATCGAAACAAACATAGGTACCAATCAAGATAGGTACACAATCTTATATATAAAAATGGAGAGCTATTTCGCGTGGTCATCGGATAGCGCCTTAACGGCTGGACCGATTTCGCTAATTCTTTTTTTGTCGTTTAGGCTTTTATCAGGAGAAGGTCGAAATAGAAAAAAAAGTGCATGGAAAATTAGAAAATTATTGAAAACACAGAAAGTAGGTAATCTTTTTAGTAGTTTTTGCAAAATAATTTGGTCTACTTTTGAATTTTAATTAATTAACATTTGAAAGAACTGTCAGTATATTGATTGATTTTGCGGTTGATAGAAGGCGAATGTAAAATATATCGTATGAAAAAGATCGATTGGATAAGCCATATTATATTCATTGCAGTTAATTTTTAAAAGAAGTTTTGGTAAGTTTTAATACAAGGAATACCTACATTATTGTAATGAAGCGTAAGGAGTTTCGAAAATTTTCTTTATTTACAGAGATTTTTAAAACCGTCAGCAAACAAAATCGTATATATAACATTGCTATTAAGGAGTTATACTTAATTGAAGTTCATTTTATAAGGAGTTTAGGTAAGTTTTAACACAATGAATACATGATTAGGTATAATGAAGAACAAGTAGAATATTTTTTGTTTGTTTACAGAGATTTATAAAACCACCAATAAACTGAATTGTTAAAGAAAAAATAATAACTAATGACTCTAACAATTCATTACTAATGTTCGATTTTTAAATGGAACAAACCACTACGGGCTTACGACCGTCTTCTACTGCTATTTCGAAGGCTGGCTTAGTGTGATCACTTTACGTTAACAACGTTCGCCATTAGGTGGTAATGTTTGTCTCCGAAACTCCTAATCATGAGAATTAACCTGATTAATTAACATGATTGACAACGAATACTGATTATAAACTAAATAAAAAAAAAACAAACTAAAACATGTTCAAAAGAAGGAAATTGGCTGGGAGAAGGGTTGGCGGTGCACTAAGACCTCTAAGAAGGTCTCTCTTTAAACCACAGTTGATGCACAATGCAATCCTGATACCATCCCTGATTTATGGGAGTGAAACTTGGACATGGACGAACAATTTGGAAGTTGGAATAAATTGCTGTGGAAATTAGATCACTGCGTAGGATATGCGGAAAGAGACTGATTGATAAGATGAAGAATGATAATATTAGAAAGGAATATTAGAATATTAGAAGGACTCAGACCCAATGAATGCAGCGTGGTATGCAGGTTTTGCTAATGCCAGTAAATAGTCATTCGTATTAAATAACTAAAAAACGAATTAGAGCTCTGTTGCATAAAACCATAAAACCCATATTATTTATTTCGATACAAAGTTCGACGGGTCACAGTACTAACTTATAAAAACTAGATTTCCCGACAGACGTTGTTCTGTGATCTAACTATGAATATTGAATTCGAATTTAACAGAATGATTAAGAGAATATTGATTACGAATTTAAAAGAATGAACTTTTAACCAATGTCATTTCGACCGATGCATCTGTTTTAAACAACATAATATTTTCCATCCGAATTCTGTCAAACGCACCAACCATCAAACAACTGACAGTTTGTGTCAAAGGACAATTTGATTTTAAAATTAGATTTATTCACTTTTATTAATTAAATAATTTACGTAAACAAAATTTGTGTGTCTATAATTTTTCACAGATGGCGTTGATGTATCGAAATTCGTTCCACCATAACTTTAATATCATATTAATTTGTAATTTATACAGAAATACGTTTAAAATATGTTTGAAGGTTAAAACATTATTTCTGAAAGCTTGAATGAAATTCTACCAAAAATCTGCGTACCTACCAATGTTTTGAAACTCAATGGTTGTCAAGTACCTACCAAAATAAAAAATGTGTTGTTATGGAATTTTTCACAGATGGCGTTGTAGTCAGTAAATCCCTTCCATTCTTAATTTAATATTATTTTCTATCCATTTTTCGATGTTTTATTACTTATTCTGTATATCCGGAGAATAATCCAATAAACCAAAAATGATAAAAATCTGTTCAGCCGATCTCGAGTTATAAGTGTGACTTTTTTTATATCTTAAGATTAAAAAAAACAATTTTCATAATATTTTGATCATTTTCTTCAGAAAAAGAGTAAATACTACCAAATTTGGAGGGATTTTGAGGGATTATCGTTAAAAATTAACCAATAAAATAAATATTTCTTTTTCCTTTTTAACCATCTGCATTAATACGGATGGACATCGCATATACAATATGTATGGATAATCGTAAAGGTAATGATTTTGGGTTTGATTTTGAATTCCAAGACGTTGATTGTATCTACCTAACCATGCATGCACGATTATTATAGCCATTCAAGAAAACCTGTTATTGGAGCACTGGAATTTTTTTTTCATGATATTTTTTGTGTGTATATTCGTACTTTATTGTGTTTACTTATGTACTGCAATGCTTGTATTCAGACGTTTCTTTTGTTTGTTTCCAGGTGCCGTTCTCTGAGAACTCCAGCGAACATTTTAGTGGTAAACCTAGCTTGTAGCGATCTGCTCATGATGACTGAACTTCCTATGCTCGTCTATAACTCTATCTTCGAAGGACCCGCTCTGGGAGAACTAGGTATGTTTCACGTCAAAACACATCAGTTGTCATCTTTTTTATTTATTAACTAGCTTTTCCGACAGACGTTGTCCTGTGGTCTAACTATGAATATTGAATAAGAATTTAAAAGAATGATAAAAATGACTTTTAATCCGATGTCCGATCGATGCATCTGTTTGAGACCACATATTTTCCATCCGAATTATGTCAAACCCACCAAATAAAACAACTGACAGTTTGTGTCAAACGACAATTTTATTTCAAAATTAGATTTATTCACTTTTCGCTTTTTAATTTATAAAAATGCACTTCAATGTTAACAAATCAGAGAAAAACTTGAAAAAAAAACCCATCAAATATTTGCGTGCTAATATTTTTAATGTCAACAAAATGGTTGTCAGATAAATTAAAATTGTGTTTCTATAGAATTTTTCACAGATGGCGTTGTTGTAAGGAAATTCGTTCCATACTAACTTTAATATTATATTTTATAATATTTGATATTCGTTATTGTTCAGCTTATCTCGAGTTATAAATGTTCGCACTAACGCGACTTTCTTTTATATTATAGATTGTTTGTATAATTTTTTTTTTTTATTTTGAGTTGCTCTGAGCCATTTGCCATATTGGCTATCCGACAAAAGCGTTTTTTTGGTTAAGCCTGTTTGGGGGTAGTGCATGGTTTGATAGAGTGAGAATGCACAGTGACATTCGAACAACACCACCTTCACGAGTCGAATCTCAGACAGTAGACAGAGAATGACAACTGGGAGTCCACCTCACAAGAGGCTACTCAACCACACATCTTATAACAGATTTTAAATTAAATTTTATTCTCAGAATTATTATTTGTATAACCGTTAATTCAAATAAATAAATTATTCAAAACGTATAATATTTTGTCTAAGTTGGAGAGGTAGAAAACTAATTATTATTTAAATTCACCGAAACAGCAATTCAGTTAAAAATTTCTATTGATTTTCTCCAAAACGCAAAATATTTCAAAAATATTTATAGTATTGTGTATTAAATTTGCAATCTTCTTTTAAACCCTTTGTATTAAGCTGATTGGATGTTTTTCTACAAATTTCAATTTCATTCATGAATTTCATCAGAATATTAAACTTTGAAATTAATGCAATATCAAATATCTAGACTATTCCAATGTTTGAATGTGACTGACCTCAGAACGGTTAGGTTCTGCGTTTTATTTTATAAAATTTTGTGAATGTGATATGAATGATTCAAAAATGGATCAGATTCTCAATTTGAACCGATAGAAAACATATATTTTACTCATAGTACCTATATGGAATATATATGAGTCTTGTGATCAGATTTCAAAAAAAAAATAGATTTCACTGAAATTAATTTTCTCGACGTTTTCGAGGGTGTAGATTCCAAAAATGCAAAAAAAATTTTTTAATTTCTAACTCATAGTAATTCTTATCCGATTTGATTGAAATTTGGTAGAACGGTTAGCCCCTCGATGTAGATGAGTCAGTAAAATGTTGAAATCTGTACCTTCAGGGGAACGCTCTTAAAGTATCCAAAGAAAATTTCACTTGTTCTAGAAAAAGGGCTAAAAAAGAAAAAAAAAAATTCTTCGATTTTCATAAAATTTGGTATACGGGTTGGTCTTTTGCTCCTACACAAGCACGTAAAATTTGAGGTCCGTATTACGGTGGTTCCCCCTTAAAGTACCGATTAATATTGAATATGCAGATAATAAAAAGCTCCGTCGATATCATTTTAAAGTTTCTGTAATAATTCCAAGGTTAAATTCATTTTAATCGTAAAATTATGAATTTTTATGCAAAGATATGTTCACACGAAAAGGCTGTTATAATATACTATGAGTTCTGGGCTACCCTAGGTTAGCAGCTTTTTTCATAGGATAGAAAGATGTCAGAAATTGTATTTGTGTTCACTTCGAGAGAGCACAGATTAAAAAAAAACAGATAAATCTACATCTCTAAAACAGGTCAGTAGGCTTAATTACTAATAATAAGAATCAATCAATTGTCCTTTTTTGACCCCACTAAGGGGCATAAGGAGGCAACAAGACCATTCCACTGAACTCTGTATCACGCAATTTCAATGACCTCCTTCCACACGACTACCAAATCACTCAACAATGCCTCGAAGGAACGAAACGCGTAAGAAAGGATCTTCCTCGTCTTCGAGACCCTGATGGAAGGAAAAACAGTGCTGATATTGAAAAGAGAATATAATCAAATCAATGGATACAAATATCCTGATGGAAGGAAAAACAGTGCTGATATTGAAAAGAGAATATAATCAAATCAATGGATACAAATATCCTGATGGAAGGAAAAACAGTGCTGATATTGAAAAGAGAATATAATCAAATCAATGGATACAAATATCCTGATGGAAGGAAAAACAGTGCTGATATTGAAAAGAGAATATAATCAAATCAATGGATACAAATATCCTGATGGAAGGAAAACGGTGCTGAATAGAAAATATAATCAAATCAATGGATACAAATATCCTGATGGAAGGAAAAACAGTGCTGATATTGAAAAGAAAATAAAATCAAATCAATGGATACAAATATCCTGATGGAAGGAAAAACAGTGCTGATATTGAAAAGAAAATAAAATCAAATCAATGGATACAAATATCCTGATGGAAGGAAAAACAGTGCTGATATTGAAAAGAGAATATAATCAAATCAATGGATACAAATATCCTGATAGAAGGAAAACGGTGCTGAATAGAAAATATAATCAAATCAATGGATACAAATATTGAAGTATCCCGGCGGTTACGACACCGACTTTCGTACTGTTTTATGCGGAGGGTTCGATCCCAGGTGCCGATCATCTTCCTCTTTCACGACACAAGCTTTAACTAGTTTACTGTGCAAGAGTCAAAAATTGTATTTGTGTTCACTTTGAGTTAGCACACATTCATTTAAAAAATAATAACAATGTTGAATAGAAAAAAATAATAGGTACATTAGCAAACTTCTCCGATTTTTGTGCAGTTTCTATCGAAGTAATGTTCAATATCTCGTTAATTTTTTTTGTCAATGATGATTTAATTTTTTTTTTTTTTTTCAAAAAACCTCTACCGAGCATCTGCACATAACAACTAATCAAAGTATCCTTTCAGTATTATTCGTACCACATTTTACGAGTACGCCCCAATGAAGATTATTACCGAGAGGATAAAATAATATTCCTATTCTTTCTGACGGATCCATTTATCTGAATGCAGCATTATACTGTCTAAAGCAGGGGTGCACAGACTTATAGGTAGCAGGGGCCATTTGTGAAGATTATGAGCTAAGGACGGGCCGCTACAAGGAAAATAATACTAAATTAACCTTACGTTTTTTTACTTTGGGGGGGGGGGGGGGGGTGATCTTTCATGGACACTCTTACCGGGTAAAACTCCCTCGCTTTCTTCCTGACAACCGCCGAGTATCCCCTGCTCTAGGGCCTTATCACATATTATTGTCTTCGCCTTTCTTTTTTCTCTCCTAGCCTTTCATATTAATTTTGTCAATCTCTTTGGTCTTTATGATACCTTCCAAAAAGTCACCAATAATTGACCACTTCCTCTGATCTTTCAGCATTTTCGAGACCATATTTCACCGAGTCAGCCTCAGGATCTCCAGGCTTCGTTCTACATCTCTCCGTTTCTTCTCCCACCTCGGGCAAGAGAACATGGTATGCTCAGCAGTGCCCGAAGGGTCATTGCATTATAAGCAGCCTGCAGACTCTGAAATTGATGCTGTTTGTAGAAAACGCCGTGTCCGTTCAAGCACTGAGTGATGCGGGAGGTCACAAGTTCGTGTTGTATCTCATGCCAGGGCTTAATTTGATGTATCAGCCTGTAAGTCCATCTTCCCTTCGCTGTTTACTTCCAGTGCTCTTGCCATCTGGTGAGCGTTTTATCTCTCCCTTAGGTCTCGGTATCTTCTGTGGCTCCTCTTTGGTTGTACAGAATTTTTCACTCTATCGCCACCAGGTCGATGGGCCGGCAATCACCAGCGCCGTTCCTGCTGACACTGTCCTGTATGCGCTTCACACTCGCAACGCCATAGTTCTCTATGTGCTACGAACAATCTTGTCTGTATTTCGCAGTTTACATGGCATGAGCCCAAATTGGTGCGGCGTACATGGACATTGCCTGTATCCTCCTTTTGCATGAGCTTGGACCTCTTGGTAGTATTGTTCTGTTGGTATTTTGAGCTTTTTCACACACTTTGCCATGACCTCTCTGTGAGTCTTCTGTATATAATGACTTCGAGGTATGTCACGTGGTTCGTCGGTTTAACAGTAGTTTCATCAATATAAAACTGGATGCCTTCCATATTTCTACTGATCAATACAACTGGTTCGGCCTTCTCAAGGGCAACTTACAAGTAATTTATTTTCATCCACAGATCTACAGCGTGAAGAGCTGCATTAGATTTCAAATGAGCTCTTTTTGTAGTCGCAGTTACAGACACTGTAAGATCGTCGACATAGCCGATCAAACCAACACCCCCGCATACCTTAATATCCATTATATCGTCCTATAAGACATTCCACAGAGTTGGGCCCAAGAAAGTGCCCTTTACGTTTTTACTAGTTCTTGGCTTATCCATATCGAAATTGATTTGCTTGGTACGACGAGTAGAATAGGTACGTAGTAACGCAGTCGACATTTCACGCAAGAAACGAAAAAAATTAAACAATAAAATCCTTCCAAAAGCTACAAAGGTTATTAACAATGCACACTCTCGCCACATCTTCTCCCTAACGTAAACACAAACAAATTGTGATTATTATTAAAATTAACGAATTGAACGTGCATTCTTGGTGGACTTTATGTGCATTCGTATTTTAATATCGTAATTTAAATAAAACAATTATTTGTATTTTTTTCACAAATTTAATAACCCGACTAGTTTCGCAGGCACAGGTCCTGCATGGTTACAGGTGACTTAAACACATTTCTTTTGATTTGACTAGACTTCACCTGTGACCATGCAGGACCTGCGCCTGCGTTCTACCCGAATAGTTCCGATCGCAAGTGCTCAATTCTGGCGTCTCCCCGGCACGGCGCGGCAGTGAGGTAAACATACAAAATTATTTACTTAGGTATATTTTAAATATTCTTTTGATTTTTCAATATTTTAATTCGTCGGCGGGCCGCAGAAAAACTGGCTGCGGGCCGCATGCGGCCCGCGGGCCGCGGAATGTGCATCACTGGTCTAAAGTCTAAGCCGTATTTTTCTATATCGACTACCATTTATTGTACTACGAGACATTATCATCGAGAAATGCATTTGATGGTTAAACAATGTTCCGACTATTGTCTACTTGAATAAATTTACATCGATTGCTAGCTTCGGAATACAATTGTGTTACTTTAGTTAAAAAAAAACATTTCCAATATTTTCTCATGGTTATTTTTGTTCAACAATAATAATTGTTATTTTTTGTCAGAATTTATTGCGAACACGATATTACCGTATAAGACGAGTCAATTTTTTTAAGGAAACTAAATGGCCGAAAAATTTGGTTATATTCGGGCTTATAATTTAAAAGCGGAGATGATTTTCATGTAAAATCGAAAGGCATATGAAATTTTAATAAAAATTCTAAATTGTAATAAAGAGATGAAAAATATTAAAAGTGACTTTTGTTAACTTTTTACGTCTGAAAACATATCTACATCTACATACTTACTTCAACCTTTTTCGACCTTTTTTGCGAATCCCCTTCAAATTATTCGCAATTCGTCCTGCAATGTAGATATGTACCTCAATCATTCACCGATGCGTGTTTTTGCCCAAATCTCTGTCTTCTTAACACTTTCACTGCTAAACTTTTATATGGTAAAAACCAGCGGTGCTGACGAAATTTGAAATTTTCTAAATTAAATAACGTGGGTAATTTCAGGAAATAGGTTTTTTTTTCTTTTAGGTTCATAAGTCGGAAAAATTACCTATCGAACGCGCACATCGAGAGTGCGTCATCCTCACTAGGGATGACGCAACGCGGCTGACAAGATAGTATGGATCTCATTGTAAAAGCCGGCTTACACCAGTCATTTTTCTACATGATTTCAATGACATTTTATTTATTATTTTTTGTTCCTATAACATTTGAACTCGAATTTTTTTTTTATCTTATGAAAATAAATTGAAGAAAATGTACAATTTTAGGGTAACCAGCGAAAGCCTTTTGAATGCCTAAAACTGGATACCGAAAGGGACCTCGTTCTAGACCGGTATTGAAATTTTAGGAATTGTGATCGAATTTCATGTGTACTATGTACCTACTGCAATAACTTCACAATATATTTTGGGGTAACCAGCGAGAGTCTTACGAATGTCTAAAACTGGATACCTAAAGTGACCTCGTTCTAGACCGGTATTGAAATTTTAGGAATTGTGATCGAATTTCGTGTGTACTATGTACCTACTGCAATAACTTCACAATATATTTTGGGGTAACCAGCGAGAGTCTTACGAATGTCTAAAACTGGATACCTAAAGTGACCTCGTTCTAGACCGGTATTGAAATTTTAGGAATTGTGATCGAATTTCGTGTGTTCTATGGACCTACTGCAATAACTTCACAATATATTTTGGGGTAACCAGCGAGAGTCTTACGAATGTCTAAAACTGGATACCTAAAGTGACCTCGTTCTAGACCGGTAGTGAAATTTTTGGAATTGTGATCGAATTTCGTGTGTTCTATGGACCTACTGCAATAACTTCACAATATATTTTGGGGTAACCAGCGAGAGTCTTACGAATGTCTAAAACTGGATACCTAAAGTGACCTCGTTCTAGACCGGTAGTGAAATTTTTGGAATTGTGATCGAATTTCCTATGTACTATGTTATGTACCTATTGCAATAACTTCACAATATATTTTGGGATAACCAGCGAGAGTCTTACGAATGCCTAAAACTGGATACCGAAAGTGACCTCGTTCGGTGCCAGTATTGTAATTTTTGGAATTGTGATCGACCTTCGATACCCTTTAGTTATAAGGTGCCCGTACCTTGTTCGGGCGGCGCACCCGGGGAACTTTGTATCGCCCGTACCTGCTACGGGCTCAGCACTGGACGTGTTCGAACTACCTCTGCCTCTTTTTGTGGGCTACCATGGGGTCCCATTTAATGAAATAATTATTTTTTAATTTCGCCCTATAAACGGTCCAGCCATGCTCGCTTAAACCTGGTGTCTGGATTATGTCTTGCCATCTCTTATATAAATGAAAGTCGGGTTAGAGCGAACACGTATAACTCGAGATCGGCTGAACAGATTCTTCCGATGTGTGATTTTTTGGATTTTACTCCACTCCGGAAGTGTGTTTTACTTGACTCTTGAGGATTGAAAATATACTTATTGTAAAAGTTCTGTTAATTCTTTGGGGTTTGAGTCCGCGGATGAAAAGTTGCCTCCCCCCCTTCCCCCTTCGAAATCATTGATAGATATTTCTTCAGTAAATACCAATGAGACTGCAGTAACATACGGCATACCCTTTTATGTTTTTCTAGTAGGTAAGCGCCTAGGCTGAACCCCTTACGAAATTATTTTGCCTGCCATACATCATCAAGTTTAGCGGACGCAGCATAAAGCCCTCTGAAGGCTTGACTGTACGGCAAGAGATATATCCCTTCAGAGAAACATCAAAATGCATGTCCGTTAATCACGTGAAATCATAGGAAGGAGAGGTTCGGAAAAAATCACCAAATATCAAAGTTGCATGCCTTGAGGACAATGTCGTAATTTATTCATAACTAGCTTTCCCGACAGACATTGTCCTGTGTTCCTAACTATAAATATTGAATTCGAATTTGTATGGTGATGAGTTAATTATCATTTGAGCAATGTAATTCCGACTGATACATCTGTTTTAAACCATGCATATTCCATTCGTATTCTGTCAATCGCACCAACTATTTAACAGCTGACAGTTCCTAATATCTAATAAAAAGTTGAAAAAATTGATAATTAATAATATAATATTAATGTTAGTATTGAAGGGATTTCCTACAACGCCACCGCCATCCATGAAAAATCTATAAAAACAAAATTATTGTTTACTGCACCTGATAGAAGTTCCCTCTCATTCTCGCATACATAATTGCCGCTCTTAAAGTAGCCCATCCCACTTACTCCACCGTTTAACGCGTTCTAGAAAAATTTTCATACAAAGTCAACAAAATTATCGGGCTCTGTCAAAATGTGCACACGCAGCATCGGTACATCATAGGCGAGGTAGAATGTCTGCGCGCGCATATATTCTCGCGTTGTTCCCGCCTCAGCTTTGAATACGAATGAAATAAGGATGTTATACGAATTAATTATGTATTTTGTTTTTGGGGCGCAGTGTACACTGTATATTATGCACATATGAACGGGCCGCCTCTGGTTAGGACAACGTCTGTCGGGAAAGCTAGTTATTATTATAAAAAAACAGGTTGCCATGATCACTTTTGTTGAAGGATAAAGGTAAGTTTTTTAAATATCAAAATCGACCGATTTCGTTCACCTAGTTTGTCCATGGTAGCAGAATCATTATTGATATGTCCTAGGCTCTATTCCCGCACGTGTCTATGTTTTTTTTTGTAGGTAGGTTTTTATCACTTGAAAATTCTCCATCGGTTATCCCAGTGGAGATCTCGAACAAAAAAACAATCAGGCAATAAATGCTGCCGGCTGTGCTTAAACCTTTTGAGTAGAAATGAGTTAAATTTTCTTTGTAAAAATATAACTGGGAGTATTGAACTTCGAGCAAGGCTTTCTGAAAGGTTACTCAAATAGACCTATCGAAAATTTGATTTTTTACTAAGAAAACTGTAGGTTTTCAATTTTATCAAACTATTTACATAGAAAGAGTATTATAGTCAAGACTGTATTTCAGTATGTACTTAATTAGTTACTTACATTTTCAATAACTTTCATAGTAAGCATCTCTATTAGAACATCCCCGAACACTGACTGATTGAATGATCGACTAATGCCGCCTGCCCACACACATACATCTATGTAGTGGTGCGTGAATTCTGTTGGTTGAAAAAACACACATAACGCAAAACGCAACCTCACACATACACATACCCCATACAGGCACCGCGTCAGTTAATTTTCAATTTTGCGTAGACATAGAACTGTAGGCCCTTACAACTTTAGACAACCACCCTGGAAACGAGAGATTCTTTGAACAAAGCCATGGTATATAAAACTAACGCCACAGTGGTAGAAAAGTGACCTGATACAGGAAATTTTGAAATAAGACTCTGTTCTTTACAGTAAATTCTCACCAAATTTAAATTTACAAGAACTTGAGTTACATCAATCCATCATTTGCATTGTAACCTGACCTTATATGAAAATTACGAGTGTTTTTTTTATAAGAACCTAGTTTCGTATGAATTGCAATATAAATACTGAACTAAAAAATTAAAATTCGAGTTATCTTTTTCAACATTTTTGGTTAAACCACTTTGGTTTATTTGATAAGAAAAGCTTCAGTTCTAAAAATACAGAAACCCGGTAAATATTCAAAAAAAGTGTTTCTTCTTTTGACAACATGGAAATTTCTAACGTGATGAAACTAGTATTGTGGCACAAAGAGATCAATCAAACTTTTGGGTCAACGAGACTTGCGTATTCAAAAGAGGAAATCCATAGAATTCGTGACAGGGAGGCAATATGGACCCTTATAAACCAATGAACGGAGAGGATCCTAATAAATCCAATACACCGAAATCCTGTCGGTGTGAGTAGTTCAGATGTCACGTTTTTGAAACTTTTAAAAGATGGTAAAATAAGGAAGAAATCCACGTAAGTATAATATTTTTATAGTTTTACTATTTCAACGGTCATATTTATGAACAAATATTTCAGAAGTGTCTATGAAACGTGACCTAAATCAAAATATATCACACTATTTTTTCGCTTATAATTAAGTGAATAGTGAAATTATTAGTTAAAATAATACATACATATCTATAAAAGACAAAAAAGTTTATATGTAAGTTATAGACTCGGAAAAGTCGGATTGAAGCGGTTGGTAGACCAGCGGCAACAACGCCGACTTTCGTACTGTTTCGTGCGGAGGTCGTGGGTTCGATCCCAGGTGCCGACCATATTACTCTTTCACGGCAAAAGCTTTAAGTATCTTACTGTGAAAGAGTCAAAGAGTGTATTTGTGTTCACTTTGAGTGAGCATAGATCCATTAAAAAAAAATATTCAACCTATCCGTTATATGCATATACAACACAAAAAATGTTTCTACCCAATATGTCCATTTTGATACCGGTACCCTAAACCGGTCTCATTTGAAAGATAATAATGAGAAAATGGTTTAAAACCACTTAAATTTATTTTGACCGCATTTGTTTTTAACTTCTTACACAAAAACACTGCTCTGTCATTCTCATCTAAATGTTTCATAGGCGCTTCTTAACGGACTGTCGAGCTCTGGGGCCGCAGAACTGGAAAGAGGCAGCCAATGACAGATCAGCCATATTATTGGGCCGAAGTCAAGTGTAATAAAATGGTCACCGACGGTATCGTTCAGTCGGTGTTGCCGTGGTAACAACAACCAAACGACAGCTTATTACGCTGTTACTATGGGAAAACTGACTGACCGTTACCGTTGGCGCCTATTTTATTCCACTTGACTTCGGCTACAGGATAGTTAGAGGCAGCTAAGACCCGATGATATGTAATATCTAAAAAAGGATCCCAAATGATAATGTCACTTTTTAAATGGAATTTTCAGTTAACTATTTTTTATGAATTTTACTCGGGCAGCAATAAAGTTAACAGAAATACCCACATTTTTGACAGAATAATGCGAGAATTTATTCCCAAAAAGTTTTTGTTTCCTTTCTCATAGTTCAAAAACAATAACCATGAGTTTTATTGAGCAAACCCCCCATAAACGTATTGTTCTTAGTTATAATAATAAAAGAGATTGTAATAACAGTTTTAAGCACCGTTTTTACAAATTACTACATATTGTGTTAATCAGCGACCAAAATATAAAAAGGTTATCACACTGTAAACATTGAATTAGGTACATTATATTCTACGTACTAGAAACAGTATCTATAAAAAGGAAATCATTTTAGGCATCCTTTCGTTTAGTATGCAAATCGATATTTTACACCATTTTCAAGTCTCTTAAAAATATAAATATTTAAAGTTTGTTATTTACTATTAAGGTTAAGTTTAATCTTCAAATCCTTTCGTTTCTATAAATGTTTTTTTTTTTTTGGATTTTGCATGGAGCGAGAAATTTTGAAAGACTTTTCAGAAAAAAGAAAATTACTTAAAAAGTATTTTAAACTATTCATTCTATAATCAAATTTCACATTCCTTTACTAAGAACTTGCGCGTTCATTAAGTTAAATTATGTGCAAAAAAACAGGTGTATTAGGTCTAAGCTCAAACTTTTTCGTTAATAACCCTGCTGTTCATTTCAGGAATTTACCGAGTTCTTGGGCTGGCAATGAACTTACGTTCCTTCATTATTACAAAAAATGGTACACTATATTATTTTGAGATTTTTGTTTCTATAATTGGCCTATCTCAATCTCAATACAAAAATGAAGAGCGGAAAATAGATGATTTTGAGTAGAATATAAGATCAGCCTGGTAATTTTCAGAAGGCTGACAAATTTTTAATTGAGATTGATGTCTTCTCTGAAGAAGACAAGAACTTTCAACAGGCTATAGCGCATTTTGCTTGTAGATAATTAATCCTTTCGGGTGGGATATAGGTGTTTTGGGAGTTCATCTCAACAGCAAATGAATCGCGTTACGTTGCTTCAAAAGTTCTATCTTATAATATATTTAGCAGAAATGCTAACAATCTTACTAGAACTTTTCATTGGGTCGGTACTTTGTGGTCGATATTCCGATCTAACCCATTCATTGACTGACTAATGTTTGATTAAGTGAAGTATCTTTCTGTAAAGACCCTTAGAAAGAAATCAAATGGCAGGCAAATAAAGCTGCCACGGTTGATGAATTCTTGAAAGCTAGCGTACCGAGAGATAAACTTAATAAGTTGAAGTAGAGCAAAGAAAGAATGTACTAAAACCTGCATTACAACTTTCCTGAAATTTAGTGTAGAAATTAGGGCTTATAAAACAAAGACGAAGAAATTCCTACGCATAACAAATGATTAGGATTCTACGCTTCATTGCAGGAACAACACTTCGGGATAGGGCTTAGAAGTCCGATATTAGGAAAACCTGCAATTTCCAGAAAGTTGTGTCTTAGAAGGCGTTTTTAGAGAGTACATATAGAGAGAGAGCAGATCCTGATTAGCTTATGAAAATAGCAGCATATTCTATACCATCTGACAGACCGCCCAAAAGGTGGAGGGATATCTGGACATCCGCATCCCAAGATGAAGACAGGAATCACTCCTAACAGAAGTAGACTTTGAAAGAGGTTTTTGGTGCTGCTATGTTCTCTGAGTGAAGATTCAAAGGAATAAAATCATAACTTAAGTTATTAAGTTAGTAAATGTCTCATCTAATAAAGGTTGTACTGCCATTTATTATGGACGGTAGTGTCGGGACTTTCACCCTTATCAATCTAAAAAGATGATATTATTATAAAATTATTATGAGGATTTACCTACCAGAAAGGCTGAGAATGAACATCCCTAATATAAGCATCCCTTTCGAATATTCTTTCACCTTATCTAAAAATATTCTTCGGTACAATATGACATAAAATTTATTAAACTTTTACTACTTTTTCATTCTGAGAAAAGTTTATTCAGTTTCTAAAGTTTTTTATTCAGACCACCTTTTGTTTTACTGCCAACCTATGCACAAATTCTGAAAGGTTGTCAACATTTCATTGCGTGTAAAGATGAAAACTCTACGAAGAATGTGTGCAAAGACTCTGTGGGATATGGAAAGGAATGAAAATATTAGGAAGGAATATGGTATGGAATTAAGTATTGTGACAAAGATGAAGCTCAATTAGATGAGATGTTGTGGGCATTTGGAAAGAATGGATGCAAACAGGATGACAAAGATAATTAAAAAGCTGAATGAAAAGGCAAAATATTCATATGTCTTCGTTATGAACAAATACCTCTTTGTTGATAACACCTTTTGAAAAATTGAATCACAGGTAGGTACTATGATATGTATTTCTTGGCAAACAACCTGATGTCTTGGTGTCTTTGAAAAAGGTCACATCGACCCGTCCACCTTTCCCATTCTTTAAACTATGAGTTAAAGGGACGAAGCATGGTTAAATTTATTTTCATTCTCTCCCACTTTAATATTGCACCTATTTCATAATAAAATAAACAGTTATTTCTAGATTCTCACTTTTCTTTATAAAGCAACCAATTTGTTATTTCTTAGTTTATTATCTCTAAGGTATGAAAGAATCATAAAAAAAAATTAATAAATTAATTAAAGTAAACAAATAAAGATTGTATCTTTGTTTCTTAACACCTACTTAACTCATTTTCAAGAAGGGTATAAATTTGTCTTAATTAATTATTGTCAGAATAAATTTTAAGTTAGCCGAATGTTTCCTATAATCGAATATTAAAATACCGAATATTACTGAATGTTTCCTATAACCGAATATTAAAATACCGAATATTACTGAATGTTTCCTATAACCGAATATTACCGAATATTAAAACCATTTTTAACCCAGATTAAAACAGTAGAAGTAATTTTAAGCACAAAGGTCGTTAGTGCATTATCAGAAATTACCGATTTAGCCAGTGGTGTAACTACACCATCTGGGGCTCGTCGTAATTTTTATATATGGGGCCCCCTAGTACGAATCGTCACATTGTAACTTAACTCCAACAAACTACTTTAAATTAGTTAACAAATTCTATAATTTTGAGTGCATTTTAGTTAATATCTAATAAGTTTCATTTTAAAGTAAAATTTATAATTTAAATACCTACTGTTTTAATAAATAAAATTTTCTCAGAGTTTTCTGTTCGACATAATTATCTTGAGTATTATTAAGTATTATTGAGTATTGCAAACATCATAAAAGTTTTAAAAAAAATTATGCAACCATTGTATGCATTATAAAATTTACCTACAACTTTTTGTTTTGGATGTATTGAAATTTTAATGATTAGCAGATTTCAATTCGTAATTTGTGTCTCACTACAATTAATAAATAAAAATTGACAGTTGAGCGAAATTTTCTTAAAGAGATCACGACCTCATGGGCCGGGGTTCTCTCGGGTCGGGGGCCAGTGGCATTTTGCTTCCCCTTCCACCACTGGATTCAAAACAAAATTGAAGTTTATTTTGCAGATAATGTCTAACATTTTTAATTAATGAGCTATAAAAAGCGAAGAGGAATCATTTCCGTCTAATTTTTTGTAAGTTCATTGTTATATTATTGATTTATCATCTTATTTATCCAAACCCCATTCTTTTAAGTTATTTTATTATTTTTTTTTATTCAATCAATTTCTTACAATAGTTATAATTTAAATTTTATTTCATTTTATTATAAACAGTTTCTTCCTCTCTCATAAAACTCAGAAAGTTTGTGTAGATCAATGTATTTCAAAATATAAAAAGCAGGGAAAGACTTTAGCAGTGTCTAAGTCCTGAATTTTTTTTTTATTTTTTACTACCATCTTTATTTTTTTATGTGAACATTGTATCGGTTGTTTATTTACAAAAATGTAAGAAATATATTATATTTTTGATATTCTATTTTATTCTTTCATTGGATTTTAAATATTCATAGGTTAAGCGAAAAAATGTAGACTTGCAAATCTCATACATTATAAGTAAGTCAAACGTGGAATACTCTAAGATTTGTTAAAAATAAATTAATTTAAAAAAATGTTTGGTTTCAATTATTTGTATTTTTTTCGGCTGCAAGTCAGTTTAAAGAGAAAAAAAATATTTGTCTTTGTTTACAATAAGAAATCTCTATATTAATAATTGAGCCCTATATCTCGTGGTCATTGTATCATGCACGGCTAGACCGATTTCGCTAATTGTTTTGTTTTTACTTTTGTCAGAAGAAGGTTGTTATGAAAGAAAAATTAAGCAAGTTGCGTGGAACAATAGCTGCTTTATTTTATAAACTACGATCAGTGAAAAAAAATAGACCAGCGATAGAAAATATTACGATCAAGCTGTCATCGAGATAATTTAACGCATATCGCTTGATTGTGGGCTGATCTCTGCAGATTTTGACCCGCCATATTGGATTTAACGTCAACTGACAGTTGTTTTGAGTATAAAAGAACGCTTTTTGTAATAAATACACTGTATTTAAGTTTTTCCCCGTCCAAATATGTGCTCCCTTCTTATTTTGGTCCATTGTGTTTTGGCTTATCATTTCAATAAAAGGAAATTTAAAGAAATAAAGCAAATATGCATTCTCGTAATCATTCGAGGGCTTACAACCATGATGTACCAACTAAATTTATAAAAAAATATAATGACGTTTTGAAGAAAATACACAAAGAATACTTTTTAAGTAGGTACAAATATTAAAATTGAAGTGATCAAACATAAATTAGTTCATTTTGGCTGAAACATAAAGGTTCCGTATGATTTAATAAGGGATAACTATATTTTGATATAAGATAAATAATAAAACAAAGGTACCTATTCTGCATCGATAACTCGAAATCATTCAAGTCTGACATAGCGCATGTAGCGGTTGTAAACACTCGCGTTGCCCGGCTACTATTTTGTTTGTTTAAAAAATTTGTATGATCTTCATACATAACAAACGCGGATTAAATATGTTTTATTAAAAAAGTAAAACTGATCAGTGAGTTATACGTGATCTTACGATTAACGATTTTTTAATAAATAAGACGGTTCAAGTTTTAAGAAATTTTAACGTACATAGGTAATCTTGTAATAATATTCAAATGTCACCGTCCATACTCCATACCATCAAGAATCTATTTGAATTATACATAGATTATGTAAATGTTAGAGCATTCAAATATTTCAAATGTTATCTTTGAAAGTATGTACACAAATGATTGTGTTTTTTTTTTACATACCGTAAAGTGGGGATATTTGGAACATAAAAAAATGATAGGATGAATAATTTTATTATCCTAAAATTTTTCAACACAAGATTACTTATTAGCATAGAACTAAGTTAAAACTACAAATATAGTATAATTTTAATTTTCTTCTTCAAGAGAAAGTTTGACACGAATATTTTTAGTAAAAACTTATACGCCACAATATAATTGCAGAATTCGTAAAGATAACGTCAAACATAACCTCAAATAATGTATGCCATAGACAAACAACACATCCAGGAGTTTAAATACTACCAACATAGCAGCGTTAAGGAAGAAATGTCACGAGGGCGGCAAATATAAAACTTTTTTATTTTTTTTCCAAATAGCCCCTTGCTTTCCAAATAACCCTGTTTTACGGTACCTTATCTTTTCTCTTATCCAATTTTACCGTGGTTAGTACACTTAATCTTCTCTCGCTCAATTTGTTTTTTTGATTTTTTTTTTATTTATTTAGATTATGAAGTTACAAAAATTACATATTTTATAACTTAAAAATAACAATATTATTCCACTTATATTATACAGATTTAGACGTCACATTTCTACAACATTCACATTACTAATCTATGCTTATCACTACTCTTTAGATATTCACGACATTTCACACGAAAGATCGCAGGCGTAGCCGCGCTCTTGAGTTCCGCCGGCAGGTCGTTGAACAGCCTAAACCCCTTGTAGAAGAGACTGTTCTCAGTACCTGCGAGCCTAGCACCCCGAAGCCTAAACGCATCGCGACCCCTCGTGGGATAGTCGTGTATCTCATAATTATATCATTATTCGATAAATAGCATGGCATCATTCCATTCTTAATTTTATACACAAAAACGAAAACATTTAAGTATATCTGCTGCTTTACATCCAAAAAATCTAACCTGTCCAACATTTTCCTAATCCAAGCGTACCTACCCCATCCCAAGACAGCCCTCATGGCCCTATTCTGAATAATTTGGAGACTTTTTAATTCTCCCTCTGTGGCCAAAAACAAGATGGTAGAGCAGTAGTTGAGATGGGGCAACACAATCGAATTATAAACCAACTTTCTTGTGTCCATATCTAGATTATTCCTAATACGATACAAAAAACCAACTTTTTTACTTATCTTTTTTAAATTGTAATCAAAATTATCTTTAAACTTTAGCCTATTGTCCAGAATTATGCCTAAATACTTATTTTTTTCCACAACTTCAATCGATTCATTATTTAACGTTAGATTACAAACACCATCCACAGGAACCTTACCGATTATTAAACACTTGGTCTTGTTCACGTTCAATTTCAACGAATTACAATTTAGCCAATCCGAAACACCATTCAATTCATCTTGTAATTCTTTTACACCTTCATTAAAATTTCTACATTTCACATATATAAGAGTGTCATCCGCAAACAATTTAACCTCACACTTTTTTACTGCGTTAATTATGTCATTCATATACAATATAAATAAGATAGGTCCCAATACTGATCCCTGAGGAACACCGGTTGGAACCTCCAACTCCTCTGAATGAACTCCATCAAATTTAGTTTTTTGTTTCCTGTCACTCAGATAATTTTCAAACCATATCCTTGCCGTTCCATTTATACCAATTTTTTCCAATTTCCTGATCAACCTTTTTCTGTCAATTGTTTCAAACGCGCGTTTCAGGTCCAAGAACACTGCAATTATTGTCATTCTTGAGTCCATACACTCTTTCCACTCGTTAATTATAAAGTTCATTGCAGTCTCGCATGAATAATCTGTTCTGAAACCAGATTGCTGAGGAACAAGAATGTTTTTTTTTTTCTATATATTCCAAGATTTGTTGCTTAACAACGTGTTCCAAGATCTGTTCATATTTTGGCAAACAGTTTATGGGTCGATATTCCTCACAAGACCTGGCATGAACAATCTTCGGAACAGGCACAACAGTAGAGGTTTTCCAATTTCTCGGGAAAGAACCCTCGTAAAGAGACTGATTTATGAGTTCAACAAAAAGACCTCCTGATACATCCAAAGAATCCAATATTACCTGAACTGTTATTCCATCTTCAGATTGCTTTAACTTTATACCTTGTATAATTTTCTTCAATGAATCAAGATCTATATTTTTAAATTTAAAACCCTCTTCATCTAACATTTCAGTTTCTGTCCCTGGCTCCGAGACTAAAGGTATACTTTTACGAATTTCATTGATACTGGCCAAAAAATATTCATTAAACTTCTGAGCAATAATAACTTTATCATCTTCTACCTTATCAGGGAATTCAACAGCATTCACTCTATTCGTTGATTGACCCCTAACAACATCTTTAATGCTCTTCCACATTTTCTTACAGTCATACTTGTGTTTTTCTATGCTGTCCTTAATATATTTGTTTTTTTGTAATTTTATAATTTTGTTGTATTTGTTTCTTACCAGTTTATATTTCTCCCATGTAGAGACATCATCATTCAATCTAAAGGTCTTATACAAAACATCTCTTTCTCTTCGTAGGCCTTCCAACTCTCTGCTATACCATTTACATGTATTTTTAAATACTCTTTCCCTTAATGGTGCTAGTTCATTTATCGATACAGTCATGTTGTTTAAAAATCTTTCTGCCTTTTCTTCAATATCCCGATTATTTATCGTCCAATCCAATTTCACCAAACACTCATTAAGTTTAGACTTTGAATAATTTATTGTACTTCTCGATATCACTTTTGTTACATCTTCCTCTATCCTGTTCGTTTGTAATCTTGCTACCAATGTTTCATGGTCAGAAACCTTGAAATTTTCAGCGATTCCTACCGGAAGATAAACATCATTTGACAATATCAAGTCTATCAGTGTTTTTGAACTCGGGCTTATTCTTGTGTAATCGTTAACCAATTGCTTTAAACAGTTTTCATTTATAATTGTTCTCAATCTATTGCTATATGTACTATCTATACTTACGTCTATATTAAAATCTCCAAACATGTAAATAAGTTGATTTTCCGCCTGATTCTTTCTACAATAGTTTTCAAAAAAATCCAAGAACTTGGAATCACTCTGACTGGGTGAATGATACAAAACCGTGTATACTCCTTTTTTCATCCCTTTTTTACTTTAATTGTTAAAAACCAGGCATTATTTTCATTGAATACTTCTCTAGAAACAACAGTATATGTGATATTCTCTCTAAGGATAATAGCAACACCTCCCGTATGTCGACTAAAAGAGTCGCATCTTATTGTGTTGTATCCCAAGTATTTAACCTCACTATCGTTTATTTCTTCCGTTATACAGGTTTCGCATAACATCATCATATGTGGTTTAAGCTCACATAATTTCTTTTCAATTTCTTCATGATGGGCCAATAAACTAGAAACATTCATAATATATATTTTCATATCTCCATTTCTTATTCTAAAAAACAGGTTTTTCTTTTCATTGCATCCACTCTTCTTTGATACACTATACATGTTCGGTCAAAGACAGAATGATCTGTCTCCAACCCAAGAGAAAATTTTTCATTGGCCTTTGTACAGTTTATGCAGCGGTGTTCGTTAATTGCAGCCTTACACTCTATTTCTTTGTGATTTTGGGCACATCTAGGGCAAGACGTATCATTGTGACACTCTTTTGCCCTGTGCCCATATGCGTTACATTTAAAACATCTGGTTACCTTCAAGTTATCATAAACCTTACACTTATTCCAGCCAATACTAATCTTTCCTCTTTTAAGAATTTCTTGATACACTTTTGAGCCCAACTCCACACATGCAGTGTAAGTGATGTCATTTCCACGTTTTATTTCCCTTACTTGATACACATTATTTACAATATCATCTTTGCTTATAAATTCATTTTGCATCCTCATATTAAGCAGTACTTCGTCATTCGACATCTTATCTAAAATTCCGACAATCTTAATCGACGGTTTTAATGTCCTAGGAATACTGACCTCATATTTTTCTTTTCCTAACTTTTTATATATCTCTTCTTGAACATTCTTAGTGTTTTCTTTGCTTCCACATTGCACCACTGTGGCACCATCTCTTGCCTTTCGCAGACCAGTAGCTCCAACCTGTACAGGGTCAATGTTGGTTTTTATATCCCTTAGAGTATCAGCATACAGCTGGGTTTTATTTTTAGGCTGGATAATAACTACTGGTTCATATTTTTTTAATGGACTGTCCTTGTTCTCCTTTACAATACAATCCCTAATCTGGTCATTTTGCGCAACTATGCTTTCTAAAATGCTTTCCTCTCTCTTCATCGATACCTTCACAGCCTTCATTTCCGAAAAAAATGTATCACTAATTTTTCTCAAACATCTCAACTCACCCGCCATCCCAGAACCTTCAGTTACCAGAATTGCAACCATGTTACTTATTCGATCTAGTTCTCCATATATTACATCTTTACTACCCACAGATATCTTTCCCTTTGAATCGAATATGATTGTTTTGATGGTATGTATATGTTCAAATACCTTAGTCAGTCTTGCAATTGCATCTTGGCTATCTGGGCTTTGCATCTCTGCTACATTTCCGACGTCTGACACAATCTCATCTCTCACAACACTTGCAGGAGATCTTGGTGTTTTCATAGATCTCTCGAAGGGATTCTCCATGGGTTTTTCGTGGGACTTATGTTCTTCCATTGCAGGCTACACAATACAATAAATCAAGGCAGTGTACACAATATTACAAATCAAGAATGCACCAGCCGAGATCTCCTTCACCGCACGCCGTAATAACAAAAAGAAAACAACCGGTGCATACAAAAGGTTAAAACAACGTCGGCACCGCACACATCAGAGGTTAACCGCCTAATCTAGGTACCCCGCACTGTATGTAACAATATTGCAGTGTCACTACATAGTTATTTTTTAACTTTAAACCATTTAATTAAAACACAACTTTATACTTTAAATTTGATTAACACTCACAATACATACTATCTATTTTAGTTTATAACTTTGCTTTCAACAAACTCACTCTCCCTCCTCATCAAAAACATTTATTTAATGCGAACAAAATTAGTACGTCTATCTTTCAACAATGACACTATCCTACGTCAGTGGGTTAGTTTTGCGTCAGTGGGTTAAAAGATATAAATATAGAGGTTGAATTGAATGGAAAAAAGGTATGTGCGCTTATGTATGCAGATGATGGAAAGTGTGAAAGAAAAATCGAAAGTGGCTGGCAGCAGTGTGGTCGGTGCACTAAACTTATTCCTATTATGAGAAACAACAACGTCTCAATACAAGCAAAAAACTAGTGCATAACGCAATTCTGTTACCATCAATGATGTATTTATGGATGTGAAACGTGGACATGGACGAAAAAAGAAGAATGTATTATAAATGCAGTAGAGATGAGATCTCTACTCAGAATATGTGGAAAGGCTCTGTGGGATATGGAAAGGAATGAGAATATTGGGAAGGAATGTGGTTTGGAAGTTCAGTGTTGTGACAAAGATGAAAGTCAATAAGTTGAGATGGTTTGGACATGTGGAAAGAATGGATGTAAACAGAATGACTAAGAGAATTTACAAGGCTGAAAGGAAAGGTGTAAGAAAGCGTGGCCGACCGAGAATGACGTGGATTGAACACATCGATTCCGTCATTGGAAAAAGCAAAAGAAGTGTGATTGGATAGTAAAGAGTGGAGGTCCGTTCTCTCTGCCTACCCCTTACGAGACACGGCGTGATGGATAAAAAAAAATCTTCTCTTGATTTTTGACTACGAATTGACGGCTACCCCCTTAGAATATCTTTAAGTATCTACTATTTAAACTGCACCGCTTTAGCTACATTATTTATAGAATTCCTAAATAACAAAGCAAGCAAAAAGTATAACATAACTTATCCTTTCGTCATAAAATAAAAATAAGTACCTACTGTTTAGTTATTTATTTTTCACAATTTCAATCGGTTTTTAACGACAAAACGTCTTCTTTTTCAGGGTAGTTGATGGAAGTAACAAAACGTTATTAAACTTGTGGTAAAAATTTTGTCTAGCTTTCCCTCTTTGCTTCTTACTTGCTCCTTCTTGTCCTTCCTTTTCTATGCAAATATGCTATGGACCCCCACTCATTTTTCTCCAAGCGCACCACTTTCACTTCGTCCACAGACTAGCACACCGACAAGCACATTTCTCATACAACCTCTCCTATTCCTATTGCACCTGACCTGGCATTCGTTGTTGACGAAATACTTGTGTTCAGTTCACGTCATTCCTTCTCTCCAGGAATTGAGTAAAGAGTTTTTTTTTTACAAAAACAAGCTTTACACATTTAAAAATAAATTAAAAACCTTACTACAAAGTTTTTATACAAAAACAAGCTGTACCCTTACATTTTAAAATGCATAAAAATGTTACCTACTATATATAAAATAAACGAAGTATAAAGGATCTTCAGTAGCAATTAGCATCTGTTTTTCTTCCCTCAATCTTCCTTCATGATATAAAATATAATCCTAGATTCTGCCTGATTTAAATGATTCCAATGTACCTTGTTTTCCTACAACTATACAGCAAAATATTATTATTTCCACCAATCCCGTATCCTCAATAATATATTTTTTTCTGAGGAGGTTATGCTTTCGCTGCTAAGCTTATATATGGAGTTTCAAGTTCATTTGAGCGGAAGTAAAGGCGTTATCTTTTAAGCTCATCAATAAAACATCTTTTTATATGAAAAACATGTCAAAATACAATTTATGAAAATAAAAAAATATTATGATGCTAGTAGGCAAACCAAAAATGAATATAACTTAGGGCCGGTTCTATAAACGGCAGGACACATATTATCCATAAGTTAAAAATATTAATTTGTATTATGTTTTATACAATCCAGAGTATTCATTCTCCAGAAGCGAGCAATTAGGATGATCCTGAATATGCGCGCTAGAGAATCATGCCGCAACGCATTCCGGGAGCTGGGCATACTAACTATGTCCGGTGCATATATTTGGGAGTGCCTGTTGTATGCTAGAAGGAATCTGCCAAACACTGACATTCACAGGTACAGTACCAGGAATAGGAATAAAATCAGGACGGTCGAGCACCGACTATCAAGGGTATCTAAGGGATTTATTTGCACTAGTGTTCGGTTATATAATAAGCTCCCTCCTGGTGTGAAGCTCTTGGATGAGGGGGGGTTTGAGAGAGGGGTGAAGGCGTATCTGGTTGACAAATCATTTTATTCCATTGACGATTGAAACAGAATGCATCATTCAGCATTGATGAAAATTATTTCTTTATTTTCTCCAACTTTGTTCATATTAATGGATTGTCCTGTGTTTCTACAATCGGTTCCAATTTTTGTAATCATTGCTTCTGTTTTATTAATGTCTTTTTTTTTGTTTTATATTCTGACGATGCTCTTATTTCAGACCCTTTACATCTGAATTAGAGCAAATCGTTAATCATTAATCTTTAAATTTTGAACTTTTATACCTAAGCCTTGTGTAAAGATTGTATGTTTTATTTTTTGTATTTTTCTTGTTAATTATTATTGTTATTAAGCACTCTATGACGTGCCCAAGTGCTCTTAATGGGTCTATGGCGCAAGCAAATAAAATATAAAAAAATGGTTGCTTATCTATACAGTACATCGAACTATAGTTAGAATAAAAGTTCTAAAAAAATCTTTCAAAATTACTTATTTTATTAATGTTTTAGCAATTTTCGCAAGACGCATGTTTTTCGTTTTTATCCATTGTTCGCCGACAACTTAACTGATATATTGTTATTTTATGAAAGAAGGTTATTGGACGTTAACTAACTCTCCCTTTTACACCCCACTCAGGGGCATAGGGAGGCAACAAGAGCTCTCCATTGTGCTAGATCTTACGCAATGTTTATGACCTCCTCCCACACCATGTCCAAATTCCTTAGCTCTGCTTCGAAGGAGCGGAACACAGTGCGAGAGGGTCTTCCTCGTCTTCGGGACTCTGATGGGAGGAAGGAAAACAACTTTCTCCTCGGCCAACTGTCAACATGTCCCAACCACGTCCTTTTCGGTTGCCCCTTGAGAGACAGATTCCAGCTCTACCACAAAATCCCAGACGTAGAGTACCCACTGAGTGTGGAGTATTTATTGAGTCTGGGATCTGTGGATTATTGTATAGGTTTGTTGAGAAAAATATAGTAATAGTCTAGTATACCAAATTGACTCCTGATTGTTTTGACTTCACTGTTTTATCTACTTTTACTGATTTTTTTATAAATCAATGATTTGTCGGTGGCATGATATCGTCCAAGCTTGGATGCAATGTCATAAACAAAATAAAAAAAAATAAAAGTACAAAAGGCAGATCCACGATTCATTTCGAAAATATTTTCAACGCGCTTCAACAGATGTACATATAGATACTTATGTGCTTCGTGTAGGTAGGTATATTGTGTGTATGCTCTTCTGCCATACATAGATCACGGAAGCCGTGAGTTTAACATTTTGTAAATAGAATGTAATGAACTAAACATTGGGTAAGCGAAACATCCGTTGGAACACAGACAGTGAGGGCGTTGCGCAAGCATACGTGTTACCACTTCCTACATATAATTAATTGTACTTAATAGTAACCCAGAAGGTAAGTAGGTATGTTTAGCCAGTTGTAGCTGTAGTAGTGTAGTCCTGTACTGTAGAAAATACCGAACAAAATAAAAAAAAATGAAGGTGGAGTGAGAATTTTTAGAACATTTTATTCAGTGTTGCCATCGTATCTACCAATTTTTCGGTAAATCTACCGTTTTGGGCCATATCTAGGTAGACACCTAGTGTGACCGTTTTTCCTGCCTTCAGGAGAAAAACCACACAAAGAGGAACATCAGATTAAACTTGTAAGTTAAAAGGACTCTCCTCAGTAGTAGGCTATCAAATTTAGTTTTTCAAAGAAGTGGTCTCTTCCACTGTCTTTAAATCAGCTGTGCCCGGCTGATACCAGAGACTTCTCAAAGGGTGGGTAGGTAAATATATGGCATACTCCTTGCTTATAAAATGAAAGGAGGTGTTAGACAAAATAAACTATGGAAATCATAAAAATATAATGGTTTTATTCCATAAAAATTAGTCATGAAACCTTTGACAAAAAAAATAACAAGATTCCTTTAACAGGAAACTTAAAATCAAATTCTTGATAACAACTCAAACTTTATACTTTCAAAAAATTATATGTTTCTCACAACATTATATATTCTGCTTCTTACAACTTGAAAATAACATGCATGCAAAAAATTTTTTCCTTCATGGGAAAAATTTAATATTAAGTAGATACGACAAAGTATCTCACCCAAATGTTGCTAGGTTAGTGCTGCCTTCAAAGACAGTGTGCACTGAACAAACCTTGCACACCACAGGTGCCAATACTTGATTATATCACGACCAAATTTAAATGAAAAATCAGAGTACACCCTGCATACAATTTTACTTCAAGTTTCTAACATTAAAATATCCTAGACTCGCAATTAATTATCTTTTGGTTGGTTAACGAAACGTATTACATAGAATTAATAGGTTTTACTTAGCTCTGTTGGCAGCCACGAACCTCCGTAGTTCTACTAGAATTATTCCTTCCCATGTAAGGTTCTCCCGGATAACGTCCCAGCAGTTCAGAAGTTCAACGTCATTCAGAGGATCCCCAGTACTCCTACTATGTACTCGCAATTGAGAGACGCTCTCCACTCCTCCTTACCATCCAAAGAAAACGGCTAGACCAATATACGGTCCTAGCTTGATCGAGTCGAGCCAGACTCAATCAGTACAGCATTTAAGTTGATTTTTATTCCCCGAAAATAAGTCTGTCAATATTCCAAAACGCGTATTCAATTGCCTTCAAGCTGGTATGCAGAATATATCAAGAAACTTAGCATCTTAGGCTCAAAGAAGAATCTTCAACCCCGATTCTCCATTACTTTTGCCCCCGGCCACAAATGATTTTTAAATCGTTTCTTTCTCGTAAAATTTAAACTTCCATTGGATAATTAGAATTTTTCACCCGTAAACTGGAACCCGCATTCTGTAAATGAATACGTAAAATCAAAATCTTTTCTAAGATTATTGCAACAATGTTCGTGCGCGCGATCTAAATTTTTATTTTATTCAATACATTTTTTTTACATACCTTCTATTAACATGCGGGCGAGATTATGGATGATTATTTTATATTAATACCATCACGTCGCTATTATCACTTTCTGGTTATGTCTTAATTGCCAACTCACACTTAGTTTCTTTATTTTAAAAAAAAATCATCTTGACGACACGACTCTCTACAAGTCTGAAAATTTATCCCGCCATCTTTTCTGTCTCTCTACGCACCTCGTTCGTTTTGCCGTGCGTTCGGAGCTACTCGGTATTCTCCGTAGCGACCGAGTCGAGGCGTTGTAATCGCTCCGCTGGCGAGCTCTGCTTCTCCCAATCTCTATATATAAATAAAATGTCCCGTTTTATATGTTCGTATACTAGACTCTCGAAAAATATCGTTACACTAGGTGGACCTTGTCTAGGTAGAAATCTACCGATTTCACTCAGAAATCTACCTTTTTGGAAGTTTCTCATGAAAATCAGAATTTTTATTAAAATTACACTCTTTTAATAAAATTTCACTTTTCCGGATAGCAAACAATCTACCAATTTCTACCACGTTTTTCCAGTTTATCTATTTATTTCATAAATTTGGGTTCCAAATCCAAACTCCCTTAAGACCCCACTTAGGGCCATAGGGAGGCAACAAGAGCTCTCCATTGCGTAACGTTAATGACCTCCTCCCACACCATGTCCAGATTCCTCAGCTCTGCTTCGAAGGAGCGGAACACTGGGTTGGCAATACTAATTATATTATTTGTTATAAACAACGCAATGTTGTGCATGCGGAATGTTTTGCGTTTGGAAGAAGCGAAAGATGTGTGTTTGGAAAGGACAGAATGTAAATCCGTACTCTCTGCCTACCCCCTTCGGAAAACGGCGTGATGGGTAAAAAAAAACAATAACTATGTTATCTCTGTCCCAAAATCAGAAATAGGTAGTGTACGTACTATGAAGTTGCAATAACTATGTATCTCTGGCCTTGGATAATGTCATAAGAGAACCATAGACAAAAGATCCAAAATGCGCAAAGAATATTGCCGTGGTTATTTCTACACTTTAACCGTCATTAGTGTCAAATTTTTGAATTTTTTTTTATTAATTTACCATAAACAACAAAGGAAAATAAATTTATTTATTATTTTTTTCTCTTTCTAAATGAAACAAAAACTATGTAAAACAATCAAAAGGTAAATAACGGCATTATATAACGGAGCTGTCACAATTACCATAGAATCATAGAAAAAATAACCTTAATTAATGGATAACAAACACAATTTGTAGTTTTTGTGATCTGCAATCAATAATTTAATATAAAAAATCATTAATTTTCATTGTGCATAGTAATAAAATTTGTTGGCAAGCACTATTGCTATTCCTTTGGGGGACAAGGCATGAAGGGATATATGAATATGTAATCAATTCTTCTGTTTTTTTAGAGCCCAGCTCTGCCTGTCTTCTTCATGAATCAAAGAAAAAATAACAAAAACGAAGTGTAATAATTAATCTATTTTATTCTATAAATCAATTGTTTTAATACAAAGTTCGTCAGAAATACTGGATAACAACACATTATTAAATTACACTTAAAATAATCATGACACACTTCATAGTAGTTGTACAGAACGAAATATCCAAGATATTCAGAAATTTAACTTAAAAGCGACATAAAAACACTTAATTTGTAGAAAATATGTAAGGAAATTAATTGCAATAAAAAAAGTAGATAACTAGTATAATAAAAATAAAGTTTGCACACAAATGTAGCTGAAAATATCGATCAAAACTTCACAGACGTCAAATGACAGTATATAAACCACTTTTGAGTAGTATATAACAAGTGACACACGCTTATTTACTTTGTAAACCATAGAAGTCGCAGAAAATTGGTAGGAATAACCACTTTTATGGCGGGAAAATTTTTAATTTGAAAAAGCGCGGGAAACCAAGGGGTAGAAATAGCGACTCCGAAAGAATATATCTATGTATTTGAATGGAGATACGCACAGCAAAAGCAAGAACCCGATTTTCGGCATGCCCATTTAAATCAATTGAAACCATAGACAACATTCTATTCGCCAGTCGGCGCGGGTCGTAATCCGCTTTCTGCGTGTTTCCACCCATAGTGTAGATAAAAATATAAGATGTTGTAAATTATTGTGGTAGTGATCTTCTGCATGTATGTAATTGGGTTTTAAGGTGTTACTTTCGTGAAATGTTTTGTAAATTTTACTAGTTAAATACGTAATTGAGAACATAAAGAGCTTAATCTATTTTTCGGATACTTTGAACTCGACACATTTATGTATACATATTTTGAAACACTTATCGTGTATACTGGTTTGATACTTTTACACGAGTATTAACACACGACCGATATTATTGTAAATTTAACAAATAAAGTTCAAAGGCATGAAGCGATGTTACAAAATTGATGATAAATTTCAAACAAATTTACCGAGAAGACTAAAAATAGATCTAGTTATATTTAAGTATTATAAATAATATTCTTGATTTTTATGTTAAGTATGTTTGATAAAGAAAGTGTAAAATAATGGATTTGGCAAATTATCAATAATCTCTACTTTCCTCTTCTTCTTGTCTTGTCATATTGTGCACTCATATAATAAACAAAGAAATAAAAATGTCGGCCGCCCTGCGACACCAGCCCCTATTCCCAGAGATTGCAGATATCTACTCTCGCAATCGAACCATCTCACTCTCGATCTGCCAATATTCCTTCTTCCAGTCAGACTGTCAGTGCGGAGTTCATTTCTTCTGTTCAATTCTGTCCATGTGCCCCAATCTAACGGAGGCGGCTTATTTTGATGCATTTGCTGATGTTAATGTCGTCATATAATCGGTACAATTCACCGTTGTACCGGAGAGTAGAGGAAAGGAAAAAACGTTTAATTTTTTCTTGAAAGAGAATAGTGTTGGAGCGAGTCTGATAATTGGTTCCATAGCCTGGCCGCTTGCCTTGATTGAAAAAGTTTCTGGAAGCCAAAGTAGCTTCTTTTTGCAGCCTGTAACCTCTGCATGTAACCTCATCACCAATATCATTAGCAGAGGCGGTCCGTTCATATGTGCATAATGTGCACTGCGCCCCCAGAAACAAAAACAAACTGAAAAAAATAGTACCTATACAAAATAAAATAATAACATTAAAATATTTATAAAACATCCATAATTATTTCATTCGTATTCTAAGCTGAGGCGGGAACAAGTGAGAATATATGCGCGCGCGCACACACCCTACCTTGCATATAAAATACCGATACTCGGGTGCACATTTCAATATGCACGCGAATATTGTTGATTTTGTATGAAAATTTCTCAAACAGCGTGAACGGTGGAGTGAGTGAAACGGACTATCCATAGATCGAAAATCCGGTGTGTGGGAATGAGAAGGAATCCACGTCCCGTGGGCACTGCACCACCGATGTCCTTGAAAAGCTTACAATTAATATCTATACTGCAAATTATTTTATTACCATAAACATGTTTTCGGGAACGACTGTTCCCTTCTTCAGATGGACAAAGACAAAGTCTTGACATCATAAACATGTTTTCGTGAGGTAGGTACATTTTTTGTATGCACTCCCTGTGATTTATGGCACGAGCCGCCTCTGATCATTAGTACCTCCAAAAAGGTTTAGAACCGCTACGATACAGACAGACCATCTTCGCCCATCAGTAAGTATAATTCAAATTTGTAGAAAAGAAACTAAATATTTCGTTTGACCCAACAAGTAGCAGGTAAAGGTTGAAGATATTTATTTTATTATCATCCCAAATAATTGAAAGCAAAATTCTAGGATCGCCGTTAAGAGTTTTCTACTTGGAGTGATAATAAACGTAGGTACCTATGTATTTTGATAACGAGCGAAACTCTACAATACTTGAAACAAAATTCAATAACATGATAAACTTTCATAATAGAAGACTTCAGTTAATCAGTATGAACTTTTATAATATACAGTACTATACATCACTTCATATTCAATAACTTTCCTTGTTGATTTTACGATTTGCTAGCACTAAAAACAATAAATGAACCATTTTTCTAACATCGTAAACTTAATTTAGTTATTTGACAATATTGGAAGAGTATTGTTTTCATCACTTTTTAACAGATTTCTCTGTATTGAATTAATCTTCTTCTTCTTTATCCATGTCCGCTCCCTAGTTGGAGCTTATTAACTCCACATATCCTCACCATGCCCCCATGCCCCGGTCATCCTAGTAGCCGCATCCAAATCAATACCAACGTCCTGGAAGTCAACTTCGTAGAGCCTTTGAATAATTATTTGCAGGGGCCTCCCGCGGCTACGTGACCCAACGAGGTCAGTCGGCGGAACCTTATACTAGCGGTGTAGGTCTTTTACTACTACCACCATTGGTGACCTTGGGGCTGAGCTCCCGATACGTATCGGTATGGCAAGTGACGCCTTTAATAACATGACCAAAATATGGAGAGCGTCGGCGTTTAGTGTCGAGATGAAATGTAAACTGTTTGATGCGTGTGTGCTGCCAATTCTCCTGTATGGTTGTGAGTCCTGGTACCTGACCAAAGCCCAGGCACAAAAAGTCTCAGCTTTCGAAATGAAGTGCATCAGGAGAATTTTGGGTGTAAGATTGTACCACCGCATCACGAATGGCGCCGGCGCACCCAGCGTGAGCCCATCACTACAATTATGAAGAGGGCATATGGAGCCAAAAAGAGTTCTCCATTGCGCTCGACCTTGCGCAATGTTTATGACCCACACCATTTCCAGATTCCTCAGCTCTGCCTCAACAGTTCAATAAATCTTCGTCATATTATATGATTAATCACACTAATTAATGGCTTTTTGTGCTTTTAAAAATCGGTTGTCCATTTTTTATATTCCCAGAACCTATTTATAATTCGCTACATTTTTTACATAGTTTTTACTGCTCCTTTATCGAAAAAAAAACACGTTTTATGAGTGTTTATTATGATCATTATTTGTAATAACTTTAAATAGGAAATCAATTTTGTTTCCGCAATCACTTCCATCCCATCAAATATTACGGAAATGTGTTTTACATCATACGAACGTACTCTCTAGATATTTAACGGTGCGGACTTTTATCATTCGTAAAACTTGTTATAAAGTACGCGAACTATGTCACCCTTTTTCGACAAAAACTTTTTCATAAGGAAATTATACTGCTGACAATAATTATTTTTTAAATTTAATTAATTGAATTGTATCTTTATTTTAATATTTATCTTTAATAAAATGTTTTACACTATTACTATTTAGGTATGGTTTTTTTATTTCTCATGTTTGTTTCTTTATTCTTTTATTTCATAATCATGTATTATTTTCTTTAAATTTATTTGATTTAAATCGTACGTCACAATTACAATAAATTAGTATCTTAGATTAGATAACGAATACCTTCAGGAAAAGAAAATAATGTTACATTTTGGTAGGTACATATATTGTACAAAAAACTTATAAGATAAAAGGTCATTCGATGAAAAAAATTAATTAAAATATAAAATAAAAGATATAAATTTCATAAATTTGTGTAGATAAAGATAATTTTTGTGATCTTATTACTCCTATTTTATGTGTTTATTTTATTCAAAGAAATGTTCATATTGTAATAATTTTCTGAATATTGTATCTCTTTTGTATAACCTGTTACATATTTTATTTGATCATAACAAATCATACAGAATTTTAATACTTTTTCATCTATCATGTCTGTTTATTTTTGTATTTTTATATGTTAATTTGCAAATTGCTAATAAAGCAGTAGAAAGAGGAAAAATAAAAAAATAAAATAAATAAACAAAAATTGTTAAAATTTTTATTGAGAACAATATAGACCCTTGGGTGAAGGTCTTAAAAAAACAATATAGAGACCCCGTTTCTAAAGCGCTATCATATATAAAACACCTTACATGAATATGGGTATTTTTATATTTTACTAGCTTTCCCGACAGACGTTGTCTTGTGGTTCTAGCCCGAAGTGGCCCGTTAATATGTACATAATGTGCACTGCGCCCCCATAATAGTACATGAAGTAGTACTGGTTGATAGTCACCATCCACCTTTATATATAAAAATGAATTTGTCCAAGGCAAAAAATCTGAGAGGAGAAACTTCCTCATATAATTTTTTAAAAGGGAATTACGATGGCGCAATAAAATATCTTTTCGATTGTGACTGGTCCTTTCTCCAGAGCAGCGATGTCGAGTACATGGTCGCTATGCTTTACGGCATCCTCTATGAAACAATCCAGAAATTTATACCTTATGAAAGATACAAAATAAGAACATACCCTGTATGGTTCTCACAGGAGCTTATAGGCCTTATTCTGGAAAAAAAGGCGGCCCACAAAGTCTATAAGGAATCCTACAGCGATGAACATTACCTGGTCTTCAGCAGATTTAGAGCCAAATGTAACATGTTGAAAGCATCTTGCTACGCAAATTATGTGAAGAACGCCGAAGATACAACAACAGATATGAAGAGCTTATGGAAATTTAAAAATTCCTTATCAAAGAGTGATAATGACTATCCCACCCAAATGATATTAAATAACGAACGTGTTAATGAAATGGAGGATATAGTAAATAAATTTGCAAGTTTCTTTAGTGAAGTATATGAACCAAAATTGAGTGGTGTTACCCCAGCTATTTCAAATGATAAATCAGTCCAACTTTCACATTGTCATATCTCATTTCAAGATTTGTACAATAAATTGCTCCATCTGAACATTAATAAATCACCGGGGCCTGAAAATGTTCCACCAATTTTTGTAAAGAAATGTGCGGATGCTCTTATTGTTCCACTTTTGGTAATCTATAATAAGTCCCTGGAATCTGGACGCTTTCCGTCCGCATGGAAAATGGGTAATAGTAAATTATAGACCAATATGTCTCCAGTCAACCCTGGCTAAACTCTTTGAATCTCTAGTACTCGAGCAATTAGTTCCGTCCGTATCACGAATATTGGAACATCAGCAACATGGCTTCATATCCGGTAGATCTACGTTGACAAATCTGGCAATCTACGAACATTTTATTGCCGAAGGCCTTGCTCGTGGCTGTCAAGTGGACAGCGTCTACACTGACTTCAGTAAGGCCTTTGACAAGGTGCCCCATGGTATTGTGACGGATTCTGCTGAGCTTGGATAAGCCAAGCAGAACCCACACACCGGGGAGAGTCTGCCAGAAGTCTTCGACTATCAGACAAACAAACCCCTGTGGCCACTCCTTTCGAAAGGTATATTTATTGTTGGTCTAATCCAACACAAAAGAAATTTAATTCCAGCCCAGCTTTACTCAATATTCTCAGGTAGTGAGTTCTTTAAGAAAATCTCCTCTCATCAAGCGGGGAAACTTCTACGAAATACTAAATAAAAGAAAGTATAAAAATAATACAGATGAATCTTTTATTGAGACGAAAAATCATTTGCTTAGACAAATTACATATCAAATCGTCGTCTCTTAACGACTAGAATAAATTCAAGTTTCAATATAAGCACTGGATAAAACATATTATACTTCAATAAATTTAAATTCAATAAATCATATTTTTACTTTACGTTTTCATTCGACAAATCATAACATTACAAAAGGCTAGATCGGTACAGTTTCCGAATTATCAATCTATACGTTCATAATTCCCAATAGAAACCCAATAGCAGACAATCCTAACTACTGGTTGTCTCAATCAATCATTAAATCAAAGTTCAACTCAAATCATCTATATTATCAGATATTCTTAAGATGTACATAAATTTTTAATGAATTAGAAAACCATACGGCTACAGGTACGTGGGTGTTGTAAGTTCAAGGCCAACCAGATATTTTCCCATGGACGAATGAAAAGGAGATGGAATTCGCCGAACACACAAGACAAAATCAAATGGATGTTTATTACTTAACTCGTTCAAAGTAGCTCGACGAATGCTTCCACGAATGAATAACTCGATACTATGCAGCCTCCCTCAAGTGGCCCGCTCCTCACAATTACCTCCTCCGTCAACCCCCTCTCGGCAATATGAACTCCTCAGTTTAATATACTCGAACGAAAGAATGCAGTACTGAAGTCTCAACGCTTTGTATAGAACCCGTATGGCTAACCTTCAAGATCACGGCTGCGCCCGACAGAATGATTTAGTTTTTTTTAGACTCGCAGATTAGTACCCGCCCTTCTGAAAAGATTCAGAAAGCGTTGCAAATTAGAATTTATGCGAAATACCCACATGAACATTACAATCGATTGATTTACTAAATTAGACAGAAATTTCTCACCTTCTGTTTACGGCGGGTAACGATTAGAATCACTTTAAACTTAAACTCCGACACACACTTAGTACACAATTACATCGTTCTGCTCAATATCAGAAAACACACGGAGAGGGAAACCTCTCCCTTCACAGATTTAACCTCGAAAGGTTCCCTCAACAGAACCGACGAACATTTTATAATCCGGCTATGACGGCCATTAGTTATTTCAGATGTACCTACATTGTTTTCGCTGTCTCGACTCGCGTCGCCACTAACGCCCCCAAACGCCGACCGTGTGAACTAACTTCTTAGCGTCGGGCGCGCGCCCAATTTGAATTAATCCACACAGAAAAACGTCTGTTACAGTATCTTTGTCAGCAAGCTTTCAGGGCTGGGAATATCGGGGGTCTTGATAGAATGGCTTGGATGCTTTCTTACAGGACGAACGCTACGGGTAAATATTAAAGGCACTAGTTCGGATTGTTTCATTGCTACGAGTGGCTTACCGCAAGGCAGCCATCTCTCTCCCATACTCTTTCTTATATTCATAGATGATTTAGTCTCAAAAATGAGAGATGTCAAATGTCTGTTGTTTGCGGACGATCTGAAGGTGTTCAGAAACATAGAAAGCACCCGGGACTGTTACATATTACAGGAAAACCTTGATATATTAAATATCTGGTGCCGAGAGAATCGTTTGTTTCTTAATGTCAAAAAATGTCAAAAGATTACTTTTTCCAGAAGCAAACAGACTATCCATTTTGATTATCGAGTGGAAGACCATACACTTGAAACAGTAAATGAGATACGGGACCTCGGCGTAGTATTTGATGATAAGCTTTCATTCGTGAAACATATTAACGATGTTACAAGTAGGGCAATGCAAACGTTGGGATTTGTTCTGCGAACGGTGAGTGATTTTAGTAATATTCACGCGATTGCACTGCTATACAAGTCGCTCGAATATAATTCCGCAATATGGTCACCCACATATAACATTCATATAAACAATATAGAACGCATCCAACGAAAGTTTCTGAGGTTTATAAATTTTAAATTGGGTATTCCTCGAAATGAACTGAACTACGACCGCTTGCTTACAATATTAAACTTAGGAACACTTGAAAGTAGAAGAGTCATAAATGATCTTATATTTTTATATAAAATTGTAAACAATCTTTTTGACAGCCCTGAGCTGGTGCAGCATATTATGTTTAGGGTACCTACTCGATGTACAAGAAATCAAGAGTCTTTCTACATAGTAAACCATAACACAAACTACATAAGACACACAGTGGTGCCTCGTATACATTATATGGGAAACAAATATCTAACTAATATAGATATATTCTGTGTAGCTTTTGATGAATTCAAATCCATTCTTAAAGAGATGTTCACACATAGAATCTAGACCCTTTTATTGTCTTGCACTTGTTTGTCCATTAACCTCTGAGTTTAAGCTTTGATACTTATGATTAACATTTTATAATTTTTTATTTTTTTTTTATAATTTTTTATATTGTATCATGATGAGAAGTATATGTGCATATGTTTTTTTAGCAACTATTGTACTCCTTTATATTAATTCTATACACTCACATTTAATTTATAATAATGTAAAAGGCATAATGCCGTAAATTGTTGAAAGAAATAAATAAATAAATAAAAAATACATAATTAATTCGATTGAGTTAAGCTAATAAAATAATAACATTAAAATATTTCTGAAACATCCTTATTACCACGCCTATGAAGTACATACCAATACGAATGTGCCCGATAATATTGTTGATCTTGTATGAATATTTTCTAAAACGCTCGAAACGGTGCGGTGAATAAGTGGGATGTGCTACTGTAATGGTCTGTTTTCCCACGGATACGCCGCTACTATTAACAGCGGTGAATATGTCAGTTGAGAACATTGTCAATATTGTTTCCGTAGTAACAAAAAACATTGTCATATTATTTTGAAAGACGCCGTCTTGTCAGACGACGGACCGTTCCCTAGGAACCCAGTGCATAAGAGCGGCAATCACGTGTGCGAGAATGAGAGGGAACTACCTGCGATGGCGTTGGCGCATCGCAGGTAACCGTTCCATACTAACTTAAATATCATATTTTACATCATTTCTTATCCTTTTTTTTATTTTTATTAGTTATTCTGTTATCCGGAGCGGAGAAGAATCCAATAAATCAAACATCAGAAGAATCTGTTGAGCCGATCTCGAGTTATAAGTGTTCGCAGTAACCTGACTTTAATTTATAGAGAAGATAAAACGACACATCCACGATGCAATAGTGAATAGATACATCCCTACTTATTTTTTGTGATTATATAGAAAAATTGGATTTTTTTCTGTTCTACTAATCGCTACATTTTTCTATTGTTTCAGCTTGCACGATATATGGATTCATCGGTGGATTGACAGGAACAGTTTCGATAGGAACCCTCACGGCCATAGCCTTTGACAGGTACTCTGTGGTGGTGTATCCCTTGGATCCTCTTCGAGCCATCACAGGCTTACGAGCGAAGCTATCGGTGCTCTTCACTTGGGTGTATGGAATACTGTTTTCACTCATACCTGCTCTTAACATAGGTCTCGGAAGATATGTGCCGGAAGGTTATTTGACAAGTTGCAGCTACGACTATTTAACAGACGAAGAAGATGCCAAGATATTCATTTTTGCCTTTTTCATTGCTGCTTGGGTCCTTCCGTTGTTGATTATCATTTTTTGTTACGCGAAAATCATTCATGTAGTTATCATAACAAGAAACGTGGGGAAGGAAGCCGCTGGCAAAATGTCATCGAGGCATTGTAAGGAGCAGGAAAAACGCAAAACTGAAGTGAAATTAGCGGGAGTTGTTATATGTGTTATAGGTTTATTCTTTGCGGCATGGACACCTTATTCTGTTGTTTCTTTATTAGGCATTTTTGGATATAGACATTTGTTAACTCCCGTTTATTCTATGGTGCCTGCAATGTGTGCCAAATTAGCTAGCTGTTTAGATCCGTTTGTTTACGTTGTCACGCATCCGAAATTTAGACAGGAATGTGAGAATTTGTTCTTATCCAGAAGTCACAATCAAAGAAAGAGCACAATGCGACAAGGATGGTCCGAAAATCAACCAAATCAATCCGTCAAGTCTGTTGCAAAAGAAGCCGAATATACTAGTGAAAACGACATCGAAGTTGTGGAAATGGCGAGAGTTAAAACGACAAAAAACGTTGAAAGTTCCGTTTCCGATCAATCGTGTAAACGTGGTATAGGATTTTCTACAGTTTCTCCCGTCAAAGAAAGCCTTAAAACGATATCGTCCCATACTTTAACAAAGGGTATAGATGCGAGTGATTTGCCAAAATCGTTGGAAGAAAACGAAGCCTTAAAACCCCCGTCGTGGTACGTGAAGCCCGAATTTGCCAGAACCAATAGTGTCAAAAATGTTGTGAAGAAAATTCATCGGTTGGCATCGAGCGACTCTGTTTCTACTTAATATTACGATACAACGCATAGAAATGGTTTCGATGATAAAAAAATGGTACTGCAGTCGGAGAAAATGTTTGTTGCGTTTTTTAATGGAAAATCTCGTGTGCGTTTGAATTTTTTCCGCAGATAAATACGAGAATAGAAAGATGAGATGTTTCATTATCTACACGAATAAGAACAGGTTCTATCTCAAATATTTAAATTTGAACACGAAACTTGAGTGAAATTGAAATATTCCTTTTCGAAACACTTATTGATTAGAGATTATCGGCTTTTCTATTTATAATAAAACTAATGTGCTAATTTGTTTTCGTTCTGAGAATATATATTCGTTCATTGAATTCGTTTTAATGAATTTCAACAGTTTTGATCTCAACAAAATTATTCCCATTATATGCTGAATCTGCGAACTAATAAAACAAAAGAAAATAATATATTTATATTAGATATTTTTTGTGAATAATCCCTAGTTTTTGAGAATGATTCTCAGAGTCAAACTGTGATGTCTTTGTCTTCTGTCGTGTTGCTTAGTTTAAAATCCCTGATGTCAGAAAAAAATAGTACATATTTTATAGGTTAGTGAACTCCTACAATTTGTTTGTTCAAAATGGTTTATTTAGGTTTCTAGTAAACTTAGCAACTCCAATTATTACTCTATTTGAAAGCAAAGGCATGATCCATACATATCAATTGGCTCTTTAAAATTTGTATTAGGTACGTACGATGTTTTAGCTGCGGATTTTCTTTTATTTGTATATAAATAAGTAAACACTGTTTGCCAAATTAGTTATTTAGATATGAAAATGTTTTGCTCGACAAAAACGTTCTTTATTCGAAATAAATACAAAATTGCATAGACAAAGAATAATTCTCAAATAATGTGACATTTCTTCGAAAAGTGCAATGTTTCTTTCCATAGAACTAAACATAACTCAACTTTGCATTTGAAAACAGTTTCGAGAAACAAATTCAAATCAACTTTCTACAGTGTAGTGCATTATTCAAACAATACTAGATCTCTATTTTGAACTAACTTAAAAATCAATTGTTATTAAAATTACTTCCTTTGAAATCAATAGTTTGCTTTCGTATGAATATCGCACGATTTTGAACTTCACTATCCGGATAACAATATAGGTAATATAATTATATAATATAATCAAATTTTAAACTAACTTTAGTCTGGTACCTATTCCCGGGCGTCGCCAACGGGACTGCCCACCCCCCTCCCCCTCCCTCCATTAGAGATTAAAAAAATGTAGCCAACTTCAAAGCAACCAAAATCAAAAGCAAGTTTTAAGACTGTACTCTCCCGATAAATCCTAAAAACTCTTCATACTCTTGACTATACCTAAAATTCATATTTTTCTCATCCTCCATAATATAGGGTATATGAAGAAGAGCCGATGAATGGGTTTAATTGCCCCCTTGTACCTACTGAATTAGCTAAATTCATACATGTCAAATAATGAGAACTGACTTAAATATTTTAAGCTATGTTAGCTTGTAGCTTATATGAAAATATCCCGTTTTGGTGATTCAAATGTTGAGACTGCGATATTTGGTTACTTGTATGGTATTTTTGTTGTTGTTGACAGTCACTGAATGCTACTGATATCCGCGACGTCCAGTTGGATTGTGTAAAGTTTCTTCCATCATTTTTTGACTATTTGGGTGATACAGTTAAATCCTCCAGAGCCTCGTTAGTTGTCTAACGGTATACCTACTCTTTTTAACATAAAATGTTTTTTTTTGACATGGTGCTTTTAATATCAAAAGATGTCAAAATCCATTAACTGGTTTGTTTCTTTATTAAACAATAACTCGCTTATCTGTGAGTTGAATTCAATAACAAATATAAATCAAACAATTCAGTATTTAATTTAATTATTACGAACGTTGTAGTTAAAAATACAAAAAAATAACAAAACAACAGATAAAAAATAACTGCATAATAAATAAGAGAACGAAAAAGCATTCGAATTAACGGATCATAAAATAAGAGAAGATAAAGTGAATAAACTATATTCTCATGTTATGAGAAAAATCCGAAAAATGGAAAACTTTTACGACAGCAAACTATAAAGTTTGCTAAAAAAAACAATTAGGAAAGAGGAAAAGATATTTTTTCCATACAGATACCTAAATATCTAATCACTCCCCGAAAAGATCTTTTATATTTTTGAAAAATAATTTTGAGAAATAATACCTATAGATGTCAAAAACTACGACCTTTAATTTGTCTATTAAAACCCATTTTGTTGGTGTATAACCGTATGACACCATAATTGCAATTAAGCACATCGTACAGCTTTTATGGCTTGAAAATTTAGTAAGTACCTCTACGTGAGAATAACACTAAAATTGTCTCTTTAAGTAAATAACAGCGTTTTTTTTTCACTCTACATACTGAAAAGTAACCAGCATCCAAATAGTTTTTGTTAAAAAATCCATTTTTTCTGACGACAACTTAAAATGTGTCAAATTCGAAGTTTTCAGAGTTATTTAATCGCCTTTTTATGTTGAAGAATTATTCATCATGGATAATCAGGTCGCTATTATACGTTGCACAAAAGGTTCTAAGAAGTTGCAAATACTCTCAGAAAGACTAAGGAAGCTCTGATAACTTTTTGTACCGTACTAAAAATCTCTTTTCCAGAATCTGCAGTTTTCTACCCATTATAAACAAAATTCGATTGCCGAATCATCAGTAGACGGAATCTGAAGTATGTCTGGTGGCCAGTTGACGGCATCAGCGGTGACTCCGAGAATCATAATTAGACTATGTGGCCAATCGTTATTAAAGTTAATAACCCAAAGTTGGGTTCCAATTATTATGGCCTCTCATTGCTGATTCTGTCTCTAGCCAAGTTTGCAAAGAACTTTCTGGTTGTCTCTTAATCACTATCTGAGCTAAATCTAAAATTGCCGAAATTGTCTTTCTGTATGTTTATAAAACTTACATTCTTCTTCTTCTATTTTTATGTCCCTCTATTTCCCTTGATCATGGCACGTGTGAACTAACTGTAATCGTCAGAAGGTTTTTGAGGGGAAAAAAATTAAGAAAGTTGCATAGAATATTAAAATAGATCAGAAAACTCAACAAAGTAAGCCTTCTTAGTGTTTTTGACAATGTAAACTTTTCTGTTTTTTTTAATTTAAATTGGCGTATGACATACCTGTCGGTTCTTTGATAAGTGGAGCGATTGACACAGTGTATCCTGCAGACATCGTTTAAAACAGATGCATCGGTCGGAATAATAATGTCCAAATAGATAATAACAAATTTACCATCCTTATACAAGTTTGTTTTCAATATTCATAGTTGGACGGGAGAACGTCTGCCGGAAAAGCTAGTTAAATAATTATATATCAAACTAAAATATATCCGGTCAATTCTTATTTTTTTGTTTTATCCGTTACAATAATTATTCAACAGCTGAGATGAAATATTGTTTATCTCATATTATTGTGAATTTTGAAGTTTTCGGCGAAACAATGTGATATTGAAAATTGTTTTTCATTCATCCTACGCCTTTTATGAAGGAAAAAAAATATGTTTTTTCTTATTTTAAATTATCTAAATATATTTTATTGTTTTCCACAATTATTTTTAATTTCGAAATAAATTGTGTAAAAAAAATATTTGTTTTATATTTTGTTTTTAACACATTTGGTTTGAATCATGAAATTAACAAAATTTATCAAAAAAAATCTTATAAAACAGATTTCACATTTTTTATTATAATAATCAAAATTAGTTTACCGAACTCATTACCACTGTTATTACGCTTTCGACGTATTTCATCATTAGCAAAGCTTGTGGCGTAATATAGAAAATGGTCGACAATGGTTTTCGAACACATGACTTGTGGAAGTAATCGAAAAATCACAAATAGAATCCTAATACCTGCACTACACTACTCGCGAAGTTCCTAGACGAAGTATTCGGGAAAGTTAACCGAAGTACGTTGCCACACACTCGTTCTACTTCACGATGAACTCGGTTGTCCGCCAGCGCTCGTACCTACACAACGCGTCATGGAAAATGTTCAAGTGGCAGCAAAAACCGACAACAAACGGAGGTCACCCGAGGCGAGCCGAGGTTGGACGAAGTGAGGCGAAGTGCCTCTCCAGACTATCGTATTCGCCTATCTTCGATCAACTTCGCGAGTAGTGTAGTGCAGGTATTAGGCTTCCAATCACTTCAATTCACTTGTGTCTTAATTATAAATCCCCATTTTATTCTAACGCATCTGTTTACGGTTCTATGTAAGAGTAGAATGTGAATACTCCGGACCTCATGGAGAAATCGCGTGGTTGAAGTATTCAGAATTATGAACGTTCGTCCTATAAAAAAACCTTGTTAAATTTTCAATGATGGGTGTTTAATAAGCGGGTGAGATACGCCTTGTGTATAAATACATAAAACTGCTCCAGAATCGCGAGATTATTGATGATCCATTTGAGAACCTTATTCCATTCAGTAGAGCATTCTTGATCTTTTAAGATTTTTCTGCTTCTTTCGTGCTTATAGTGTACAAAATGTCTGGGTGGGTTCGAATGCCGGTGACAAACAATTCCCCTTTCACAAAACAAGCATTTATTATATTAATTTATTCAACAGAGTCACCAACCGAACACTGAACAACAAAACAAAAAAAAATGAAACAAACACATAGAATCTCCAGTGCTCCAATAACAGGTGTCTCTCGCATAGCTATTGTGCATGGTTAGGTGGGTACAATCAACGTCTGAACATTTAAATAAAACCCATAAAAAAACCTTTCACTGCGTAGGTAGGTACTTAGTTAAAAAAAAAGAAAGAAAAAAGATATGCATACTTAAACATGTATATTGACGCAATTATATGTGATGCTTTATGAAAGGTTTTTACATACTTTACAACTATTTATTTTTCTACGGGAAAAAATGTCAAATTGTCCACAGTTTTCAATGTGGTAAAATAAAATGGAGACCTTTGCCAATGCTTTCTCCGACAGGTTTTGCTGCTAGTTGAAATGGTCAAAAGTGGGATGTGGAATATAACGGGAACGGTATTGAGTGTAGCATTATGCAAAAGTTCCGGTATAAATCACCATAAATTTGCATTGTTATTGCATTTGCGTTGAATTAGATATTTTCATATCCAATATCCTGAATTTTGAATCAGAACATAACCTTACATGTGAGCTAACATGACTGGAATGGAATATTTTTATTCACTGAATGCATTCTATTCAGATTCAAAATAATAATATTACAAAAAAAAATAAGAAGCGGTAGTTCAAATCTCGTGGTCTTTTTAACAAACTTGTAGAGAGAAAAATAAGTGCTCCGAGTACAAGTTCCATGTTTGCAAGTTGATTGCTAATTGCAGTTTTTAATTCCTAAATCTAGATTCAATCAGATTAACTCAAATACCTTTATTTGTAAACCTCAGCATATTGTGTACAGAGGATGAAAGTACGGAGAACCATTTACTAATGACCTTAGAAATACATATCTATGAATATTAGAATAACCACACTTAGAGAAATTTCGTCATGGTGAAGGCACGTACAGTAAATGGTTTTATAAAAACCGCAGAATACAAGAAAAAATCATAAACTTTTATGAAAAAAACTATTATCATTGAAAAGATCAATTCACCTTATCTGCTCATTTCCATTCCCAAGAATGGAATTTCCGAAATTCTCGGATCAGGGAATTATTCAAGTAATTCATAGAAAGAAACAAGTTTACTTGTTTTACGTTTTTTCCAGTAAGAATAGATTAAATCAATGCAACTGGAATAAAACAATGATTCAATTTATAATAATTTAAAATATCCTGTACGGGAATTGTTTTTTATTAATTACGGAGATGGTTTATAAGAAAACGCAACATCATTGGTATTTTCAAAGTACGGCATTGCTTTTTCCAATGAACTATCATTTAAAAATTCAATGACATTGCATAGATCAATTCCTCTCCAATACCTGCTAATTTCCAGTAAACCGTACGGGAAAATACCTCGTATGAAAATTCAATGACGGAGCATTGAAAAAAACCAATGCTTCACTCTGAGTCAAAAAAAAACAGTTCTTACGAGAAAAAACTCAAGAAATACGAGCTTTCCCCCCTTACTTTTCTCTCAGTGCAAGAACACTGACTGACTACGTAATCAGCTAACACCGCATTCACGATGCGTTCCTCGCATGCCAAAAGATTTCAGTCAGCCTTCAGTCATAATTTAAAGTGCGTAAGCTATTTACACCTTAATATAATTTTTTTTTAAAATAAATGAAGGTCGGGTTAGTGCGAACACTTACAACTCGAGATCGGCTGAACAGATTCTTCTGATGTTTGATTTATTGGATTCTTCTCCGCTCCGGATAACATAATAACAAAAAAAAACATCGAAAATTTATTTACCTGACAACCATTGACATTAAAAATATTGGCACGCAGATTTTTGATGGATTTTTTTTTAAGCTTTTTTGTATTTTTTTAACATTGAAGCGCATTTGTTTATAAATTAAAACGCGAAAAGTGAATAATCTAATTTTTAAATCAAATTGTCGTTTGACACAAACTGTAGTTTGTGCGATTGACAGAATTCAGATGGAAAATATGTGGTTTAAAACAGACGCATCGGTTGGAATGACATTGTTTAAAAGTCATTTTTTTTTCATTCAATACCTATTCATAGTAAGACCACAGGACAACATCTGTCGGAAAAGCTAGTTATTTATAAATTATACAACCACTACATTTTATCAGTCAAAAGAGTATGTGCGAGTATAAAATCACTGTTCGAATGCAACTCTATGTACATATCCACCTTCATTTGGATAAAGTTATGAAGCAAACAATATCAACAATAAAACGATAATGACATAGAGTCATCTGTCATAGTGATACAACAATGAAAAAAAACGATGGCCGCCATATCAACAGCCGATTCCATTTTGAATGCTCGTGTTCAACTTCGAAAATTCAAATTCGAATAAAATCTGACATTTCGTTCGAAATATTTTTTTTCTTCTCATTCGATGTATGGAAGATTGCTGGACAATTTTATTTTTTGTTCAACGTCATTCTATTCTAGTAAATAGATTTTTCAGCGTTTCATACTAACAAATTATTTCCTTGGACAAATAAAGAAGCATGACATCTTCCTCATTCCACATTTTACCAGCAGCAACGATTTTCTCAAGACAATTTCGATTTCACCAACCGCCAATATTCTAATAATTGTAGTATTGAGAGAAGGTCTAATGCAATTCATTTCATGAAGAATGAAACACACTAGATTTTACATACGACGACAACATTCTGTTTCAAAGAAAGCAATAGATTTTATTTCATTCTGCCATGGTATTTTTCATTCATTGAAAATGAGTCGTTTCTGGATTTTTTGCAATTGATTTTATGAAAAAAAATGGCTGAGTCATGCGATGCGGAATGACAGTTGTCCAAAAACAGCACCTTAACCCTTTTGTATTGTGTTTCATTCATTCGAAGCAGAGCTGAGGGCTATAATTAACATAGTGTAGAGGAGATCATTTACAATGTTCAAAACCGACAGAAAAGCGAAGCTGTTTACTTCAATATTCTCATAATTGAATCGATTAAATATTTGTTTACAAAATATGCTTACATAGGCAATACAAGGATGGAAAAATCTTGTGATTTTTTCAATGCTTTACTCACTAAAACACGTTAAAACTTTTGAATTGTATTGAAAAATCAAACAAGCTCTATGAACTACTGATTTTAAGTGAAAAAAATATAATTAAAGTGGTAGTGATTTTAGTTTATCAGCCTCATATGGCCTCGATTCACGATATTTTATTGATGCGCTTGAATGATTTACTAAAAAGGGTGATATTATCGTGAAAAGTCATCCTAGGGGTACAGTCTTTTTTCTCTCTATTCTAAAATATTTACTTTATCGTCAATTTTGTCAAATATATTTTTACGTCAACGAGGTTGGGCCATAAAACGCAACAACAAAACATCTCAAACATTCGCCTAGTTCCCAAAAAAATGTCAACAGGTAAAATTTATTTTTTTTTCCTGTATTTTATGCCACAAAAAAATCGTTAAAAAAATATTTTTAATTTTATTTACTTTCCAGCTCGTTGAATATTCTCATAGCGGTACCTACCTACGTCTGAAATAGTAGCAAATAGCTTGGAAGTACTGATATAGCGACAGGGTAATAAAAATTCACCACCAAATTATTTTTAATGTGCTTCTGTACTAGGTGAACGGTTAACCTATGTATATGTTCGTTGTCATAAAGTTGTTGATACATCATCTAACTGTGCTCCGCAATTAATAACAAATTAGTCTGTGAATACTGAGTGTACACACACGTAACTTTCGGGAAATATTCCTCCGAAACCTGCGAGTAAGTTAATTAAATCTTTAACCTGAAATAACAGCTAAAACTTATAAAAAATACACAAATATAAAAATATCAGAGAATTGTCACAAACTATAATTTTTATAAGTGAACACCGGCCGGTCAGTTGACAGCCGAATTTCAACCAATCATAGCGCACTGAAATATTCCCGCGGAACTGTTTCATCATAACGGGTGTAACGCTGCGTCTGTGACATGACCTCTCCATTCACTAAATCAGACTTAACCCTTAGATCCCCTCCAGAAACACCAAAAAAGGAGGATGAAAAAGAACAAACACCTATATCTTCTCCAAATGAAGAAATTACATGGGCGGAGATTCTAAAAAACAAACACCTAACTAATCCATCAAATGAGCAAGACCACTTTCATAAAATCTCTGACTCCATTGAAGAAATTAAAAATATGATATTGGATAAAAAATTGAGAATAGCCGTTACAGCGCGTGATAGAATTATCGAGTACCTAAAAACAATTCATAATACAGCCCACGCACTTTCAGTCGCCAATGCAGTTAAAAATGTAAATGTAATGACCAAAAATGATGTGGAGGTCATTGTGGAAAAGGCTATGGTGAATCTAAGGGAGGGCAGAACAGACAAAAATAACCATAAATCGAGGGAAAATGGTGGAGGTTACTCAGTATTTGTTCATCCTAAGAAGAAAGATCCTCCAAAATCACAGGAGAAGACAGCTAATGATACTCATTCGGAAAAGATGGATAGAGAAAATTTCTTCACAATAGAAGATATCGAAAAACAGATCCGTAAAAAAATTAAACCTTCTGAAATTGGAATATCGGTGATACATATGAAGGGAATACACAATAAAAAAAAACTTCTTATACGGTGTCCGACAAAGGAAGATGCAACACTGTTGGCGAAGATCGTCAATGAAAAACTTGATATGTTTTGTCAAGCCGAGGTGGTAAATAAAAAGAAACCTCGCTTAATACTTCAAGGCCTGGTAGCGGACTATGAAGAGTCGGAAATAGCGAATGACATATATTTGCAAAATAAACAGCTGAAATGTGTTGGTGTAAAGCAGAGTGACATACGCCTTATTAGAACTATACAATCTAAAAGGAAACCGGATATTAAAAACGTTATAGTAGAGATGACCCCCACAGCTAGAAGATGCTTACTGGAGAAGGAGTATATATATGTAGGATTCCAACGAATACCTGTAAAAGACGCTGATCCGACTATCAGATGTTTCCACTGCTTACAGTTGGGACACGCCTCAATGAGCTGTTTGAGAAAGATGAACCCACCGACTTGTTCCCACTGTGGATCTGGACACCGATTTGATGCGTGCGACAAAAAAGACAAACCACCAGAATGTGCTAACTGTGTTCGAGAGAAAATCAAAACTGACAAAGACATAAGTGTAGGACACAATGCCATGGATAATAAATTGTGCAGCTACTATGAAAATTCTTACAAGCAAGCAATGTCGAAAGTGGAATATTGACTAGAAATTATTAATATAAATTGTGTAGTTGAAGAGCGTGTAGTAGAATGCCGAACGCGCTGTATGATTGGAATAATAATTGTTATATTGTTTCTGTGTGAGTGTAGCGTTCTGTCATTGCATGTATACTCTGTTGACGTACCTGTGTTTGTTTATGTTTTAATACAGTCAGCGCGTGAAGACAGTTCGGCACTTAGTTGCTGCACCACAGAACAATGTTATTGCCCTATTGTGCATTGCACAGCGAAATATTTATTGTCATGCGCTGAATGCTCCCCTTGTAAGTATTTTGTGGTCTCTATGAAATATAAATATTACACATCCTCACATTGCCCAAAAGAAATGATATTTAGCGTTGAAACTGCATTTTACAATGTTAAAATTAATGTAAACACATTGATATTTACATGTGAAATCAATAATTGTTATCTTCACTCTTGCTTTTTTTGTCCGGAGGGGAATGACATAACATTGTTTCGTCCCTACTTATCAGATTTCATCCCAGTTTTTGTTGTTGTAGTGAATAACAGAATAGTGTTTGCCTTAAGCATGCTCAATGAGTGTGATTATTGTGATATGTTATGCTTGATTCACGGAATGTCTAACCCCTCCATTGTCATAATGGTTATGAGTGTATTGATATTGTATTGCTGTTACTATGTTGAAAATGGAATGTCACTGGATGTTCTTGTCTATACATATAATGTGGGCTACATATGTTGTACCCTAATGTGCGTATATACATATATTGACAGGTATTGTAGCCTTATTTTAATAACAAATGCTTCTTATTCATTTAATATTTTTCGCCATGCATGACGACGTTGGAAGTAACATAGATGACTATAATACTATAGACGAAATGATCTGTGATAGTATAGACGAGTATAATAAAATTATTGGTTCCAGAGAGTGTCTCTCCGTACTTCAAATGAACATAAGAAGCATAAATAAAAATTTCGATGAATTTGCAACATCAATAAATAATTTGACAAATAGAATACAATGCATTGCTTTGACAGAGACACATAATTATAATGAGATACCATATAGTTTAAAAGGCTACAAATATTACTGCTCAAAACATAAAATAAATAAAAACTCGGGTATAGCTGTGTTTATATCTGATGACTGTACTGTCAAGTTATATGAGGAAATAATAATACAACATATAAACTGTATAAAATTGGAATTAATTTATTGTAAAAGACTTTTTCGAATAATTGTAATATACAGAACACATGCTTCTGACATGGAATCGTTTTTGAGGGAACTATATTGTATGTTGAAAGGAAACAATAATATGTTTACGATTGTTGTGGGAGACATGAACATTAATATATTGGACGATAAAAATAGTTTCATTAAAACAGAATATCTTAACATGATGACCGAACTTAATTTTAAATCGTGCATTAACACTTACACACGTGAATGTTACGGGCAGCGCCCATCATGCTTGGACCACGTATGGACCAACACAAACAATATTCATAATATAAAGTCTGTTCTATGGAGATGTGGTATAACAGATCACTACGCAACTATTTTCAATTATGACATGCAGTCATCGAAGATGGACATCAAATGCAAACATGCGGAAAAGAAGAGTATGGACTATCAAGCTATTGAAAATGCGCTAAAAAGGGAAACTTGGACGAATGTTATATCCGAAGTCGATGTTGACCTTGCTGTTAATGCCTTTGAGTCTACATTGACTAGAATCATTTCAGAAAATTGCACAAATAAAAATATAAAAATAAACTCAAAAAATAGACCGATTAAACCATGGATCACTGTTGGTTTAGTAAATTCAATTAGAAAAAAAGAAAAACTATATCGCAATATAAAAAGATCACCAAACAACTTACACTATTTATCCTTATTTAAGAAATACCAAAGCAAATTAAACTTGTTAATTAAGCATGCCAAGGAAGTGTACTATAAAAATAAAATGAATGAAAATTACAATAATACTAAAGCTAAGTGGAAGATTATTAATGAAATATTGGATGGAGATAGAGGCAGACAAAATACAATAAATGTAATAAACCATGAAAATGTTAAAATTGATGTAGTAAAGGAGACAAAACGATGCTCTAACATATTTAACCAGTTTTTCCTTGATGTAGGCAGGAATCTCGCAAGAAGAATTGTTGAAGCAGAACGGACCAACAACGACTCTAATGATCAGAATATACACCACAATCTAAATGAAAATACTGACATTGCTTTCACAGTTTTTTCTCGAGTTGAAAAAGACGAAGTTGAGAGCATGATAATGACACTAAGGGATGGTTCAGCACCAGGATATGATGGGTTTAGTGCCTCTCTACTAAAGAGATTTAGGAATTATTTAAGCCTTCCAATAACTTTTATAACAAACTTAAGCTTACAAGTAGGAAAATTCCCAACTAATTATAAACAAGCTATTATAACACCTATTTTTAAAGCCGGAAATCCTGAATTAACAACAAATTATAGACCCATATCTGTTATTTCTAATATCGCTAAAGTAATTGAAAAAATAGTAAAAAAACAAATCATGACCTATCTTGAAGAAAACTTTATCTTAGACGATAGACAGTTCGGTTTTAGGACGGGCTGTGGTACACACGATGCTATAGCGTCACTCACGTCAGGCATAATAAATAATTTAGATAATGATAAGAAATGCATTGGCACATTTATTGACCTACGTAAGGCGTTTGATAGTGTATCACACTCAAAACTAATAAATAAATTGAAAAACATCGGTATACAAAATAAAGCATTTTTATGGTTCAAATCGTATATTTTGAATAGGACACAAATGGTAAGACTATCTAATGTTCTGAGTGACCCTGGAACCCCAACCTACGGAGTTCCCCAGGGGACAGTACTGGGACCTCTGTTGTTTATACTTTATATTAATACCATCTTCAAACTGAACATTGGTAGTAAGTTAATTGCCTATGCTGATGATACCGTAATGTTGACGACTGGCGATAGTTGGACCGAGACAGTTGAGAAAGCAAATCGTCATATTAATATAATTAAGAAATGGTTTGACGATAACATACTCTCAATGAATGCGGATAAGACAGTGGTGATACCGTTCTCTTTGATGCCATCTCAGATACCTCAGGATCTGTCGGTGAGGGTTCACGATGGGGCATGTTGTGGTTCATCGTGCAACATGCGGGGATGCACAACCCTCTTATGTAAGAAGTCAGTCAGATATCTGGGCATCACAATAGATCAAGACATGAAATGGAAAAACCATATAGAGTCAACCGTAAATAGATTGCGCAAAATGATTTACATTTTTCTAAGACTCAGAAATATCATGTCTATACAGTCATTGAGAGTGGTTTACTATGCATTTGTGCATGCAATATTAGCTTATGGCATTGTAGCATGGGGGGGAACATACCCAACCAATGTGCGGCCTCTCCATGTGGTACAGAAACTACTGATTAAAATCATACTTAAGAAAAAAAGATCATTCCCTACTGATGAACTGTTTGATATTTTTAGGGTGCCTAGTATAGATGAAATATACAAAAATATTGCTACGCTACAGGTACATAAGGAGACCTTCAAATATCAGACTGGTGAAGTGGTACGGAGCCAACGATCCTGCATGAGTGGGAACTTGATGGTACCACTGTGCAAAAAAACAATTGCACAACACCATTATGTTTATCTTGGTACCAAGTATTTTAATAGTCTATCGAGGGATATAAAGAAGGAAAAATGTTTCAAGAAATTTAAAAACAAATTGAAAGAAAAGAAGACTCTAAATCTACCTTAGTGCACATGAACCTTGTTCAAAAGAGTTTTTAAACTGTTTTGAATATTTTATGCAAGACAAACATGATATACCTATCAAAATAGTTTTCCGAGTGGTAAAAGAAAATATAAAAATTTAAAATATTGAGAAAAAAAAAAAAAATAATAATAATAAAAAAAAAAAAAAAAAAAAAAAAAAAAAAAATTAATAAAAAAAAAAAATAAAAACAAAAAAAATAAAAAAAATAAAAAATAAAAAATAAAAAAAAAACTTTTACTTATTATCGGTATGTGTGTAAGGAATAATTGTAAATTGCATAATATGTTTGATTTTACCTATTTTATTCTAATTTGCTGTAGATTTGTTTGTAAATAATTGCTCTAACCATTTAAGTTTATTTTTTAATTGCCCCATACACAAGTTTCTAACTTCAAATGGGGCATATAAAATTGACTTTTTCATTTGATATATTTGTTAATGTACCTATATGTTTTGTACTTGTATATATTTTTTAATTAATAAAAAAAAAAAAAAAAAAAAAAAAAAAAATATGGTTTCTTTTCTGTAATAATATAATTTTCTCGTATGCTACTAAACTACTGGCATATCGATTTAAATCATTGCTGATCCTTGCAATTGAAATCGTAGTAATGCAAGATACAAATTATTCGTTTTTTTTTAATAATTTTCTAAAATGGTAGGATATTCAATGTAAAGTTATTTAGTAAAAGAGATCCGTCAGAGTGATAGTAAGTCATGACGGGCAATAAATAGTCAATTATACACAACAATATAAATCATTTTCAATTTGACCACAGATAAACAAAAGAATATATGCATCTGCGTCAATGTCAAATACATCGAAGTGTGTGTGAGTATCGAATACAGCATTACATCAGTGTTTATAATGTTTTTTTTATTGATTTAGTATTTTTTATGCATAAATTTAAATAAAATATTAGCATTTTCCACTTCTCTAAATAAACTATAAGTGTGCGAAATTTCATACTCGTCAGACCGCGCAATTTCCGTAAAAAGATGTATAAAAAAATTTTCCCGCACGTATTGATATAAAGATAAAAACAAAGTGGGTTTATTAACAAAGAAACATTTCAGCAAGCAGTGAATAAAAACGTAGATCGAAAGTAAATATGTGAGCTAAGTGATTGCATTAGCAGTTAAGTCAGCGACTAGGTTCGATCCTTCTTCTCTCATTTTATTGATACTAAGACAAGATTAAGTTCGACGGGTCAACTATAAAAATAGCCTGTTTTGAGGACAACAAAAATGCAGAACTGGAACACACTAATAAATTGTAAAAAAATGCTGAGGTTATATTATTTAATTTACAAAACCAGACGCGGTTTTATAAACGAAATAAAGGTTTGCAAGGGTATAAAATATTGTTTCAATACTGGCATTTGTTGCACATAAATTCACAGATAATACTGTTTTAACTGAACACTGCATTGCGTTTATATGGCAAAAAAAGTATTTGCGGTGGGATTCAAAATTGAAAATCTATCCATATAAAACGCAATGCGTGATGGCTCACGCGGACATCGATTGTTCCCAAGCTCATCACAGTGACGTATCTTATAAATTATTAAAATTAACAAATCAGTTTATTTTATTTTGACCGCAGTGGAGTCATTCTCATCACCAAATATTTAGTTATTTTTCTACAAGCAGCAACATCTCTCGCACGACATGCATAGAAAAGAGTCAACAAAGTCTTATAAATAAATTGTACCGACCTCGGTAGCCTATTGGCATTGGCGCCGACTACAGATCAAGTGGTCCGGTTGACTGGTAGAGAAATCTTCAAGCACGAATTCCCGCAGGCTAAACCGAAACCTATCGAAGGTTTACAGTTTCACTTTGTCCTATTGAAAACTGCGGACAATTTGACATTTCTTCCCTTTACAACTGTTGTATACAGGAACAATATTTCGGATGTTGATTGATTGTTATAGAATCGACTAACCGACGAAAAATATAAGTATGAAAGATACTTCCCATAGTGAGATTGAAAGAAAATTCATGAAAAATGGAATGTGCAATGTTTCAACGAAAATATCTTGTTACGGACAAACTTCTCGATTATATATTATAAAGAGATAGATTTCTCAAATAACTCGTATAGTATTTTTCCCATATACGCCATGTCAGCGTCCTTCGACACGCTTTAAACTTTTCCAATATTTTCGAGTGTTCTGAATCCGTGAGAAATGTTTGCATTGCACTCTTTTTCGTCTTTTGTTAGCCGGGAATTTAATTTCAAGAAAAATATTAGTACTCGCATTTTTTTTTTTTTTTTTATAAAAATGAATCTGTCTTCACTCACTCACTCAAAGTGAACACAAATACACTCTTTGACTCTTCCACAGTAAGCTACTCTTGAAAGAGAAAGATGGTCGGCACCTGGGATCGAACTTGCGACCTCCGAACGAAACAATGCGAAAGCCGGCGTCGTAACAGTTAGTCTACCACCAACTACCATTTGACCTACGCTTTTTCCTACAAGCAGTAAACATTGGTTTTTCCTGAAACATCCAGGGGTATGGGAAGGCGCTACCCTCAATGATATTACCTACTGCAGGTCTATTGGTTTATTGTGTACTCTTGGAACTCCTAGTTCTAACTGTCTTACCATCTTCTTAGGGTTCTGTTTGACGGGTTGGCGATTTTTCATCGGTATATTGTGGGCTGCTACCTGTGGGAGTATTTCGTTGTCCATTCTTTCTTCGTGTGTACACGATACCTAGTTAGTTATGTAAAATTAATCATTGAATCTTACAAAAAATTAAATGCAATTTTTTTTAATGAGCGTATGAAATTATTATCATTTGCCTTGATATAAACTTGCTACATAGTAAAGACCACGGGACAATGTCTGTCGGGAAAGCTAGTTCAGGTATAACAAGCTTCACTTCAAAAAGACATTATCATAATCCGCTCGTCAAAGTTACCTTTTGAATGTCACACACATTCGATCTTTTGTTGTGGGCTATTGTATCTGTATAATTCTTTTTATTACAATTTTATTGTGTTGATAACATTATTGTGAATAATTGAAAATAACTGATTTAGTTCACGTAACATCATTTTTTTACCCATCACACCGTAGGGGGTAAACAGAGAGTACGGACTTCCATTCATTCCTATCCAAGCAAACGTTTTTCGCTTCATTCAAGCGCATAACATTTCGCATACATTGTCTCCTATTCCTTTACTCCTGACTTGGCTCTCTGTATATGTACTTTTTGTCATTCATTCTTCATTCATTTCCTCAATATGCACGAACCACTTCAATTTGTGTCTGCCGCACCTCTCTTCCCCTTCCTTCCCTCCCTTCCTTTTTCCTCGCCTATTCCCAGCTATGATTTTTTGTTTTTTAAGTACTTTGTATAGGACCAAATCACTCAGGAGGATACACCCTGGCAAATTAGAATAATGTTATATGCGCTTCGAGCATTGGTATCTATACAATATGAATCAGAAATAGGTACCTACATGTAATTAGATACAGTGAAACCTTTCATGACCAATTTCTTGATCTTTTGTGGAATAATTTTATGTATCATTTCTGTATTCTTACCAATAAACTACCTACTTTTTTTTCTTGATTTGTTTTTTTTTTCTGGAATAAAAATGCATTATTTGACGCATGCTTTCGCAATTTTTGAAACTTTTCACTGGTTTTTAGGGCAAAATATTGCATAGTCTACCATCGACGTATTGTCTTAAGCCACGGCTACACTATGAACAATGATGGCCAAGTATAGGCTCTGGTCCATCATGGTCAAGTAGTGTGACCGCTTCACCAATTACCAATATCACCCAATATATTTTGACATTTGCCATTACTTGTGTACTTGTCGATCAAGTCGGCAAATAACGCCAATACTGGTCCAACGTTGAAAGCTGTCACGTCTTCTAGGATATTATTTTCATAGTATTTTGAACCTTATTGTTTTTTAAGTTGAGAAAAATAATAGGAGTTGAAAATATGTAAGATTATTTTAAATATCTACTTATTTTTTCTATTTTAAAACACAAAACACGTTCAAGATAACCTATAACTAATTAAAGCGCGCCAGCTGTCAATGGTGGACATGCGTTGGACCAGTAGCGTAGCCAGGTATACAAATACTTGTCAAATTTTGCTACTTGCCGACGATTGACCAGAGCCCCTATTAGACCAGCATGGTCCAGTTTTATCCATAGTGTATAGGCATAGCTTAATATGATGAATATCATATGGTTGGCAGGGTATTCGAACCTTCTCTCATTCTAAGATAAGCCATTGAACCACTTCTTTAGTTCGTTATCAAAAAATAACCTCAAATATATTTTTCTAAATGATGTGTATGAATTTTAAAATAGGTTTTGGCATAAACAAGTACATAGTTTAATTTTGAGCTTAATAGCTTTGAGCTTTGTAACTTTTTCAAGATGTAACATCTGTTTTAATTTGAAGTTTTCAGAATCAAATTAAATGCGCTTATCCTCCATCTTCTTTGACTTTCTCTTCTGCCTTCGTCGTCTTCGTCGAGGGTTATTCCTTCCAGAAAAAACTTTAAGTATACTTTAGCATGGACTGACGTTTGAGAAGTATTAACATGTCAATTAATTATTTTTAATTGTTGAAACACAATAGGTAGGTATAACTGTCGTCCAGGTCAGAACTTTTTATATATTCTCCCATCTTGTGTCAGATTAGACGAGACTATTTTTGAAAGCACAGAGTTCCGCCGGATATATTAATTCCATACAAAATTGACAATATTTTATTTTAATTAGTGAAATATACATAAATAAATATATTTTTGATCAATATTGTTTCTTTTAACCAAATATTTTTCAAAAATGAAATATCAGGCATCCAGCCAGAATTTAAGCTTTGTACGATTATATTTTTTTTGTATTAACGAAAATATCATATAATATACAATTGCACTATTGTGTCACGCCAAGTCTCGACAGAAGACTTGTCGGCGTGTTCACTTTTTTATACTTACACGCTTATAAATTCGAAATAACAATAATGAATCGCTTACATCGTTACAAAATATATAAGCACTTAACATATTATGACTATTTACACATTATATACAGGCATTTTATACATATATCAGTTACCTATAAATAAATCCACATTTCTGCAACCATTCCTTGATAACTTTCTTTAGTCCATCTTTGCTCGATCACCTCTGAATAATTATTATCTGTCAGTTGTTTGATAGTTGGTGCGATTAAAAGAATGTTGATGGAAAATATATCGTTTAAAACAGATGCATAGATCTAAATTACATTGGTTAAAAGGTAATTAATGTATCATTAATTTTACGAAATCGAATTCAATATTCCTAGTAAGGACCACAGAACAACATCTATAAAATAGTTCAGTAGTTATAGTTAAATGTGAAACCAAATGTAATCAGTACTGAATCCTTCCTGTAGAAGGAAAAGGGATGTTAAATGCGTTTTTACAAAACAATAATTTATATTCTATAAAATGCATGATTAGCTTTCCTCACACCCGTTGCTCTGTCTTTACTACGAATATTGCGTTCGAATTTGTATATGGATAAATTAATTACCGTTTCAACTTATCGAGTGCCCAGCACTCCCAGCCAATCAGGATCTCAATTACCTCCTGTCAAACAACAGACTGAGGTCAAGAAAACCTCCATTAGTAACTGGAAAGGGTCTCTACGACAGTAACCTTGATAGCGTCGAGAGCTGGAGGGTCAGATGGGAGGAGGCCTCGGACCAGTTGACCGGGGCTCTACCGTGTATAACTAAGACACCACCCGGCTTCAACCTGCCTAGAAGACACTGGACAGCACTGAACAGAATCCGCACTGGTCATGGCAGATGTGCCGACTTCTTCTTCAAATGCGGATGGCAAGATTCCGCAGAGTGCGACTGTGGGGCAGAAAGGCAGACAGTGCATCACATAGTGTCCGAATGCAGTGTCAGAGCTTACGACTGCGACTTTCTCCACTTCATCCATCTCAACGAAAGGGCGATTGAATACTTGAACAATAGCAATTTTAATTTTTGACAAGGAGACACAATAATTCCAATACATACATCATGATTTATTTTTAAATTGACAATATTTTAATCTTATTTTTTTTTTTAATTACTTAGTTTCATTTTATTGATTTGACAACCCATGGGCGATACTTTAGTAATTAATTTTTAATATATTTTTTTTAAAACGTTTTTAGTAATTATTTTTGTAAACTTTTTTATTGCAAGAATATTCTGTATTAACTTACATGAGATGTGACATACATATATGACCATACGATAAATAATAAATAATTACCGTTTCAACCAATATAATTCTGACCGAAGCATCTGTTTTAATCGATGTTTACAGGGCACATTCTGTCAAACAACTGACAGATGTCAAATTCAAAAATAGAAAAGTTTATATTGTCAAAATCACAAAGAAAAATAATTATCAAAGACAGTTTTCTTAAATATTTTAATGTTCCGCGCAACTAACGTATTTTTATCTTACATAAAAACCTTCTTCTGACAATAGAAAACGAGTATAAAAAAGTATGAGTGAAATTGGTCCAGCTGTTCACGCGTGCTGCCATGACTAAGAAAAATAGTGCTCCAGTTTTATATGTATTGTATATATTTTTATTTATTTTAATTATGCAGCTTTCAAACAGTGTTTCATCTCGTGGACTCGAAGAAGGAAGAGAGGGTAATAAAAACGCTTGTTTCATAAAATAAGCAATACATGAAAAATCATCCCTTACCTACTTTAACACAAAACTACCCCTATAAAAAGTTTTATGACAGTATAAGGATTAGGGAAACGAGAGTAAGAGCAATGCCCTCTATAGTATATTTAAGAAAGCAATCAATTTTTATTTCCGTCCGTCTGATTTCCGCTCTCATACGTGTCAATTTTAAAATGTAAAATTTAGTTGTTTTGTTCTATTAACGTCGTTCTGCAAATATATGAATCATGTGTGAATTTTAATGTTCGCATAATTCGAATTATGTGCAAATGTTAATAAAATTGAGTGTAATACAGGCGTGACCGTGAGGTTGACCACCTCACGTCCTTAAACCGCAACCGGTCAGAAAAGGCACAATGAGCCTCGTACGCCTTCTAGCGCAATGGAGAGCTCTTGATGCCTCCCTATGCTCCTGAGTGGGGCCTAGGCCTCCCGCATTGTGGGTTGGTTCGGGGGGGATCCGCGGCGCCGGCGGGCTTGATTTGTGTGTGGCCGGCTTTTTGGTCCGATTGCATCAATCGGGCGAGGGGGTCAGCTTTGTGTGGGTTGGGTTTGCTGCGGATTGGCCTCCTCCGGGCTGGCTTGCGGTGTGCAGGGGGCCTTAAAAGGGAGTATGTTATGTTATGTAATACAGGCATAAGGTGATATCAACGCATCAGGAAATACGCTATACGCCAGGGCATACAACGCAGATCCATCTCTTCCACCATTGTGGAGAGAAGATGGGCATAGCTAGGACATGTTTTAAGGATGACGGTTGGCCGAGGTGATGGCTGTTCTTCCTCCCACCAGGGTCCCGACGGACGTCGTGAAACACTCAATGATTTTGTATTTCAATTTACCTAAACAAACATGAATTTACAAAACGTAAACTATTAACAATGTGTGGTTAGTGGACAAACAAACATATACTGCGTTCCCTTCCTTCGAAGCAGAGCTGAAGGATTTGGATATGCATAAACATTGCGCTAGATCGAGCGCAATGAAAAGCTCCATGTTGCCTCCCTATCCCCCTAAGTGGTGTATAGGGAGGCAAAGGGAGAATAATAATAATAAGGACAATTTATAGAGCGCCGTTTAGTGACAACATTTGTCACTTCAAGGGCGCTTGTAGTTTGCAAATAACAAAGAGAACTAAATAAATTTAAAAGAAAAGTAAATAGAGGGTCAACAGTAGAACATACCACTTACCTACATAGCCTAGTAGAATGTATGTATAATACTCAAAATTTCCACTTTCCAACACAAGCTTAATTTGCTTTGTGTGAAGGATGTCGAAAGTGTATCTCTGCTCTTTTTTGGCGAGTCCTGATTTAATTAAAAAAAAAGTGTTCATAATTTCCAATTTGTTGTATCACACAATTCATTTTGTGAAAGACTAATTTAAGGTGCACATGGCTCATATTTTTATGTAACAACATAATATTACGTAGAATATTATTTTTCTTTTTGCCAAATCATACATAATGATATAATGATGTCATTCTTGACATCCATTATCTTTTCTCTCTATTTTTCTTCTGTTTCCATCTTTTTTTCTATATTATCATTGTCCGATCATCATTTTTTTTTTGCTAGAAAAAAATAATTTATCAAGAAAATGAAAATAGACTAATCATCGTTACACATTGAATTTGATTCGTCTAAAAAATAACACAATTATTTGTGATTTTCAGCTTTCACGTGTTTTTATTTTTCTTTACATTTGTGTACTTTATGTACCCCAGTTTTTGTTTCTGAAAACCCGTAAATGCTCTCGGTATTTTTTATGAAACCCTAATTGTTACTCCTTCCAGCATATGGCGAGGTCATACACTGCTTATAATAATAATAATAAGGACAATTTATATCGCGCCGTTTTGTGGTATTCCTACCACCTCAAGGGCGCTTGTAACGCTTATGTAACGCCAAATAAAAATAATAAATAATAACGCCACACATAGTAAAACGTTGAATATTATCCACTAAAGTATGCACAATCAACGTTTTCCGCGGAGTGTCGAATAGATAGAAACAAACTATACATTTGTATTTTTCTGGCATGGAACACTTTTCTGTAAAAGAGAGTATTAAAAAATCTTTAAGTTTCAGGAGTATTAAAAAAACAAAGGTTAGGTGCTATTGATATGTCTACCGACCTCGGTAGCCTAGTTGTACTAGCGTGGACTTCAGATCCGAGGTCCCGGGTTCGATTCCCGGTCGGGTCAGAGTTTTTCTAACTGTTTTTTCACTTGAAATTTCTACCCGGGTTTGGCCTGTCTCAGATGGACGGGACCGGTCTACTGAAAAAAATTGCCTCAGGCAATAAGTTCCGCCGGCTATACTGACACCTTTGTATAGAAAAGTGTTATAATATATTATTTCTGGTCAGTGCTTCTATATGGAGTAGAGTCATGGACCCTCAAGGTGAACACTATGAACCATCTAGAGGCATTTGAAATGTGGATGCATCGGCGAATGCTCCGCATCCCATGGATGGACGTGGTCAGCAATGCAAATGTGTGCTAGAGAGCAAGCGTTGAAAGACAGTTGCTGGCTGACATCAAAGTCCGGAAGGTGTCCTATCTGGGACATGTGCTCAGGGGAGAGAAGTACGAGCTACTCCAGCTGATTTTGAAAGGCAACATAGAGGGTCACAGAGGCCTGGGCCGAAGACAGATTTCTTGGCTCCGTAATATCCGGGATTGGATTGGAATCAGAACGGTCGGAGCGCTTTTTGCGGCTGCACAGGGCAGGGAAAGATACTCTCGAGTCGACGTTGGGGCGTCCCAGCATGACACGCGAAGTAGAAGAAGAAAAAACAAAAGACGGACACTATGGACCTATGTTTGTTGTAAATGACATTAAATGTAAGCTGCTCAGACAAAGTGCTTTAAAATGAAACCCCACAAATTAATGCTAAGCGACGAATTACACAAACATCAAGCATGGTGTAATTCAAAAAGAAATAGGTTTATATTCGTGTGATCTCGTTTCGTTCTCTCGTCAAACAAAAGCAAGTAGGCAGAACAATAACTCAAAAATACGAAAAAATATTTGAAAACACTCGGAAAAATTCTTCTATTGAAAAGTGGTTTTGACCATAGCTTTTGTTACAAGAGTGCGGGGCCATGTACCCATAACTCTCAAAGAAACAAAATCAGAATTTTTAAACAGCCTTAACAGGAAAGTATTTCAGCCCTAGGGAGGATTTCCATTATTGTCGCTTGAGACGTCTAGTACCTACTTACATTATCAATATAAGTGAACACAACAATAATTAGTAAATATACATTTTTTTAATGAATCTGTGCTCACTCAAAATGAACATAATTACACTCTTTGACTCTTTCACAGTATGCTACTTAAAGCTTGTGTCGTGAAAGAGGAAGATGGTCGGCATCTGGGATCGAACCCACGGCCTCCGAAAGAAATAGTACGAAAGCCGACCGACCTTCATTTTATTATTGGAATTTACTACCCCAGTAGACAAAAAAAAGATATTTTGTCACTCTTATATTTGTTTACTTACTAACTTAATCCATGTTCGCTCCCATTGTGGAGCATGTGGACACCTAGAAATCTCTTGCGCCATCAGTTGCACAGTTTCATCCCAGCTTGGTCCAGCCTCTTGTGGAACCGCATTGAATGCCCGCTTGATTGGTAATTTTGGCCTGCCTCGCCTTCTTGTCCCAACCGGATTGTAGAAAAGGCTTGCGTATTCAGGACTCTCGGGAGATATACAGAGAACATGGCCATGCCAGCTCAATCTGCGATTCTGGATTGCTGAGGTGATTGGCTGTTGTGCTGTTCTGGCGCGAACGGTCTCATTTGAGACATAGTGGTACCACCTTATTCCCAAAATGTGTCGCAAAAATCTTTACTAAAAACTCAGGATCTTGTTCTGTTGAGCCTTTGTCAGATGCCAGGATTCACATCCATATGATAACAATGGCAGAAAGCATACATTACAGAGGCGACACGTAGTCTTGGTGGAAAAGTTGGTGGATTTCCACAGTTTCCTCATGTTGGTAAAAGACGAACTCGCCACTGCAATTCTTATGGAAAGCTCCTTATCTATTCCACCGTTTGGTGTCAAAAAGACTCCCAGATATTTATTTTTAAACTGTCGACATCATCACTACTCAAAGTTATACTTCCCTGGCTTTGGCAGAAATTATTTAGCATGCTTTTAGTCTTGTTGATATTAATTTTTAGGTCAATACTTTCTATGAAGTCCATTAATTGCCTTAAGATTTCTGCCACCAGTTCTTTGTTGTTTTCAAGAATGACCATGTCGTTAGCAAATAAAGTTGTGAAGTGACATTTTCATAAAATTCAATCGAGTCTCGAATGCTTCCGTCTAAAAAATGTTTGTCTTTTGAGTGATTTGAGTCCAAATATTTGAATTTTTAAGCGGCGAAGGGTGCGGGGTTAAATAATGTTCATGAGTAACGAGCATTTTTTCTGATTCTTAAAAAAACGTTTTGTTAAAATCAAACGGTATCGGAATGGACTAAGATTTGAATGTATTTAGACCGCTTAAAATATCCCTCCTCTCCTCTAATAGTTTCTTTTAATTTCAGAATAGGTACTTTCTAACTATGGGTATTACACAAACTCTAAAAGTTGCTCAAGTGAAATGACCTTTATGTAAAACCTTCGAAGATATTTATTTGTTTTGAACTCTTGTCTTGGAAAATAACAACACACATTTTTGACAGATGTCTTCATAAATGTTGGCGTTTTCAATGTCATCGACGTACTCTAATCCTGTTCCCAATTGTGTTTTATGTAGAATCTAAGCTGTGATGGATGAATGGTTCCAAGCGTGGAAGCCACACAGAGATTTAAAAAAGATCCCGTGTGGAATGAATCTCTATAAGCTCGCTTTTTAGGCGTATTTTAGATCAAAGCTTTCTCTTTAATATTTTGAGTAAAACACTGCCATATTTTGTCTTTTACCAAATTTCACATAGGTAAATCCACCACATTTTTTTTATCACACTCGCTTATTCTGGAAATTGGCTAAAAAAATTGTTGAAGTCACTCATAATACCTAGAAAAACCAGCAAATGATGAACGAATTTAAATTGATACTAAAGCAGTGTTCGCCTAGATTTTTTTCACTACGCCGTATCCAGAAGACAATTACGGACTTCCATTCTTTCCTATCCAGGGACTTCATTCAACAGCATAACGTTCCGTATACATAGACCCGCATGTTTAAGACGACATGATAGTTCCTCGTCATTCTGGATCAGCCACGTCTCCGTGCACCCATTCTTTCAGATTTTGAGATCCTTCTCATCATGTCTTCACAAATTCTCTCAAGATGCCCAAACAGCCTTAATTTATTAACTTACATTCTAGTTAAGTAATACGCCAACATTCACAAAGCTCATACACTTTAAAAAAGTAACATCAAATTGAATATTATCAATTACAAAAACTGGCGCTACTGAAACAAAACAAATTGCGCAACAGATGTTAACATGCTGAAACATAAGTACCTAGGCTTACTCAACTTCTGTATCGCTTCGCGCGAACCCCGTATTTTATGCGAGACGATTTTTGATCAGACACTAAATGACAGAAGAATACCTTATACACCTTATACTCGGGCTAATACGGTATAAAATGAATAAGAATATTAAATGACACTGATGACAATCTACCTTAACAATTATAATGACAGCAAAAAATCAAAAATCTATCTTCAGTTTTCCAAAACGTCTCGGGTACGAGAAACGTCCCTACATACGATTAAGTACGCGCTCTTTTCGGGATTGTAATCAGAAATATGTTATATGACATCACAATCTATCATACCTGTTGACAATGACGAATGAGTCTGTGAAATCACGTAGAGATGAATGAGTAAATCGGCCTTCAAGCTTTTTATTCCTGCAAGTCAATAAGAGGTATCAATAATTCAATTCAGTGAAATTCCTCGTTAAATTTGTGATTGTTCAAAGGAAGTCGATATTTTATTCGATAAGTGAGACTTTCTATAAATATGAAATTTTGAAGGACAAACGACCGATTTTAAAATATATATTTATGTAAATAAATGGCTCCTGTTTTGAAATTTGAATACTTATGTATATGTACATAAATATACTGTGTCGGATTGTGATTGTGAAAAGCCATTAGTACACCCACTTTTTTATTAAAATCCGTCTGGTTTTGTAGGATGAGTATGGTAACAAGCAATCTGCACATATGAAATATATAGATATTATGAAGTGAATTTAGAAGTTTCCATATTATGATGTTTTCGAAAAAAATACAATTAGTGGTATCTTTGAAGGGAACAAAGGGTTGCAATTTGCAAATCGATTGGAAATTTTATACCTAATAGTTTTACATGTTTGGTCATGTTTTACGAACTATGTAGCCCAATTTCAAATGATATAATATAATACTAGCTGGCCCGACAGTCATTTTCCCGCCTTTATAACGATATTTGCAGCACGCATTCCGTCAATCGCGCCAACTATCAAACAGCTGATAGTTGCTTATGTCAAACGCGCTTCGTGCGTAGGAAAAATTTACCTATGTCGTTTTTTTCCTTCTTTTGGTTTAGCCATACACTATCGTTATACTTTAAAGTAATAATCTTCTCCTGAAAATAGCAATCACAACAACAAAAATATAAGCGAAATTGATCCAAGCCATTCACGCGTGATGCCTTGACCAACGAAAAAAAGAATTCATTTTTATATATATAAAGATATAATAATATAATTTATGTCGCATATAATATATGATGCGACATAAAACTTTCTCTCTAGCTACTGATGAATCATCCCACAGCAATAAGCAATTATAGATTTTTTTGTAAAAGCATGAAACGAAATCTGGATAAAACGCTATGTAACCTTTGGAAAATAAATATGAAATGAAGCCCGTGAAAGTTTTGTACATATGTTCGCGCATGAAACAATACGCGTTTCTGACAACCTTACGTAGCCTATGACCTTTGCTGTTACGTACCTAAAACAGGCTATGAGAGGTCACCCTGATTTTCAAAACAAGGTCAGTATAATTATGCCGTAGGTATGTATTCAAAATAGGTAAGAAAAAATATACAAGCAATGCAAAAATGTGGAAAAAAACGTTTTCTAGCACATCTTCAAATCGCGTTAAAGAACCAATGACCTGAACTATTAAAATATCTAACTTTGCGTAAGTATGTAATGGAGTACCTAGGTATATTAATTTTTGAGCCATGGATATCTTCTTTTCAGTTCCTTTACATAAAACTAATCCTTTGATGAAACTTTATCAACAATCAACATACCTAATATCCCTACATCCTCTTTTAAGATAAATAATATGTAAGTACAGGGTGGGGCAGAATGGACTCCCTAATTTTAAAAACTCACTGTAGAGCGCGCTGGTGGGTTAGCGGAGTGGGAGAAGTAACGTTAGGTGGAGGAAGCAACGCCATTTTTATTTTACGTAGTGGTCCGGAGAGCATCGAGGCCTTGTCGTAGCCTAAAAACAACGATAACCTACGAAAAGCCCTCTGCGTCGCCACCACACTATCATTGTTTTTAACGAACGTTTCTACGACAAAGCCTCGATGCTCACCGAACCACTGCATGTGTTTACTGAAATGGAAATAGCGTCGCTTCCCCCATCTTACGTTACTACTCCCACTCCGCTAACCCACCTGCGCGCTCTACAGTGAGTTTTTAAAATTAGGGAGTCCATTCTGCCCCACCCTCTATATACATTCAAGTTAAGCTAAAATACACACAATTTCATTGTTATACCAAAGCTTTTTTGGCTCACTTCGTGAATCATTAATTTTCAAAATAACGGGCTCTGTGTTCTGAAACGATTAATACGTTGTATGGGTCCACTCTATTAATTCCATATTGAAGGGACGATTTTACAAACAAACCTATAAAACTGCTTATATTACCTAGTCAACACGGGTCGTGGCGGAAGTTGTAATAAGATTTAAAAAGTTTTTATCTGTTCGATACAACATTTTCATCACATTTGTTTTATAACAAGTTTAAAAAGTTTTCATCTTTAAAGATGACATTTATTTACTTAATCCACAGCATACAGAAATTATATATCAAAGACAATCGTGGCACTTGATTTTGACTATAAATTTTTTATTATTATCGTTAAACTAGACATCAAAACCGGCTTAGGTAGGCCCTGTATGTTCTTATGGTTACAGCAATAGTGTGGAATATATCAAAAAATGGTTTAAATAAAAGATCTCTTCCAGCCAATTTATCGACTAACGGCAACTATTTTACGAGACAGTAATCAACAGCAACATTTTTCACCAGATAGTGATCAATAGAAATGTGAGGTTTTACAAAATGAAGTTTAAATTGTTAATTATTCTCAGTTAGCTTTTCTATGAACGCAAGATTTTTTTACAACAATTTAAATTAATACTTGCTTTAAAATATAATTTAATAAATAATTAATTTCTATTCTCCTACAAAATGATTTTAAGCTCTTTCGACTTTGGACAGAACGCATTGATTCCATCCTTAAGGAAGATCAGGTCAGTGCTCGATGAAATTCGAGAGGTTTTTTGAGTAATGTTATATCAGTGCAAGAGACGAAAGAAGTTTATCTGATGGTTATCAAATGGTGGAGGTCCATTCGCTCTGCATGTCCCTTAAATGACACGGTGTGGAAAAAAGAAGGTTGCTTGGACGTGTTTGGCGTGGAAGACTTCGCGCTAACTTTTAAACTGGTCCACAATCGCGAGTAAAGGCTGGTCGCCAAGCTCCAAATGTATACTAAAAACCTCATAGCTTTTATTTCTATTACATCCACATTCCGTTGGTTTATTCATCAAGCGACACTCTGTTTGCGTAAATCTAGAAGCTAATTTCCCCGTACATTAGTTGAGTGCGCGCTTCTCAACGACTCTGTAGAGATTACTTTCAGAGAAAATGAAAAAAAAACTCTTTTCAGGTTACTCACGTTTTGCTTATAAACATAAAAAACTAAGGCATTATCATTAGTGGTACAATTCTTAGCAGGCTTTTGTTTCGATTTTCTAAGTAAGGATATGGGCAGAAAGCCAAAACCTCAATCCAAAAATGTTATATCTACCTACCTATTATTAGTATGATAATGAATACGTAAAAATCCAAGAGTAAATTTAGTCCTGATAAGTCGTTTTGGCATCAAAACATTCTGAATGAGGTCAAAGTCCCAACTTCTTCATATTCAGCCACATAAGTCTAGTTCTTTTTTACTGGGGCTGATACCTAGCTGTGATTTTAGGCTATTCAATACATTTATGGAGCTCAGTGTAAGGGGTAAGTAGAGTGTAAATGCGTGTTTCGAAGATAATATAATCTGTTTATTGATTACAATTGCATCTATAAATACGTATAAAAAAATCAAATGCGCGGGCACCAGCTTAACGTGAAGCTTCATAGCTACATTGTGAACAACTTAGATTAGTTAATATCGGATGATATCGTAAGCGACTATGATTGGTGACTGATGTCGTCACTCTCCCGCTTGTTTTGGCAGCAAGGCTGCTACATATTATTACCACGTATAAATTATGTTTCATAAAATGAGCAGCTTTGTATTGGTCAACGTTGACTCATGCCACTTTCTTTCAAATTAAATAAATTTTCATAATCATAAAAAATACCGGACGGGATCCACTCCAATGTGGGACCCTTAAGACGAACTCGGAGTCCCATCTTGACCTTATATATATATTTTTTATTTTATAATAAGGGAGTTTAACGAATTTCTGAATTCCTGTAACACTCGGGTGGTATTTCACTGTTTTTTGTTTGATCCACAGTTAACGAGTTCGCAAAGTAAATTCGTTGGAACATCTTCACTATTACCTGCACTATGTAGCACACTTTTGGTATTCTCAAAGCAAGACGCGTCTCCCACATCTGTTCCATACACTGACATCAAACCATTTAGGCCTCATTCACACGAGCGTTGTTGTTTTATAAACGCGACGCATTGTAAGTGGTTACGCGAAGTAATCCGAAAGGTTTGTGAAGGACCAGGCGCTTTATTAGGAAAAAGGTTTGATAGGGAGGGTTTGCCTCTGACACTCACCTTGTATTCCTGGAAACGCCAACTCCAATATGCGGCAGTTCTTGTGCACAAATTAGTCAAACAAAACTATTAATAATAATAATAATAAGATAATTTTTAGAGCGCCGTTTTGTGATCGAGTTGTTTGTTATCGTGCTATTGCACGATAACAAACAACTCGATGTCACAATTATTAATCAACACAAAAAAAACAATACGAACGATGTTTTCAATATATTACGTTTCGACACTATGTTACCACGGCGAGGTACAATTTGCTACTGACTAGTGTCAGAGACATTGAGAAGAAGGGAGTTAGGTATAAGGGACAATTTTGACAATTAAGATTTTTGGATTTCAAGGAAAGCGTCCGGCGCAAACAGTAAGTTATGTCGAATTTATCACGTGGCATTTCTAAACATTGATAGGTACGTTTGTTTGGATTTGTTTTTTTTTTTATTGTTTGTATAATAACAATTTAACTGAATGTTCATCTATTGATATCCGCTATGATATTGTTATGTCATTTTTTTAAATGACTTAAAATCTTTACTTGTGTTCTTATTGTCCATACTATTTGTGTAATTGTTTGTTATAAAATCACTGTTTGTATATTTGTTTAATAAAATAATAAAATAAAAATAAATGGCCGTAGAAAGAGAAAAACAGCCCATCGTAGTAAATGTTCGTATGAACAGGTTTAAGTCGGGTTTTAACACAGCGTATTTTTAACGCTTGTGTGAGCAAGGCCTAACAAAGTGGATCAACACAATATCACCGTCTTTAAAATTACTCTCCCCGTACTTACTTGTCGCACGACCGTTTACACTTTTAACCATCTAATCTAAGATACACTGCTGCAGGCAAACTTAAATCTCATTATTGTCACTAACTTGGTTTATTTTTCACATTTGGTCTTATGACCTGTTTAATAAAGTTTTTCACATATCCTGTATGAAAAAAGTTTCATAATAAGATTACAGACTTATAAAAAATGGGATAGAGAGACCACATGTATTACGAAAAACTTTGCGGATTTCGGACTAATGACAAAAATGATCAAATACATATTAATTATTGAGACAGTGAATGCATTTATTGCGCCTTACTAATTAAATCAAACCAATAATTATTGTAGAGCAAATCGGTTCCACCTTGATCGCAAATGCGACAAATTTCTGGGTGATAGAATAACATTGAGCGCCAGAGAAATGAATAAAGTCGAGGCAACAAATGTTCTGATATGCCAAAGAGAATGGACTTTGTAAGACTTCCTCATTTCGCTTTGGACGGCCAAACTCATGGAAGACTTTTTTGGCCGCATCCTAATAATTGATCGAGCCGCATAAATGTGCGATGGGTCTTTTAATCGCGTAATGGAACATTATAGACACGTTGCCATTCTGTTGTTTGAACATTCATCGCGCGATTAAACAACCATCGCTCATCACATATGGCGCTTCTTTTTCCGGATAGAACGCAGTCATATAATTTTTCGGATTCTTCATCATGTTGAATTGTCATCTGCCCAATGTTCGAATTCTTTTATCGAAGAGTAAAGTATAAATCTTTTTTTTTTTTTATTATTATTTTTTTATTTTAACATTTATATACAAACAGTGAAATTGATACAAAAATAAGACAGTACATAAAATTTACAAAACATACACCAGTGAAGTATATACATTTAAATCAAACATATAAAACTGTGAGGTAAACTTTTTTTTTTTTTTTAAACGTATATGTGTATTATGAAAATTACCAACAATACATACAAGTACTCGCCTCAGATACAGGGAAAGGGAACAAGAGGAGAGGGTAAAGGTTTAGAGGGAGAGGAAGAAGGATAGTAGGTACATATTTTACAAAGAACCAAATGTGTTTGTAAGATTTGTTGCAGTTTAAGCTTGTTGCATATTCCGCAGTATAGATCTCTTGAATTTCTGCTGTGATGAGTCATATAAGTTAATGTCTCTGAAAAAATCTTATACTATTTTAATACCTCAACGTATACAATAAAACAATTTTATCATTTCGAATTTCCTTAAAATATTTCCCATTACTGTATGTACGGGTACAGTTGATTTCAGCTCAACCTCACCTGTGAATTTTTCATCTAATAAGAGCCATTTAAATGCATAAGATTGGCAAAAAGTTCCAGCGATTAAAGAGAATACAAGGTTGTTATTGTTATCTTAACTAAAGAAAATACTTCGAATAATTCTTTAAAATATTTTTATTATTTTTATTTATGATTTTCCATCTAGAAGTTTATATATACAAATACACATAATGAATCTATTTCTTAAAATTCTGGAGTGGATTCGAGAACTTTCCTGGAATAAATTTGAGAACTTTTGTTTATAGAATCTGTTTGAGAACTTTTCTGGAATGGCTTTGTGAAATTATTTATGTTAATGTAGGATCGAAGAATAATTATTATTGTATTTTATAATATTTTAATCACGAAACAATTATTATTGATTCTCGTAAAGAATTTCAGGTACTTAAGGTTTATTATTTTACGGTACACGTATTAGTACATCTTTGGACTGTTGAAGTAAATTTGCAAATTGGTACAATGTTACAAAATGCAAATCTGATGTAATATTATTGTATTTAACTTTACCCTTATGGGAAATTATTGTTGATATATTATTGATGTGGTCGAAGAGATTAGGATCGGATCAATATTATCAACTTAGACTAGAACTCAATTAGGTACTCATATCGATAAATGTAGCAACTTAACCAATTTGTAAATTAACAAGAAGTTGCTTACATAAATGTTTTGATTATCTCTATATTTATTAAACGGAAATGTGTGTTATACGTCAATATGAAAAATTCATAGGTAATTAAATGAAACATATTTTATGTTTACTTATAGAGATGATAATTATGTATGTAAATAATGTTCCATGTAATTTACATTGTCCGCGATCTTTGAAAACCAGTTTGCGGTAATATTCTGTAGAACATATTATGTTGTACACATCCCTGGCGCCACAACCCTGAATGGGTCTTGGCCTCTTCCAGAAGATTTTTCCACCCCCAGCAGTCTGAGGTCTCTCTCCACTCTGTCCAACCTTCTCATCTTAGGTCTTCCAATGCTGCCTCAACCAGCGGGTCTCTCAAGGGATATTTCTTTGAGAACGGTCGGTTCGGTCGATCTTTAAACATGGTGAGTCAGCTAAGCTTTATACGCCATTTATGTCATCATAAATTAAAACTCATAATTAAATCGAATGTCACAGTGTTCTACATCTATGAATAATCCGTAAACTCTCCATACTATCTTCTATAATATAAAAGAAAGTCGGGTTAGTGCGAACACAACTCGAGATCGGCTTAACAGATTCTTTCGATAACTAATAAAAAATCGAAAAAGGGATAGAAAATAATACAAAATATAATATTAAAGTAAGTATGGAACGTATTTACTGAAAACAACACCATCTGTGAAAAATTCCATAACACATTATTTTTATTTACAACCATATTTTATTTTGTAACCATTGAGTTACAAAACAACCATTGAGTTTCAAAACATTGATACGCAGATTTTTGATAGAATTTCTTTCAAGATTTCGGAAATATATTTTTAATATTCAAACACCTTTTAAACGTATTTTTGTATAAATTACCAATTTGTCATCAATATTTATAGTAAGAACTACAGGAACGTCTGCCGGGAAAGCTAGTATAGTATGAGGTACGTGCCATATAAAAGTGGACCTCACATTATACTGACTATTTATAGTTTTAAGCGGAGTGTTATCTAAAGAATAATATCGATTGAAAAGATAAGTACCCTAATCTCATAATCTACATAACACCCCCCCAAAGAAAGCAAAAAAAATGGATATATATATAGGATGTATATTTATGAAATCCTTTGCTCAAATAGGTACCCAATAATCCCGTAAGAAGCAAGTGATATGTATTTTCCTAATCCAAGATCACAATATGTTTTTCGATGTGTTTGATATATTTCAAGGTAGGGAGTACAATATTAAGCAAGTAGAATTTAATACAAAACAATCATATTTATATTTTATTTAGGAGAATGAATGAAAGTACTTCGTTAAGCCAAAAGGGATAATCTGGTTTCGTATCCGAATATAATATTTCAATATTTTACCTCTCTTGGAAATACAAAGTATGTGCCTAAGGTACGAGCATTATAAATATTACTACAGTTTAAGGTCTTCTTAATGTATATTATGTACAAGTTGTCACATACTCATATCCGGTCTTATGAATAAACATGCTCCCTTTGTGGATAGCCGATAATTCATCGTGGGTACAATTCATCGCGAGTACTTTTAGAATGCAATTCGATTCCGGGTACTGGGTTTTTGTATATAAACCTGTAATTATTTTTGGTAAAACTTCAGTTTAGTCACTCCTAATGATTTCGAGGTTATTTTATATACGATTTGAATCGGTTAGGTTAAGGCTGGAACGTAGTTAAAAAGGGGGGTGGAACCCCCTATACCTTTCTCCTCTCCACTCTCCACAATAGTGGAAATAGCGCCATTCGTGATGTGGTAGTATCACCACTAATACACATAATTCTTCCGTGGCGCTATTTTTAAAGCTGATGGTATGGTCAAATGCCAGGACTCACACTATCAATAAATGAATAGGCAACACACGCGGAACAAGCAGGTAGTGTGGTATGGGTCTTGATAAGCCCCCTATATTCTCTATCACTCCAAATGTCATCCATTGGAGGACATTCAAAATAATTGTCCCATTCATTATCACTACATCTGTCCAAATGTAAAACTTGAGTTGTTTTCAATCATTTCAACGAAATTCCACTATGTTAATACATTTTGCTATTATTGTATGAAAAACTTTAAATATTTGGGACATTTTGTGAGCAACCATTACCACATCTGGTGACCTCGGGGCTAAACTCCCGATATGTATCGGTATGGCAAGTGGCGCTTTTAACAACAACATGACCAAGATATGGAATGCGTCGGTGTTTAGTGTCGAGACGAAATGTGAACTGTTTCATGCGTGTGTGTTGCCCATTCTCATATATGGGTGTGAGTCCTGGCACCTGACCAAACCCCAGGCACAAAAAGTACAAAAGGCACAAGGTGCCTCAGCAGAATCTTAGGTATAAGATGGTACTAGCGCATCACGAACGACGCATACGCTGGCGCACCCAGCGCCGGCCTATCACTTCTACCGAAGAGGAGATTGACATGGCTGGGACATGTGTTAAGGAAGCCGAATGACAGTTGGCCTAGGAGAGCGCTGTTTTTCCTCCAATCAGAGCTGAGGGAGATGGACATGGTGTGGGAGGAGGTCATAAGCATTGGAGAGCTCTTGTTGCCTCCCTATGCTCCTGATTGGAGTTCAAAGGGAGTTTTGATTTGATTTGATACTAAAAACTGAGACAAATTTGGACCAATTTTTTAACGCTGACAATCAAGTGACTTGGACCACGTCGAGTTTCCTCATTGACGAGTGATGGACGAATTGCTTGACGCAATTGAATTTTGGACTGATGGATGGTCAGCCTATCATTCCACATCATCCATTTGATTTTCCCCAATCACTGTCAGTTTTTGGAGCGACATATCTCCATTTGGACGGATTGAGTGATAGTGAATGGGGGGCTTTACAGATTTACCTTCATTTGCTATTATGGGGATCTTGTCTTATAAATGTGAAACGTTTATTGGCATAGGAGACCTTAAACTGAGAAGACAGATTCTCGTTAGTTTTCTAGCAGGAGGTACCACATGCAGGTGAAGTTGACATTTGGGTCGGTTAGTTGTTTTTCACCATCACCATTTTCTCTTAATTATATAGTAATAAAAATATGTGCAATGAGCATATTTAAAACTTCTTCTTCTTCTTCTTTGTAACGCGGCAATGCACTCTCGGGAGAGTGATCAATGTATTTAAAACTTAAGGGATATAATTTTACTCGACAAGATATTGAGTATGACTTATTTTTGTTAAGCTAATTCGTATAGGTATTGAATTTTCCAACAATATCAGTCACCAAGAGAATTTTAAATTAATCATTAAATTTGTGAAGACAAATAACAACATTCAGATCATCCTTGTACGAGAATAATAATTATTCTTGTATAGAATTACACAATACACATAGGTACTCGAATTTTCCGTATTTCTTATTTATATCATAATGTCTTATCTTATTTTTAGTTAATTAAGATAACAATCCATCCATGTGTATCATGCGACATTTCGCATTTTGAGGTAACCACCCACCCGTATGTTGAAAATGGCTTAAATGTCCCATCAATTTAGCTTTTTACGAATCCCAACTGAATCTCCATCTTTTGACAGGTCAAAAAAGAAGTCTGTTACATTTGCTGATACTGTTTTGTGGCATGCCATAGGTCACATCAGCTACTCAATTTCCTTAAAGAGGTAACTGATATAATTTTTTGTTCTTTAATTTTCACTATTTTCTTCCTTCTATCTTCCTGTAAAACAATAAGAATCTTCCATTCGAACTTTAATGACCTCTTTCCACACGATGCTTAAATCCTTCAGTTCTGTTTCCAAAGAACGTTCCATTAGTCGGCAGATTTCATTTGCTGGCTACGTACGGTCTTACGTATAAGTATTTGAAAATATCATGCCTTCATAACATATAATTAAATTTTATTAGCACCGCTTTTCATCTGTGTCCCTCTATCGTAATGTGTACCGTTCTTTCGTAGCAGTGCTGAGGGGTGTGGATAGGTATAGGTATATGGTGTGGAATGAGGAGCGCGATAGTGGACACCCTATGTCCCTAGTAGGGTCACAAAAAGTTATTCATCGAAGCATTTGTATTCACGTAAGTCCTTTTTTGTATATTTTATAAACTTAGTAGTAATGTCTGTGTATTTCTCTTAATCTTGATCTTTTCTTCAATTTCGCATTGACATCATCCACAAGTTAAATTTTTTCCTCATCATTAAAGACACCCTCTGAAACACGCATGAAAAATGTAATCAAGCATCCAGTGAGACCATCTATAATAAGCTTTCAAGCGCGTAACTCATTTTTAAGCCACCCCAAATAGTATCCAATTAATGTTTACCCGTAAAATATTATTAGGAACACACAAACATTACGGTGTGTTATGAGAAAAGTTTTTTTAGCGATAAACTTTCAGATTGACTTCGTGACTAATTAATTAAGTTTAAATGAAGATCCTGTCGCTTAATGACGGGACTATTCTTGTTTGATTAAAACTCAAAGTTCCAGATTACAGCCGACTGGAATTTTTGAAAAAAAAAAAACACGCTATATTTGTCACAAAGTTTATGGTTTCCATTCCAGTTTATCGGATCTGAAAACATATTGAAAGATAATTATTGAATTGGACCGAAATAGGGCGAGCGCAAGAGCTATTAATTCTGGGTAGCAAAAGACAGAGATGTCTTCAAAGAAGTTATTGCTTACGTCATCAGAGAGATTTGATAGGGCACAATAAGAAAATATTAATTTAATTTAAAATAATCAACACCATGCTATACAATTGTATAAGCTTAGAAGCAGTACGAGATCTATTTCAGTCTATTTATCTTTTCAAAAATAGGAAACATACTGTAGAATCTTTGGTTCGTGTGTGTGTGGTCCTGGTAACCGAGACCATAAAGACCACGAGATTCACTACAAATGCTCCAGATAAGTTATGCAAATTGATAAGTACAGGGTCCCTCCAGTCGTGTTGTCTTACACGACGGTGGCGGATGCCACGCTGGGGGCTGGTTGATCAGAAGGTATAATTACTGTGATAAATATATAAACTCGTTGAGTATAAACACTGAATTTATTTACGTAATTACATGTCACAAAGAATGCACAATTTAATAATTAAATTCTATAATAAGAGAGCGAGGTTAGCGCGTGGCCGAGCAGCGACACGTCCAAACCAAGAGTGATGTCGGGCCGCCCGTTCAGTCTTCTCGTTGTGCGGCCCTGCGTGGTAACATTCGAGTTGAGTGTCGCGTGTCAATACTTTACTAGCAGCGTCCGCTGCCCGGGCCTCCACAATACCAACCCCGACGAGTTGAACTGTTCAAAATTGTGCTGTTAAGACAACTAAGCAAAGTCAAAACTACATATTCTTATACAATACAATTCTCCCATTTTACACCCCACTAAGGAGCATAGGGAGGCAACAAGAGCTCTCCATTGCGCTCGATCTTGCGCAATGCTTATGACCTCCTCCCCACACCATGTCCAAATCCCTCAGCTCTGCTTCGAAGGAGCGGAACACGGTGTGAGATGGTCTTCCACGTCTTCGGGACCCTGATGGGAAGAAGAACAGCGCTCTCCTCGGACAACTGTCATTCGGCATCCTTAACACATGTCCCAGCCAAGTCCATCTCCTCCCCATAATGGTAGAAGTGAGATCAGTTTAAAAGCAACCGCTTGATTAACCTTAACAAAAAGTTTTAGGGATAAACACAACAGTACTGCTTGTTATAGAACTCTATAAGCACATTTATTCATTTTATAATTAGGGTCCAACCAATACTAACTTTTTCATGAAGGGACAAATAACAAACGCTTGCAAATTTAACAAAATGTTAACTGAATTTATTATAAAAAAGTTTCAATGTGTGTATATAAATGAGATTTAAAAACCTCAATTTTCGTTTTAGATTTATTTTTCATGTTATTTTTATTTTTTTTTTATTTTTTTAGAGTCATGACAATACAAAGGGTTTTTTGCGGTTTGCAAAGCTTGATCAATGTCAAAATCATCCTCGCTGCTATCGAAATCTATTTCAGAATTAACACAGATGGCAAGTAAATAAGTCTCCATTCTGAAGAATATGAATTTGATATGTATGTAGATGGAATGCATTTCAAATGGAACATTTTTTTCCATTCATCTCATATGATGCTATTGCTGCTCTTTGTATTTTTTTACATTTTTTACAACAGTTTTTTCATTGTTCGCCTTTTTCTTCAATAATTCGTCAGCTCTTTTCTGCTTCATGGCTATTTTACTTTGTTTATCTTCATCTTCATTATTATATAACTGCCACGATTCCGAAGATACTTCTGCTGGAAGTTTTACTGTCCTCCTTTTTTATGTTCAATACCTTCTTTTCAGGTCAAAATAATATCACTTTGAAGGGAGTAGGAATATTACAGCCACTTTTTTCTGACATGTTAGGCTGGCAGTTATCTTCCCATAAAGAATTTACAATTGTTTCAGCATCCGCAACATTTTCCCTGACAGAAGTAGTTGGCATATAATTTGTTTCAGAATTTTTATCCTGTGCTAGGCTCACAATAATCAGTGTTGCATTTTGTCGGCGGCTTATTATTTTCAAAGTTGTTGAGAAATCTCTTAACACGTCCTCGATTGCATTCTTCAATTCGTCTTCCGAATATTAGAATCTCTTTCCTTTAATTTGAGGCATCTTTCAGTCTGTTAAATAAATTTATTGCACCTGTTTAAAATTAACTGTACTATGAACCCAATGTTCGACACCTATTGAGAACCAGTATTCGACACATTTCAAACCCCTGTCGAATACTGGACCAGGTTGAAATACGAACCTCAAAATTAAACCACTTAATATTCATTCCTTTTAAAACTGTATGAATATATGATATTATTTTAACCATGAAAAAATAAATTACCCGGTATTCGACACCCCTGTCCAATACTGGGTGTTTACAAAAAAAATTGAGCCAGTATTCGACACCCCCCTTAACACTTAGTATTTGTTAAATTTAACAGATTTATTTAGTGTGACATCAAAATATGGAGTTTGTGTAGTGTTTTGAAACATATAAATGTACAATTATTATTTATTTTAATGAAAAATAAAAAAAAATATAAATATGATCACCTTAATAATTTTGTTAAGATGTTGCTCAAAAACAACAAATGAGAGACGCGCACACACGATGACCGACAAAAGTCAACTAAAACGTTGCACTTTTTAAATTTTAATTATTGCTAGAGGGATTCGAGAAATTATTGCAACGTAAAGCTATTAGTTTAATACCATAGACTCCTTAATATTAACATTTTTAATTCAAAATGTCGAAAACTGGTGCACTGTCTACCACTGGTGCTTTTACCTTAGATCTCAACAAAAATATTGGCAAAATCTCATTTTTTTGTAAAATGATTACCTATTCAATGAATATATTTAGTGGACCGCACATTATTGAAATTACGCCGAGGGTCGAATTTGTGGGTACAGATTTATGTAATTGAGCGCAAAACTGTTTATTGTAACTTCATCTTGCTCTTGTCTCTTTTCTTAATAAATAGCTCCACCCTTGTTTTGGGTTTTTTTTTTTCAAATAATTTTATACGGCGCTATAACTTATAACTCGATGAAAATTTGTCATTAAATCGCGGCAATTGGCGGAAACGTAGCGGAATCTTATCATGCGAGAACATCGAACGCTATTTTAAGCATCATGTTTGCATATGATATAGATTAAGTTTCTTACTAACTGAAAGTTGTGGTGCTACAAAATGAACAAAGGTATACACACATACATACATTCTCCCTTTAAGGCCCCCCGCACACCGGAGGCCAGCCCGGAGGAGACAAATCCGCAGCAAACCCAACCTGCACGAAACCAACCCTCCAGTTCGATCGAAGCAATCAAACAAAAAAAGCCGGCCCACACAAATCAAAACCGCCGCAGATCCCCCCAAACCAACCCGCAATGCAGGGGGCCTAAACTCCACTTAGGGGCATAGGGAGGCACCAAGAGCTCTCCATTGTGCTCGAAGGCGTCCGAGGCTTATGGTGCCTTTTCTGACCGGTTGAGGTTTAAGGACGTGAGGTGGTCAAGCTCACGGTCCCGACATAATTTTTCGATTTCCTGCCTCTTACAGGATACTCGAAAAACCAGCAAAAAGAGCAGAGGTACTATTCTTAGCCGGCAACCCCACGGCAAAATGAACAAAGGTACCTAAACAATATTCAAATTCAAATATATAAGGCCCGCCATTCAAGATCTCTCCATCTGTCCAAATGAAGGTTGTCACTCCAAAAATGACCGTAAGTGTGGAAAACCAAATGGATGATGTGGAGTGATAGGGTGAGTCGGATATCCATCAGTTCGAAATCCAATCACGTCAAGCCATTCGTCCATCACTCCAAACGGATCGTCAATGGTGAAACTCGAATAGACGTGGTCCAAGCCGTCAAGTCACTTGATTATCAGTGTTCACTTCATCTAAATTTTGTCGTCATCCTTCCTTCTACCAGGGTACACTTTAAAAATGTATAAAAGCAAAAGAGGTGTATTAACGCAATTTAAAAAAAAAACTCAACGTTCACATATCTGTCACAATGGATGTCATCCATTCATCCATCCATAGAGGGCATAATTCTGCGATTCGGTTGCCTACCTAATAATATGACGCACTCCTACTTGTTCTTTACATAAACGGATACCCGGTTAAGCTTTTACGATTATTTTGTTATGATCATACAATGACCAAAAATTATGTTTGATGAGAATGAGGTACAAATCAGTGTTTTGTTTTAACAAATAGGGTCAAAATAAGTTAAAATGGTCCAAAACCATATTTGCGTCATCTTTCAGAATGATACCGGTCAAGGGTACGTCGGTTGGATGGTGTTAACGTTGATGGACACACATAGATAGAAAGAAAAGAGTTAATGGATAGTGGCCACAAACCATTCTCGCTTTATTGCCTTTCTAATCAAACCGGTTTGAGGCACGTTAGTTGAATGGTTTCCTAGTCTAGAACTGACATAGATTTTTTTATGTTTTATAGTGAAAAAATAACAACTAATGCCTCTAACAATTCATGGCTAATGTTCGATTTTTAAATGGAACAAACCACTACGGGCTTACGACCGTCTTCTACTGTAATTTCGAAGGCTGGCTTAGTGTGATCACTTTACGTTAACAACGTTCGCCATTAGGTGGTAATGTTTGTCACCGAAACTCCTAATCATGAGAATTCTCAACATGTTTAACATGTCGAAAAATCTCATGTAAGCAACAAGTAGAAATTTAGTAATAAAATGAAAAATAGATATAAAAGTTGGAAATTATTGAGAACAAGATAGAGCAACCAAATTTAAAGACTGCGACTGCTCTCATGTATTTGGCACCAGGATATGACTATATTAAAAATCGAACATTAGCAATGAATTGTTAGAGTCATTATATAGTTGTTATTTTTTCTTTTATAGTGATATTGATAAGCAAAGATAGATATTTATTATCTTTTTAAAAAGACTTGGTTTGACCAAAGCATTCGGGCAAAATCCGAAATATATTTATATGATCCTTACCACCACTTCAATTTAATTCTAGTCACTACGCTAACATTCACTCCACATTCTTTTCAAACCATTCCTTTCCTTATCCTAACATCCAATAAATGAATTTATTTTATTTTATTTTCTTCATTTCGTCCGTCGACCTCAAACAGGCACTTAGACTCATCAAAATTTAAAAATTTACAAGTGAATGGGTGACGTTAGCCTTACAGCGCCGATGACATGGAGTAAGTACTTTGTAAGATGTTCATGATGAAAACATACTCTCTAATTGAATATTTACGATGGCTTCACTAATAAAGTTGTATCAGATAAAAATATTATGGGTACCATCAATGAACCATGTTGCTTATATCATTGTTCTTTTTCATTCAATGTTTCTCAAATATTAGATAATATAAAAGAAACCTTTTCGAAATGAGTAGGTAATATAATAAATTAATTTTACGTAGGTTTCTTCGCATAAAATTAAAAAAAAAACCTTTTTAGAATCGTAATACGTAGGTGTAATTGTTTTTATTGATTTCGGGTTTGATTTAATTAAATTTGTTTAACCCTGAATTGAGTCTTTTGATAACTTGTTATAAGTAAATATTAAATTAAACTATTTACATTCGAATTTTCTGTACCTGAAAGCCAACATGTCTTTACACCATTTTTTGGAAGAAATGATTAGATACACAGGTACAGCATGGCCAAACCTAAAGATAAAGACAAAAAGTTGTTTATTGCAGTAGACAAGTTGGCTCTCAGGTACAGTATTATATTTTTGCATACAAATAATATTTATTAGTACCTACATAGTTTAGGTATAGAAAAATGTTAGTAAAATCTTCAGAACATATTTTATGGAACCGAGTTAAACACCTCAAGCAAATAGATCTCAATATTAATTAATATTTTTTTTATAAATAAAAACATAACAGAACTAAAAATGTCATTTTTAAATCAATTATTAACAATAGTTTATATACCTACATCGAAATACCTAGCAGTCGAAATCGGTCGTAAGCTGTAGTGCTTTGTTCATATCATTTGAAAATCGAACAGTAGGTACTTATTAGAGAATTGTCAAAAGTCACTAACATTTTGATACTGAATTACTCGCATCTCGACTAAAATATTGTAGTGGGAGCTAGGCTTTACAATACAAGACTATAATATGGACGTTTTTGTGTTAATTTTAAGTATGTGTACGTAAAGGACGTAAGTAGACGGGAGGAAGTGGTTGGTGGACCAGTGATTCAGTCACCGACTTTCTTAGCGAAGGTCGTAGATTCGATCCCAGATGCCGACCATCTTCCTCTTTCACAACACATCAAGCGTTGCTTACTGTGAAAGATTTCAATAGTGTATTTGTGTTCCCTTTGAGTGAGCCCAGATTCATTTTTACACAAAAAAGTACAGACTTTTTCATCAACAAATTTAATAAAATATAAACGTGACTGTGTATGTTGATGTGATATTGTTCAATTATTCTTTTCCTGTCGTCGATGTGATTTTTTATTTAAATAAATTTAATTTTTTTCATAAAATATCTTAATGTTAAAATAATAAAACTGTTTCTATGAAATAGGCAAAAATTTGTGTTTTTCTTGAATATATTATATTTTTATACTCGTGTCCTGGGGAATCCTACGCTTTATATAACAATAATTATAGGTAATATATTTTGTAAGGTTTGTGTATTTACGTAGTGAAAGTTCATTATAATGAATTAAAACAAACACAGTTGCACTTTCACGATATTTTAATCGTGAAAATATCTTGAAAGTGCAACTGTGTTTGTTTTAATTATAATATGTAATATAGGTCTATGTATATCATAATAATAATTATTGAAATCGTTGACGTAACATTAACTTTAACAGTTTACAGAGTACCTACATACATATAATTATTTCTTTTATTAGAACTGAGTTCTGTCTTCGCGCAGATCTTTCTGTTCCTAGGATCCGGATGTCCATCTTAAGCTCCTCCTCTTGGAGTATCTTGATTTTCCAGAAACGTCTTCTAGATTTACCCCCATCGCACCTCGAAATCACAGATTCTCTTTTAATATCGAAACTCGAAGCTATGCTATCTCGAAGTTTTGGTAGAGGTCTTTAACTTTATATAGTGCGTAGGAGGTTGTTTAGATACCTACCATCGAAGGGCTCCATTTCCAAATTATATTCAAAATATTTCCAGTTTAAAACGAAGCAAAATTACAAAATATATATTAGGTAGGTACACTTTCTAATTATTATAATAGTAAAAGCTTGCTTTTCCAAATTGCTGATTGTAAAATCGTTGAATTAGGTTGTTATGTATGTACTACCTACTAGAAACGGCATCTCCTCATAAACTGTGTCCATAAAAATGAAGGCGTTTTAGTCACCCTATAGCGTTTAGTACGCAACGCTCTTTGTTCAATAATTATACTTTGGTCATGCAACTTATGCAGAGTTTTTAATGGTTTTTCTGTGAGTGCACGTATTTCGGCATTGCCTCCGAGTGCTATAGCCGCAACTCCCGGGCTAGGTGCCAACATTCTTCTGAGAATCCTGTTCTCAAAAGTCCGCATACGTTGCTGATTCCTGAGTCCAGAACTCTTAGCCGTACATGACTACCAGTTTGACGAGGGTATTGAGAACATGGAGCTTCAAATCGTCTTGACAGGGACTTAGAACAAATAAGTGTAACAAGGCGCTGCTGCCGTTATAATTATTCCGCTCTAAATTCGCAACACTATTTCGACTATATAAGTCACTAGCATTGCTGAGACGAGGAAGACCCTCTCATACTGTGTTCCGCTCCTTCGAGACAGAGCTGAGGAATCTGGACATGGTGTGGAAGGAGGTCATTAACGTTGCGCAAGATCGAGCGCAATGGAGAGCTCTTGTTGCCTCCCTATGCCCCTAAGTGGGGTCTAAAGGGAGTTTGGATTTGGATTTTGGAAGTCACTAGCAGACCCGCCCGTCGAACTTCGACCTATTCCAGAATAAAAAAATTATTTTGACTTATTGCATGAATTATATACAGTTTATGACATAAAAACTGAATTAAATTTAGCTAATGATGTATTTCATTATTTATGTAATAATTATTGTTGATTCGGAAGCGAGATAAAGTTCGACGGGTCATAAGTTTGTAATAAAAACAATAAATAATTCATAGACGTGTAACTTTTAAAAAAAATCCAAGAGATGGCGGTGTAATAGGTGTAATCACATATCGTGATACACGTTACGATATTCTATGTTATGTTTATTGAAAGAATCGACTCCATTAAAACCAACTTTTACCCGTTACCGAATTATTAAATTTATAAAAACGTTTCCTATGCGGGGGCACCAATGTATTTGAAAAACTCCACATCTTCTTAAGTTCGGTCGTTTAATATCAGCTGTGTACATTAATACGTTGTTTATGTAGGTACAGGTCCCATTCAACAAAATAGCCTTTAAATTAATAAAAAAAACTTAATCATACCAAAAACGTACATAAACTTCAAAGAGAAGCTCATTTCTGGAGTGTCGCGCCCCTAAAATTAGGTTGTATCATTTTTATGTTTCCTTCAACTTCATTAATATGAAGTTGACTGTACCAGATGGTATCATAAAAATTTATACTTTGGTACTTTTACCTATTTATGGGTCTGTTTATGGTCGCCCGTTCAAGGTTGGGACATCGATTTTATTTCTTCGTATCTTTTGCACAACACTACTCAATTATACAATAACTCATTATTCTTGTCACACGTCCGCAATCTTCTTTGAGAAATTTCATACAATGGTTATATTTTTTTACCAAATAATAATATACCTAAATTATTTCCGGATGTAAAGAAAAATGTGGAAAAAATCCTACTTTATTATAGTGACGCAACAAAGCCTTCTACCGTGTTCGATCTTGTACAGTTGAAACGACCTCTCCAAAACCCTCAACTCTACATTGAACGAACAGAACACAGTTTGGGAGTATCTTCGCTCGCTTCTCGTCCAACTATCATTCGGCATTCTTAACACATGTCCCAGCTAAGTCCATCTCCTCTTCATAATGGTAGTAGTGATAGGGCGGTGATACCATCTCTTCTGAAGCACTTCGTTTCAAATACAGATACTTTTTGTGCTTGGGATTTGGTCAGGTGCCTGAAGTCTCCTCGTGCAACTATTATTCGGCAACCTTAGCATATGTCCCAGCCATGTCCATGTCCTCTCCATAACGATTGAAGAAATGGGTCTTCGCCGGTGAGCCCATATAATATATCGTCGTTTTTAATGGGGTGTTACCATCTAATACCCATAATTCTTATGAAAATCTAGCAGAAAAAACAATAATGTTTGAACCCAAACACCCAGAAAACTAGAACGATATTCATAAAAGATACTTTTCCATTCTAATATCATCGCGCCAAAAATATTCATTGTAATAAACAATTCCCCAATTGTCCAATACACACATAAAGGATCGAAGAATGAGAGTTCTAACAGTGAAAGAGATGAGTTGCCTAGAATTATTCATGCGGGCAGAAAACCAATTTGCACATCAATCTTTCATGGGATGCCAAAAAGTAGCGGATACATTTTGACATCTTGCCTATGAAAAGACGAAAAGGATATTCACTACAAAATATAAAAGTTTGACATTCAAATCTTAGATATTACTTTCACTCAATTCTATCGCTAAATTTAAATAAATTGTTGCATATTATGAGGAGATAGTACTTAATGCCGACTGCTGGTCTGCCGACCCCTGGTCTAGACGATATCACGTCATGCATATTCAATCTCCCATGAGTAATTTCTGTGCCAATTTATGAGCTCACTGGGAAACCTTATGGGTGACCATGACTGATGTTTTTTTCTGTCAGTTTTTGTCAAAAAATATACATTAGGTACATATTTACATTAATTAATATAATTACTTATTTATACTGATATTCCTTCGAGCCTGTTTGAGATTCAATAAATTTTAATCTTAATTTCCTTCAATCTTCCTTCGTATATTGACTTCCTGCTGATAAAGTTTACTGAACGTAATTAATATCCACCAATTTAGAATTTTTGTATATTTTATATATTGAGGTAGGTACCGCCATCTGCAGGGAAAGTTGGAAATAGTTGATAAACATTAAGTATTATTTGAATTTGATTGCTTCTTAAAAATCGAACACTAATTATTTATGTAATGATTACTCCAAGTTGTTGGTTCTTTGTATATTTGGTTTCGATCTACGGCAAATTTAAACTCGGAACATATTTTCCATAGAAAACAAGTTTTGGGAATGAATTTAAATTTGCTTAAAGTGCTAAAAAGAATTCATTCTCATCGTTTTCTGAGTAATTCTCAAGACCGCCATTCACAATCACTCCGATTGAATGGGGGGAGGGGCGTGAGGCTTCAACTGTCGAAAAGTGCTAGTCGAAAAGTTAGATAAAAATCGACTGTACGACTTTATAAAAAATATATCGATATTTCATTCATTCAATAGTCTTGAAGAGAGGCATTTCTTTTCATTCAAAGTTATTACACTAACGTCTCCAAAAATAGTTCCAAGAAACCAATAGAATTTAATTTCACAATCATTGCTGGAAAAACGTGCACTGAATAATAATGGAACACAAAAGAACTACAGTACATAATTATTATTGTGTAGACATCTCTCAAGTTCTAGTATTTTTACTAGGGATTATCCAGCACCATTTGACGGAGATCGACGCCTATTTTTATATTATTGAGATAAATTTACGCTATGCGTCCTTTGACTTTCGATTCGAGGCGTAAAATATGAATGTAGTTATCAAAAGTTCTTGTCTAAACTGTCTCACAAAATAATGATGATAATAAAAGACCAATAAAGGCCACGTGGATTTTAACATTTGGTTGATGGGCAAACAAGAGTTTAAAATGTGTATATCGGGTCAACGATGCGAATCGTTCCAAATTGTCCAGTGTATCTAAAGATCTTACAGGTCAATATGAGTACTAGGTCTGTAGCAGACGTAATGATCTGTTTGAGCGGATGGGCCTTCGGATCTGTGTGATCTGTTTGAGCCGATTAGACGTAGGATCCATTTAAGCGGAATTTACATATGTTCTGTATGATCTGTTATTGAATTGAATAGAATAGCCGATTTAACTTACACATTCATAGAAAGCTATATTCTAATAATGTGTTGTGTTTTATTGCTGGAAAATATCACAAAATTGACCAAAGAGATTCGGAAAACTGATTCGGTTCACTGCTGAATCGGGCGGTTTGGGTTACTACAAAGTAATCTGTGACCCATGACTACACTCTACTTATGTGTACCTCACAGGCAAACGTCAAAAATGACGTCATCATTTTAATGGTCTATTTATTGTAAAGAATTCTTAATTCAAATTTCCTGCATTGGTTCGCTTTTCTACTGGGGTATTCTTTTTTATCCGCCCGTATCAAAAAAACAGAAGCCACGTACCACTACATGCGCTAGATATATTATATTACTAGCTTATACCCGTCTTGCTTTACGTTTTTGATTCCGATTGTCAGGCTTGATCGGTAGGTAATTAAACAGGTTCTAGTCTAGCTTCCCATTGCTTAACAGACCTCTATAACTGACATAAGCACAGAAGAAATAAGAAATAACATAAGAAAAGAAGAATGGCACTTTTAAAATTTTTGTTTTACCGACCTCATAATATTATACGAACCTACCGACATAATTTGCAAGTTTTCATAGAGAGCTCTGTGGTTTGAATCTTTCATTCAACATTCCCTACTTTGATAATTAATTAGGCATTCCACCCATAGAGGGTGATTTGTGCCTGTCAAACTTCAAAATCAAACTGCAAATTTTTTCATTAAATCTTTATTTATAATAAGATTTGAATAACATTTATATGTATAACAAATCAATCTACAATTATTTTATTACATTTTCATACCTTAATACCAAGATTCCATTCAACGTTTACATGAGTAATTTTGTTTCCAAATAGCTCTATTAAATAGCTCTAAATATATTAAAGTTAATGCAGCAAATTGTATTTATGAACCTTCTCCAGCATTTTGTACGGCTCTGGGCATATTAATATCTGACGTAGCATTTGTATTTTGAGCGTGATGTTCACATATACGGTAAAAGTATTGTCAAAGGCAAATAAAAAACAAACATTTCTGAATTATTATGTAGATGTATGGCTCGTAGTGTCGCTTGACTTCGGATGACATCGTTATAGGTTCCCTACAGTTATTCTATAATTTAATAAGTCAGTGATTTGGTCCAATGTATATTTATTTACGATTCTGATATAATAATTTATCCAGCGTGGGTGTGAACGTGCTTGGTAATTAATATTTTGTAAAAAAAATCCGGGAAAACTAAATAACATAATATACTTATTTTATTGTTTGAACTACTAACCTCTAAAAAATATTTTTATCATATTTGCTCACTCTTATTAATTCGATTTTAGAAAATATAATGTGTGGTCATCGATAATGATCCGATCATTAAAATAATATAACGCAATATCGATTTCTTTCATATCTAGAAACTTTCTTGAAAAACTCATTATTAGTAAGTCTGTGATGTTTTGTCCAATACGAATTTAAATAAATAAATTAATATTATAGATTTTTATAGCAGTAGGTATAATCCGGAATTCATACTTTTTTTTGGTTTTACTAAAACTTTCTCAAGATAGCCGTATTCTTATTTCTTATTGAGTCGAAAATACCTACTCCTTATCTTGGATAACACAATTCATATTGATAGTTGTAATAATAAGGAATCTCCAAGAAATTTCTACAATACCTAATTATTGTATACGACCACGTTTCGACGCCCCTTATCTCCGAGACATAATATATTACCCTTGACCTGTTATCTGGTTAAAATAAATATTTAAAGATGAAAGTTAAAAGAAAACGTTAGATATCTCACATACATTCTGATGGTGCTGAATGGCGTTTGCTTGATAATGAGGGATTTTACAATGTGCAGTACATCCAGCATCTGGAAAAACGGCTTCAACAGAATGTTTGTCTTCTACGTACCTACGTTACATTATTAAAAACGTGGATATGTCTTCTATATCTGTCTACATTAAAACGACGAGTTTGTTTCTTTCTCTAGATTGCTCCAATTCAAGAGCGTTTAAATCAGACAACACCCGTGAAAACGGATAAAAGCTTCGCATTAAGAATTAAGCTACTAAACGTAATTATATTAACAACGTTCTACTGACTTAAATAATCATTATTGTCATTGACATTAACAAGAGACTATTGACAAAACGCGCTGAAACTCATTAAAAAGACTTTACGAGTGACGAAGACGAAAATGCAACTACGTCGTTTTAAATCGTTTTGAAACGAAAATTTGTTATTTTCTTCCTATATAGTTGTTATAAAAATGCCAGCCATCTCCCCAGTTTGAAGTTTAGTACTCAAAGCTACCAATCATTTATTAAGTTTTTGTCTTCCATTTGTGACATTCTTCAACATGGATGATCCAGAAACATCTTCTTTCTTTCCCATTTAACAACATGCTCAACTTCGCATAGCCTTCGGATCTCGGTGATTGTAAAGATGTACATTAAAGAGATAATCCGTGCAAAGTTTTTTGGATTCGATACCATCGGTCATTATTGGACAAAAGCGTTTTTTAAGGTTTGACGACCTTGAAGTAAATATTATACTCGCGTCAAAGGGGACTTTCCTTCCATAGTTATACTAATATCGGGAGTAAATGACATACTTACCAATCTATGTTAATTAAAAAGTCATATAGTATTCCATCTATAATAAATTATATTTTAGATTTTAATTCTATTTTCTACTATTTTGTTTCTTCTGTGTTCTGATTGTTTTGTTTGTGTTTTTTTTTTCTCTTTTTGTGTCTTCCATAGTACAGTGCCGCTATAATTAAAAATTAGTATCACCTCAACACAGGCTGTCGTCTAGTGAGGTGATAAATTCCAAATATGTACCTATATAAATTTAAAATATGTACCTATGTAAAAGTTGGAAAATAAAGAAATAAATAAATAATATTTTTTTAATGAATCTATGCTCACTCAAAGTGAACACAAATACACTCCTTGACTCTTTCACGGTATGTAAGCTACTCAAAGCTTGTGTCGTGAAAGTGGAAGATTTTCGGCACCTGGGATCGAACTAAGGCTGATATTTTTTCCAATATAAAACATTCCAAATTATATTAATATTTTTATAATTCAAAACTAACGAATAAATTATTTTAGTTAACACTTATGTTTGAATTAGGTATACGTATAAATAGACCTGGTTGATTAACGATTTAAACCTAATAATAAAATTGTGACTTGCGAATGATGAACAATGCATACTTACCTTTCCTTGTCTTTTACGAATGATGAAAAAATCATTCCATCAACTTCTGAGCTTACCATTTATTCACTTATAATAATCATACATGGCCATTGGCCATTATAATAAAATATTTACATGTGTTTTATTTGTTTCTTATTGGAGAAATTTCTACATTGGATCAGATTTAAGTTGATTTTTTAAAGACTGACAATTTGTCAACTCATATTATGATGCTACGAGTTTGAAGTTTTTTTTTTTTTTTTTTATCATTGTACTGTTCTTTTTATTAGATACGTGTAAAATGGATTATGTATGTATAGTAGGTATATACGTACGTTGTTACAAAAATGAGGACCATTAAATTTTAATTTTAAAACTTTATATTCATCAAAGATAATTATTTGCGTTTGGGACTAAATCCTGAGTACTATTCGGGTAGGTAATCTATTAATTTGACAACATTTATAATTGACTGGAAGAAATTGCCTTATACCTAAGGCCAAAGTTATTGATTATCGCTGCATATATTTACACCTTTTAAAGCACTATGTAGAAGTATTTTAAATAGCCAAAATAGCTAAGTAAAACATATATTATAAATAGATATACTTATTATCATAGAATAAATCAAATGTTTGAAAAAAAAAAAAAAATATATATATATATATATATAAACACCGTGAAATTATTCATTATCTTATAAATATTGTAGTATATTTTTGACATGAGTGTTTCAATAAAATAAATAAATATTTTTTATCAGCTTTTGTAAAGCGAAATCATAATGTTTATTATAAGAAAATGATTAAATATATAAAATATATAAGTGTGTAAGTTGAAAGGGTCCAATTAAACAATTATTAATATTACTTATAGCAATTGTGTGTATATTAATTTTTTTTCGTATTTTATTGTACTTAAAATTATAAAAATGTATTGTTACCAATGAGTGCCTTATTAAATAGACTATTTTAAGGATGTACTTATATATATTATAAATAATATTGTTATAAAAATATAAATAGGTATTTGTTTGATGAGTTGAATTTTCAATGTTTTATAAGTAAATATTTCTATTTTTTAATCTACCAACTATTTAAATCAAACATTACAATGTTCGACCTTTGAAAATTTATTGCAACTTTGAATTTAAGCTTTGAAAATTGTCAAAAGTTGGTAGTATATAAATTCATTGAATACTATATAGGCCCGTTCAAGGGTATATTATGAATCCATGAAAAAGAGAATGTCTATTCTTTCTTTGTTTCTCTCCATTTAGACAAAGACCTTCCTTGCATAGGCTATAGGTTTGTTAGCATGCATCACATTGCCATTTTTGCCAAGTGGATTGACGAGAACTACTTACCAACTTAGCCACCGAGATTGGTTTCTCAATCTTTTTTCCATATTATTATATTCCATCGTTTTAGTGGGAATCCATTGTCCTATAATAAAAGGTGTGGGTAAGTACCTACTTGAAAAAAAAATCTCTGGGTGTACCTATTATGCTCCACTTAGGGTGGATTTTTCGATCGTTCGTAATAGCAAAGCGTTATAATATAGCAATAGCAATCTTTTTAATCATTAAAAAATGTTTTTAATCATCGTGATGATTGTATGCACGCTACTAATCGATTACCATTTACTTTGACATTCCTTACGATCGAGTAACATCTGATAGTAACGTATTGTGCTAATACTTTACTATTACTCGCGGGGTCGAAAAACCCACCCTTGGAGAGTCAAAATGATCCCTTTCTTTTTTCCCCATGAATCATAAAGTGTTTTTATAATATAAGGTAGGTACTTAGTTATCGTGTGATTTATAAAAATATTGTTAAAACATATCAATTACATAGGTAATTAATACTAGAATTTCATGATAAGTACATTTTTTGCCCATTTTCTCCCTTAAAAGTATATCAAAACTTTTGTTTTTCCATTTTAAGCAGACAATCTACCTTTCACTCTTTCAGCAAAATGATATATTTCATGCATTTTTTTTATTTCTGTACTTACCTTCCTTAAAGGACATAATCGATGTGATCTACCCATATCATTCTTGGCTAACTTTGTCTTCTCAGTTCTGGTTTACTTTCTACGTTGGATATTTGTTTCTTTTTATTCTGATAGAACAACTTGTTCTTTAAACATAGGTATAAACTTAGATCTTTTTGAGAGCCTAGCATTTAGGCTGTTTTGACTGATGCTCGGCTATAAACAGCTAGTTTTATAGCAGTCTAACAAAACATCTTTAATGAAGCTCTTATTATATAATACGGAAAACTCGTTAATTTAATATGTCATTTACTAAACAATCTTATTGAAAATAAATTCAATGTTGTGAGTAACCAATTATTCATTTAATGAAAATCTATTAATTATGTAATAGATTTATATACCTACAAACGTTATTTCTTCTATAATTGTATGACGAAGACCTATAAGAACAACTTTCTGAATATTCCGTGATACTTTATTGTGTAGGAAATTTATTTATTTGAAAAATAAAGATTTTAAAATGTGTGTTCCCTATTCTTGTTTCAATTCTGATTGTAACCTTCCCTTGGTATCCACAATAAATGAGTAGATATGTAACCTATGCTGTGTATCCAACTCTTCACAGCATCTTTAGACACATTATAGTGCATTAAAAATTGTTCTTTATAAAACGTAGTCTTGAGACTTGGTGCAAGAGACTTGCTAACGGCAGAGGATGGCAGTAGGTATGGGTGAAAATTTTCGATAGCTATGGTGAAAAAATAATCAAACTTTATAAGGTTTCAAAGTATTTTATCCTTGGTACATACTTACTTAAAAACAATGTCTGAAAATATGGAAAAGAAATGCTAAAGCTTTCTTTCGAATCCGTTTGTATAATGGACGCTTCGCCCATAGAAGGATTGTCACTGAATTCATTAGCACAACAGCACAAACCCGAGTATTAACCAAAAAATCCCGACGTAAACAAAAAGTATTTCAGAGCTCGCACACAAGGTTTACAATAGGTGATCCTACCTACATGGTTCGCCGTTTCACTATTATTTGGAAGTGTCATTTTGTTTTTCTATCAAAATTGTTTCCGAATACTTTGGCTCGGTACTCACTTGCGTCGCGAACGTGTAATGTAGCATCCATTTAATCAAACGGTTTAATTTGTACGTGATTCGCAAATCGAACGCTTGAAGAACGCGTGGATCCTTTTGATAAAATTGATGCAACGTTACACGTTCGCGGTGCAAATGAGTACCGGGCCTTTAACTTGTTTAGGAGTCTATACGTGCCTAAGTGAGAATTTATAAAGAATTCTGAATTAATAAATAAGTAGGTAAGTATACTGGTGTACTAATCTTAAAAGACAACGAAAAACTGTGAAAATAAAAAGTAAGAACCGATCTAGTTGAGCAGCGGTCGAAAGGTAAGTCAACTTTTTGAGTTTTGAGGATCTCCCAGCTTAGGTATAGACGGTGCGTCGGTGAGAATCAACCAATGAGGTAACAGCTTTAGTAGGGCTTGGTAATGTAAGTATTTTTAGTGGTAAAATAAAATATTAATGATATAAGTAGTTAAGTTCTTGAAAATAGGTAGTTTACAATCTTAAAATTATCTTAACAATTGTATGTATAAGTCGAATACTTAATCCAACAAGGTAAAGGCAAGTAGAAATGTGGATGTAACAATTAAAACAACATGATGTTGCTCTGGGCTCACCCATGTTCATTTTGAGTGAGCCCAGGTTCATTTAAAAAAAAAAACATATTTTGCAAAATAAACATCTACGTTCAGCTCAATAGCTGTCAAAAGTAAAGTAAAAAATAGAACAATAAAAGAAAAACAAAGTAGGTAAGTAAAAAAAATAAAAATGAAAAACCAATTATACGGAGCGATTACATATTTATTGATACCATAGAGAAGCATCATCTGACAAGCAGGAGTTATCATCTAGAACAGCGGTCGCCAAACTTTTTGACCTCACGGACCAGTTAATTCATCCCGCGGGCCACTTACATGTATTTATAAAAAAAATTGTGATCAAAGAACACATAAATGTACCTAGTTAATAAAATGAAACTATTAATAGTAACCAAATTATGAAAGCTTTATTAATAAACCATAATAAAATACTTAACATGATGAGTAAGTTTATTCCACATTTTTCTCGCGGACCACCACTTTGGCAACCGCTGATCTTGAAGACAGACAGACCCTTAGATCATAGAATATTTTTTTTTTTTTTAAAATGAATCTGTGCTCACTCAAAGTGAACACAAATACACTCCCTACTCTTTCACAGTAAGCTACTGAAAGCTTGTGTCGTGAAAGAGGAAGATGGTCGGCACCTGGGATCGAACCACGACGTCCGCAGTACGAAAGCCGGCGTTGTAACCGCTGGGTCACCAACCACTTCGTAGTATGTTCTTATAATAATACTACTTAAAAGACCTACCTTACCTTAGATTTTTTTTAACCATCACGCCGTGTCCCGTAAGGGGTTGGCAGAGAGAACGGACCTCCACTCTTTTCTATCCAAGCATAGTTCTTTCGCTTCTTCCACCGACATAACATTTCTCATACGCCCTCTCCTATTTCTCTTACTTCTTTACCTGGCCTTCCTTGAGGACGCAATCAATATGTTCGATCCACGTCATTCTCGGTCGGCGACGCTTTCTTACACCTTTCCTTTCAGCCTTATGAATTCTCTTTGTCATTCTGTTTGCATCCATTCTTTCCACATGCCCAAACCATCTCACCTTATTAACTTTCATCTTTGTCGCAACACTTATGTACCTACTTCCATACCACATTCCTTCCTAATATTTTCATTCCTTTCCATAAAGTTTTTCCACATTTTTAGTGATTATTTCTAGAAATGAATATTCCTAAAGAAAAATGACGAAACTATCATCCAATGTAACTACAATAACAAAAAATATATCATTGATGAATATTTAATTTTGCATTTTTTCATGATTCAATCAATCGGTTATACCTGTAACCCTAGTATAAGTTTTCAATGATCGAAAATCGAAACGATCATCGAAAGAGTTACGAAAAATTTTCATATAAAAATGATCGAACGATTCGATCGTTTGATTTTAGAACACTATTTGCACGCTAATAAGCGCTTATTAACGTGCAATTAGCTTTCGATGAAATTCGTACTAACCCCACTGTGCTACCCAACGTAGGGCGATTGGAGGCAACAATTGTGTTCTTCACTGCGATACGTCTTGCACAGTTTCAACGACCTCCTTCACAATTCCAAATCCCTCGGCTCTTCTTCGAAGGATCGGAATACGGAATGAAAAGGTCTTTCCCGTCTTCGGGATCCTCATTGGAGAAAGAATAATAAAGTTTAATAAGGTTTATTTTCCGAAACTCTAGTAAAATGGAAAACATTCATACGTTTTCGGAAAGCTTATTAATTGGGGATGTTTTTCTTGTGGTCTGTACGACAAGTGTTTTATACACTTTTTTGAAGTAGGTAACTCTCTTAGAAAAATCGAAATTAAAAAAAAGCTGACATGTCATTGTGATTTTAAAACGTTGTGTTTTTGAGGTTTTTGAAATTTTCTCCTTGATTTTTTTTCTTCAACAATGCCTTTATTCTTCAGTTCTTAGAAAAATGTATTTTTAGTTTCCAAAATGGAGTAGGTACTTTGTTCACAATTTTCAGTTTTAGGTAGAAAATTGAAAAAAAACTCTAAAAAGTTTAATAACTTGAAAACCACTGGCATTGGACCCATGGTTGATATAGGAACAAAAATGTTGCAAATTTGCTCTAGTATAACCCCTTTCAAGGAATGTTTCGAATTACCAGTCACCCTGTATAATGGTAAAAACTATTTTTATATCTGGGCTGGGGAAAGGGAGCTGTGGAGGCGAAAGTTGCAGGAGGCCAAGGCTCGATTTGGGCTGTAGCGCCATTGAAGAAGAATTTTTATATCACTGAAATGAGGAAAAGATTTCTGAAACATTCTAGAGTACTTACCTAAATAAATAAGGGCGCAACCCTTAATACATATTATATCTACTTAATACTACAAAATTATAATGTAGAAAGTATAGATGAATAGATAGTTACCTACTATTTTCTTTTTTTTTATTATAGTTATATTGTGAAAAAAACTCCAAAAAAAGAAAATGAAAGGCTTCTTCTAACTAGGTATTATTTTATTCTTCTTCTTCTACTACTGAATTATCAAAAATAGGTATTATTTTTATTATTAATTACCTACTTAGCTTCATATTTTCGTACTGAGAACCTTTTCTATTCCTTCTTGCTTAAGAAAAACAGATTGTCGTACTTACCTGTGTTCAGAGCTGTAACCAGTACCCCTATTCTCTGTTTTATCTGAAGTAAAGTGATTATTACACGATACATTTTGTATGGGAAACGTGTATAGCGCCGCCACAGAGATATTTCTAGAAACAAAAGCGATTCTCGTATTCGATACGTATATACACGTTTTTCATATAAAATGTATCGTGTAATACACTACCGTGACTACCTTCCGATAAAACTGAGAATAGGGGTACTGGAGTTCGTTTCCGGGAGAGGGGGTCGATAAGCCCCCTACAGATATTTGAAGATTGGTCCCGAAAAGTGGTCCCTTGCTTTGTAATCCAATGTGAACGATATCTTATTAGGTAATGTAAGAATTTAACGGTAGGTATCCTATCTTAGTAGCCTAATAGTTGGTACCTATAGGCACATATTTCGCATCAAAAGGACCCTTTTCGAGGCCGGTGGGGTTAGAATTTTTCAAAGAGTTTATCACATCATATTTTACTTGCAGTTGACCGGTTGACTAGAAAAAAATACCTACCGCCGCCAGCTATAGGTGCCTATATACTAATATTAATACATTGTATGTATCATTGTCCTTGAGAAAGTCCATGCAAGGAGCAAGAGGACAGAGGTATACATACCTATGACACAGAGAGATGGTCTAATGGGCGAAATGTGCGATGGAGCACGCGGACGACCTAGCGTTGTTCAGTACGACAGTGGAGGAATTACAGCAACCATTACCACCTCTGGTGACCTCGGGGCTGAGCTCCCGATAGGTACGTATCGGTATGGCAAGTGGTGCCTTTAACAACATGTCCAAAATATGGAAAGCGTCGGCGTTTAGTGTCGAGACGAAATGTAAACTGTTTGATGCGTGTGTGTTGCCCATTCTCCTGTATGGGTGTGAGTCCTGACACCTGACCAAAGCCCAGGCACAAAAAGTCTCAGCTTTCGAAATGAAGTACCTCAGGACAATTTTGGGTGTAAGATGGTACCACCGCATCACGAACGACGCTATACGCCAGCGCACCCAGCGTGAGTCCATCACTTCTACCATTATGGGGAGGAGATGGACTTGGCTGGGACATGTGTTAAGGATGCCGAATGACAGTTGGTCGTGAAGAGCGCTGTTCTTCTTCCAATCAGGGTCCCGAAGACGAGGAAGACCCTCTCACACTGTGTTCCGCTCCTTCGAAGCAGAGCTGAGAAATCTGGACATGGTGTGGGAGGAGGTCATAAACATTGCGCAAGATCGAGCGCAATGGAGAGCTCTTGTTGCCTCCCTATTTTTTTGTTAGTTTTGATTGGATTGATTGTATTTGTAGAATCCAATTTTCCACAAAATATGGGAAGTTAGAATAATTAACCGTTTTCAATATTTGTATGCGCCCTCAGTATTTATGACACCAAAGCTTGAATTTATCTTCTATCGTTTAAATAGGTACTAACCCAAATTTAAGAAGCTATATGACGCTATAGTGAGACATCTTCGAAATAATTAATTGAAAATAATATTTATAACGAGCAACAACTTTCTGATAGAGCAACAATGCAATTTTGTACCTGGCTTGCACGAACCCAATTTTCTGTGTCAGGTACATCTTTCAACAACGTAAGTTAATAAAAATTAAATATTCTTATATTAACAAAAGAAATTAACTCTCCAGTCGCTTGCTTGTTGTTTCATAGATTTTGAAAAGGCCTTCGACAGTCGACTATTACTGTACTCTTATTCTGTAGCAAGTGTAGGGTAGTCACTTGAAAAAAGTGACTATTAGGCGATACATTTTGTATCTATACGTATCGAATGCGAGAATCGCATATAGACGTTTTTCATACAAAATGTATCGCCTAATAGTCACTTTTTTTCAAGTGACTACCTTACACTTGCTACAGAATAGGGGTCCTGGTATTAGGTAAGTAGGTACCTTCTTCTTCTTCTTCCTTTATTAGGCAATCCACCCAGGGGGGTGATGTGTGCCATTATCAAGATTAATACTATAGGTGTTCATAGGACAAATGAGAAAAAAAAAAGAAAATAAATAATGTCATATCTTAAGGTTGTTCATTGAAATAAAACGGCAGATGTCCCTGTATATGTCTGTATTACAAACATTGAGTAAATACGTTGAATTTATAGGACCATTAACAACAACGTGCTTCCCATTCCCACCAAAGAAGGTAGGTACCTATTAGCTTCATAAAACTCCTATAGGAAAATCTTTTTTTTTTTAGTCACGGCGTTGCCGTGACAGATGGCTTGGTGGAAACCTTTAGCCAAAAGAAAATCTATTTTTTTTTTTTTTTTTTTTTAGTCACGGCGTTGCCGTGACAGATGGCTTGGTGGAAACCTTTAGCCAAAAGAAAATCTATTTTTTTTTTTTTTTTTTTTTAGTCACGGCGTTGCCGTGACAGATGGCTTGGTGGAAACCTTTAGCCAAATCTTAGATTGTTTTTTCTCAATTTCATCACAAATGTTCAATATCTATTATTATGTTATTTGCTTCTTAGTTGGGCACTTAAATTTTGTTAACAGTATTTTTTATGAATGCGTAAACTGGTTTAAAATTACAAGGATTATTCAGTACACACTTAGTCTGGCGGGCAATTTCTGCATTGCAATTTTTCAATAACTCAGCAGCTAAAATAAGTCTTTGTATATTAAATTTAGGGCATTTATGAATGATATGTTCAATGTCACAGTTATCACATTCACCACAATAAACACAGTTGGATGAACTAATAATATTGAATCTATATAAGTGTGCTGGAGCTTGTGTATGTCCAAATCTGAGCCTATTGATGATGGAATAAAATTTTCTCGAGCCGGTTATTCTTTCATACCATGGTCTTGCAGGTATTTCTTTTTGTATTTCATAATAATATTTTCCTTTGAATTGCACTGAATAGTTCCAGTATTTAAGCCATAATTCTTTATTGTTTAAGCGCAGTTTACTATAAAGATCGGTATATGGCAATTTAAAATCATAATCTGCCTTTTCATTGAATCCTGATGTAGCTATTTTATCCACCTTTTCATTTCCTTCAATGCCAACATGAGAAGGCACCCAAAAAAATTGTATACTTCTGTCTAGTAGTTCGTATAATAACTGTTTGATTGAATAAATCAGATAATTTGTTTTTGCTAAAATATTATTTTGCTTTAAACTGAGTAGAGCACTTTGAGAGTCAGTAACTATGACATAACTGAAGTTTGCGTTAAGTTTTGAAATATATATCAAGGCTTTATACATAGCATATATTTCAGCAGTGAAGACACTACTATGAGCATCTATTCGATGACACTCTGAATATTTTGTTTGTGGGTCATAGAAGGCTGATGTCACCCCATTATTTGATTTAGATCCATCCGTGTAAATTTTGTAACTTGCTATATGTTTTTCAAAATAGAAGGCAAAGTCATATTTGTTGGTTATTTCATTTTCAATAACAATATCTATTGAAGATATTTTGCTTTTAAAGGATTTCATGTAACATGGCCATTTGTCGCTAATGTAAACATTTTCTTTGTTCATTTCTAAAGCGATTCTATAGAGATCTGGTAATTGACCATGATATAGATTTTCTTCTTGCACATATGATCTATTTTCAACACTCAGAGTCGCAGGAATTATTTTGTTGGTAATTAACGTATTAGAATTTGAAATATTTTTTATACAAAATTTTTCTGCAAACAGCAGACGTCTTAGAACTAATGGTGTGATTCCAGTTTCCACCTCCATGGAATTGATGGGGGTTGTATTCATTGCACCAGTAATTATTCTTAAACCTTTGTTTTGAATAACATCAAGTTTTTTCAGTATTGTAGGTTTTGCGTTCATATAGGCAATGCAACTATAATCAAAGTGACTTCTGACAATGCTTTTGTACAACATTGTTAATGTTTTTGGATCAGCACCCCAGAAGGTGCCAGCTAGACATCTCAAAATATTGAGTCCATCATGAGCCCTTTTTGAGATGTATTCAATATGTTTGTTAAATTTCAGTTTATTATCTAAAACAACTCCCAAGAATTTCACTTCCTCAGAAACTGGAATCGGAACATTATTATATGTGACACAGTTATTAGTATTTGTTATAAAAGATTCTACTCCCTTGCCAAACATAACTACTCTACTTTTTTCTTGTTGAATATTTAATCCAAGCTTCTTTTCATAATAAAGGTGCAGTTCTCTCAAGGCTGAGTTTAAATTATTTACTGCTATTTCAACATTTTGATCAATAGCATACAATGCCAGGTCATCAGCGTACTGGAGTATATTTATTTTATCAGTGCAAACATATTTTAGTATTTGAGATGTGTAAATATTATATAACAATGGAGAAAGTGCTGCGCCCTGCATTGTGCCCTTACAAACACTTTTAGGGCCATACAAGATATTATTATATTTTACATACATTGTTCTTTTGTATAAAAAATTAAAGATCCATTTGCAGACTTTCAAAGGTACATCTAATTCACACAATATTTTAGTCATTTGAATAATATCTATATTGTCAAAGGCACCCTGAATATCCAAGAAAGCACAAACTGTATTAGAATGGGCATGAAATGAGTTTTTAATGTTTGCTATTAGAGAAGTAAAGCTTTCAACTGAACTTTTGCCCTTACGAAAACCAAGCTGATTCATAGGGATAATACTGTTTGATTCCACGAACCAATCTAATCGAACTTTGAGCATTTGTTCAAAGATCTTGCCAACACACGAAGACAAGGATATTGGTCTATAAGAATCAGGATCATATTCAGTTTTATCTGGTTTTAAGATGGGTATAATGCATTGAGTTTTCCAGGACTCAGGGATTATATTGCTTTCCCACAACAAGTTTAATATATCAAGCAATATTTGCTTAACTTTTGTATGAATATTTTTTAACATGATGTAGGGGATATCATCCAAGCCAGGTGTAGAGTTTTTTCTTGTACTTAAGGCTGTTTCAAGTTCCTCTTTAGAAAATTTTTCACCCATCTCATTACCACTACTATTACAGTTCATTGAATTTAAATAGTTATCAAATTGTTCAAAATGTGAATAATCAGTTATATTTGGTGCCAGCTTTTCCATAAAACTTGGAATCCAATCATCATTTTTTTTAAAACTATTATCAAAACTTATTCTTTTAAATTTCCTAATGAAATTCCAAATTTTGAATGAGGGAGTAGTTCTATTAAAATTTGTACACAGGTTTTCCCAGCTTTTTTTCTTTTCCTCATTTAACACCTTTTTCTTAACTGCATCGTACCTTTTATAGGCAATAAAATTTTCCATTGTGGGATACTTTCTATATTGCTTTAAAGCCGACTGAGATTTTTTAACAGCTTGTTTGCAAGTATCGTTCCACCATGGAGCTGGTGTCTTAAATATATGCGTTTTACTTATCTCATGCTTAGGGATACACTGCTCTCTGAGATTCAACAAAATATCAATGAATGTATTGTAGGAAGTAATAGGATTAGAATTGTCTATAGCAAATGTTTTATATAACGACTCAGAAGTCTCACAATATTTTTTCCAATTGGTTTTTGCATAGGAATATTTTACACAAGGCTCCTTCAATTCTAATTTTTTAGGTGATATATTGATATGTATAACAGTTGGGTAATGATCACTGCCCATCGGGTCTTCATGAACATTCCATGTACAAAGTGGGGCTATATTTGCACTTATGAATGCTATGTCTATTGCTGATGGAGTTTTATGAGGGGATGCTACAGTGGTGGGAAAACCTGTATTTAAAATACATAACTAGATACATACATCTATCATATTATAAATTTCATTACCCCTTGACTGGGTTGAATTACATCCAAATGCTATGTGGTGGGCGTTGAAATCACCCGATATAAAAATTGGTTTGGGTAATTTATCAATAACCTTTTTCAGTTTGTTAATAGCAAATCGACCACTTTTAGGTGGGCAATATACACATAAAATACTTAAAGGACCGGTATTTGTATTTAGGGAAATGGCAACATTTTGAATATTTTCATAGAATTTTGTGTTAATATTTGAATAATTAAGACATTTTCTTATCAAAATTCCAACACCACCATATCCATTTTTTGCAGTTCTACTTATAAAATTAAAATTTGGTACATTTATTCTACTGTTATTCTTCAACCAAGTTTCGTTTAACAAACAAATATCAATATCATTATTATTTAAGAAATCAATCAACAATGGTAATTTTCTGGTACAACTTTGAATATTGAATTGGGCTACTTTTAATATTGTATCATTTATGTCAGACATTTGAAAAATTTAAATACTATCTCTGTAAAGAGTATATTATCATATGTATACATTTAAATAAAAATATAAAACAAATTACATTAGGTAGATTAATCAGGTAAACTTATTTTCTTTACATTTCATAAAACAATAATATTTATTGAAATTTACAATCAAGTAATTTTCCATTTGTTAATATTGTCTATTAAGACTTGTTTTATTTTATTAAAATTTCTGGGTTCATTGTCTTTTTGTTTAGCTAAGTTAGCTAAGGTTTTTACAAGTATGTTCATTACATCATCATTATTCATTATGTCATTCATTTGATCTTGTTTACTTATATTCACATTATCTGTGTTACGCTTATAATTATTTTGTGTCTTCTTATTTGTCTTCGTAATCGGAGGGAAATTTTCTTCATAGTTCGTTTGTCTAGTTTGGTTAATTGATCTTTTCTCTTCATTTTTTTTCATCTTTATTGGACATAAATTCGAAATTGCAATATGGGCTCCACCGCAGTTAGCACACTTTCTAACATCCGTATTACAGTCCTTGTAAAAGTGTGGGCCCGTACATAGAGAGCACACCTGTTCACTTTTGCACACTCTTGCCGAGTGATTGAATTTCATGCATTTGAAGCATTGCATGGCCGGGGCCACATATTCTCTGACCTCGAACCTCCACAGGTCAAGGTACACATATCTTGGTAGGTTTGCACAAACAAATGTGCAAGTGACTGTCCCTAGAGGGACAAGTTCATTATTAATTCTTTTGGTGAATCTTTTCACTGATATTAGTTCACAGTCGCTTGACAGTTTTCTATAAATTTCCTCATTGGATAGCTCTGTTGGGATAAATCGGACGATTCCGATCTTTTCCACAGAGCTGGCGGGGATGTAAGCCTTCATCTCATTGAGTGAATGAAAACTGTCATTTTTCAAAAAAGCATTAGCGTCACTCAAATGTTTGAAATTGATTGAAATTTTATTAGCATTAATTCTACATAGATTAACTATGCCCTTTACACTTCTGTTAAAAAGTTTCGTTAGAAATATTGGATTTTTATTTCCCAATTTTATATTTATATTGGTGCTTTCTACAAACACTGTGAACACATCTTTTACACTGTTCTCAGGGAATTGTCTTTTATAGTCTTTTTTGAAAAAGGGCTTATACATTTCAGTTTTATTTACAACACTCTCATCCTCATCTGAAGACTTTTTCTTTCTTTTCTTAGTTCTATTTACAGTTTGATAATCGCCATCACTTTCACTAGCCATTTTAATCAAATTTGACTTAAACTATGACTTATTTAACTTATATGTAATATTAGAACTATGAAACAACTATGAATTAAAAATCTAAATCTAATAATTATTTACAAAACACTAATTTAGTTATGAAATTACTAAAATTTATTGAGAGCAATCTTCAATTATACCGCCTTTTTCAAGTTCCCGCCAGAGACCCAAAGAAAATCTATTATGGGTTGGATTGCCAACATTAAAAATACATCTATGAATGTAACATTGTCTATGATTGAAATTATTGAAATGTCAACTTGACGTTTACTCGATTTGTTGACAGATTATTATGTTCAAATATGCTTCTTATATTTACAAAACATTAAATGGGAACGTAAATTGTATTCACTCACGTTTTTACAGTAATAAAAAATGGAATGTGATTTTCTTTGGGACTGACAACTTTTCATTATATAGCTTAGAACATGTCTATAAAAGATAGTAAGTTATTCAATAACATAACCTAGCATAATTTCTGTACATGTTATAAATTAAGAGTATCATAACAATGAGATAATTTTAAATTTTATTTCAGTCTCTCGGGGGATATCATAAACAAATTAGAAATAGTTAGCAACTTAAAATCTAAGAAAAACGTGGTGCACAAGTTTGCAGAGCAACACAATATAAATATACATCAATGGCCTCTCCATCTTTCATCTGATGAGCCCTTTGATTTAGGAATAGTTGTATCGTTTGGATATCTAATACCACAGAGTGTTATCAATTTATTTCCTCTGTAAGTATTGATTCATTCACATATTGATTCATTTTCATTTATCAATCCTTATTTTCATGCAAATTTTCTCTTGGTTCTTTCTTTGGCTAAATATAAAAATTTTATATACCTACGGATTTATTCTTAAAATCAAACATAAGTGTAAGATTATGGTTTGCTATAACTTATAGAGCAACAAACCATAACCAACCACAGAGCAATAACCATAGGTACTAAGTCCCGATGGGACTCGGTCTCCATTACAGGTTAACGTTGTTTTGCTGCCCTGTCCACGGCCACTTGACAATGCTCGGTGTGTTGAGGTCCCTTTCGGCACAGTCCATCCACCTCAACTTGGGTCTTCCTCTCCTTCGTCTTCCCTCTAGTACAGAGTTGAGGATTCGATCGTGAGAGTGCTCCTATTCCTTTGACGTGCCGCAAATATTTGAGCCTTGTGATCTTGATAATCCGTATGATTTCAATGCCGTCATTCAACTTTTTTGAAAACTAGTTAACTTACATATTATAATACTAACTAGCAGCAAAACCTGTCGGACTACAGGCATAGAAAGGGTCATCAATTGTTTGATTGTCCTATAAATTAGTTATTACGTCCCTTAAAGGCTCCCAATTTTAATTTACCATGTTGAGTACTGGGAACAATTTATTTCTTCCCGTAGCAACTATTTAATGTAAGAACTTCCCATCCAAGTATCACATATTTATTTTGATATAATATTTCCTGCAGATACTTGTAACTATCGACTAGCTAACGAAAAATTTTCTTAAATAAATAAATTAACACTTTTCTATACAAAGGTGTCAGTATAGCCGACGGAACTTATTGCCTTAGGCAATTTTCTTCCAATCAACCAGTCCTGTCCAATCTGAGACAGGCCAACCCCGTGTAGAAATTTCAAGTGAAAAAACACTTAGAAAAACTCTGACCTGACCAGATTATGAGGCCCTGGGCTCGATTCCCGAAGTTCACGCCTATACATCTAGGCTAGCTTGGATGTCGAGGATCGCAACTGCCAAGCATTCTCACAAACTCCCTCCAGGTCTTCCGCCATTTGTATGAACGTACGTATTGTGGTCTTTCTTGGGCCTTCAGAGTCTAGTTTTCCGAGGTGTAATGGAAATAATAAGTATGAAAAATATTTCCCAGAGTGGGATTGGTTTTATTTATTTTTATTTGTATGAAAAATAATTCGCGTGAGATAAGATTGTTTCAACAAAAATACCGAGTTACGAATGATGTTCACCAACGATTATGTTTGATCATTTCACAGAGGTATTTTAAACGTCCATGCTAGTCTTCTACCAAAGTGGAGAGGGGCAGCACCTATAGTACACAGTTTGCTCAACGGAGACTCCCAAACCGGGGTCACCATCATGAGGATAAACCCCAAACATTTTGATACGGGTAAGCTTATCAAATGGGCATTGTTATGAAAGTCACAAGCTCCAAATATCCACATAGGATCCCAACTCCCAAAAAAAAGTAGCCAATCTAACGTATTTTACATTTAACTTTCAGGTGAAATCATACTTCAGAAGGAACTGGATATACCAAACGATATTTTGCAACCTGAATTACATGATAAATTGGGCCTTCTTGGGACTGAGGCACTTATCGAGTGTTTGGATACTTTACCTCAATGCCTTGAAAATGCCAAACCTCAAGATGATACCAACGTATCTTATGGTAATACCTGCCATATAAAATATCTCTCACCTATAATTTTGTCAACGTTGCCCATCTTTATTTTATTTTACCTCTGTATTGTAACGCACTGGATTGACTATGAGCTTGAAAATAGCATAAGTCACAGCGCTTGATAGAAATAGCATCATTTTTATCAGTTTGCAACAAAACAGTAGTTTTCAAATCTTGTGTTTTAACTTCCAAACTGGATATTGAAAGACACAGCATAATCATCATTGGCACTACAGCCCATTGTGAGCCTCGGCCTCCTCCAGAATTCCCTGCCATTCTCCCCTGTCCATCGCCCACTTCCTCCATTTAGTCAGCCCTATTGCCCTGAGATCCTCCTTCAAGCCATCCATTCACCTCAGCCTTGGTCTTCCCACACTATGTCTCCCCTCTGGTTTTGTACTAAGAATCTTCCTTGGAGTTCTGTCATCCTCATTCGCTGGACATGCCCCAACCATCGAAGCCAATGTATTGTTATACATTTATTATAAATAAGATGCAACATAGATTATGTTAATTTTCTTTTGTGATCTGAGTAAACCAGCTTTATTCATTTTTTGCAGCTCCAAAAATCACAAAACACATTGGTGTAATCAAATGGCAAGACAGAACTGCCCACCAAATATACAACTTATCAAGAGCACTCTACGGAATATACCCGCTACAAGCCTCTTTCAAGAATTATTCCATCAAATTATTTAGGCTGTATGTATGGGAAGATAGTTTGAATAGTCCAACTGAAAAGTCAGAAACCAAATTGGCTGGACATTTCAAATACGTCAAAAGGAAAAATGTTATTCGGGTATGGTGCAAGGATGGTGGTTCAGTATATTTTGACTCCATTTCGCTTCCTGGTAGAAAACCAATGTCTGCGGCGGACTTTAATAATGGTTTTCTCAAGGATATACCATACAGCGAACATTACTTCAATTTGGATGAAACTATAATTCAAACTGCTAAAATAAAAAATATGGAATTTTTCAGCATAGATGGTGCTACTTAATTCCTAATAGTTTTTCATTCAGCTTGCTATTCAGGCCTGTTTCAAAAATGTTGAAGTGATTTGAAAATTCTGGTTTTGAAGGATTCTTCTTCATGAACTAACCCAATTTGAGACACCAAATCTGAGTACATTTTTGGCAAAAACTTCTGAGTTGAGCAGGAAATAAACCTGTGACCACTTCTTTCTATCTCAAATTAGTCCATCTACATAATGTATTAATTTATACGAATTTAGAATTGGTAAATTAAATAAAAATATATGTAAACGTTTTATATTTGTTTTATTACACTTAATAATGTGAACAGTGTTTCTTTTAAAGCAAAAGAAAGCTGTCATGTTTTTCTACGATACATACTAGCGTTACATACTCCGTATTTTCAAGCTGTCTAAATAGAGAACATGTTGAAGATATCTTCTTTAACTCCTAAGCAAAAGTTTGCCTGAAAATATTCAAATTATATTAGCGATTGATATTTTAGTTCTAATGAAAAAAAAAACAAAATTCAAAATTTGATAAGCATAACAAGATCACTAATTAATTCTTTACCCGCATTAAAATATGGATGGGTGTAAAATAGCACAAAAATTTTACACCAACCAATATTTTCTTGTTTCAGATTTATGTTAAAGAAAAACTTTATCTATTTGTTAGAATAAAAAAATTAAACATACCATATTATGATTCCAAAAATTCTGGGGACACGAATGTGCACAAAATCTACCAGTGGATGAACTCAGGATCGTTATGATTATTCACATAGTATGTTTCCAAATAAGTCTACTGGTCTGATGAAGATATTAATAACATAATATTGGAAATATTCTGTGCAGAATGTTAAGAATGGATGAGTATATAATCCTCCTTTATTCTGTTCCAATTATTCAAAAAATTCGAGGACTCCCTCTCGCATTGAAATCTTTCAAATAGATAGTTTGTTGTTACCTGTTTTTTTTCTCAATTGAAGTACGAACGATAGACAATCTGATATAATATGATCTTTTCATCGTTCGTTCGTCTACTGACTTTAAAATTTTAGGAGACTGTAATAGCTGAAAACTCAACGTCAAGAACCTCTTTTTATCATAAGCATCTAGGAATTTATCAGTCATGACAAGCTTTTTTAAGAAGGTAAAAGAACCATTCACCTCTTGAGTCACTACGATAGGTCTATTGTGACAGGGAAGAGAATGACTTAGTAGACTGTTGAAATTTGTAACCAAAAGTGTAAAATACTTTCTCAATACAGGCAACCCCCATACAGTAAATCAAACTGGTAAGTCAAACATCCTATCGAACAGTATTAAATTTACCATTATATTTTTTATTTGCTTAGACTTATGGGTCATTTTCACTTTGCTAAGCAGCAAGTGTAGGTGCGAGATAACAATTAGTGGACAGCAGTTGCGAATGAAGTGCAGGTGTTAAATTAACAGTGATAGAGGCAGTTCTTTGCGAGAGCTTCGTCCTGCGCTCCTTCCTCACATACCAGAAATCAAGGTGTGCGCACCCTGTTTGTCAGTACTGCCCCCAGTGGCGAAAAAAATAAACAACCCTTTGAAATGAACGGAGCAACTTTTGATTCACTTAAGGGAAGTGAATACTCAATTTACAATTGCTACTTATGAAACAGCCTTTTGAGTTCAAAGAGTTCTATCAAATTGTGAAATATAGAGAAATATTTTTTTTCATACTGTTTCCATACGAAATTAGCTGCTTCAGATGAGTTATGAATGTGTTTATAGTGTAAAGAAATACATCCATAATGACAAGGAAATAGATCGTATTTCTCACATGATACTATAGTGAATGTAAGAAGAAAAAAAGTGAAATCCAGGGTTAATAATTTCGACGACTACTATGATGTAAATGAAAGGCATGCTTACGAAAACATTTATTTAATGAATAAATAACAATAGTTTTAATTCATATGAATTTAGTTAAAAATAATATTAACATACTGTCTTAATATTATCTAAAACAATATTATTGTAAAATAATTTAAATGAAACAATTGATAATATTATTATTAAAATTTGGACAGTATTTGAGACCTTTCTCGAGCAATTCAATTTCGGGCTTTGTAAAAGTTATATTAGTTTTATTAACAAATTTATCAAAGAATTTTACATCATTATTAATTTGAGTATTATTAGTATTACTATTTGTGGTTTCAGTTAATTCACTAAGTTTTTTAAGTTTTTTACATTGAGTTAAGTATTTTTTATGAACAGTATTATCGTTCAATTCGTTAATAATATTATTGTATTATGGAATTAAACACAATTACATTATGATAACATTGAAGGATGTCAAATGTTAAAAAATATCACGTCTTATACAGAGAGTATGAAAAATGGCACATTTTTTGAATTTTTTTTTAACTTATACGTCCGCCCAATTTAGGATGAGAATGCTTTCAAAGTGAACACTTAGCAGGCAGTTGTCCTTTCCTAAAAGTTGGTGAAGAAAATTGCATATTAAACATGGATGATTAACTACTACACACTTGGCTACATTTGCATGATTCGGAAGATAAAAAAAAAATTTCATATTAAATGAAAATAAAACATAATAATATTATGTAATGCATATCAAATCCTGTAACAGCGAAAAATACGGGAATGGATTTTACATTATTTAGCATAAAAATACGGCTGATGTGTTCTCAATTAAAGTGCAAATCATTTATATGCAACAAGAGTAAGTGTATGACCAGAAATACACTCATTAAAACTAGCAGAAATTATTGAAAAAATATCTATGATTGTGTATTTCACTCATAAAAAGTATATCCCTTGTCATTTTTTTGTTACAAAATCTATGGACCTTTTAATGTCTTAAAAATTAATCCGGGCATAAAGTGAACACAAATATCTTTTACAATAAGCAGAAGTTCTGATATGTAAGAGAAAATCTAAAGTTCGAACCCACGACTTTCAGTACATCAATACGAAAGTCTGTGATCGATCCGCTAGGTTATAAATCAATTCAAATAATTCACAAAAGTATTTAATAGTAAATTTTTAATTAAAAAAATTTTGTATACCTACTCCAATTGATTCAACGGATTTTGAATAAAGTTTTCGAAACAAACTTATAGTGATAATTTCCTTCCTTCGATATTTGTCATGACAATATTTGACACAATATTTAAAATAAAGGACATAAAAAAATCATTTTTGCTTCTGTCCTCATCGAAGCAATTCTATTACTGAAATCTTATGTATGAAAGTTTTATAATAAAAATTCTAAAAAGCCTTGTGAAATAATATGCAAAATGAAAAAAATGCAAGCGTCTAATATAAATATTTTCTAAACCAACGTTACTAATGGTGAGATATAATGCAAACAAATAAATGAATGACATGCAATTTAGCGGGTTTTTTTTTACCGAATTAATGTTCCAATCGAAATGGGAATCAAAGGAATTCTCGGGACTTGGGTTGGGAGGAGATGGTCTTCAAAATATCGTTAGTTTTTGCGGAGCGAATCTAAATCCAACAAAAATCAATAGTTATTAAACAAAAACATGCAAACATCAAGCGTGTGTGCGTGTGTTTTAGATACTACAAGACAATATGTTATAACATTATTACAATAATATAATATAATATTATCTCTATTACAATTGGAAAAATATAATCTTTAAGAATTTAATTACATAAATAAGAAAATTAATTAACAAAGCTTCACATATGATTATTATACATCTGCATTGCACGTAATATTTTATTTCTGTGCAATGATGGCAATGATTTCCTCGAGAAGCGGCCTTAATACATTGCAAAATCTAATTTTCAGTATTACTTACTAATATTGCACAAGTTTTTGAATTTAACCTTTTTACTTATTTCATGCATTTTATTTTAATACGCCTCTTCTTTACTGTGGTATCCGAGCTACGCTTAGTGACACTAATCGTACAGCTTCACTGTCCTCTTTCACGCTTTCATTATTTTACTACCGGCAGAGAGAGATAAGCATAGAATGCTTTGTACTTGTCTCAGAGAATACTGTGTTCGTAATGTTACAACCGTTTATCTTTTCTAGGAAATCATAGCATTAAAGAAGTTGTTTACGACAACACAGAAAATGATGATTGATAAAGAAATAATAGTTTTCTTGTTAAAATAAATATGACAATTGTTGACTCTTGATAATTCGTACTTGAGAAAGACAATCAACTGAGTAATGGATTATTTTTAGACACATTGAGCAACTAAATGTCATATATAAATGAATAGTTAAGTGCAAATATACTACTAACATATTTTGATATACAGATAGGTAGTTATCTTAACAACATATCAATAGATCAAATTCGTATAGTGCAATAAGAACCTTATTAAGTATATTTTTTTTTATTATTACATTGGTATGACCTTTGGTCCAATTCACAAGGTAACTTTTTTCTTCTTACGGATTAATTAATTTCTAACGCAGGTTAATGTGTAGAATATATAAATTTACGATAGAATCAAAAAATAAACATTTTTAGAACCCGATTACTATAGGCAGAATTTAACACCCCTATCAAATAGCTATATATTTTTTTAGTACTGATATCACAAAATTAACCCCATAGATATATTAAATTACGCTATAATAAAATACATTAGCCTTAAAGACCCTTTTTACTTCTCTAAATAATGTAAATATATTTTTCTGTCTTTTTAATTTTCGATTCCTAAAATATGGTGAATTTTTTTTTTGTACCAATTTGTATACCTACTTACTAATTTTTTTTTTAGAAATTATATAATTTAGATAATCTAATATTATTGAAATGAAAAATAGATTGATAATAATTTTCTTCGCTACTCTAAAAACACCGATAAAGATAGTATTCGTAATTATGACTAATCTGAATTAAGTACCATTTATAAACTACGCATTAATCAGAATTCATTTGATAACTGTTCATTGATTGACAAAAAAAACAACCTATTTTTTTAACACAAAGCAATATTACAAAGACAAGAATTTTTCTAAGCTTCTGATGAAGAAAAATTTTCATGATTTTCGAAGAAAATATATAAAATTGCTGAGAAATTAATAGATAAATTGAACACTAAATACGAAAAAAAAAATCACAACTCTTATTTTTAATAAGTTTTTAACTTTTCATATTGAAATCTCGCTAATAATCCATTGAATTATTATGTAAGTACTATGTGCTAGAAGTGGCGTTAGGAACAAAAATGTCAAAAATTAAGTCATATTAATTCCAACCATTATTTTCTCTTTTCAGCTTGTTATTTTAAATTATTATGACAAGCGGGATAACAAATATTTACTTTTGGTATTTTCAAGAAACTTTTGAAAAAAGCATCTTAATAAAAATATCCCTAAAAATGATATTCAGAATGCAACAACCTTTTATCGAACGCAGACCGTTGAGTTGCCTTCTAAACGCATAAGTGAAAAAAAGACTTCTTATTCTTAGACGCACTTTATGGGAAGATGCCTCTTCTAGTGCATAATGCATATAATTCAATGTTAAAATCACCATAATTGGAATACAACATTTTGGCAATAGAATTTTAGAATTACAATTTTCTCTATCTTATTCATTTAAATTTATGGCTGCCAAAACGACACCTTGTTCAATTAAAACTATTTTTTTCAAAATTTAACATGCCAAATTTTTTTATCTAATTAATCGTATTTTAAAATTGAGCCTTGAACACTTTTTAAATCAGTTCGGCCGTCCATCAATAATCACGCGGAATTGATTCTTTAAAACAATGATTTAAATTTAAACAAACGTCAAAATAATATTGCACCTTATGATTGTACCTTCTTAAATGAACTAACTAAACACATCATGTTTACAAAGTAATCTTATCGTATGAAATAAATGTCTTTCAAATTCGTTAATCACATTTAGTAAGAAATGTTAGAACATTTTAAATGTTAAAAAATAAATATTTAACGTGTTCATGAACAATAATTAATTCTAAATTTTTTCATGATTAATTTATGCAAATGATTAAAAATTTCATTGGAGTTCGAGTGAAGAAAATTAATCAAATAGGCAAAAATGTATGTTGAAGATTGACTTTTTATAAAGTCGGCTCAATGTTATAATAAGATAACTCAAATTTTGATAGTTTGTCAGCTAAGTGCGCTTGACACTACACTTTCATCATTAATTTATTAACAAATTTCAACAACAGATTGAAACTTTATTGGTCTCTAATACAAGTTTTTGAACAACATATCGTATTAATCAAAACACAAATACACTTTCAACATCTTTCGCACTTAGTAAAGCTTGTGTCATGAAAGATTGTTTTATTTTTTCAAAACATCTATATTTTAGATATCCAATTATAACATAAAGCCTTTGTATTAAGGAATGTGAAATTTATTAATAAGAATAATAAAAATATATAAGTTTAAAAAAAAACGGGTGTCAAAATAACAAAAAGATATCAAAAACCAAAATTACTAACATAATATATGTAGACATAAAATAATATCATATGACATGATATAATTAGTTAAAAAAAATTATATCATGACATTTTTTATAAATAAATGATTTATCAAATCAATGCTGTATATTTTATGATTGATTTTTTTTTTTTTCATATATAACATGATATGTATGAGAAAAATACTTTTCTAACTTTGGGGTAAACACAAATAAAAAAGGTAACACTTAACAGTATAACACAAACAAAATAACTACAAAAGTATGTTGAATCAAAAAAAAACATTTATTTATAAAAATTATACATTTCATAAACAAAATAATATAACAAAATGGAAAATAAATCTGCAGGTCAAATCGGGATATAACGAAATTCACAGTACTATGAAAAATATTTTCTGGAGAATTCGTCCTGTGACAAATTGTTGAAAAAATAAACAAAATTCAATTCGTTATATAAAGAAATTTGACCTGAATTCATTATCAAAAACTCATTCCTAATGTAACTAAGAGTAATTCAAAATGGAGCTACAATGGAACTGATACTTCTAGCTGTATTGCACAAACCCGCGGTGGTGGTTGAAAAACGATGTAACAAACATGTATTCGATAATGATCACAACAAGGGCGTAACCAACAATCTCAATAATATAATGGACACGAAATGTCACACTTCACTCGCTACGTACATTTACAATCACAATATAATGTTTACAATACAATATTATGTCTGTATCAAAAATAACAAAACAATATACAACACACTGGTGTGCGGATGTCTGGATGAAAAGAAAATAGAAAACAAAACATCAAGGTGAATGTTAGTAGGTAATAAGAAAATAAATAAAATGCATAAAATGGCCCCTAGATGGCCAATACCAATGTTTAAATATTTAAAGATCATCTGATATATTTTCAATAAGCGATGACCGCCAGTTAAAACCTGTGTAGGTAGGATATAAACAAGTGATAGTATAGACATGTATACTAAAAGAGATGGGTGGATATGGCTGGGACATAAAATATATAGATATGCCATATGATATGCGCTGGATACCCAGTGAAGATTAAACAAATCTTGTGCTTCTCTAAATACAAGAAGTTCGTGCCTGTTCTGGTTGGGTGTCATAAAGTAGTTTTGTTTAGTTTTATTTTCTTTTTTTTCTTTCTTCTTTATACTGTTGATTGATGTTTTTTGGGTCGAAGGGTGCTGTGTCTGTGGGGTTATGCTTTGTTTGTGGACTATACGTAGTTGAGAGTTGGTGGTTGTGCTGTGGTTCGTGTTTGTATGTTCCTTTAGATATTCTTTTTTATGAACTGTTAAGATGTTTGCCCTAGTACAGGCTTGGCCTATTTGGGCAGCATTTCCATTTATTGTCTGTTTTCACTGTTTAATATTATATATGAATAAATAAATAAATAAATATATTAAAGATACCAAAAGACAGTTGATTGAGAAGAGCGGTGATCCTCTTCTCATTAAGGTAGCAAAGATAAGGAACTCTTTTTTAGGTACGCTGTTCCTTGGATGGCAAAGTTGAGAGATTTGGACATGGTGGAGGAAATATTATTGACAATGGACAAGATCGAGAAAACCGAAAGGAAAAATTTAGGAACCATTCAAATTTTTTCAGTTGCCAAACCGACACATAATACAATTTTAAAGCAGGTAATTGTTCTTTTTTTTGGATCATCTAGGGGCCACATATATACAAAACAAAATAAAAATTAGCTACCGTAAAACTTGTTTTTTTTTAAAGCACAGACGTACATACTTAAAGACTCTAAACAGAATATATATATATAGGGTGGTTTTAATATTAAAATATTCTACTTGAAAATAAGGCTACAAAACCATTTTGCTTACATATGCTCGGGATGGCTACGAATACAGTCAATTAAATCAACGGGCTTGATTTCGCCGACGCAGATGCGGTGAATGGCCGTGAACAAGGGGAATCTATAACAAAACATAATAATTTATATATCCAACTATTTGATGAATAATTATCACATGAAATTTTAGTTGAACATCTTATATTGTTGTTTCAAATCTTGGCTTCAACATTTTGAAAAATTCCAAGTCCCCGTCAGGATTCGAACCTGAAACTGTAGCTGTGACGCTAATCTCTACGCTAACAGATAGGTTTACAAAAATGCACGATAGGTAGATATTCACCATTTTCAATGAAATGCTAAGACATCTATTGGAAATGGTCGGAAGCTTTTAGCTTTATAATAGCTTCAAAATGAACTTACTTGTTTTCCATTCCTTTAGTCTTCAACATAAAGTGTACTTCCTCAGCTGTGAAAGGTCCCTGCAACTTCTGTCCGTTCAACATTTCTTGTTCCAATTCCTTAATTGATTTCCCCGACCTTACAAAAGCTTCTGAGACTTTGCGGTTTCTGCCACCTAAAATAATATAAGCAACAACTTTAAAGAATGAAAAGTTAGAAAGTATATTTTTTAAAAATACTGTATGCCGGTATGTGCAGTTCCTCCTACGAGGAACTCAAAAGGACTGCTTTGAAAGGGATGAATGGAAAACAAGATGGTTGAACAGTAATGCCAGCCAATCCTAGCATCAAGAGCAGAGAAGAATGATACCATATTAGCCTGAACCCGTCTCGAAATTTTTGTAGATATTTTGAAAAAGAAATATTCATAAAAGAATTCAAAGAATTTAAAATTCAATCGGAAATGTTTATTCAGAATCTGAACTATTTTTGATGTCTCATCGCTATCATCAGAATTTCCAATACTGCTTTCAGTAACGTTATCATCTGTCCCATTAGAAGTACACCATTTCTTGCAACCATTGACTATCGATTCATACTTAATCTTCTAACAGATAGGTACGATCTTTACTCCAAAAAGAGATAAATAAATAAATTAACTGTTCTCTATACAAAGGTGTCAGTATAACTATGTATCGCGGAACTTATTGCCTCAGGCAATTTTTTCCAGTCAACCTATCCCGTCCAATCTGAGACAGGCCAACTCCGTAGAAATTTCAAGTAAAAAAACACTTCGAAAAACTCTGATCCAACCGGGAATCGAACCCGGGACCTCTTAATCCAATCCACTAGGCTACCGAGGTCAGTAAAAAAGATAGACTAAGGTTTGTTTTTATTTTTTTCTGAAGACGAACCATTTTTAATTTCTGTAGGATAATGTCCTTGTTTATATTGCTTAAACCCCAAATCAAACGCGAGTCAATTTTTTACCTAAAATTAAAAGGATGAAAAATATTGTGTTATAATCCAGGTATACGATATATGAATAAGGCTTTATTATCTTACCATAGCATGTTGTAATGAGATCTGCTACTCCGCAGGATTCAAAGAATGTGCTGAGTTTGCTTCCTGGATAGAAGACATCAACAAACTTGACCATCTCCATTAAACCTAATCTGATGATGGCTGCTTTTGTGTTGTCTCCCATATCAAGACCATCCACGAATCCAGCACCGCACGCTACAATATTCTTCAGAGCACCGCAAATCTCGACGGCATCTTCGTCATCGACAACTACCACCCTGAAATAGGGGGTCTGAATGATGTCTCTTAGGACCGGAGCCAAGGTGGCGTCCCGGCACCCGATGGTGGTTTCACAGAATTTCTCGTCGGCAACCTTCGCAAAAAAAAGAAAAGAATCTTTTTATCATCATTGAACCTTGCAATTATAATTGTGGTATTGTTGGATACAAACAATTCAATTTTCTCGAAAATATCAATGAAAAAATTTTAAGAAGTGTTTGGTAGCCTGGCGTTTACGACGCCGGCTTTTGTACTGTTTAGTGCGGACGTCGTGGGCTTCGATCCCAGGTGTCGACTATCTTCCTCTTTCATGACTCAAGCTATAAGTAGCTTACTGTGAAAGAGTCAGAGTGTATTTGTGTTCACTTTGAGGGAGCACAGATTCATTAAAAACAAGTTTCTAAAATGACAGGATTTCAGTAAGAGACCTTTTGAAAATACAAAGCAAGACAGGTATCAGCTAGTAATAAACTAATTAACACTTTTCTAAACCAAGCCGTAAATATAGGTACTTTTTCTACTCAAACGGTCCTCTTCGATTTGAGATAATACAGAAATATCAGGCGAAAAAGACTTGGGAAAATTCTGTGCCGACTGGGAAAAAACCTGACGGACCTCTTGATTAGAAGTCAATGCATTCCATTTTGATTTTTATTGTTTTATTTTTTATTATTATTAATATTTTCACATTTTAATGATCGGTATTTGATGACATTGTTTGCTGAGCTCCATTGATTGATTGTATTTTTTATTATTCCCTATTACTGTTAAGTATAGGTATTTAATTTTATTGTTCAATAACCTCCTCTCTAAGACAGGCATTGCCTAGTGGAGGGAATCACCAAATTGTATTTATAAACTAATGTATATTTTCATTGAATAAAATTATTATTATTATACCACTGGGCTACCAAGGTTGGTGGTAATAAAGTATAACAAAACTCCCAAGTAACTAAACTAGGAGAAACCTAAAAATGTTTGTTAAAACCATCTGGTTAGTGACTGTCGTTAATGTCATCCATAAAAATTAGAGTAACGGCAATCAGCATGACAGTATAAACTAGGTATGGGGCCAAATTGGCCGATTGCCAGAAATTGTATACAATTAGCCATTGTGTTAAAATGTGTTCCCTGTGTTTTATGAAAAAAAATATTAATGAAGTAAATTGCTTTTTACAAGAAATGCACTAAAGATAATTATGAAAATTGGACGTCTTTCAGAAGAATTTTTATTACATAGAGTACCTGATGACAAACTAAATGATTTGGGAAACCAACGAAATGAGGGTGTAATTTTTATAACAAAAGCTTTAGATAAAACCAACAGAAAGTATATGTCTAGGGGGCCGTCCATTAACCACTTGAGCTCAAAGGGGGAAACGGGGGGGTCCAAAAAAAATCACGTAAGAGGAGGGGGGGTCTAGTAGGAAAATCATGTGCATTTAGTTTTTCTGATGAATTTAAAGAAACACGGTTACACTTTCACAAATTAAAAAAATTGACAAAAAAACAAAAGCAAACTTGCAAAATATTATTTCAACTAAAAAAATACCCACACGTGATTTCGGGGGAAGAGGGGGGGGTATTCCAAAAGCTCACCAAATACCACCACGGGGGGAGGGAGGGGTCTAAAAAGTTGAAAGCAAAAAACCTCATGTGAATAATGGACGTACTCTGGGAGATATTGGACAATATATTGTTTGAGATAAAATTACAAAGAAAAATAAAATAATATAGCACAGTACATATTACAAAATATGTTTTTCTCAATACATACTGGAAGATTGATTAAATGTTTTTCAACAAATGAGAATTATGTTTACACAGTTTGATTGCATTAAGATATAAATACATCAAGAGGCGTGGGAAGAATGATCTGAGGTTTAATGTTGCGTAGTGTCAGGTCGTACGTTTTTACAAAATAAAATCACCAATCGTCTATCCATATACGATGGATGGTGAAGAGCTAGAAGCGGTATCCCAAGTCCGGGATCTGGGAGTGCAACTTGATACTGGACTTGAATGCGTATCTTGGCACTCACTCTAACTATGACGACCAGGACATCTGCATAACCGATGGTGTCAATTCGGAGGTTGGCCATCTTGTACAAGAGCTCGTCTATTGCTAAGGTCCAAAGAAGAGGTGACAGAACGCCGCCTTGTGGACATCCTCTGATAGTAAGAAACTCAGTAGAGTGACTCTGCAGGGATATCTTAGCGTATCTATTATTTAACATAGCGCTGACCCATCTGATTGTAGTTGGATCTACGTCCTTCCTTGTCAGCCCCCCACCATTGTATTGGTGGGAATGTTATCGAAGGCACCTTCTATGTCAATAAAAGCGCACAGCGCAATTTGTTTATCCTCAACTGCTTTTCCAATTTGAAGAGCACGAGCATTATGTTTACACAGTTGATTGCATTAAGATATAAATACATGAAGTGGTGTGCGAAGAATGATCTGAGGTTGAATGTTGCGTAGTATCAGGTTGTACGTTTTTACAAAATAAAATCACCAATCGTCTATCCCCATACGATGGATGGTGAAGAGCTGGAAGCGGTATCCCAAGTCCTGGATCTGGGAGTGCAGCTTGATACTGGACTGACATTTGTCCCGCACATTAATTCAATGGTGGACAGGGCACTCCGAACACTTGGGTTTGTCTTACGCTTGTGTCGCAGTTTTTCCAAAGTCTCGAAATTTGTTCATTTGTACACATGCCTTGTTAGACCACAGTTACAGTATAATTGGGTTCTATGGTCACCATATTACCAGGTACACATTAAAAGAATTGAAAGGGTATACTTAAATTAAAGGGTAAACTTCAAACTGGGTATACCAGCTGCGGATGTCAACTATGATCATCTTCGCCAGGAATATGATCTCACACTGCTATCTGAAAGGCGCATAAGAGCGGATATGACTTTCTTGTATAGATTGATCAGCGGCCAGATTGATTCCTCTCGGTTGTTGTCTATGGTGGAGCTTCATGTCCCTTCCAGGAGCACGCGTAGTATACAGACCTTTAGATTAACAAACAGTGTCACAAACCATTCTTTCAACACGTCCATGCAAAGGTTACTTAGGGAGGCAATGATCTTGGCGAAATTGATATATTTTCTACACCCTTGTATAGTTACAAAAAAATGCTAAAGGATAGGTACCATTTGGCTCATTAAATTTCTTAGAGATGCTTATTTTTCTTTACTGTGATACACAACTATTGTATTTAAAGCAACCATTGGTTGTGTGGATTTCAAATAAATAAAATACAAAGTGTCTAGAAAAATGCTGATTAAAAATAATAATTGATAGCAAAAAGATAAGAAGTAAGTATTTAATTCTTGTATCAATCAAAGCGATATTAATCATGTTATGATATTGTATATAAATAATTATTATGAAATAAAAGAGTTCAAATTGAGTTGAAACTAATAATAGTACTGAAGAAATATTACAGTTCACCAATTTGTTATTCTACATTTACACGAAATTCTATGTTATTTCATAAAAGCGGTGTTCAAAAGACATTGAGTATGAAAGAGTTTAAATTTTTTTTAACCCATTCTCACATACTGTACACAATTGTGTACAAAAAATATTTAGATTTATATTATTACACAAATCAATATTGATTCTCTATCTCTCTCTTTCTCTAAAGATTACCAGTGATATCTCGTTTTAGAATAAATAATAATTTATTCAATAATATGAATTTAAAAAAATTGATTTGCTGTACACACTTGTGTACACTGAGAGGAAATATATTTTTTTGGTCCTTTAAATTTTGTTACTTACCTTTATGAAGATTTAACTTGTATTTGAAACCAACAATAAATATGTATAACAAATTATAATATGCTCACCTCTCCTGCCAAGTTGGCACCCATGAGGACGTGGCAGGGTATTCTAAGGCATCTTGTGATGATGTGAGAGATGAGGTCAATTCCACCACCTTCGGCCACATCAAAACCCTGAAAAGGTTATTTGCTTCAGTTAGAACACATCCTTTTAAATATTTGTCAAAATTGAGGATATTTACAATGGCTGTGAAAAAAATCAAACCAAAAGAAAACACCTATTTAAAGATACCGAGTGGGAGAATCCTTTTAACACTTCCACTGCCATCTAAATAACTAGTTTTATTATGAAATTTCAGGAATATTTAAAAAGATAAAGGTACAAAAAACTGGCATTTTATAAACCGCAAACGAATCCATATGTTGAGAAAAATACTTTAGTAAAACATCCATGCACAAGCACAGAGCTCAACAACAGTGCATCTGTCAAAAATATTATAAATGTACCTATATTCTGAAGCGATGTCTAGTTGGCAGTAAATGTCTTAAAAATCAGCCTCGCCAAATCATCAAACTCACCAATATCCAAATCGGGCTTTTCTGAACGAATTGGCGTCGAAAATTTCCATCAAAAATCAAATTCAAGTAGGTATTGACAAACTATATAATTAGGAAATTATTTAAAATACTTAAAGCAGGAAGGTATGCTCACACTCTTAAGGGGGCGTTCAAGTATTACGTAACGCAATTTTTGAAGATTTTTGACCCCCCCTCCCCCCCATGTAACGCGCCGTAACGTTTTTCTGTACCCCCCCCTCCCCCCCCTAAATGTTACGTAACACCCAAGAGACTATTTTTTTACTGAACTCTCGTAAAAAAATAAAAGGGTTTCAAAGGGTTCCTTTTCTAACTTCGGAGAAAAAAAAATACTATTTATATGTTCCATAAATTTATCTTTATTTTTTCTTTTGCTGTTTTCCAAATTTTGGCATAGCTGCGTTGGCAAGTCCAGTTGATGATGTAAATCCCCCCTTTTGACCACTAACGAATGCTGACAACGAAAATAAAATAAAAATGACGTAAGTATAATACAGTCGAGGGATTCCCCGTAAAAAATAAACGAAAAGGATTGCCCAACTTGGAAGATTTATTTCCCAATTTTTTTTATTTAAGAAAAAAAATACCGTTACGTAACGAGTTGTTCAAACCCCCCCCTCCCGCCCTCGTAACGCACAGTAACGTTTTGCAAGACCCCCCCTCCCCCCCAAATTGCGTTACGTAATACTTGAACGCCCCCTTAAGAAGTATGTGTTACAAAATGTTTGCCAAGTTAAGCATTAAAACAACCAAACTTTTCATCTCTAATCATCTGTGCTCGTGGGCCTGAGTTTAAAATCAGTGAAACCATGATTGCATTTCTCTTTTATAACTTATGTAATAATATTGATATTAACTGAGAGGTATGTTCTTCCAAAAGAGCTCTTTATCTCTTAGACATGATTTAACAATATACTCTCTTTCATTGAAAAGAGTTAGTAATGACCACCGATACAAACTGAACAAATACAAGGAACTAGTAAATAAAACAGTTCAAAATGGCTTATGTACAGGTATATAATATGCTGTAGAAGTGGGAGCGGGGATGGGAGAATATTTTTATTGCTAATTTAAAAACTTAGGACTAAAATAAAAGAACTTTTGGATAGGGTGTCAACAGGGCCGTCGCGTGGGTGGGGCGACCGAGGCGGTCGCCTTGGGCGCCGCGATTCGAGGGGCGCCGCCGTGGGCAAAAAAAATCTATTTTGCTTGTAGTACAGTCCAGGGATTCACATGCAAACTCATAGCTGAGAAAAGCCAAAGGCATGCAATATTTGCTATAAAAAGTTTAATCAACTTTTAAATTTAAATCTTAAAAAAACTCTAACTAAATTTTATTTTCATTGCAACCGAGCAAGCAACAGGAAATTTTTGGCTAAGAGACGTCGCCAATCTAGGGAAAGAGCGACTTCATAGCGGAGAAAAGCCATACGAATGCAATATTTTCAATAAAAAGTTTAATAAACACCCATATGCTAAATCATCGCGGAGAGAAGCTAGACTAGAATCTGTTTAAATGAGCCTGACTAACGGAAACAACGACGCAAGGCAAGACGGGTATCAGATAGTATAAAATATGTAGTATTAAAATAAATACGAGTTTTAAAGGGGGGGGGGGGGGGGGCGCGCTGATTATGATCATCCTGAACCAAAACTGGAATGAACAAAATTAAGAGATTTATAGGGAGGGGGGGGGGGGGCGCTGAAAATGATTATCCCGAACCAAAACTGGAGTGAACAAAATTACGAGTTTAATGAGGGGGGGGGGGGCGCAGATTAAAGCCTCGCCTTGGGCGCCTGAAAACCACGCGACGGCCCTGGGTGTCAAAACCTGCATTGAGTGTCAGTCGGAGATTGGTGAGTGTGACTTGAGTCATAGTAACTCCTAAATCTTTTCTAACTCTTTTCTTTTCCTTCCCTTCTTCTTGCACTCTCCATTTGTGTTTGAGTTTATCTTTAGCTCTTTTCATATTTCACTTATACTAAGAGTTTTCCTATTGATATTATTTTTTTCCTCTTGAACATGTTGTACCTGTTTAATCAATAATATACTATGTAACATGTGACACATCTCGATGGAGGTCAACTTAGTTTAAGGCCATAAATTTATATTGTTTATACTTTTAATGTATAGTTGTCTTCTGTAATGTGTTTTGTCAAAATAAATAAATAAAAATAAAAAAAATAAAAAATCATCTGTGCTTATGGGCCCTAATTATTAAAATCAGTTAAACTGCAATTGCTTTTATATCTTTCATAACACATCTTTAAATCCAAATCTAATTTATAATAACAGGAATGAAATAATATGCATAATTAGCATAAAACATGGCTTCAACGAGAATGTGCAACGTAACCAATACGTTACGTAGACATTCATGTGCAAGCTACACAACCTTGACATAGTACTTGAATATATGCACACCCAGAGTCCAACTACTATTATACGTACACAGTAGTCCACGATGCCAGATTGTGTCAGTATATTTCAACATCACACTTCACAATGGATTCTACATTATTGATCTCTGTCAATATCACAAACTTTTTTTATATAATATTTTAGTCATTATATTAAGGTCACACAGTATGCTGTGAAGGGTAGGCAGAGAGAATGGACCTCAACTATTTTGGTATAAATTCTGGTATGTACCTATATTTCTTTTTCCGTTCTTCAACTAATAACATCATTTCTCTTCATCAGTGAACTTGACCATAATTTTTGAGAAGAATTTATGACATCTCTAAACTGAGGCAATTGCGTCAAGTAATCGCTACGATTGCTAAAAACAATATGTAGATTGTAGAGTGCCATATATTGAAAATGTTGGTGAGGATATACAAAACTATAAATAAATGGCACTTTATATATATTATTGATAGCAACGTCATAGGGATTGTTTGACGCATTTATCCCACAGACGCAATTGCCTCAGTTGACTTATATTCATTCATTCAGTGATGTCAATATGAGTTTGATAAAAATCTAACGTTCATTTGGCACTTTCGCTCTTTCAGGATTATCTCCTCTCACAACACAAGCCCTTGCTTAGTGTAAAAGATGCCAAAAGTGTATTTGTGTTCACTATGAGTGAGACCAGATCGTTTAAAAAAAAAAAAAATTCTACTCTATTGTAAATTTTGTTCAATATGAACTTAGTAAATAAATATGTAAAAACAAGTATACTTAGAGAAACATTTTTAAAAAATTTGTCATAATTTAGAAAAAAAAATCATTTAGGTGATGCTTCTATTTAGCTGTGTTATAGTTTGGGAATTTCTGATCAAAATGATATTGCTATTTGATTGTCACTAAAATTATATCTTTACGCTATGGCCAAACTATCCTATTAAGAGTTTTTACTGTGTGTGTTCCTTAGATACTAACACACACAAACACAGTAGCGGAGAACAGTGTTTGAAATGTAGGTACACATTTTACTTCCTTATACACTTAGTAATGTTTGTAAAGAAATTGGTTTTATGTTTTATGTTTTCTTATCAAGTTAGTGTCTGTTTGACATGGAGATTACAAAAGAATATCATTATCAGTCTTACTAATAACGTTGTTCTGATTTTTTTTTAATTACAGCAGTAGTTAACCTCTGGCCTTTTCCTGGTATCCATCCCTCCAAATGAAGCGATGTCACACCATTTTGACAGATGTGAACCTTGAGTTTTTTCAATCATGTTAACGAAATTCCACTACGTTAATACACACATTTTGCTATTATTCAATTGAAAACAGCAACCCGTGTACCCTGGTGGAAGGATTATGACAAATTTGGTTCAAGTGAAGTAACTATTTGGACCACATCCACTCAAGTTTCTCCATTGACGAGTGATGGACGAATGGCTTGACGCAATTGAATTTTGGACTGATGGATATCCAACTCAACCTATCATCCATTTGGTTTCCCCCCTCACTGTCATTTTTTGGAATGACATAGCTCTGCTAAGCCTCCATCCAGACATTCTTTCTTTGTTCTTCCAATGACATAGCATTCCTCATACTGCTTCTCCTATTTGTTTTATAGGAGAAGCAGTATGAGGAATGCTATGTCATTGACATCCTGACTATCGCGTTTGAGCATTTTCTTTTGTCCGTTAGAGAGGAAAGTTTATTTTGCGAGACCTCACAATGTTATCCATGGTTTCCTATTTCGGAAACGTAACGAGTTACGAACTGAAAAAAAAATTGATGAACATACCTTGATCAAAGATAATGCTGCAGCTGTGGGCTTGATCTTTCCCAGAAGTGTCGAACACAATGTACGGATAAACTGATGTGGTACTACGAAAATTAGAATGTCAGCGTCTTTGGCGGCCTCTACGACGTCGGGAACGGCAACCTGACAAACAAATGACAATCGTGTTCAATAACAAGCATTAGGTTTCATATTTTGTGAAAGTTAAGCAGTTTCACAATAGTATTATTTTTGGTTTAAAACAATTCAATAATGATCAATCGTGGAGACTTACAATATGAAGCAAACAGCAAGATATGAGAATAACCCCTTATTATGCACCTACTTCGTTTTTTATCAAGATTTGATTAACTGGCTCATACACACAATCGAAAAGAAGCTCAAAGACAAGATAAAGGCCGAGAATTCGTAGTTAATAAAGTAAAGGACTTAAAATTTGTGTTCACTTTGAGCGAGCACAGATTCATTTAAAAATAAAATTATAATAAAGATAGTACTAGTTTACCAAAGCACATTCCTTCAATACAATATAATATGACAAAGTTGTGGTAAGTTAATATAGACAGGCACACCCACATCAGATATGTTTTTATCTGAGTGAATTCTCAACTTTGACCTCGTGGTTTGTTCCTGCTAGCCAGAAAAGGAATGAGACATCACGATAAAAAACAATTTAATCATCCGTTCCTATACAATTATAATAATATGGTAACAAAGTTTGATTGGTCCTTATATGAAAAAAAAACAGAGTCCTTGTGTTCGAGGTATTGATAGGGCTTCAATCAAACAATGCGTAAATGTATTTCAAAGGGACATGATGAAAACAAGCACTGTCAAATTAATCGAGAAATAGAAAAATTACCAAGGTAAAATAGTCAATGATTTAAATTAAAATACTATAAAAACAGTCTAAAAATACCCAATTTTTTTCAAATTTTTTGCCAACGGTTTGTGTGACCAAGAAGTGGTAGGATGCATCCAGATGGCGAAAAAAAAGCAATGACGCCCTTAAAGCATGAAAAGTCGGGACATTGCAAGGGCTAACAAAATGAGGCTGATCAAATCACTCGTTTTTCAGCGTCTTTTGCCTGTGAAACCTGGACTCTGAGGGCCCAAGACAGAGGATTGGTACATTCGAGATGTGGTGCTGGAAACACCTACGTGTTCACTGGTCTGAACACAGGAATAATGATTCTATACGCAGCGAACTCGGCATCCTCTCTCATTTATCCATGGAGTGAGAACTGCGCATCCTTCGCTTTTTTGGGCACATTACACGAAGAGAGCCGGATCCCCTGGAGTGGGGGATTATGGTGGGGATGGTCGAAGTTCATATAATTCAATTTGAACAATGTATATTTTTATATTTTTCCTGTATCTACTACTCGAGCTTTATTGCTTTCGTTTTGCAATAATGCATGATTTTGTAAGTGTTTTTTGGTAAAAAAAAAAAAAAAACAATAGCAAAATTTTACTTAGTTTGTTCTTAACCTGTACCATCTTGGGTTGGCTGTAAGACATTGCTTTGCAGCAATAAGTCCGCCTTTTGGTAGTTTTTTAAAATTGTATTTACACTATTTTTTGCGTCCAATAAAGATTTATTTATTTATCTTTTCTATTCTACGTTATTAAAACAAAAGATAATGTTGTTCCATTTGGGCCAAAATAAAATATTGACAAACTAACCATCCATTGAACGATAACATATTAATAAAAAGAGTTTATCAGAAAGCAAACACGGGGCTGTCATTATTATATTGAAAATGTTAGTCCTGAAAATGTACATCCTGATAAAATGGAACATTGTAAATCACTTACCATAGATGGCTGAATAATAAATGCAAAAATTATCAGATGACGGTAAAAGTCATCCACTCGAAATATTTATTGCGGCGAGTAATATTTCTGTCTCCTACGCTGTTAGTCCTTAATAATAGAATAACAAAGCAACATATTATTATATAAGTACCTATATCGAATCTAATTATATTGATTAAAAATATATATTTGTTTTTTTTTTCACCATCCCCCTGAAGGGGCAGGCAGAGAAAACAGACTTCCACTCTCCCGTTGTATCTTATAATATACCTACTTAAAAGAAAGTCAGGATAGTGCGAACACTTATAACTCGAGATCGACTGAACAAATTCTTTCGATGTTTGATTAATTGGATTCTTCTCCACTCCGGATAACAGAATAAGTATTAAAAATCGAAAAATGAATTGAAAATAATAAAAAATATAATATTAAAGTTAGTATAGAACCGATTTCCTGTGACGCCAACGCCATATATGAAAAATTCTATAACAACAAAATTATTGTTTACCTGACAACCATTGAGATTAATAATATTGGTACGCAGATTTTTGAAGAATTTTTTTTGAGCATTCAGAAATAAATTTTTTTAACATTCAAACATAAACGTATCTTTGTATAAATTACAAATCAATATTCATAGTAAGCACTACAGGACGTCTGTCGAAAAAGCTAGTATGTATATAAAACAGGGCAAAAATCCATAAATATCTACTATTTTCTTCTTCTTGTGTCTTGTTCGGTTGCCCCAATTTTGACTATTACTCTAGAGAAGGTATACTGATGGTGTCCAACGACAAGAAACAATGTAAGTATAGTGATTCAGAACAACTCAAACAAAACCCAATAAGAGAGAAATTAAGTTTTGAATCAACACCAAGTCTGTAATATTAATGCTTATAAATTATATTATGGAGAGCTTGTAAATAACTAGTTTGCCTCTATTTTATGCACCCATCAATAATTACCACGTCCCTGTTAAGGTTAACTTGGTTGCAGTAAGTAATAATTAATACTAGTGGTCGACCAGTGCTCGAAATTCGACCATAACTTATTTAAATTATAAGTTTGAACATTATTAAGCTTCCATTGTCAAAGACTGAGCACATTCACAATTTTCTTTCACAATCAATGACACGGATACGACAAATTTGAAATGTTGATATGTACAAAGTTTTTTCCATTATTATTAATGACAAACCAATGCCAAAAAAGAGGAAAAAAAAATATTAATCTACTCTCAATTTGACCACAGATAAATAAAAGAATACATGCGTCTGTGTCAATATCAAATACATCGAAGTGTGTGTGTGAGTATCAAATACATAACATTACAGTAGTGTGCGTAATGTTTTTTTATTGATTTAATCTATTTTTTATGCAAAATTTGAAAAAAATATTAGTAATCGCCATTCTTTCTCTATATAAACTATAAGTGTGCGAAATGTCATACTCCTCCGTCCGTGCAATTTTCGTAAAAATGGTTCACAAAGTAATTAATATATAGATTGAGACTGTGCACAATGTACATCATTCCGCAATCAATATACCTACTATAAAATATACTCTTTAAAAAACTTGACATCCATGGAAAAAAATAAGATGATTTATGTTTTCAACCGTAACTACTCGCTGGAACAATTTGACATAGCCCAAAATATTTGGTTTTGTTCATTGTTTTACAAATAAATTAACTGGGTGGGACTTAGATAAAATTCACATTTCGAGCTCAAATAATATACATTATCAAACTTTTCGTAAGCGTTTTATCTATAATAATAATCAGTTATGTGCCTACTTAAGTATATGACTTATAGTGGTTGATAGCCTAACGGTTACGATGCCGGCTTTCATACTGTTTCATGCAGAGATCGTGGGTTTGATCCCAGGTACTCTTTCACGACACAAGCTTTGAGTACCTAGCTTACTGTGAAAGAGTCAAAAAGTTTATTTGTGTTCACTTTTAGTGAGCACAGATTCAATCATTAAAAAAGAAAATACAATATTTTCTTAACAAAGGGCCTAAGAAGAATATTGGGCATAAGGTGGTATCACCGCATCACGCATACGCCATCATCGCAGGTCTACTTCTACTGTAATAGTGAAGAGGAGATGGATCAAGGAGAGCGCTGTTCTTACTCCCATCAGGGTCTCAAAGACGGGGAAGACCATCTCACACCGTATTCCGTTCCTTTGAGGCAGAGCTGAAGGATCTGAATATGGTGTGAGAAGAGGTCATGGAAGTTACTCAGTGGAGAGCTTTAATAACCCCAATCAAACTCCCTCATCACATACTAGAGGGCTAAGCATATTTTTTAATATAGGGAAAAAAGATGGGATTTTTCCACATGTTGAAATTTCTCATAATATTCGGGAATTTGAACATTACCACCTAATGGCGAAAGTTGTTAACGTAAAGTGATCACACTAAGCCAGCCTTCGAAATAACAGTAGAAGACAGTCGTAAGCCCGTAGTGGTTTATTCATACCATTTAAAATATCGAACAGAGTAGGTCATCAGTTGTTGATATATCGTTATAAAAAGCTATTAAGTTAGCAGATAAGAAAATAGAAACGATTGATGTATGAATGAATATTGAACACAAAGTTTGTACGTTAATACCTACTGTGGACAAATAAATAGAATGCAGTTATTTATGTTTTGTTTGGTAAAATGAACATAGAGAGAGAGAGAGGAGTTGTCTGCCAGAATGCTAATATTTGACATTGAAAATTCAGAATGGGAAATATTGTGTTAGGTAATGTTTGGCAGCCGTACAGATATTTATTTGAATGGTTCATGACCGCCACTTAACTGGATCAATGTTAATACAAATGGAGAGGAATTCTACCATTGTTTTCTTGTGTTGTGTTATTAATCAATTGATCATTATCTTGACATTTCACCTAATTTGAATGTGTATATTCGAGCTTGAAATTATTTCAATAATTTTAAAAGGTAAAAAGGACCTCTCATATAGCACCATTTAAACTTTAAATTTAATCCTAAACTACAACTGTTGCTATGGGAAGCAATGTCAAATTATCCGCTAAGTAAAATTGGGACCCTAAAAGGGACGACGTAAACCATTTACAGGATAATCAAACAATTGATGACCCTTTCCTATGCCTGTCAACCAACAGGTTTTTATGCTGGATATATTATAATTTGACATCAAATGGCATCAAGGAAAAAAAGGAGTACGGAGTTTGATTACTACCTTGTAAATTTTTTTGAGCTAAATTTAATGAAAATGGATTCAATTCTGCTTAGACTCCTTGGCTACAGCCTTGCCATCTTTTATTGCCATAGTGCCTATATTGATATCTACGAATACAATTATTCCTAAATCGCTTAAAACCAGTTTAAAAAATTGGATGTTTCTTTCAAAACGCAAAACTTTTGTCTGCATGTAGAATCACAAAATTCCTGTCACTAAAACTATGTAGAAGATCCCTTATGATGATATTTATTGATAGTTTTGTATTTGATGATAATGTGTATTTAATAATTCTTTATTGTGATGGTGATAACTCTTTATGATTGTAATAAAATGTCTTAAATAATAGTCATAAAACTATAGTATGAGTAGTATTTATTTTATTTAAAGCGACTAATTTGCTAAATACTATGTCCAAAAGAATTAAAATTGACTTTGAGTTTGGTAATCTACATATATAAAAATGGATCCATATTTCCCTTGGTTACAACACCACGGGGCTGGACCAATTTCGCTAACTATTTTGTTGTTGTGTTTGCTTTTGTCAAGAGATGTTATGAAAGAAATAATCAAGAAAATTGCGCGGATATTATAAAATTTAAGAAAACTTAGCGTAGGTAACCTAAGTGCTTTTGACAATATAACCTATTCGGAATAGTAACCGTTGACAGAATGTGCCTGCATAGTTTAAAACAGATGCATCGGTCGGAACTGTACTGGTTAAATAGAGAATTAATTTACCATTATACAAATTCGAATTCTATATTCATAGTTAGAACAGGACAAAATCTGTAGAGATTGCTAGTAAATAAATAAAATAGTTAATAGAAGAATATTTTACAATCTAAATAAAACATACCTAAGTAGGTATTGCCTTTATTTTTTTTTGAGAAATTGAATGTTTGTCAAATTTTCATTAAGAATAGGTAAATCATTAAGGAAGGCATTGACACTGTTAAGGAAAACGACAAAAAATGTAAACTCATTGAATTGCAAATCAAATTACATTGTTCATAATATCAATTTATTGCACAAGGTAAAATTTAATATTTTGTTCATTTTATTAACGCAGATGTAAGGTTGTCAAATGTTCAAAATTTTCAATATTTTTTTTACATACGAAAGTAGTGGATAAATTAATATATTATCCAAACAAGAAAAAACAACGTAACAATTAACCTGAACCCTGAACATAGCAAAATATTCGTCAACTAAAAGTAGCACAGATAACCATGGAAAGGGGAATTTTGGAACAATTGCGTGACCACATCACTAATGTTCCAATACAAAGATGAACAGGAATGGCGGACATTGTCGAAACAGTAGCAACTTTAACATGGAGGTATGTCGTAGAGAGGATGATCGCTAGAGCTGAAAGATACTAGAATGGCAGTCCAGAACAGGAAGAAGACAGTAGGCAGACCACCAGTCCAGCCAGGTGGAGGGATGATAGCGTGAGAATGGCAAACAAAGTTGGATGAAGAGGGCGAGATGCAGAGGGGGTTGGTTGAGAGGTGAAGCGGCCCTAATCCAGCAGTCAACTACAATGGGCTGTGATGAAGGTTTTAAACAATTTAAAAAAGTGTATTCTTTAGGCCAACCCTGAGAAAAATACTTAATGTTAACGTACTACAATCAGTAATCAAATCCGACAACTTCTTATCGGCAAGCAACTAAGTATCCTTATTTCTACAAAATAAAAAGAGTTTTTTTTTCTCAGACCTATAATGCTGACAAAGCATTCCATGAAAAGACAAGGCCAACTAAGAATAATATTATGAAATGGGTGTGTTTAAGAGCTATGGAAGGAAAGCTAAAAACACTTGACTTATTTAGAGAAAAAGAACATATAAAGAAAATTCTAATGACAGTAGTAATATAGTTTAGTCACAGAATTAAATTTACATAAAAATTTCACATCATCTTAAATACCTTCAATATGAATAAAATAAATGGGAGATGAACATGATTAAAAAGTGCCAAATCTCATGGCATTCTCATTCATTTTTTTAAATATGGCAACCCTAATTTAGATTCCAATAAAACACAGAGGAAAAAATTAAATCCAGTGCTAAAGTCTGAACATTATCAATGATCAAATGGGATGTTTTTCTTCCTTTCTGTGCCGCTAGAGGCGCCCTTGCTAATCCGGTCTATTGTCAAATTCAGTGTTGCCAACGGGGGCGATTTACTTCTTCTTCTTCTTATGGTCGCTCACAATCTAACCTCCAAAATATCATTCTAGTTTATTTCAAATTAAACAACTTATATATTATTAGACATGATAACTTACAATAGGTTTAGAGAGATCATTGTACATTTTTTACATACTATTAGAAATAAAATTGTTCATCTTTTTTTATATACCTACCTAAATACAAATTAAAAAATACAGAACAGCACCCCTGAGATTTATTCTCAAATTTATGCGCAGCAAAATCAACAACAACTTCTTAGCAACGCAATGGAAAACAAACTTCCCAACGTTGGCATCACTGAAAAAAACATCTCTACGTTGGCAGTACTGAATTTGACAATAGACCTGATTAGAAGTTCTGCCACCTAGTGTGTATTGTCGGAAGCTCCCCAGAAAACTTCCCATTAGTTAAACGCACAGTGAGATAATAAAAGTACAATGTGCAATTCGGTACAAAATACAAGGTAAAAAGTTTTTGGAAAATGTGTTTTGATCTTCTAATTTTACGAATGTTGAATTGAATAATGTTTTATTCAATTAGTTTAATTAAATAAAGTCCAGCTGCTTAATTTAAAATACATGGTAACATCATTGATCTGGTGGATTAATTTTTTTAGGAAGAATTGATTTTTATTATTTTTTTTTAAACTTCATTCTAAATTCAAAATATTCTAAATTTAAACATTTTAAAACTCTCCATTCAGGGTATAATTAATTTAACCTACGAAATCTTGCTGTTTACTGCATTATAGGTATATAAATAAATGAATAATCTACAATAATTATTATTGGTCTAAAATAAAACTTACCACATTGGGGGGAAGCTTGTGTCCTGGTAAATATTTAACATTTTCATGAGTTTCATTAATGATTTCTGTCAACTTTTTACCATCAATGTTTTCTTCATACACATACATAGTAACGCGATCTTCAAAGTTAGGTAATCTAGCGGCATTGTTTCCAACAATTTTAGCAATAGCTGACCCCCTAAAGGAAAGACAAATAATCAATCATAAGTTATTTTGTATCTTTTAGATGTAAACACATGTTATAGTAAGTAGAGTTGGGCACTAAATACAAAATACTGCATAGTTTAGTTCAGTATTTTAGTAAACAACTATGCATTTTTATATGACAATATAGCACCCACACAAAACTCAAGATTGATTACCATGTATAACAAGTTTTAACAACATTAGATTTCTATTAGAATCTAATAAGCCAGTTGTAAAGCAATCAAATGGTAAATTGCTGAATAGAACCTTTGTTTATGTAATAGTTAAGGTAAAAGTAAACGTTCTTGATATCATTTAATTATTGAGAGAGGTACATACGATGTCAACTTTATATTTTAAATACGAAAAATACATCGTAACCAAATAATATTATATTGCCTACACAATGTTATCACAGTTTTAAATGTTGACATACCATCTATTTTTACATTATATAGGTACTATTCAGTTAGAATTTTAAACATTATCTTTCTTTGTAGCCAAAGAATTTTAAATTAATTTTTAATATACAAGTGCCACATAGTACAATCGGTTTTAGTCATATTTTTTATCAATATTGCATATCAACATTCGATGACATTTACTTATGACAGCGTACTACAATGCCAGATTACGGAAATACTTCAATTAAATATAATTATTTTGTTACAAAAACTGTATTAGAAAACACGCAAATAACATAAATAAGGTTATGTCACTCACCAATTGCCTGATCCAACGATGCAAACATTTATTTTCGACATTTTTGAAACGCAAAATTATAACCACAACACTGTTGACACAACTGAGACGACCACCTACCACAAACTGTAGAAAACGACTAATATTTTTCTCGCTCGCAGACAGCTAGCAAGTGACGGTCGTGGTCGTTATGCCATTACAGTATTGTTATGTAGTAGCTTTTATGTAAGTACATAATACGAGTAGGTACCCACCTACACAATATTATTTACCTCCTCATTATCAGTTTGTTGTCTATGATACTCATTTCGACTATTTTGGCGCTTAACACAAAACGTCATAAAACCCGTTGTGAAAAATAACTCTCGAGTTTTCGGACCTTGACGGATTACTACGTGTTATATGGAGAGAATGTATAGATTTTATTACATACTAAAAGGTTCTAAAATGTGAGATAATCTCTAGTAAAATGTTTTATTCAAGGCGACCTTCACAGATGACAATATACACCCAACAGTTTTAGACGGTGTTAAATTTTACTTTTTAAGTGTCAAGTTCATGTTCGTTGTACTCAGTAAAAATAATAATTCATATAGGTATTTTTGTTTGACTTAAAAAACTTCCAATCTGATTCTGGAAAATGTATATAATATTCTTGAAAATGTATGCATTTACAAAATCGATCAATATAGTATGTGCACATTTTCCTATGCATATTATTATGTCATCAGAAGTACATTTATGTACCTAAGCACTGCGCCTTAATCACTGCAATACCCTTGTATAATACATAAGTATTGCATTTATAATGTATGGCTACCAATACATTTTTGTTATGATTTTCATTTAAGTATTACTTGATTTATTTTTTGCCTTTTTTATTCATTCATTATTCAGATAAGTATTCTTCTTCTTCTCTGTTAATTGAAAAATGGAATGAATGAGCATAGATCAAAAGGAAATTGACTTATACTATTATAGCTACAATCTGTACCTTTTGTCATTTTTCTATTAACTAATTGATATAATTATTATTATCATAAGGGGAATCGTAATGGCTCTATAGAGTCGAGGACAGTACTTTTGGCGATGAATATGCTACACTCAAGAATTGCTTTAATATCTCTGGTACCTACTCAATTTCCTCAACATTTGAGATATTACGCCAGCATGAATGTGGTCTCTAAAACTGTGTTGTAATGCCAACTGCCTCATCTTGTTTTTCTCAGATTCTTCAAAAACAAGGCTTACATTTTAGAGCAGTACTCACAAAACAGCATATTTAACATGGTAAAATAAATATTGAAAGCGTCTTAAATTATAAATAGTAAGGGCCATGTGATATCAGAAGTAAATGGTTCAAATTACAAAGTTAAAACAATAATGGGTGTTTGATGAAAAAAGTCCAACATCAAATTTTGTCTAATTCAATTCAACTGCACCTCCATGTGTGAGAGGCTATTTTTCATCACTGGATTTGTTCTAGTAGATGCCAATGCATTCCATATTTTGGTTATGTTGTTAAAGGCGCAACTTGTCATAGCAATATGTATTCGAAGCTCAGCCCCAAGGTCACCAGAGGTGGTGATGGTTGCTCTCAGCTACTTCAATTTATCCATCCGACCTGGATTTGGGCATGGTGTGGGGGGTCATAAACATTGCGCAAGATCGAGCGCGATGGAGGGTTCTTGTTGCCTCCCTATGCCCCTGAGTGGGGTGTAAAGAGAATTTTAATTAAATGATGATTAATCTGCTTCGAAGGAGCGGAACACAGTATGAGAGGGTCTTCCTCGTCCTCGAAGCAGAGCTGAGGAATCTGGACATGGTGTGGGAGGAGGTCATAAACATTACGCAAGATCGAGCGCAATGGAGAATTGTTGTTGCCTCCCTATGCCCCTAAGTGGGGTCTTAAGGTAGTTTGGATTGGATAATTAATCATTTTTTTCATTCATATACATAGAGTTAAAATATTCAACACATAGAAGCAATTATGTAGTAAAACATCTGAAAGATTGATCTATTTCAATAAAAAATTTGACTACTTATCAAAAATTCACTTCGTTCGTAGAATATTAATTTTCCTCATTAATATTGACAAATCCAATCAATCAGAGGTGCAAACAAGCAACATTAATAAAATAGTGATAAATTATGTAATCAAAATTTTAGTATGACTGCCAATAAATACTCAAATATTTATTTAGAACTAGTTTTCCCTACAAAAGTCTACTCTGAAAATTAAAACCTAAAACAAATGATAAAGTTTTTACTTTTTTTTTGTAAAATCTGTATGTTTATGTAGTGAAAGTTATTAAGTCTATAAATTTAGAAAATGTTACTTAACTTTACTTTGTATTTCACGAGATTCAGTTAAAAATTTGTGGAAGTGCAATTGTGTTTTTCTAAATTCATAACTTAAACCTATTGAACCAATGTAATTCCGATCAATGTATCCGTTTTAAACAATGTTTACATGCAGGGTACATTCCGACTATAATTGTTGCTAGACTGGCGGTTACAACGCCGGCTTTTGTACTGTTTGGTGCGGACGTCGTGGTTCGATCCCAGGTGCCGACCATCTTCCTCGTTCACGACACAAGCTTTAAGTAGCTTACTGTGAAGGAGTGTATTTGTGTTCACTATTTGTGAGCACAGATTCATTTTATAAAAAAAAAAATTACAATTCAAAAATAGTACAGTGTATATTAAGAGGGTTCCCTAAGTTAAGTTTTCTTAAATTTCCTAATGTTTGTGGTGCAACATTCCTATTTTTTTTCTTTCATAAAAACCTTTTCATGTCAATTGCAAACACAACAGAAGGAATTAGGGAAATTGGTCCAAGCCTGATGAGACGACAAAGAGAAATAAGGCTCCATTTTTATATTATTATACAGAGATCAGATAAGGTATCTCTTATACCGCTTTGGATAGGGTACTAAAGCTGACATTGATTTGAATTCAAATTCGTTCCACATTCTATTTTGCTACAGAATAATAAACTCTTTGAATTGCTAGTATGATTAAATTTGGTTCTGGAAAAGGAACAATAAAGTAAATTGGATTGCTAAAAAAAATATTTTTCCATTTTCAAGAACTTTAGATATCACAGATAGTGAAAAAACCCAAGAAAAAAAGATTATCAAAAAGAGAGACATCAGAAGACTTGAAAAAATGGTCCAACGGCTGAAAACAGCAGATAGAGGCCTATGTCTTGCTGAAGAAGAAGATTATGTAATTTTTCATAAGGAAATATATTATTTAGGTCTCTACATAATTATGAAATTAGAGTTTGTCTTACTTGACACTTTGATCCCAAACAACTGTCATTTTTGTAGCAATTAAAAATTCACAGTTATGCGGTGTTCACACGAGGCGAATATCGCCAGGACACCAAAATATCACCAGCCAATTGAACCGTGTGAACAGATTGTCGATAAAACTGAAGCGATATCGCCTCAAGTTGACCACCTTTCAACTTTTGTTTCTGGTGGAACGATGCACGCATGTGCAGATATGCGCGGCGCCCGTGTCTATGCTAAAATTCTGTTTTTGTCAGATGACAGCAATGCTCCAAAATTTTTTCTCCTTAGAATCCAATTCCGCACCCAATATCTGCGTTTTTTTCTTGATTTTTCCTTAATTAGAAGTCTCCTTATATCGTCTAAAACAACATTTTCAACTAACCGCAAAGTAAAAAAGTCCTACAATTTAGGAATACACTAAATAGTGGGACTATGGAGTTTGAAGGATCAATTATGTGTTTAAGAAAGCAGTTCCTTTTTGATTCCCAAATCTTTTAGGACATAATATCTTTCTTCTTCCTGCCACCCTGGTGATCTTATTACCTTTTCCCTCTATAATTTTCTCTAACTTTATTCAAAGGACAGTAAATAACACGAAAATTTCATGCAGATTAAATATGTTTATTTAAATGTTGTATATTATACTTATTTAAAACAATCATTGAGATTTTATAGTATAATGTCAGGAAAAACTCTAAATTGCCTACATAAAATGGCAAGATAAATAAGTACACACCAGAATCGAGGTTTTACATTTGGAAACTTTATAACAACTTCTAACTATTATCATAATATTATATCTCATAATTAAAAGTTATATTAATGATGTAACTAATTCAATAAATGTTTTAAGTCAAACCAACGATATATAAACGGGGACAGGGACATAATAATGTACTGCAGGAAAACAGTCAAATTAATTAATTCACTACTACCATTTTTGTCAACAAATAAAAAAATATAAAAAAAAATAAGATCTCTTCGCAATATAGAACAATACTATTTTTTTAACACATCAACACAGCTAAATTGTATAATTTTGAACATTGAAATGTAACAGCATCATCTATTTAAACATTTTAACAAGGGCTACGTTAATTTTTTTTTTTTCATAACAGTGCATTACATAGCTTAAAATTCTATAAAGGTCATTTTATAATATGAACTGTTCAATGGTATTAATACTAATACACATACAATAAGAAAACATCACACAGTAAGGAGTTAATTAAAATAATATACCATTATAATATAAGAGAATTTTCCTTAAAGAATCAACAAGGAAAGTAATTAAAAATCTTAAAAACAGATGGGAATAAAAAAAAATGTTAAGTTGGTAAATAAATTTTCATTTTTGTTTGCTGTTTTTATTAAAAGAGTGATTACAAAAAATGTCATTGAGAAGTTCAACAGCCCATAAAAAGTTACTAGCTTAAAATTACTACGAATATAATATCTTCTTAAATAATAGTAAAATGTGCTGATCTCTTGTTAATTTTCAGCTCATTCTTCACCTACAGCTTGAGAAGCCACATCCAAAATAGTCTCGAATGAGAATGGTTGAAAGCTATAACCAACTCCCTCGTAGAATTTGCTCTGAAATTCCACCCTGAAAAGAAATTATTTGAATTTTATTAAACAATGAAAAAAAAAAAGGTTTTTCAAAAAAGTAGGCCCCGGTTATTGTGATCACTGATTAATAGAATCAGTATAGAATCAAAAGTGAATGTACCAATTAAAAACAAAGGATTTCATACAATTTAGATGATATTTAGATAATCAGATAATAGAATCACTTTTTCGGTTTATAGAATCAAGGGTAAAACAAATGTTTTCCTATTTTTATCATGGGCCATGCAAGTTTTTGTGTATTTTTTACTAATCTTGACTCATTAGACAAACAAATTGGAATTTCCACAAATTTGACCACCCAAATGGCACACTAAGCCAGTCTTTAAAACAGCAGTAGAAGATAGTTGTAAACTGGTAGTGTTTCAAATTTGTATCAAATTTACCTCTTAAAATTGAACACTAATTATTAATTTAATGATAGCATCAAATTTGTATAATAATATAGTCTTGATTAATTTCCAGTTGTGTGTGCATTAGTTTGTTGTATGGTAATAAAAAACTTAAACCCTAGAGCAGGCAAAAAGATAAAAGATGGAATAACAGTAATTTGAATGTCTAACGACAAACTAATCCCATCGAATCTCCCCGATGTTTCAAATGCTAAAAAAGCACTTTTAATACAAAGAATTTAATGTATTCTCACTTACTTACCATTCTTCTGGGACACATGGGAGAAACATCATCACAATACCCGGCGCCTACTATATTTTTAACCAAGTAATAGAAAAATTTACCAATGCAATCTCAAAGTGTGTAAGAAGGCGGAGAGTCCCTCCATGAGGACAAGAATGCCAACAGTGAGCACTGCCCAGAAGGCAAACACAGCCCACAGAGCGACCCCTCCGATCCAGCCCTCGATCATGAGCCCATTCCTCAACACCATGTTCCACAGAACCTCGGCGAGTTGGGCATGAGCCAATGACAGCGCCCACAAACGCAAATAAGAAGCTGTGTGAGAAACACTACCAAGAACAAACTCTATTGTGTGGATAGCCTGAAAAAAATAAGAAAATCGATCATAATTTAATTCATATCTTCGTTATCCGTTGATTTGTTCGGGATGAGTCATGATAATTACCTGATGAATAAACATCTCTTGGATATCCTCTTCATGTCCTGGTTTGCTCCCTTCAGCAACCTGGCCACTCTGTTCGCCAGCAGCTACTTCTCCATTCTCCCCAGAATGCATGGGTTGATGATTCATCTGAAAAGAAATATTTAATCAATTGATTAAATCCTCCAATAAATATGTCGAGAATGAATATCCACTGCAGGAACTACACTTTGAGACAGGGTTAGGGATGTCTGATATAGGGAGAATCTACAATCCACGAAGGTGAGACTATGAAGAGAGAGTAAAATCTGAAAGCTTATAAAAATAGCAGCTGATTCTATACCAATATGCAGACTGCTCAAGAGGCAGAGGGGATAGGTGGAAATCCGTATCCCAAAAACAAGAAGATTTAAGAAAAGACAGGATTCAGTCTTAACAGAAACAGATCAAGAAGATTTAAGAAAAGACAGGATTCAGTCTTAACAGAAACAGATCAAGAAGATTTTAGAAAAGACAGGATTCAGTCTTAACAGAAACAGATCAAGAATATTTAAGAAAAAACAGGATTCAGTCTTAAAAGAAACAGAAGAAGAATATTCTAGTAAAAAAGCCTCGTACAAACATAGCACTCAACAACCGCACGTTTAACAAAATGTATATTTTGAAACATAGTAGGAACATCAAACTAGATGCCTATACGCATCTGTGTAGGCAATGAACGTGTTAATATTGATTATGATTTTTTGGAAATAGACCAAGGAATCAAGTGTGTACATTATAAAGTTTTGAAAATAACAGAATACACTTACGGTACGCAGCTTGTGTTCCCTCATAATGTAGTAGGGCTTGCCAAACAGCATTACGGGAATGCACAGCACAGCAATCACCACGAGGAAACTTTGGAATCCCGACTGACCCGCGTAGATGCTATCATGACAGTTGATTCTCTTTGGCGGGCCCTTCATCAGCACCATGTTTATGAAGTGAATCAAGATGGATGGGGCGCAGTATGGAGACACGGCTACGTAATCTGGAATTTAATAACTATTAAGATAACAACCAGATATAATTTAAGAATAACATATGACCGAATAAAAATAAATTACTTTTCATACAAAGGTGCCAGTCTTATTCCTGAGGCAATTTTTACATACAGACCAACCCGGGTAGAGGTTTTAAGTGAGAAACAGTTCTGATCTAATCGTAAATTGAACCCGGGACTTCTTGATCAGAAGTTGGCACCTATACCATTAGGTTAACGAAATAGGTTTAATATTGCTAATAACAAAATTAATATTTTTTTTAAAACAAACATACTTATTTATTTATTTAATTCTTTATGCACAAATTAAAAAAAATAGCGTGTAAAAATAGTGGCAATGGCGGGATTATAGCCGAAGCAATCTCCAACATCCAACCAATAATTTTTATGGATCAACAAACCATCCTGGCCATAGTGGCCTGGTGTTGGCCCGTAGTTCACCCATTTGACGAAGATCAAAAGTACCAAATAGAAGAACAAGAATGAGAGGAAGATAAGTTGAGGGATGAATTCACACAGAACGCTGATCCTTTTCTTGAAATAACTGCAACAAATAATATCACATATATTTTTTTTATCTTTTGTAGGGGTTTCAGCTAATTGCTATTATGGCATTTCAACCCTTGGGATCTTTTATAACTCACATACATGAAATTGGTATTTCAATAAACAAAGATAAGATAGAATTTCAATTCCAATTTTGTATCTATTTTTCGGAATACCACAAGCTATAATTTTTATACAAATCAGTGATAAACTTAAGTGCACATGAATAAAAATATCATACATAGACATGTAGAGTTAATATCACTATTTTGTATGGCTTTGCTAATCCCCAATTTTGATAGTTTTGTGTCACTTTTGTGTTTATTATAGCAACAAATATCAGTTTTTTTTTTTTAAAAATCAAATTGAAAAATTGTTTGAAGCCAGAGTCTTGGACTCTGACGAAAAGGAAGGTCCCGGATAGAATATTCACAACTTAATTATATTTCGGCGATGAGAATCCTATCTATCATTAGTGTGACATCTTAAATGTGGGTATGTAATGGTGCATTAGTAACCATGGTCAGATAGCATTTAATGGATTACTACAAATTACAGATACATTATTGAAATTGACCATGAGGGTAGGTGTAGAAGAAATTTTATACTCACTTATAATTCAACATGGAGAGACTGATGCCAAACAACATGTGAATGACACCGATAATGATAGAAATCTTCATTTTAAAAGCATTTTGGAAGATGATTTTGTTATCTGCCAGCTGAAATATCAATAAATTTAAAATTATAATATAAGCATAGATAATAAAGTAATAGGTAGACCATAGACAAAAAAATATTTAACCTGCCAAACAGGATCCATGCCAAATGGATACGGGACTTGATAATAATCATCAGAATCAGGATTTAGCTGCAACTTCTTGTTGCTTTCAACTGTGGAAGAATTGTATTGGATTCTCCAATAAGAGCCAAATATATTCAAGCTTTTAGAGAATATATCGTTGTAGATTAAACCAGTGTACATTGAAAATAGACCCATCAAGAATATGATGTAGCGTCCTCCAAAGAAGATGTTCCAAATCTGTATCAAACAAACAAGTCAATTAACATAACATTTAAAATCTATTGAACATGTATTTTGTGGGAACTAATTAAGGGCCGAAGACTCATTGTTCAGATTATAAACTTCCATTAATCACATTTCGGTAAAATGTAAACATGGAATTAACTGGCAGCCAGACCGCCGATTAACTGGTAGTAACTTTAATAGCATTGCTGTCGACCTCTTTTACCTAAGAGAGAAAGAAACAGCAATAGATTAACCTATCCACTTATACTAGCACAGCTGTTATTCATTTGTTTCTTTTGATGGCTCAATTTCCACAAACTCGATAAAGAAATTTAAAAATCAACACAGTGAACTAACATTCATTTTGTGAATATTGTCGTTTAGTCAATGAAACCTTGTATGTGTCATTTTTCACAAAGCGAGTTTTGGTGGTAAGCTTTACTTGCAATTCGTTCGTTACATTGAAATTTACTAACAAAATTACGGTGTTAATTGTATATTTTATCTATTCACCTCACTGTCGTGCTTCTGAGCTGCAAGTGGTTTCTCTTTGAGCACCATCCAAAGACCAAATAGAGCCATGATGGCACCATGGCCCAAATCACCAAACATCACGGCAAACAAGAATGGAAAAGTGATGATGGTATAAGGTGCTGAAAAATTCAATTACATCAATTAACACATACTGTCCCATGTTTCCTGTGCTTATAAAGGAAGTGTGCTTACAAAACAGCATGTCAAAATTAACCCATTCCCTTCCACTGTAAGCAGTACACAATTTTTTTTATTTTTTGTTGACATTTTGTGTGGTGTGTTTATGGGACATAAAAATTTGGATAATCATTTGAGAAACATACCAGGGTTGACTTCTCTGTAGGAGGCTACTCCGTAGGCATCAATCAAATGTTGGAAAGCGCTGGTAAACTTGTTGGTGCGATTGTATGTGGGGGGATCTTCGAATGTTTCCATCCTGTTGAGGATAGGCGGCACCGAGCTACCACTCCGCTCCTGGTTTCAAAATAAAAATGATGTCAATTTAACATAGCAATGTAAGAAAAACAATTAATTGCTATAGCAATATATAATAAAAAGATTCTCACAGTTCCTCTCCTTAGTGCAAGCTGAATGGTTTCTAAGTCCAGAGCGGGCACCCAGCACTCCGCAATCAGACACTTCTGCGTTACATCCAAGTTAAAGAGATTCAACGTATGATAGATGGCTTTGATCTTCCGAACTTTGATAAACCAATTCTTGATGTTCTTAGCGGCAGCTACCAGCACTCTGTGGCGATGGTCTTGTGTTTGTCCCAACACCTAAAATTCAAAAGAGATCTTTAAGAACCCTAAATTTCTCGATGCTTACACCTTTGATAATTTGTATATAAAGCGTGTAGGGAAGATATTATTTCATATTTAAAGCACGGACATCTGTTGAAAGTGGTGCATAATTTTCGTACTAAAACTTGATTAGCAACGCCTAAAAGTTTACGCCAGGATATTAACTACATCCATTTCTATGCTGTCTTTATATAACCTATTATGTTGAATACAACACTTCAAATATATATCGGTTCTTGTGATGTAAAAGTCCTACGACTCATTACAATCTTTGAATATTGTAAAAATACACGAACTGTAGTCAAATCTTCGATACGGGTCATAACACCCATGGCCATTTCCCTTCTGTCTGCCGGAGCATCGGGACACGGATACAAAGTGGCACGGAAGCCTTCACATATCTTCTTGACTCTCGTCTTCAGCTGGTCTCCTTGGAAGAATATGATGAACACAGACTTGAAGACTTGATCACCCTGGAACAGATTTTATTCAATTAGTTAACAAGAAATTTCAGGAGATATTGCAAAGTGTCAGCAAATAATTTCGATAAGCTATGAGTTTGTCGGATCTCGTACAGAGCTGACAAACTTTATTGCTCATTTACAAAAATTGACACCAAACGGTGTCAATTTAGTTAGAGAAACGGTTAGAGAAACCTCTAATGTCAAACACCACTTTGTTAAAAGTTGTGTACCTATATCTGTGTACCTCTGAGGTTGGGGCGTTATCTCCAATTTGCCAATTTAACAGGAGAGCAGAAAAACATACTATGTTATTTCATAGAAATATAGATTGATGGATTCATACTTCTTCATGTATAATTTGGAGACATCTATAATAGTAGATAGTTTATTTCTACACTAGCGGCATCTATTGATGAACTCAGAAAATATTTTCGTAGAATTATATTCAAGAGACATCTATTGACAAAATCTGAATAACCAATACGGTAGTTTACAAAAGCATACCAAAGATGGAGTACACCAAGATTTTTTTTCTAATTACTAAGGTGATAAAATCAAAGAACTTGGTCTAAAATATGAACGGATGTAAACAATAAATAGAATAGTTATTGATAAATACCGATGATGGATCTTCGAGAGTTGCATCGATCTCGGCTTGCCTCAAGAAAACGTTTCCCCTGCACGCCCTCCATAACATTCTCTCAAAGGCCGGGATCCTCTCCCTCAATATAACTCCAGCCACAAAACTGAGATTGAAAACACCATAATTATTACATACATTTCAGCTTATACTTATTTTTTCTAATAGACATGCTGCATAGAATCAAAAGCATCGTAACACATCCATAAAAAATTATTTAAATTTTCTAATTAACATCAGTTCAATGTGAAAAAATAATTATAATAATATGTTAATGTTTTTTTTTTGCAGATATTGCAGGATTGCAATTATTTATATGTTGAAATGTCACTTAATTTTATTAGCTGATTGTAAAAGTTAAATGAATTTCTTAACTACTTCATTGTTTGCTTTTTATTGTATTTTAAAATTTTAAAAACATTCAAATTTATATTTTACAAATAAATATAAAATTTTAATTTGTTTATTAGGTATAACAGGTTATTTAAATACTTTACACGGTTGCCAAACCTTGCTAAATTAAAACACGAGAAAATTAATAATACATAATTAGATACGTACAGTTGGTAAAACAGATTGCGATTATATAGAATTATTAGTATGAGTGGCAACAAAGAAAAAACATGCAACATAAATCGGAATTAACATTAGGTCATACTGTGACGCTGGATGTTAAGAAATTGCAGGACAATAATTATGAAAACAATGATTATAACTCAATTCTGATGTCCCTACTATATATAACACAAATATTAATTATTATTACAAAACGTATGCATGCACACACACAAATAAAATATCTACAGTAAAAAAATCCTTTTCAAAATGAGTTAATATGATTTTAATTTCGATACCATACTTACAAGTTTATAATATGATTATTTATTAAAAAGTGAGGTTAGGAGAGAAATCATAACACAAACATGCCAACACAAAATTAAAGTGAAACAGGGTGAGCTGTCAATTCAATTTTCAAATTGGCAATGAATGCGCGCATATCTTATTGCAATACAACCACCATTTTGAGTATGAGAATGATAATAATATAATATTCAAGAATAGAAAAAAAATCAATGATCGGATACACTACAAAGTTTTACTGACCAAGGGAAAGAATCCAAATTCTCAGTCGGCTTTTCCAGAAAACTAGGTAACCATAGAGAACAGAGGGTAAAAATGTTACCATAGAGAATAAAATATTCGGTATACTAATAAACATACATAAATAATATATGATAACCCACACCCATTCCTTAACTCTTAGTAGGTACCTACACTGTATACAAACCTTCAGAATCTTGCGTCAATAGTATTGTGTATTCCTGTTAATTTTAATGATTATGTTGGTAAAATATTGTGCTCTATGGTGTTGTGTGTGTAAAAAAAACGTTTTGACCATAGATAAACAATTGAATAATGATTGCCCATCGACTATACTAAATGGTGAGAGTGTATAAGTTGACGTAACAATACATACCCCAATTGAAGGCGGGAGTTTCTGTGTGTGTCTTCATGAATCAAGGCTCGTGTCATAGACTCTGTTGTATTTAGACCACCCTCTTGCTAACACACAACACAAACAACAAACATGATAATATCACAGTACAGTCCACCCCTATGGAGTGACAGAGTATTATTCATAGTGGGGGGCACGTCACAACTGATTATTATAAGGATAGAGGGTACATGCCACTTTGTTTATTATTCGGGAGTCACCATTTTCAAACTGATAATGTTATACTAATTAAACATTCTGCATTTTTTACAGATTCATGTACTCTAACTATTAATTTCAATAAACTTCGATATCAGTAACATCACACATAGAAATTAGAAAGATCCAATTTTTAATGAATTATTTTGAAGACTGACTTTGTGCAAATACTTTTTACATTATGTACGTCTGCCGTCAAACAGTTCACCAGTCATTCCAGACTGTAACGCAACACTCGTTGACGTAAAGGTTGGCTGGTTCAAAGCCCTCTTTGAGATTTCTCACCATGTTGAAATGTTCATTAAAGATCAACAAACTGAAAGATGACATTTCATAAAAAAAAAACTTTTCAGCTAGTAAATTTTCCTGCCATTTTCCATAGAACATATTATGCGTCGTTACAGGGTATTTATCTATGTAAACTGTTAACCTTCGCCAGGAAAAATAAACCTACGAAAAAGTGTCAAATTATTATTTTAAAATTTAATAAACCTACGAAAAAGTGTCAAATTAATATTTTAAAATTTAATCCAAGTACTTTACCAATTAGAAAACGCAAGTTTAACAACTTTAAGGTTAAACTACGTTATGGCAACAAAATTTTATAACACAAAAGCAATTGCACTCAGCCAGTCTTCGAAACAACAGTATCAGACTGTCGTTAGCTCTTAGCGATTCTACATCAAACCTTAAAAGTTGGAACTTTAAACTCTATGTAATGTTAACGGTATCGAGTTTGAAAGAGATTAATAGATACACTAGTTTAGTTGTTGTTATTAGCCTGTTGGATGCCAAACAAAGAAAAAATTATACTGTTTACCTGAGATTAGTGTTAATTAATAAATTTCACCACATTAGACATTTCCGTTATGTGGATGATCGGTTTCTATCTCGGAAAAATCAATTTCCAGTCTCGCGTTCATGCAAATTATTACAGAGAAAATATTGATACTATTATAGTGATTAATTCAATAAAAGCGTGATTATGTATCTAATTGTGTAAAACTATTTTCAAAAACTTCTATTGTTTGCACTTACATTTCTCAAGCATCTAGAGAAATGTGATGTAACATTATGAATTATTTGTAAATTTTAATTCACGCAAAAGTAGATTCAAATGCAAGTTTTAACAAAAAATAATTGTGCTACACCAAATAGTTTAAAACGAATTTTCGCATAAGTGTACTTTTGCTTGCACTAAAATTTACACATGACTCATCTTTGTATGCAACAATAATATTATCCAAATATTCGGAACAAAATCAAACTACATAAGTTTAAAACTGTTGACATAATTATTTATCTAACTTTAACTATACAAGAAAGTACATTAAGATATAAAAATTCATGTAAGATATTTAAGGGGTTTAAAATCTTACAGGTCAAATTTTTCAGTAGGTATAACAAAATCCATTTGTTGACCAAAATTATTCACACAAAATGTACTGAAACAAAGTTTGATGAAAAGCCATATTGCAGTATGAAGAAATATTATTGTTCGATAAGAATAAATAAAATAACACTTTTCTTTGCCAAAATGTCTGTTTATCCAGGGAACTGAGTGATTTCTACCAATCGACCTGCCCCATCTAATCTGAGACTGAATGCTGACCGTGGGTAAAAATTTCAAAATTTCAGACCCAACTTCTTTCCGACAAATAATGTACTGAGGTCAACATATTTTATTCGTCAATGGCAGTTGTTTTTTGAACAATTACTTCCTATATTGATTATTTAGAAGGAAAAAACTAACTATATTCATTTTTATAAGAAACTTGTTATTCAGTTAATAATTATTTAATTTTTGGGGCATGTGAATTTTGTTATACCGGTATTGACCTGTATATGAAAGTAACTGGATTCATTTTAATCGTAATTCAAAGATACACATTTTAAACTAATCATGATCTAATAATGAGTATGTAAAATGAATGAATATATTATGAAAACATGCAATTTTTTTTAATACTTGATGCATTATTTCTTCCATGTGAAATTGATTTATCAAAACAACATTCTAAATTTTTACCGATTTTCGTGTTATTTCAACGGAATAGATCCAAATAATATTATTATTTATTACCAGCTATTCGAATAAAAAATCACAATGGTTAATTTCTTGATTTGTCTCATTACTGACTTAGGGGGCGTTCAAGTATTACGTAACGCAATTTGGGGGGGAGGGGGGGTCTTGCAAAACGTTACTGTGCGTTACGAGGGCGGGAGGGGGGGGTTTGAACAACTCGTTACGTAACGGTATTTTTTTTTCTTAAATAAAAAAAATTGGGAAATAAATCTTCCAAGTTGGGCAATCCTTTTCGTTTATGTTTTACGGGGAATCCCTCGATTGTACTGTACGTCATTTTTGTTTTTTTTCTCCGAAGTTGGGCACCCTTTTCGTTTATGTTTTACGGGAAGTCCCTCGATTGTACTGTACATCATTTTTTTTCTCCGAAGTTAGCAAAGGAACCCTTTGAAACCCTTTTATTTTTTTACGAGAGTTCAGTAAAAAAATAGTCTCTTGGGTGTTACGTAACATTTAGGGGGGGGGGGAGGGGGGTACAGAAAAACGTTACGGCGCGTTACATGGGGGGGAGGGGGGGTCAAAAATCTTCAAAAATTGCGTTACGTAATACTTGAACGCCCCCTTAACTGTATGACTCAGATTTTAAAATAAAGTTTCAAGATGAGAAAGGCTCAATCGTTCCGTTCTACAAATAAGAATTTGTAAACAGTGAAGGACTATGCCCTTTTTAGGTTGCCTCCCTACGCCCGTAAGCGAGTATAGAAAGCATCAAATAGCTGGTTGTAAGTGAGTGATATCAGTTTTACATGGAAATTTTATCAACTCTATGACAATGATAGGAATGGTGATAAACAAGAAAAAGACAATACATTTGAAAAACAAACTATTGGATGGAGATGAACTGAGACAAAAGCATTACAATACCAGGGACATCAGTAGCTATAACAATAAATAAAGTCTGCAAACAGTATTTACACTCAGGCAAATCAACAAACAAAATGTTAGTAGTGACGTGTCAGTTAGTTATGTAGATATGTATATTAAACATTTACAGTCATCCTTCAATATTATCTATGCACACTTCCCGCTTGTCTCTGGTCTATGGAAAATAAAAAACCCGTGTGTAAATTGTATGTAGAGTAGACAAACTGTACAATAAGATTGATTGGAATAATGCTTTTTGCACTTGTAAAATAAAAGCACAAATCTTTAATTTCTACTACACATTATTTATTTTAATTCAGACGGATAAAGAATAATATAATGGCGGCCATATATGATCACGATTAGTACAGCGTATAGGCTTGTCCTGCCAACTGATCCGTACACCTTCAAGCCTGCAGAAGGCCATGTATGACCAGCATAATGTATAGGTGCGTCTAAAGACGAGAGCAGACAAATTCGAATGAAAGTTATAAAAGTGACTAAATATGTAGTAGTACAAGTTGAAGACTCGTATTTCTATTTCCCTATGTGCTAAAATGGATAACTATTATTGATAAAATTAAATCTCAGAAGGGAGGAGCTGTTAGTTGAAGGAAAAGAAAAGACTGTCTTTCAAGTGTTTGTCTAACATTCTAACATAACTGACAATGGGCACTTATTTGCTTCATTTTTTTATATTCTTGCCTGAGTGGGGATCGATACTGTCCAGGATCAGCGTCGCAGTACAACTGCTGTAAAAAATAATAACCAATTCATACCTCTGTCCAACAATTTTTTAAATCATTAGCAAAAAAACAACCTGGATCAATTTACTTTCGGAATGATTTGAACAGAAGAATAAATTGTCGTTCAATATTTTTTTAATTTTACTGTACCCCAATTTAAGGGCCTGTCCCCCGGCTCGGAGTCCTTCCTCTCCCAGTAAGGTTACCTGCTCTTCCTCACGAGACGGATCTGCCATCTTTGAAAATATCACACATGTTCACACAATATTTTTAAATATAAACGCACTAGACATTACAGATGAAAAAAAAATGTAACTGCAGACATATAGAAGAAATAGCCATTCAATGCGAATATAACATTTTGCTCAATTAACAATCAATCAATCAATTTTTTTTTTTCATCAAGCTAACTGACAGTTATTTTATATTTAAATAAGCTGAAGATATTATTAATAATTATTGAGATCACAGAAGACACTCACTCATAACACGATCAGTTGAAATGGAGACCCCAAAAATATGTATCAAAGAACTCGTTACATTTGTTAATTCAACATCTTGTACAAAACTGTGTTTTTAATATATTATGTTAAAAAAAAGCAAAAAAACTTTCAAAACAGGACATAGTGAAATTACAATATATAAAATGGAAAGTAAGTAACGAGTTATTAATTAGGGCTTCATAATATTTGAGTAATATTAAAAGAGACTTGAAACCACTGTAAGCAATATTCACTTTTTTTTTCGGAACATTATACTTACACAAACGTTACTAGATGTTGCGGTAATGTTGTACAAGATGCTGAATCGTAAGGCGTGCCAGACTGATCCTAATTAGCAATTTAAATAAGGACTATTTTCATTGTTTCAATCTATCGTAATAAATTTAAGTAAGTACTCATTTTTACACAGAAAAATTTAAATTAAGTAGGATATGAAAAAGGGTGTATTCGAAAGATGACTCTTACGACTGATGATTATTACGCTTACTTATAGTAGAGAATTATTGAAAATCATAATAAATAAAAGAGAATGTTCAAATGTTCTTATATCCTTTATAAACAGGTTAACTAAGGAAGACAGATGTAAAATATTACCCTCTATACCTGATCTTATTATGATTTAATGCTTTATTTTCAATCAAAAAGGATTAAATTTTGTGATACTAAAAGATACACTTAACAAAATTTAAGGTTTAGTTTTATCCTTGCCTCGTTTAAATACTTATTATTAGAAGGAAAAAAGAAAAAATAACAACTAATGACTCTAACAATATTCATTACTAATGTTCGATTTTTAAATGGAACAAACCACTACGGGCTTACAACCGTCTTCTACTGTTATTTCGAAGGCTGGCTTAGTGTGATCACTTCACGTTAACAACGTTCGCCATTAGGTGGTAATGTTTATCTCCGAAACTCCTAATCATGAGAATTCTCAACATGTTCAACATCTCAAAAAATCTCATATATGCAACAAGTAGAAATTTAATAATATATGAAATATAGAGATAAAAGTTGGAAATTATTGAGAACAAGAGAGCAACCAAATTTAAAGACTGTGACTGCTGTCATGTATTTGGCGCCAGGTTATGACTATATCCATTTTTGTTACTGCCTCATCTTTATTGCCTATTGGCTTTGTTGGTGCACAACGATGTGCACCAACAAGGAAAAAACCTTAAAAATATTGGGGAAATTATGTAATACATTGTATCAGGGTGAATCATATCAATATATCAATTCGTGGTATTGTACGACTCATTCCAAGTCAGGACTTACTTATCAAAACATACTATGATAATAATCATTTCAACAAACACTATTAATTGAAAAACTCATGTTTGTATTAAAAATATCCATATCAAATATCATTCTTTATGAAAAAAAAAATTAATTCAGTCATGGACCTCTTCGATATCTTCATTTATTTATTTAGGTATAAAAAGAAGTTAATCTGAAATAGTAAACTATAATCTAAGTATACCTCGTCAAAAAACACTTGGGTCTTGCGCAAAATATGCTTCAGCTCGGTCAACTCCAAGAAATTTCTTTTCAGAGCTTCAGCATTCTGGTTAACTTCCCTTAGTTCATTTTCTAGCTTCTCAAACGTTGCCTAAGAAACAATACACATGAAGATTATTGTACATATTTCATCAAGTCTTAAATGAACTGTAGGTATATATATTTGAGAACAAAAATTACCTCGAGATCGATCATTTCCCTGGGTTGTGGAGCTTCCGGACTTTCTCCCGTATCCAGCATGGGTATATCGTCTTTTTTGATCTCTTTCTCAAGATAACGAAGTTTCCTTTCCATTTCATCGCAACGTCTGACTTCATTAACGAATTTGCGTTGGAATGCATTTACATCAGGATTAAGCTATAGTAAAAATAAATAAATAAAATAAATAACACTCTTCTATACATAGGTGTCAGTATAGCCGGCGGAACTTAATGCTTGAAGCATTGTCTACCAGTCAACCGGTCCCGTCCAATCTGAGACAGGATTCCAACCCCGAGTAGAAATTTCAAGTGAAAAAACACATTGAAAATTTCTGACCCGACCGGGAATCGAACCCGGGACCTCTTGATCTGAAGTCGGAGCCTTTGCCACTAGGCTACCGAGGTCGGTTGAAAAGTAATACAATTTTACTTAAGAACCAACTAAAATACTACAATTTTATGCTTGCTTTTTTGTTTCAAAGCCGTAGCCATATTACACCAAGGGATTGGTACACAAGATTTGTCAAATCTAAAAAAATCTCTATGAGACTGAAGAAATATGCTAAGCCAATAATAGACTATCATTATACAAGAGACGAATGGAGTTTCGTCCCAAGGAGGAGAATAGTGTAATATGATTCACGGATGGCTCGAAAATGGCAGCGGGAACAGGAGCAGGCATCTATTCAAGAGGATGCTCGATAAACCTAAGCCTGGGTCAATACGCTACAGTATTCCAGGCGGAAGCATGCGCCATACTGACATGTACACAAGAGATACTAAACAGATCTACAAGAGATAAAACTATTTATATTCTCAGTGACAGCCAAGCTGTCCTCAGAGCACTATGTGCATACAGGATAAACTCCGCACTTGTACTGGATTGTACACATGCACTCAACAAGTTGGGTCGCTGAAACAAGGTCAGGTTGGTGTGGGTCCCTGGGCACATGGGGGTTGAGGGCAACGAAAAGGCTGATGAACTAGCAAGGAAAGGATCAGAAACACCATATACGGGACCGGAACCTGTTCTGAGATTACCGTATGTGTTGATCATAAATGCGATTAAAAGTTATACGAATGATAAACTCTCAGAGGAGTGGAGATCCTCACTAGGACTGAGACACTCGAAAAAATTCATAATGAATGAAAATGAAGAGCAACTACACAAAATCTGGAACTATGGCAAGGGGTATATCAGATCAACAATCTGAATACTCACCAGACACTATGGTGTCAACAGGATACTATTTAAAATGGGACTTGTGGAGGATCCCAAGTGCAAATTTTGTAGCGAGTGTGAAGAGTCTTCTCTGCTCCTTCGAAGCAGAGCTGAGGAATCTGGACATGGTGTGGGAGGAGGTCATTAACGTTGCGCAAGATCTAGCGCAATGGAGAGCTCTTGTTGCTTCCCTATGCCCCTAAGTGGGGTCTTAAGGGAGTTTGGATTGGATTGGTGAAGAGTCTATGGAACATTACTATGTAACTGTGACGCTCTCGGTAAAAAGAGACACAGGATGCTGGGCAGTGGGTACCCAAGACCAGAAGACTATGCCTCAATCCCAAGGGGAAGCACAATAAGCTACCTGAAGTCCATCATGGATTAAGGAGGGGGAAGGTATAAAAGATCCCAAGGGTCGAGATGTCAAAATAGCATATAGCTATAACCCCTACACAAGATAAAAAAAAATCATTATACAAAAGGTATATGTCCCCTCTTTAACTACGTTCCAACATTAGCCTAATCTATTCAAATCGCAGTGTTAAACCTCAGAGATGTTATCAAATCCCCGAATCTAACCAAATTGACCAACTAAACGACAATGACAAGCAACATCTTCATTTTCCAAACAAACAACATTAACTTGAGATTAGAAAAACAAAAATGTCACTCCATGCAAGAAAAAGTTTATATGAAAAAATAGGCAACTTTTAAATTGATTTTTTTTTTCTGAAACTCCGTTGAAAAATACATTATTTACTTTTATAGCCTGCAAACTTGATAATTAGCAAATGTTTTGAATATGTCTAAATCAAAATTAAGCAGTCATTTGCTGCTTTGTGCACAGTAAACAAAATATCATTTATATTTTATGACATGGTAGGTATATGCATACTGTAGTTTAGTATCAGTTAGCGACATTTCATTATCTCTAGATAAACAATAACAAAACAAGATCAGACAATGAAATACAGTTTAGAATATCCCTACTGAATATCATCCAAAAACGTGGTTATTAATCAACGTCCAATTTGAAGAAAAAACTAATGAACTATGTTATGCATATTATATATTTCTATAACATATTTCCAAATATGGAATAGAAATATAATTATAGACTATTCAGATGGAAGACTGATTAGAAATTAAACATTGAGATATAAACGAGATACAGGCTTATATAGCCAAAAATAAGTATTTAGAATTTGAAGGTTTACTTACATCTCTAAACTGGACTAAGCCCAACTCCCCTAATTCTGAAACACAGGCATAGGCAGCTTCACTTTGTAAAAAGAGCTGACACAAAGTCATCTCTTCACTTCTAAAAAGTGACCCCATCGTGGTTTATGGTATTAAACCCCTTTAAAGTGTCATAAACTTAATGTAAATGTATTTTTAACTGCGGGTAATTTTATAAATGTAATCTATACTCCACCGCCCCAAATGACCAAACTAAATCGATCGATCGCGCAGCTGGAGAACACAGACAGCGGATAAACGTCATCGGGAAAAAACTATTCTTAGTTACCATAACAAAAAAATAAAATATTGGCTACTTTTTGGCTATTTCCACATTTTTCTTTTACTTATATATTTTTTAATGCTAATGTAACACAAAATTTTATTATTGCGTTATTTTCAATTAAATCTGATACACACTTACCATTTAAATACGATATTTTTTTTATGTTTGGCTAAAAAATAATCCATTTGCACGCGTGAATTTAATAAAAAAATTATATTAAATTTATTTGAATTAAATTATTATATTTGTTGTGTAATTATTATTAAAATTTGTTTGTGTATTATTAATTTAGGCTTTTACGATTTTACAGCTTCTTAAATAAAAGCGTATTTAATGACATCTATCGATTATGACAAAATATAAAACGAAATTAATTGTATAGCAGAGTAGTTATCGACAAAATCGAGGCGCAAAGTGGCGCTAGTAGGTATATGGGTTTGTCCGGTTTGTCATTCATTATTATACATACCTATGTGATACATATGTTTATGGTACCTATATGCTGTGTGGATTGTACATTTTCAAGCGTGTATTTTTTTTTAGTATTTCTTACGATATTCGACGGGGTGTTTGTGTCCGATGTAATGTTTCAATTGATATAAATATAAACACAGTTTTTTTCAAATAAAACCTAGAATTTTAATCGATTCTTTATCAACAAATAAAAAACAAGTTAAAGTTTGTGTATTCTCATAAAAATAACTATATTTATCTCGATATTAATGCAAATTTATTTTTAACGTATTTTTCCGTTTGTTTATGTCAGTTTGATTTTCATTGCAAATTTTGTGTTCGTGTGTAGCGTTATTTAAAAACTTCAAATAAACGTGGACGTGAATTTGTCGATTTTATTATAAACTGTTTTTTTTGCGTTATTTAATATCTTTTTATACTAACGCATTCCTTTTCGTACCTGATACGAAATGGAAAATCTAACAAAATACTTGTATATACATAGTTACTTAAAAGAAAAGCGTTTGTTTCACATGTTTGAGATGACATTTACACACCTTCTTTAGTAAATGTTTCTTAAGAATATTTTTATTTAGACTTTTAAAATAAAAGAATGCGTGTATTTGATTATTCTTTATGATTGTATTTTCGTTCTTCATTTAAAATTAAAATAATCGAATAGAATCGTGTTTCATGTACTTTGAACTTTACAACTAACTGTCAATGAGATATCAAAATAAAAACATACCTAACAATACCTATAATTTTTTAATGTTGTTTTTTAAAAAGTGTTTCGTTTTGTTATCTACATATTTTTTCTCACAATTATTGTGTTATTGTGAATGAAATAATATTATTTACTTAAAAATAATCGTTTTTGCAGTCAAGAAGTACCTAATCTAGCACGTCCGGGATTCAGAGCTATTCGGGTTATTACTCCCCTATAGCTGAGGGATCCAGGACGTCGACCTATTTCGTCGTACCATCCCTGACCCCTATCCTACCCTAACCCACTCTGCTGTTAGGTTTAAAGGGTGTCAAATTTAGCATAATAAAACAAGGGAGTGAAAATTTTATATTTTTAGATCGAGTGAATTTTTGAAGTGTTATCTATATTTTGTGTGTTGTGTAAAGTGAATAATCAAACATGGGTGAATTAGAAGAGAAAATAGTGATGACACCAAAGTGTAAAACATCGAATTCCACTACTATAATAGTGGAAAGGAGAGCGGTGCATCAAACCAATGATAAAATGCATGTAGCAGGAGGAGATCATACGGGCATAGTCATCAACAAGGAACAAACACAAGGTAAATAAAAAAAATCTTTTATTCGAAGTTCTTTTGATTTTCGAAGCACCAATAATTCTCCTAATACCTACGCAATTGGTTGTTTTTATATGAATCGAAGCCTATAATTATTATAGGTATTATTATTTTTTCTTGTGGAAGAGAAAAACAGTCAGTAGTCAGTACCGGGGATCGAATCTACTACCTTCTGAACGTCATTCGGCGGACTGAACCGGTAGGCTACCCATCCACTTATATCGGATGGTTTCAAAGAGGTGAACGATGTTCGAAATATGTGTTGTGGGTATACAGACAGACTTAGTCAATAAAAACTATGTCCAATGTTTATTTAATAAAAGTTATATAAAAAAAAGGCAAATCCAAACTCCCTGTACGCCCCACTCAGAGGCATAGGGACGTAACAATTAACAAGAGTTCTCCATTGCAATGTTTATGACCTCCTCCCACACCGTGTCCAGATTCCTCCGCCCTGCTTCGAAGGAGCGGAATACAGTATGAGAGGGTCTTCCTCGTCTTCGGCAGCAGCGCTCTCCTTGGCCAGCTGTCATTCCGCATCCTTAACACATGTCCCAGCCAAGTCCATCTCCTCCCCATAATGGTAGAAGTGACGGGCTCACTTCTACCATTACGTCGTTCGTGATGCGGTGGTACCATCTTGCATCCAAAATTCTCGTGAGGCACATAATTTCGAAAGCTGAGACTTTTTGTGCTTGGGCTTTGGTCAGGTGCCAGGACTCACCCATACAGGAGAATGGGCAACACCAACACACACATCTAACAGTTTACATTTCGTCTCGACACTAAACGCCGACGCTTTCCATATCTTGACATGCCATACCGGGAGCTCAGCCACCAGGTACTTTAATTTATCCACCCGGGAGACCCGCTGACCATCGATGGTTTTCGGTAGTTGTTTATGAAAACTATGATTGTATCCTTTTGAAAATATGAGAAAATATCAAGATTATGCGCTGCTTTGAGTCTTCAATTCGCTTTATTCTGCCCAATCCCCTAACATAACCGTCCAGCATGCCTTCTAATATACCATCAGCTGAGGACTTTTTTCCGTATGTCTTAGAAATAAGTCTCTTCCAAAATCTTAATATTTGCATCAATGGTTTTCCAGCTATCTTTTCTTTTTACCTCGTTCGCAGCATTTAGAGAGGCTGCCCCTAGAGTCAAGTTATAAATCAGCCGCTTTCACACTGGACAAAAAAAATATAACATGCATAGAGTTAGCGGATTGTTCCAGAAATATAACGCAGACCGTTAACAAACAAAACCTATTAAAAAAAACCTAGGTATAGTTTATATAGCTCAAGGTGAAGTTTAACCAATGCTGCTATAAAGTAACGTCATATTATTATAATACGTCTACTTACCTATTAGTTATGTTAATTTATAACTGATATCTCCTGCGAGCTCTTATCATTATCATACCTACTACCTAACTTTTTATCTTTCGCTTATCTCTCTATGGTGCAACGCTAAAAAGTTTTCTTTGCAGTAGTAGAAATCAATTATTGTTATTCCCATTGTCTTATATATAAAAATGGAGAGCTATTTCGCGTTGTCATCGGATGGCGCCTAAACGGCTGGACCGATTTCGCTAATTCTTTTTTTGTCGTTTAGGCTTTTATCAGGAGAGTGTCCTTTTAGAACAAAAAAATGAAGAAAAATGCATAGGAAATTAGAAAATTTAAGAAAACTATAAAAATGGAGATTTATTTCCCGATATCATCGCATCACGCCTAAACAGCTGGACTGATTTCGCTATTTTTTTTTTGGCGTGTAGGCTTTTATCAGGAAAGTGTACTTATAAAACAAAAAAATTAAGAAAAATGCATGTTAAATTAGAAAATTTAAGAAAACTATAAAAATGGAGATTTATTTCCCGATATCATCGCATCACGCCTAAACGGCTGGACCGATTTCGCTAATTCTTTTTTTGTCGTGTAGGCTTTTATCGGGAGAAGGTTGAATTAGAAGAAAAAAATTAAAAAAATGCGTGGAAAATTAGAAAATTTAAGAACACTATAAAAATGGAGATTTATTTCCCGATATCATCGCATCACGCCTAAACGGCTGGACCGATTTCGCTAATTATTTCTTTGTCGTGTAGGCTTTTATCGGGAGAAGGTTGATTTAGAAGAAAAATATTAATAAAAATGCATGGAAAATTAGAAAATTTAAGAACACTATAAAAATGGAGAGCTATTTCCCGATGTCATCGCATCGCAACTAAACGGCTGGACCGATTTCGCTAATTATTTTTTGGTCATGTAGGATTTATCAGGAGAAGGTTGTATGGGAACAAAAAAAATATGAAAATTGCGTGGATAATTAGAAAATTAAAGAAAACTCTAAGTAGGCAATCTTTATAGTACTTTTTACAATATAATTTTGTTCTACTTTTGAATTTTAATTAATTGACATTTGAAAGAACTGTCAGTGGTTTGATTGTTGTTGCAATTGATAGAATGCGATTGTAAAATATATCGTATGAAACAGATTGATTGGATAAGTCATAATATTCATTGCAGTTAATTTTTATAAGGAGTTTTGGTAAGTTTTAATACAAGGAATACATTATTGTAATGAAGTGTAAGGAGTTTTGAAAACTTTCTTTATTTACAGACATTTTAAAACCGCTAGCAAACAGAGTCGTATAATATAACATTGCTATTAAGGAGTTATACTTAATTGAAGTTCATTTTATAAGGAGTTTTGATAAGTTTTAACACAAGGAATACATGATTAGGTATATTGAAGAACAAGTAGAATTTTTTTTTTGTTTGTTTGAAAATCAATTATTCGTTTATGGGCTGATTTTTACAGAGGATGAGTACATACCTACATATAACGTAAATATAATCTGCATCGTTAATATGTAAAAAAAAAAGCTGGATATTATTTGCTAATGACCAAGCATTTGTTTCTTTATTGAAAATAAAAATTGCTACACTTCCAACTTCCACCATGTTGTAATAGAAGATAGAACAAAAATCACAGATACTGCATTAAAAATGTGCTTTTTATTTATTTCCACTGTTTTGAAAGAGAAGATTTAAGAACGCAATTTTGTGTGAAAGTGAATGTCGAGAACTTGGACGTATGTCTATTTAGGTAATTTATTTAGAAGAGATGCAAGGTGTGAAAAAGAGATTGAAAGAAGGAAATTGGCAGGGAGAAGGGTTGGCGGTGCATTAAGACCTCTAAGAAGATATCTCTGAAATCGACAGTTGATGCACAATGCAATCCTGATACTATCCGTGATTTATGGGAGTGAAACTTGGACATGGAAGTTAAATTTGGAAGTTGGAATAAATTCTGTGGAAATGAGATCACTGCGTAGGGTAGGATATGCGGAAAGAGAATTATTGATAAGGTGAGGAATGATAATATTAGAAAGGAATGTGGAGTGGATGTTAGTGTAGTGACTAGAATGAAAGTGAATAAAGAAAGAAGGTTTGGGCATGTGAGAATGACTAAAAGGATATATAAATCTGAAAGAATTGGTGCCCGCAGACGAGGCCGACCTGCAATAACATAGACCGACCATGTCGGTGCCGTCTTACGTGAGGGCCAAGTCAGGAGCAAGAGAAATATAAGAGCATGTATGCGGAATGTTATGCGTTTGGAGGAAGCGAATAAGTTTGTATTGGAAAGAATGGAAGTCCATACTCTCTGCCTACCCCCTTCGCAAATCAGCGTGATGGGCAAAAAAAGTATTGACACCTCAATGCGTATTTTGAATCGGTACGGAGATGTTCCTTATCGTACTTTGATTAATCAATCAATATTATTTTAACTGAGCAAAAAAACTATTAAAATATCGAATATAATGACATACCTAAATTCTTTTTTTTACATATTAACATCAAATCAATCAAAATTAAAACTCCCTTTGAACTCCACTCAGGAGCAAAGTGAGGCTTAAGAGCTCTCCATTGCACTCGATCATGCGCAATGATGACCTCTTCCCACATCATATTAACATCGGTTATAAGTTTTTGATGTAAAAATAAACTCAAACCCAATGAGTTCTGCGTGGTATGCAGGTTTTGCTAATGCCACTAAATAGTCATTCGTGTTAAATAACTAAAAAAACGAATTTGAGCTCTGTTGCATAAAACCTAGAGTACCCATATTACTTATTTCGATACGAAGTTCGACGGGTCAGCTAGTAAACCATATTTTTATCGATCTGACAGCTATTTAAGTTAAGAATAATTTCGAAATTTGAAAATGAGGCGACACAATATGTCGATGTATTTGATTGATTCTATAGACATCCTGTCAATACACTACAGGAATTTGCTTCATTATATTATGAAACGATAGTAGGTATGTAGGTACATAGTGCACTTTTATACAATTATCTTCTCGATCTATGATTACGAAATGTGCGAATCTAGGTATTATTATAAAAATGGAGAGCTATATTTTCCGATGTCATCGCATCATGCCTAAAAAACGGCTGGACCGATTTCGCTAATTCTTTTTTTTTTTGGCGTGTTTGCTTTTGTCAATAGAAGTTTCTTATGAAAGAAAAAAATATGAAAGTTGCGTGGATAATAAGAAAATCAAAGAATACTCTAGGTAGGTAACCTTCTTAGTACTTTTAACAATATAATTTCTAGAGATGAAACGGATAGCAATTTTGCCGTATACCGGATATTCGGCCAACTAAGCAGCCGAATACCGGATAATCGGCGTATGTTTCTGGTTAGTTGGTGCATCAATATGGGATTATTGGGAACATTGTCGAAAAAACCATCAACCGCATTAGTTGTTAGTCTGGATTAGTGTGTTGTAATAATATTTTTTCCTATGATTAGAGCGTTTAGATTTTGAACATTTACCCTTGGAACCAAGGTTGTAGCCAGGATAGCATTAATGCAGAGGTTCCCAATCTGTTTAGGTTTACGGCTCCCTTAATATCCAATCCAACCCAAACTCCCTTTATGCTCTACTTAGGGGCACAGAGAGGAAACAATACCTCTCCATTGCGCTAAATCTCGCGCATTGTTTATGACCTCCTCACACACCATCTCCAGATTCATCAGCTCTGCTTCGAAGGAGCGGAACACGAGGAAGACCCTCTTGGTATGAGAGGGTCTCCCTCGTCTTCGGGACCCTGATGGGAGGAAGAACAGCGCTCCCCTTAAAATATGAGTGTTTTTTTTTTCAAAATTAATTAAATTCGCTGAATACTGAAGAAGTCTTTAGTAGAGCCCGGGCATTACAGTGGGTACAACGCATGAATTACGCTTACGTAGGCGGCATACCTATACCAAATAATTGGACTGACTCCGTTGCCGGAACGTTATTGTTCCAAAAATCGCGGATCTGCATATTTCAGCAGAATGATATATGACGAAACGTAATTTCATTAAACTTTCCTTATTTACGGAGACAAGCAAAGCCGCTTGCTACCTCTATATAATATTCATTCTCCATAATTTACCCTTATTGCAGTATGTTTGCTAATAAATTTTCTAAGTTGGAGACATTTTTCTTGTGATTTCAAGGTGTATTTGTTATCCAAAAATATCTTTTTTTTTACTATCCGGTATCCGGCCGGATAGGTGCTATATACCGGATAGTTGCCGGATATCCGTTGCATCTCTAATAATTTCTATTCCAAATTTGAAAAATTGAAATTAAAATAAAGTTTGACATGGGGAACTGTCAGTTGTTTGATAGTTGGTGCCATTGACAGAATGTCGATGGAAAATATATGGTTTGAAACAGATGCGTCGATCTAAATTACATTGGTTACATTGGAAGGGAAATAAGCAAGTACCTATACCATTTCGCATTCAACATTTATACCTACAACACAGGGAAAGCTAGTAATATATGAAAACGTTCTTTATTTTCTGTAAATTAATCCCTATTCCCTACCTATCTAAGAATATAAATAAAAGTGACGATATCAATCGAAAACCTAGTAAAAAAATAATATTTTATTCTTCTTCTTTCGTAGCTTACAACCATATTTTAAATAGTTACAGTTCCGCGTCAATGTCTCTCAAATATTCAAGCTGGGCATTTAAAATAAGGGTTTTGGTAAACTCTCCGCTGAAGATGGTGGTGTAGACGGCCAACAATATACTGCCAAGTTTTGTTTTATGAATTTGAATTAGTTATCCTGTTTCATTGAAATGTTACCAGATACTGTAGTGCGGTGTTCCCTTTGACCCGCGCCATTTCCCACATCTAACCTTTCCTAATGTATTTTTTTATTGCCAAGCATTTAACAGCTGGGCTAAATTTAGCCGGCGCGGCGCCGTGTACCCTGTCAATACAAAACCCAGGTGTTGGCTCAGATAGATATAACATAATGGGCGCATTGATAGCTTCGCATAAACATTAACACGAATCAATGTTTACACTATCGGTATTTTTGCGAAGACCCTACATTATTAGATTTTGTGCAATATACTTACTTACCTACCTATTATGTATAGTCCTTATTGCGATTTTTTATAAGAATATACAGCTAATAGCAGCAAATCCTATCGCACTACCTTCATAGAAAAGAGTAATTAAAAATTGTCATTTCGTCCCTCAGGGGGTTCCAGTTTTACTTTAACACGTTAGGGACTACAGGAAAGATTTCCCGAAAATAGGTACCAACTGTTTTTTTTTTTTCATTTGAATATCTTACCATAATAAGTAATTCGGTAAAATTTTGGTTTTAATGGAAAGCGGAAATGGTCGGCACGGCCGGGATTCGAACCTATGACCTCCAATACGCTGTGCGCATGAAAGCCGGCGATTGATACCACTGGACTACCAACCATCTCAATTCAAACATAAATTCTCATGCTCAATTTGGGTCATATACCGCTTTCAAAAACCTGCGCCCATTATGAAGCGCTTTTCATTTTACATTTGTTTCTATGAAGTTGATGTCTTTAAGTCTGTGGAAGTGTGTGTGAGTACCTATCAAATATTATATAACATTGCAGTAGTGTTTGTAATGTTTTTTTATTGATTCAATCTATTTATATGCATCATTTAAAAAAATATTAGCATTCCCTTCTCTATATAAACAGAACTATAAGTGTGCGAAATTTCATACTCATCCGTCCGCGCAATTTTCGTAAAAATAGTCAGTTTTTCCTTCACATAATAATATAGATTTTCAATCTTCAAATGGTTCTTTACAAGTCTCATATATGTATCGTCAAGAGTACCCGAACTAGCCATCAATCTCTTGTTCATCGTTTTTCCATATTTTTTTAGTAAAATTATTTTAAAGTAAAGATCATCTCACGCGTATACATACAATGACAGCTATGCGACCTTTCAAATTCTTGTGAATTAATTCAGGCTAGATAGATTACTCTAGCTCGGGTCTTGACATGATGTCATCGACAGTGTTCACCTTGTTTCGTTGTTACACTGAAATCAATTACACCGTTTGGCTATACATAGGTATTCGTATTTTGTTTCACCATCGACCTCGCCATTTCAGTGATCTAGAAGCTAATGTTTTTGCCACCAATTTCTGGGTACATACTGTATTTACTTCTACCAATAATGTCTAGATTCTGGTGACCATTTTTCAAGACTAGATCTTAACTAATATTATTTAACAACGATCGCCATTAGGTGGTAATGTTTAACTTTCTTAATTTTTTTCTTTCATAAGAACCTTCTCCTGATAAAAGCCAACACGACAAAACGGAATTAGCGAAATCGGTCCAGAAGTTTAGGTGTGGTGCGATGACAATGGAAAATAGCTCTCCATTTTTATAATACAGATTGGCTTTGTTGGTGCACAACCTTCTAATTATGTCTAGTTCTATAAATTCTAAAAAACACTCCGTAGTAGTCCGTAGCACTACTTTTCTAGGTTGATCTCATAGAGAAATAATTGGAGTTATTATACTTCTATACTAATATATAAAGAGGAAAGATTTGATTGTTTGCATTGAATAGGCTCCGAAACTACTGAACCGATTTGAAAAATTCTTTCACTTTTGGGAAGCTTCACAATCCCTGGTGAACATAGGCTATATTGAATTTTCAAAAATATTTGGGATCCTTACTAAAACTCCAATAATGTAACCCAAGGTGTAAAAAAAATACCTAAAATATTCTTTATATCGCGTGCGCTGTGAAAACTATTGAATAAAATAATGTACTATACGACTTTGTAGAAGACATCAATATGTACAAAAAATGTCGCGACTGCATATGTCTAACTTTTATAGTTATGCCTCAATAAGTGTTCTTTATTTATTTAAAAAAATTAATTGAAATGCGACAGAGATATAGGTGTCACTGGGGTACGAGCCGGACGGGAGGGGACCATTAGAATGCTATTTTGATTAAGTTTGGGATCTATAAAGATCATAAGAAAACTGATTTTTTTTTTTAAATACACGCATTTTTATTTTTTTAAGGCCTTCACCTTGTAGGTGTTCCTGGCAAGTCTCAAGTGACTAAATACACACTATCTAGCTGGGACAGACTTCTTGTAGTATATATAGAGGTTATGAAAATATGTAATTAATTACTTGACCCTTGAACTCATTTAGGTAGGTACTTTTTCTCTTTCAAACAGACGAATGTGTTGTACGAGTATTGTCTGGAAATGCCACCTATTCTCTATTTCTGGAGAGAATTACCCAAAAATATACGTATTTGTAACTTTTTTGCGCAATCAAAGCCTTGCTGTAGCACTTTCGTCCAATAAAAACGCTCGTCAGTCAGAATAATAATATATGTGAATGATGAGTGTGTGATAGGCGGGTGTGATCCACCTTTATTCGATCAAAAAGTTTCAAACAGGTAGTTTAGTTAATATTAAAAACACATTTTTGTACTTGTTTTATTCATACAAAGGCTATCCATATTGCTTGATATTTTCGTATTTTCAAAAATTCTCATACCCGCGGCATTTCTTGAATCTCAGCATGTAATTTTACTGCGAAACGAAAATATAAATACCTACCCACATATTATGTTTACCTTTTAATGTAAGTGGGTACTTAATTTAAATTTCTTACTTCATTCAGACAAAGGTAAGTAGGTACTATACCTAATTAGGAACCTACCCATTAATTTTTGATTTAATAATTAAGCGTGATGAGATCTCATTCTCTCTCATTATTACGTACGAAACAGACAAATATTTATTACTCTTTTAATCCCGTAATGGGTTTTTGGGAAGGCTCGCTATTCACGAGGACACTCCATACAATATGGAAAATACAAGGGTTTTTCTTATGAAATATTGCTATATCTAAAATCAATTAGCTAATTGCTTGTATTATAAAATATAACATTTAAATATATGTTTTGGAATCTCTTGCAGAATTATCTTCCTTTTTCTAGTAAGTAGGTACTTGGGTGGTTTTCTTTTCTATGTGTGCCATTTATCATTTACCCTTTGTTTTTTTAGAACATAAATAATGTTTTATTTTGATTAGTATTTTTGTTGTTTATTTTCGAGCAAACGTAAGGTAGGATTGCATTTATTATAAAAAAGTCAATGGTAGGAACATAATAGGTGGGAACATTACATAAATCACCTGTCATTTTTGGTGCATAATACTATATTCATGATAATTAGGTACCTTCTTATGCATTTGAAAATGGAATGTCTTCAGGAGGGATTGGAATAATTTAATTACCTTTCTATGGAAGACGCACAGCACTTAAGAGTCATCTTTATCTTTGGAATTATTATCTTCTTCAATGTAAGATTTAGATATGTGTATTGACATTTTAAATACTTTTAAGAGTAATGTTCAAGGGGGGAACATCGTCATTTGGCGTCTAAAATTGAAACATCTTACGTAATTACTGAAAAGGGGAGAGTAAGTACAACACACTTGTAACTAGAGATGGGCATTATAACGACAGCTGATAATAATAATAGCTAAATAAAAATAACGTATCTAACGTTATTAATATTAAACGTTATTTATAAATAATATTATTATTATTATTATGTTTATGGCATCCCATCCCTAGAGGGACGATTTGTGCCAGTTTCAAATATTTGATGATTTGCAAAACAAAAATATTATGCTCTAATTTATTATTTTTCTTTTATTTTATATAAAGACTTACTATTTTTACATTCACACACGGCCTTACATACTTACAATCACGCCCTTACATACATACATTCACGCATTTATATAAAAATATATACATACACGCACACACACATACTGTTTATATAATTATATAATTCTGTTTTACTGATTTTAAAATTTTTTTGTAGACAGAAAGCTTTTCAGAGTGTAACAGACAAGACATATTAATGGGGAACTGAATTTCATCGATTTCGTAATAAAGCTCATATGAATCTCTTATTGGGCAACCGAGGAAGACGTGGTCTAATGTCTCCATATCGAGTTCGCACTCACAGAGTGGAGACGAGGCTAAATTTATTTTAAATATTTTATAAATAATAGTTGAATGAAAATAATAGCCTACCCCTATTATGTATATGTCAGGTAATATTATGGAACTGAGCGTATGGAACGACCTTTTTTTTTTAGGAAAAGTAAAGATTCCAGATACCAAATTTTGGAAACGACCTTTTTTTTTTTTAGGAAGAAGTTAAGATCCCAGATACCAAATATTTTAAAATAGCTTTCAGCTTTTAATATTAACGTTATTTTCAATTAACGAAATGGCTATAACGTTTTTGAATTTAAGCCGTTAGTCCCATCTCTACTTGTAACCATACATCACGTCCCGTCCAATAAGCGCCACAGAAACAGTCAATTCATATGACAGTGAGGAAAGTTGAATCCAATCCATCTCAAATTCTGACATCCATGCTGGTTAGCTGCTGCTACAAGTGAGGATTCGTCTATTGAAGACAAAATGGAGATGTTATGTAGGGAATCGTCAGTAAAGAAATAAAAATTAGCAGCGTTTGCGAGAAAAGGGCAGCGCATGGTTATATACACATTTAACGAATCTAAGCTGTAATAGTTCAAATGTATATAAATGGGGATGAATGGACTCCAGCGTGCGCCTTTGGGATAGCACAACTGTTCGTACGTCCCATAGTTAGTTGAGACTGGCCAAGTGAACACCAACAAGGTGAAGGCCATAAACAAAAAAAAAAACGACTATCTGATGTGATAAACGAAAGCCCATTGGCCCCCATGTCCTCGTTGTATTACTGGCATGCAGGAAGTCGGCAACAAGTAGGTAATAAAAATAAGAAAAAAACGATATTTAAGCGATTAGACACAAATCTAAAATACCCAATAGCCCCAAAACCATTAAGCCTATAAGTATTATAAAAGTATGTCAAACTTCTATCCAGAACGTCCCGATCGGATTTGCCGGCTTGAAGGACCATTTAGTAAATTGCAGTTTGTGGATAGTTCCAACGCCAATAAATTAGGTATATCAGGTGAATTGCTATAAGAAATATAATTTCGAAAAATTCAAGATAAGGAGGTATTTGATTAGATTACATAAGTATACGTGGAGAAATATCGAAGTGGTAAAGGAAAACTGGAAACCTTACGAAGTTATAGGGAGGATATATAACTGATTCATAGGACAATGACACAATGAATAACGATTTTCTGCCTATAGATAAATAAATACAATACATTTTCTCAACATACCTGTTAGCATGTCGCTCGCTAAACAATAACCTCTTACATTAAATGTTTTTTTGAAAATCCGCATGCCGATTGTGTATTGCTCGGGCATGAGGGACTCCAATGGCTTCAATCTCTAGAGGTCAATCTGTGACTAACCATAATATGAAGAATAATATGAAAGCAATTAGTGTGTGCTTCAAATTTGATATTCGCCAATGCGCTGGAGTCATGGTCGGGTGTCTTGTTACACTGTGTTTTGATAATGATATCTTTAGAACGGTGAACCCTCGGATGGGATCTGCGTTGATTCCAGTTCCTGGCAGCCGTCCAACACTGTTAGTTGGGACTGTTTCTCCTAATATCGGAGTTGATGTTGAGCCCGAGTGTCTCTCCGCTGTCTACGAAATGTAAACATGTCTCGAATTATTAGTTTCTTTTTCGGGGGAGAAATGTTCATTGAGTACCTTTAAGAACTCCTCGATCTCTACAAAAACATACCTTTCCGATTCCTGTTACTTTATAAGACTTGCTTTCATTTAATTTGATCTATATTCAGCCCATAGCCATGTGTTTCATTGCGATCACGATTGCGGTAGTTTTTTTATATGGATTTTTTTGCGAACAGCAACGTTTATAATAATAAAAATTCGTAATCGCAATGTTATACCTACTTGGCTGTAGTCTATACTCTTTATGGACCCTGGGTCTATATTTGCAAATGTGGTAATTTCTGATCAAGAAGTCCCTGGTACGAATCCCGTTCAGTTCAGATTTTTCCAAGTGTTTTTTAAATGAAATATCTACTAGGGAATGAAATCCTGTCTCAGATTGTACGGAAACGGTTCACTGGTAGAAAATGTTTATTCTTCTTCTTAACATCCATTAGCCCAATCCTAGACGGAAGTCTCTTCCAGACTCCTCCACGTCTCCCGATCTGGTGCAAGCTGCATCCACTACGAGCCCCACGATCTCCACTTACGCGGCAGGGATGGTTATGATTCGGACAAATTGCAGTCCTAAAGCGCTAACGATCTCAGCAGCCTATAATAAGCCAGAAGTACAGAAGTGTATGTATGTGTCTTGTAATTTCTATTCGGAGTTTAAAACTGTCGGAAGACCTATGTGTATAGAAAAGGTTTAATAGCCGCAACTGTGTTAAAAAAAAATCATTTAAACTTCCACCACAATAAATATCTAGGTACAACAACATTCTTTCTTGATTCTTTTTTTGCATATCTGTGTTTACATTTTAGAGTTGTATAAGTGCCTAAGGGTCTTTTTATAAAAATGTTATATTCTGTTAAGTTAGTTGTCTTTAGCATAAACTAACATTGTTTGTTGTTACTGATATTTTAATGGATATTCCCACTTACGGGCATTTGCCTAGTGGGATTTCGACCTAAAAACTAAAACTAAACACTGAAAGTAGTCAATGAATGTGTTAAGTAGGTATAGATATAACGATTTATATCCAATAATCAGCTTAATTTAATTAGTTGGTTATTCGAATCTACTTTGATTTTGAACTGTTTATTTTGTCACCTCTAATTCGGGTCTCGCTCTAAAAGTTAAGCTAAGTGAGCTCAGCTTAATTTACACGGTTGAACTAACTTATTGAACCCACAGAAAGTTTGTTCCTACAAACTAGTATTGTATTCTTTGTTAGTTGAAACAAACTCTGAACAACACACAAAAACATAGAATATTCAGTGCCCTAATAACAGGTATCTCATGCATTTATCTATTGTAATATAATGTGTAGTGGTTATGTAAAAGGGGATGATGTAGAATTTGATTGGTAGGACTGTAACTTTTTCATGGTTATCGTCATTGGTCGAGTCGCTTTCCGACCTCTGGCACTCTTAGTTGAACACAATATTTTTGGATTACTCGAAATATATAACTCCTTGAAATATTACGTTCTAACTGACTGTAAATTTTTTTTTATATTATTTTAATCTTTCAGACCTGTTGAAAACTTCTTTTTGCCACCCCATCCAGACATGGAGAATCAACAAACCCCCTCAACGGTTCGGCAGACTAATCCAATTATTTTAATTCCTATTGCAATAAGCTTACGTCAGGTTAACTCGCTTTCTTTATCACTGCGTCAAATTAAAGAAAGACTAACAACTACCTACCCCTATGTATTTGACTAAAAAAAATATTTGGAATTATTCCTCACTTTTCATGTGATAAAAACATAAACATTTATTCTATAATATAAAAGAACGTCGGGCTAGTTTAGTGCGAACACTTATAACTCGAGATCGGCTGAACGGATTCTTCCGATGTTCCGATTAACTGCATTCTTCTCCGCTCCGGATAACAGAATAACGTTTAAAAAGTTGAAAAAATGGATTGAAAATAATATAAAATATACCTAATATTAAAGATAGTATGGAACGGATTTTCTGCGACGCCAAAGCCGCCTATGAAAAATTCTATAACAACAAAATGTACCTTACAACCATTTTCGCTATATATTGGTACGCAGATTCTTTATGAAATTTTAGCTTTCAGAATTATTTATTTTACCATTCAAACATATTTTCAATGTATTTTATATAAATTACAAATTTAGAATCAATAAGTATTCATAGTAAGGACTACAACAGGACAACGTCTGTCGGGAAAGCTAGTTTTTAATAAAACGACTAAGAAGTACCGAACTCTACTGGCTCAACAAAACCTTGTTCAAAAATCCCTATAATTTATATGGACAACAGTTTCAAATGGGCAATGGGCATACAAGTGCATGCTTGTTGGTTGCATTACACTAGGTACTCTAGGTAGGTACAGTTTAATTAAAGAAACCTTACACCTTTGAACCTTTTCCACTTCTCGAATATCACTTCCCACTGCTCCGTGGCTGATGACTGTTATTCATGCCACATACTTGGGTTTTTTTTTTATCATATGCTGTTATATAGAGTTAGAGTGATTATTTCAGAGCAAAGTTCAACAATAAAATCATTCGTGCAATAATCAATTATTGTTTGAGGAAAATGTGTAGCTTTCGTATCTTTATACGAATAGCCATTCTCAAACTTAGACTTCCACCATGCATTTTCAATCATGATATAGTCAGATATACCATTTTACATTCTCAGTTTAATTTCATCCGAGAAAGGTCTATTATGGTCGCTCCAGGACCTAGGTCTTACCCCATCTGAATGCGAAAGCTAAAAACTGGCCTGAACCACTAGGCTGGATGCCGACGTTCGTTTCGGTTCCCCTGCCGGTTATCTTCCTCTTCCACAACACAAGCTTTGTTTTCTATTAAATTATCAATTTAAACCATTGAGGGCTTACGACCGTCGTCTTCTACAACTCTTTTGAAGGTTAATTTAGAAGTGGTTACGTTGACAATGCCCGGTTTTAAGTAATCTAATTTTGAATCCTCATGAATATCTTTCCCATCTAGACTGACAAGGCGTCAGACTCATTATCAAGAACTCCCGAGTTCGATTCCATCTTTTTTTCGTAAATGTGTTTTTCACTGATCCGAATTGGCCTGAATCAGGTTGGACGCGACCGGTTGATTTGAAAAAAAAAATCTTCATTTAATAAGTCCGCCATCCATTCTGACATCTTTATTTAGAAAATCAATTGATTTAGTATCTTTTAACGTGCTATGTCAAAAATTTCATCCCTTGATGCGCATGACTCGAACCTGTGTCCATAGCCGTGCTGAGACGGTAGCCTTCAACCAAACCAACTGCGATATAGGAAGATATTGTTTTTGAAATGTTCGTCATATGTTGGGCTAGGTTAGGTTAGTTGAATGGTTAAAATACATTAAATGATAAGTAAATGGCGGATGTGTACTTTCGCATACCTATTGAAATGACCTCATATTTGGAGTTGTACAATACCGTAGGAAGGTCGTGATTATCTGAAATTATCATACATTAAATAATGTGTTTAATTAAATTTGTCTCACTATTTTTTTATCCCTGGCGCATCGCTATGTGCCAAACTATGAATGAGCCATTGTGGTACCTATAACACCTAGGTGCCTATACATAATATCATTATTGTCCATTGTTTTGACATTTTATCTCCGTTTTATTTTATAAACAATCAAATAATTGAAACATTATAGAGTAGTGCCTACTTAATTATTATGAAATCACAATAGCTGATTGAATTTTTATTACCTATTCTCATTAGTGAATCATCAATGATTTAGAAGGGTGCGCTTTAGGCTGACTGTCCACGGCAGCGTACCGTATGCAGCGCGTACTCGTATTTTGCTGGTTAGTGTACGATTGCTTGTAGCTGCACATACAACACAATGTGACTGTGATATCGAAAAATGAATACGGGAGTCCGATCGTATGTATTTTTGCAAATAAATGAGACAGCACAACTAGGGAAGCCAGCGGTAAAATAATACCCTCTATACAAAGTATTTTTTTGAATAAACGCTTAAGGCTACAAATATTCTGAAGAATATGTTGTTTATCGACGAAGATATTGGATTTTATTTCAGAAAATTCCCTTTAGTTTTACTGAGTCAGATTGTAATGATTTGTTTTAATATACAATGCATGAGCTTTCTTTTAATTTTTAGTACCTAGCACAAAGTGTATTCTTACGATTAGGTATACTTAATCAAACTTTTTACTTATGTGTGTCAAAATGAATTTTGGTGTAGGCAAGTTATGTTGTAAATCCGTCGAAGAACAATGCTCGGAATATTGATACTATATAATTAATCAATAAAAATATCATAGATAATGCACCACCCACGAATAATTATTATGTTCGAATCAATTTAATATTTCGTAACAATATGTATTGTGTACGTATTTTTATTATTAGATGCAACTTTTTTCACATCACAACACGAGTACGATGGTTGCATAACAATGTGTAATGTGTATGTACATAAAAATCTATCAATCACTCAATGGCGCTACAGCACATATTGAGCGTTGGCCTTGCGCAACCCTTTCCTCCAACCAATCATGTCCTCTGCAATCATCCTCAAACCCATGCACCCAATAGAGAATCTGCACTGCATCCCTTCTTACCTATCTATCAAACATAATCTCCCATTGATTAATTGTTTAGTTTATTGAAAGATGATTTTAAGCGGAACTCAAAACAATGCTTTTCTTACTGAATAATATCTTCAAAACTTCGAAAAATACATGGAGAAGTCGCTTATCTTCGAGTATTTTTGTATACTGAAGATTTAAACGATTAGTCATAAGGCATAAATCAGCCCAGAGAGGTTGGATTACAAACATTAAAAAAAGTATCTTATATGAATGGAAGTGAAAATGTCGAAACACACTATCTTTTTGACGAATCCAATCGCATATTCTGGTGATGGGCACAGCCTCGTCCCATATGCAGGTGCAGTAGCACAGTCTCTGCCGAATTCATCACAGCGTAAAGGAGTAAACCTTTCATCTTCATAAAGTATCTTATATGTTTGGCAGATAATTGCCAAAAAATAACAACGAAAAAAATAAATTACTTAGTTTTACGTAGGTATAATTGTTTAATCCATCGAGATCGAGTTGTTGATGAAGAGATATGTGAACGTCGAAGAAAAGAATGTTAGGTTAGAACAGACTCGAACAGAGTGCAGTAACGAGAAGAGAGTTGAAGAAGCGAAAACAATCCAGCAGTGGATAGACATCTGAGTAGTAGAAAGAATTGGCGTAAAAACCACAAGTGTGAATCTTTGTATTTTACTAGGGAAGCGATATATTCCCGATAGAATATTATAGCAATGAATTAAACCAATTTTTAGATAAATAAATGTATAACTACTTACGTTGTTTCTGTCACTAATATAATTCGAAATATTAGTGACAAGTGAAATATTAGTGAATGTATGTAAATACGAAATATTAGTGGCAGAAACAACGTAGTTATACATTTATTTATCTAAAAATGGATAACTGTCACAAAGTAAACCCAAAGAAAATTGAAAAGAAAGAAAGAATTAAACCAATGTTGTGTTCTTACGACTCAGAGCGCATTGCGACTGAACGTTTTTCTATTTTTTAACGGCTTAAAAATACCAACCATTAACAAACATACGCACTGCGTCTGACTTTTCTTCCATTTTATTAAACTATCATTCATGCAAGAAAGGTTGCCACAATCTTGATGAACTGGCATCTATTTAGAATTTCCTGAATACCTATGAGAGAGTTCCTATGCAAATAGAAATAACAAAGTGGACATTTTACTTTGCACAACAATCTTTGAACGTACACAAAATGTAAAATGCGAGCTTTTGCTCAGTGGCTGTCTTTGCCGATATTTCAGGAGAAATGCGTGAATTTTAACTGTTGGCAAATGTTTTAAATTTTTAGTTCTATTGGTTATTCATTACCCTTTTTGTAAAGTCTGTGCTTTTTTCGGAATGCTTTTCATTGTTTTGAGTTTTGTATGCCTCTAAACACTTACCCAATTAATTTAATGGAATAATATAATTTTACCTATGTAATTTTTAACCATATATTCGACACCATATGTCACTCGGAACAAATTTCTCAAGTAGGTGCATATTATCCACATTTAATATAAGGACTTCCCCTCTATAGTTTTACACTTTATCCCACAGGGAACAGAATACATAAATTAAAAGTAAAAAAAAATACATAAACAATAAGGCGGGCCGTTTATTGAGTTGTGTTAAGTAGGAAATGGCTCATAAAGCGAATGGAGTGGCCATAAGGGCAGCCACAAATCGATGTGATCACTATGAATGTATGTAAATACGCTTTTCGAACTTTATGTAAACATACCTATCTACGAGTGTGTAAGTATTTATGTCTAATATAGGATGCCGCAGTCTTAGAGTGACCATGATTGTATTAAACAAAGAAAGTATTTTATGTCATATTTGGATCTTCAGACTTGGTAAAATTGCTTTTTTTACAGTAAGAAATAAGAATTATCTAACAACTAATGACTCCAAAAATTCATTAGGTACTGATGTTCGATTTTTGAATGGAACAAACCACCACGGGCTAAGTAAGAAATAACATTACTAATGTTTGTCGTGATGTCGTAGAACAATACTTTGGTTGATTGTTTGATATTTTGTTTATGATGTTAGGTAATATGTAAATGAGTTGAGTTTTAAAACGACTTTGTGTGAAGTATTTTGTATTATATTATTATTTATGTTAAAAAAACGTAGCTAATTGCTTAGCTCAAGTTTCATGTTTATTCTGAATATGCTTGTTAAAGGTAATTTAAAACAACAAATGTAATTTTATTCGTATAAGTAAAATTTTACAAAACTGATAATTTTACTGTTCAACAGCTAAGTAGGTACTACGCTCGTATTTTCGCCCCAAAAGATTATTTATTTCCAATGATTCATATCCAGTTTAGCAATTAGCACCGTCTAGTCAACGCATTGTGCATGATTGACTGAGTCAATATGATTCTTATTGTAACAGACCACAAAGAATTGGGACTGATGGATCAACGCCCTCTTCATTTGCATACGCATTGATCCCAAGTAGGTTCTCCGCAATAAAGGGTTCCCCGTCATTGGCCATCATGATATTATTCCAATACGGTCTGACAGCGCATTATGTGGGTGACCTATCAAAAGGCCACGCGGAATTATTCATTTAAATGCCACAACAGCCGTCTCCGTATACTTTTTTATTTGTCCCTCTCCCGAATTCTTCTCTGAATCGACTTTTACCATCGAACATAATACTGAGTAAACCACCGAAACATAATAATGTGCTTGCCAAATCATAAGAAAGTTTATCATTTACACAATACTCATGTTTCAGACTTTCTTAATCAAAACAATACAAAACTCCCACTAAAGTTCCATTTGGAAACAATACAGAATAGAGCTTTTACAAAATACAAATAGAAATAATAAACTTAAAGTAAATGAATGCTAAAAACAAAGAATGTCGTAATAACTCTCTATGTATTTGTTGTTATGGTTTGATCATGTTTGTTGGAGCTTGGAGCGAGAAGTTAGCACAGGCAGCAGCAGAGCTGTTAAGAGTAATACAAACTTACTTTTATATGAAAGAAAGAAACAAAAAGACACGATTTTTTTTTTTATATAAAATGAATCTGTGCTCACTCAAAGTGAACACAAATACACTCCTTGACTCTTTCACAGTAAGCTACTGAAAGCTTGTGTCGTGAAAGAGGAAGATGGTCGGCACCTGGGATCGAACCACGACGTCCGCAGTACGAAAGCCGGCGTTGTAACCGCTGGGTCACCAACCACTTCGGAAAAAAAAACTGTTGGAAAATTAAGATGGAAGGTTTACTCCTTTTCACTGTGATGAATTCGGCAGAGACTATGCTACTGCACTTGCATTTGGGACGAGGCTGTGCCCATCACCAGAATATGCGATTGGATTCGTCAAAAAGATGAAGTGTTTCGACATTGTGCGCATGTGTCACATCAGGACCATCTCTCAAAATTTCCTACACATCGTGGAATCCGATGAAAGCGGGGAGTGCCGCATAGCATGAATGGAAGTGAAAACCCAAGATTTGTCACGAAATGCATGTGGACAACATGCACCTCGAAAGACAAAAAGGGATAATCAGCTTTTCACAGGAAACAATATGAATCTTCCTTTTTGTCTTTCGAGAGGAAACAATATGAATATCCCTGAGATGGTCCTGATGTGACACATGCGCACAATGTCGAAACACTTCATCTTTTTGACGAATCCAATCGCATATTCTGGTGATGGGCACAGCCTCGTCCCAAATGCAAGTGCAGTAGCATAGTCTCTGCCGAATTCATCACAGTAAAAAGGAGTAAACCTTCCATCTTAATTTTCCAACAGTTTTTTTTCCTCATTTATCTATTGAGAGCATCAAAATCAATCCATACATTAATTTCGGTACCTTTCAAATACCTTTAATAAAAGTCTGCGTATTTATCTATCTCTTTCATTCATTTCTTTCAAACTCAACAGTGAGGCTAGTGACTACGCTATTGTTTATTTTCATTTCGTGATATTATTGTGATTTCACCAAATATCGTACGTTTGTTTTTGAAATTTACCCAAATGTCGTACGCTTATTATTGTGCATGATTTACCAAATGTCGTACGGAATTTGAAAAAAATATAAGTTGAAAATTGGATCGATTATTATCTTTTCCAAAAGGTTGCATCGCTGAAATGGAGCTGGGCTGGACACGTGGTCAGAACAACAGCCGACCGGTGGACCAAAAGAACCCTGGAGTGGAGACCGAGAACCGGTAGCAGAAACCCAGGGTGGCCACAAATCCGATGGTCCGACGACATAAGAAAGGTGACCGGACACCAGTGGTACACGGTGGCTGCCGACAGGGAGCAATGGAAGTCGGGAAGGGAGGCCTATGTCCAATACTGGACTGAGGAGGGCTGATGATGATGATTATCTTTAGACAGCACAGAAGTATTTCAACTCCAGTTTTAAAACATTAATAAAATTTAATTTACAATAATTATTCGATGCAGACAAACGTTAGTCCCGTTAGTTCCATTCAGACAATTCCTATATAATTATTTTCGTACTTGGTAAGAATCTCGTAATAAGAGTCGTACCCAAGTAATTTGTTTAACGTGAAACAATGCCTTTAATCGGGTGACCCTAACGGCGTTTATTGGTGGAACTCCTACAAAGAAACTGTATTTTTTATACCACGAATTTTTATTGTTAAATTTGTCACGGTGTATTCGTGCTGTAAGCTGTAAAAAACCCCGACTCTGATTCGATTATTGTTCTGAGTCTCTAATAATTGTTGATTGAAATAATTCTGTGTAGCAACGTTTTGTACTGTCTTAAAAGCAAAATTTAGCAATCAAATAAAATTATTTAATTAAACTAGCGAATTTATTGTCATGAGCAACACTGTAGGTTTCCACATTATCTTCTCAAAACACTTTATTAAAAATAAATGTGGGAACGTTTTCGGACTTGGTTCAACAGGGTTTCCAAAAAGCCCAAGATAGAGCGGCGTGGAAGGAGATGGAGGAGGCCTTTGTCCAGGAGTGAACGGGAATAGGCTGAGAAGAAGAAGGTATAAGTTTCTGGTGATGGACGAAAGTCCGAAAAACATTTATTTTTAATAAAGTGTTGTGTAGATTTTACAAAGTATTATTACTCATTTTGATATTTAAGTGTTAATAAAATAAGAACATATTGATTATGTATTAAGTAATTGTGGTTTTTATTAGATGCTTTTTACTGTACGTTTTTACTAACTGTTTTAGAAGAGGACAAATACACCAAGATACCTAATTGTTTTTAGATTTAAAAAAAATAGATAGAATATAATATGTGATGACTTGGGCTTGTTGTAAGAGTTACCGCTAGCAGGATCACCAAGAGAATATGTTACAAAGTGGGAGGAAAGGGGAGAAACTACGTGTTCGATCAAGAATGATGTGTGTTTTAATTTATTTCATGTTCGAGGAAGACCATGTTGGCAGAAATAAAAACAGGAGAGATTGTATGAGAAATAGTATTTCGTCGGAAGTAGCGGGAATCGAGATCCGTACTCTCTGTCTACCCACTACCCAGTGAAGGACACCATTTGATTGTTAAAATAAAATATCCCATTAATGTGTATCGATTAATTCTTTGTCTTTTATATTGTTTCGTCGACCTGTCCGCTTATCTAGCATGTGACAGTAAGCTCAGGACAATGTTCTTTGATATAGTATTGTATGTACGACTTGGTATAATAATACCTACATACGTAATTCCCTTCTGTGCTCTACTGGAGTTCGTTGCGCGTACTCTGTGATTAACTGTCGCGGTTTGTTACCTATGTCATCAGACAAAATAACACCGCGGTAAAAAATAAATCCCTATTTTGTAAAACAAAATGTGTTAATGAAAGTTAAATTAAACCGACTGTAGGAATATAAACCGGTTTTAGAAAAGTTATTTGCTTTCTTTCTAAAATATGCATATACCTAGTTAATAAAAATATTAGTCTGCTGAGTTTTTTTACTCAAATTAATCTGTCCTCACTCAGAGTGCACATATACCTATACACTCTTTGACTCTTTCGCAGTAAACAACTTATAGCTTGTGTCGTGAAAAAGGAAGATGTTCGGAACCTGGGATCGAACCTACGACCTCTGAACGATGCAGTGCGAAAACCGGCGTCATAACCCCTAGGCTAAAAACCATTTCATTTTTCAGGTTATAGAGAAATAATATACCCAACGGAATACGATGAAATCTCAAAACAAGGAGTAAATAAAATGTTTTGTCAAACGTTATGTTTGTCTTACTAAATTCTTCAATGCCTTTTTATTGCCTTACACAACACACAATGACTATTAATTATTCTGAAATAAAAAAAACAGACGATTGAGTTGCGTCGTATCCAATTTTTAATAAGACTTGACATTTCTGTATTCTGAAAATATTGTATCAAATACATTAGATGCGTAACTACTGGCAACCGATTAAGTTCCAAGCAAGAGCTTCTTGCGTTGAGTTGGAACGTGAATTTGAGAATACCAGTCATTGTGTCAAACACAACACACATTTCCATCTCGTCGAGTGTTTTTCTTTTGACACAATTTTAATACTTCGTGTTATTTTGTCGTACGACCGTGGAAAATAACACGATGTGCAGTGACGGCGGTACGTGCCCAGTGACGGACCAGCTGAACTGTGAATAGAGAAGGTAAAATCTCCTACTTTTGTGCATTGTCCTGCGTATGATGTAATTTAATATTCAGTTCTGTGGAGTGTGGACTACTTGCGCCTTAGTATGTGAAGCACTATTTCGGGTATTAGCCTGATTCCGTAGGTATTATCTACAAGTAAAGTTCCACCGAGGTTTTGTTGATCTATGCTGGTTGCTGGATTTCGCTGGGGTCTTTAAATGTGTTGGACTTCCCTTAATTTCGTTAACAGCAATACGGTCTTTATCCCCGTCTTTAGAGGAGGCAGTCCAAATGTCCAAGCTTTACGTTTGTTACAGAATTAAGAAAAGGACTACATGAAAGGGTTTTGCAGTGTCCCATGGAAGTGCATATTTTAAGCAAAAACAATGAGAGAATTACTACTATGAACCAAACATACCATAGGACAGTGGTGTTTATTTTGATAATCATTGACAGGATTAGTATACCAAGGTAACATGATACTTTAATGTAGAATTCAAATTATAAGACGTGTCTCAAAGTATTACATTACTTTGAATAATGTACGTGTTCAATAATCTGCTGGCTTGTCCAAAAATATGAGGATCAGTGTATTATGTAACTTGATCAACTTGTTTATGTGGAATGACAACAATCTGCCGTACGAGCATTTTAAGAATCCCTTCAGATTCTTTGACGGAATGATCTAATGAATGGAAATCAATTCGAGACCGTACCATTCGTGGTTGCACTTAAAGTTTGGGTCTTTTAGTTTAATTTAACTACTGGTTATGTATCTAATTAAAAATAACTAAAATATTTCAATCAAGAAAATCAGGCCATCAAAATATTTTCGATGACTTACGGTGACCAGCAACAAAATAATGGGTGGTTGAATGGTCGCCTTGTCAACATACATGCCAAGACAAATGGATTTGTGCCCAATTAATTCTAAACAGAAAGACTTTCCGTTTTATGTTTCCTGCCTACTGATGGACTCCTGAAAAAAAAACATAGAAGAAGAAACTATCAGAGAGATTTTCATCGTCAAAAAGACATGGATACGTAGAACAATCATAATTTAAGAAATCGAGTAAAATTTTGCACCCTTAACAGATTTATATATCAAAATACACATGTGTATTTTAAAGGACATTTTGTAAGAAATATCTCTAAAATAGCCTTGATGCGCTTCACATTATGATTATTTAGGGGGACAAGGACATTACGGCGCGATACTCGGCTCTCATGCACAAAATATGCAGACGCCATAAATTATAAGAATGTGACTAAAAAAATCGATAGACATATTTTATTTAACCCACGCATTTTATTGGGAGACTTATATTAGAAACTGGGTCGCACATCTCCCAGACGTTTATACATTTATTACATTTTTTGAAATAGAAAAGGATGTGAATCTGAAAGAATTGTAAGCTAGCTCAAAAAGTATCTTTCAAACAACAATTAAGATTATTTTAACCTTTTCATGAGTTTTGCCGTCTTTAGAACAAATTCAATGAGATGAAGACCTCGTTTTCAAAAGTAAAAAAAAAAGAAGTCGTTTTCACCGTTTCGTATCTTGAAGTTATTTTGAATCATCTCACAAACAGTGTGACAAGGACAGCACAATCCGAAAATATTGAGTACCTATACTTGCATTTGGAAAGTTCTTATAACAGATGATATAACAGTTGATCATGTAAAAGGCTTGTAGCCGTGTATTGTCGAAATAAAATAAAAACACAAGAAGATTACACGAAGCAGCAACATCTACGATAGATCAACTATTGAAGAAGTTCTTTCACTGTCTTACACTGATCCAAGATTTGTATGCTTCATCAGAGAGACCGTTCCCAAACCAACGAACTGATAGTTTGAATTTAGCATTACAAGAGGACTACGATCTCGAGGTTGAAAAGAAATATAAGAATAGTTAATGATTTCTCTTGTAACCCACTTAACGGCGGCTAACGAAATTGCAATAATGAAATGTGTATCACTCTTTATCACATTATTCTTTTTATGTTCGTAAATTCACGGTCAAATAAACACGATCAAACGCTCAAAGACTTGTTACGTTTACTTTTAATAGTTCTTGTCTTTATTTTATAATTATTTGTTGCTCCCAATAACACCAATTTTTTTTTGTTAATCTGAATGACCGGACGTGATAATGAAATAATCAGTCTTGGGTTTGTGTAAATCTAATAGTACTGACCGTCTTGAACTTTTTATCCCGTGTCTATTCACCCATTTCATCGTGGCTTTCTTACAGAGCGCTTGAAATCAATCTCATTGTATAAGTATTAGTATTTCTTCTTTATTTATGTATATAAGAAAACATAGAACTAATGTCAAATAGAAGCCAAAGATCTGAAAAGAAAAGACAATCGCAGCAAAGAAACTTTTTACCAAAGTCGGATATCGAACTGTGGGAGATCGAGTTATTCAATATTTATAGAAATAAGAGAACTTAAGTCTAATAGAAATAGTAGGTTACAAGATAATGGAATCGAAACAACAACATTAGAAAGAAAATTGACAATCGCAATAACAATGTTGAGACTGTCTACTTTTTAACAACGATACTAAATAATCGTATCTACCAGTTGTCTTTATTTAATATTTTTGATTCGTTGTCTTGTTTTAATGATCAACAATGACTAAAAATTTACAACATCCGGTCCAATGCTAGTAATAATCATTACGTACTTTGTACTTATATAATATGTCCAACAATAAAATTTAGGTACCTAGCTCTTAAGGTGTGTTTTATAGATTAAAAACTACATATTAAAATTTTTATATTTTTTTATGATTTTGTCCTTAAACATCCAAAGACCCTTCCAGGAGTTGATGCACATTTAAACTAGTTGCACTTACGGGATTGGAATGCGTTATCATTTTATTTGACACCGAGGTCTTTCGTCAATCTCGCGTTGCCATTGTCATAAGATTATTTTAAGGATCAACCCGTGATCCAATGCAGAACATAGGCCTCCTCATATTCACGCCACTCCTCCCTGTCTCTGGTCATCTTCATCCACTCTGTCCCAACGGCCCGTACGGTGTGATCGCTCCACCTCATCGGCTGTTTTCCTACTCTTTTTCCACCAGTCCCTAAGATTAATACAAATTAATAAAGATGTTATCTTAAGGGCTGACCGAAGAAGATGGGTTTTCAAACTATATTTTTAAACCTATATTTTATACAGGTTTAAAAATAGCTCAATGTAGGTGCTAATGAATATGAATATTGGGCTAGTTAGTTGATAACAAGATTGGCGAAAGCGGCACAGATCAATAAAAATACCGTCAATGTGTAACTTCATTGTATAAATCGGCTGAAAACCACTTTCACCGCATTATACTTCAATTCTTGAAAACATTTACACACTGCAGATCTTAGCTGGATTGTTTTTATTTTTTAAGCATCCTATATATAAAAACTTCGGCTGCAATTAGTTGTGCAATGATATTTTCAATGCGATGCAACAATGCATTCTGTCGTGTACCTAGCTACAGAATAATGTATTCTTATTCAATAGAATTAATATCGCATTATCGTTGTTCACAAACCTCGTAATTATTCGGAATGACGACCGTCCTCGAGAAAAGACCTCGACATTCTGATAGATTCCTCTGTGAAATAGACCAACACTGCTATTATCATATTCATCTAACTTCATTGTTGTGTAAAATTACTGAAACGCTTTGTAATATTTCCAAGCGATTATTTATTACAATTACAATATTATTTTTGTTACGTATTCACCCTGTGTGAACTACGTTGTGATTGACTTCTATATCCTCCTTCGTTTTTGTGTTGCTGAGAGTCTTGACACATGATTGATAGCGTGCCAATAATTTGGAACACTAAACGTTTTCCATTAGTCCTCTCTTCTCACCGATGCCCAAATAGAGGTCTTCTTCCATAACTTTCCATTAAAGTAAGTAATCCTAAAAAGACAGACATTTTATGATGATACGAGTAATGTTTTTATTGACGATCTTTTTACTACTTCCAACAAAATAAATTCCCTTAATGGGAAAGCAGGAATATGAGTGTATTAAGTCAGTCATACATAATGTTTATAATGTAACAGAAAGAAATGAAATTTCTTTAACAAGTAATTATTAGGACATCTGTTAAGTTATTCAGAGAATTCTCCCGATCTCTTTCGTTAAGTGTCTCATTTATTACGCTTGTCCCCCTTAACGCACTTCATTCTGTTCTTCTCGTCTCCATTATTGGACATAGGTCTCCTCTGAGACTTCGACAATTCCCTATCCTACGCCAACCGTATCCATCTGCACCCGGCAACTCTTCTTACATCGTCAGACGTCGCCTTGCTTAAACTTATACGTCGATTACTCTGGGCACATGACCAGCACAATTTGACTTTTGTTTGCTGAACTTTTGAAATACTTCGGTGACTCCTGTTTTCTGTCATATCCACGTACTAACTATTCTTCTGTTATTAAAAGGATATCCAATTTAGAAGTAAGTAGTCTTAACAACAAATGTTGATCTCTTGAAACCGGTATCATTATTTTCATTCTTTACTCAAAGCACTAATGAAGGTTTATTCAGCTGTAAACAATTTGATGAAGATATGACTTCGGGAAAAAAAACATTGTTTCGGAACACTACAGTGTATCTCAATGGTATCAAAAAGCGGTGATCCCTGACCCAATACTGATACACCCAACACTGCTGCAAATAATTGCGATACCGTCTAGCGTTAGCGGTCTTTGTACGAGAGCTAACTCATTACTTAGATATTTATAAACTCGTGATTCAAGTCAGGAGAAATTGTAAACAATAATATGCTCTTATCATCGTCCTTAGTCATGATGAATGAAGACATTCTTTTACCAATTTTTATGCAAATATTACAGTAAGTTTGATTTTTAATGACTTAATTTGAATTATAACCAATACGGGACAACTGTGCTCTTTTATTTTGAAGACCGATTTGGTGCCATCACCTTACTTTAACAACCTTCTCCAAGAGGTGATTAAATATCCAAACCATCTTGTTCTTTTCCTTGGCAATTATTATTTCCACTAGACAGTAGAGTCTGTCTTATGAATTTAACGCCACCGCTCAGCTCTGTCTTTTGTGTCGTCGTTAGTGGTGACTGCTCCTCATATCCTGACCAACAATTTGACAGCATCTGCGTGTTTGACTGATTAGTGGCCTTCTTTCAGGGTCCTCAGAGGCTTGTAAAACTAATGAAATTGATTAGATAACGGCGGAATAGATTCAATTCAGCTCTCAGTTATTATTATCAGCCTTTTTTAATATTGTACGCAGTCCAAAATTCATAAGGAACCTTTTGTGGGCAACAAAAAGGGCTAGTCTTATATAGTATCTCGAAGAAGCCATCAATCTTAATTCCTAATGAGTCTCATCACGAATGCTTCATCCAGTTAGGTTATGTTCTGAAAGTCTACTTAGCTACGCGGGTCATTAATTCCACCCCTTGCTTCGTCCTGCCTCATATCAAGGGTTGACAATTTTTTTCACTGACTATTCTGGGGGAAAAAAACCATTTAGTTTCTTTTCTAAAATTTCTTTTTACGGGTAAATTCTCCATTCATACTTGAATAAAAAAACTCTAATAAACCCTAGAATCGTTTTGACTTTGTTGTGGTTCTGGGTCCATTTCTGTTAAAAAAAAATGTACGTGTAAAGAGTGCTCTTTTGTTTTTTTTTTTTGTTTTTAATATTGCTTTTCAACTTTGCTGAATCAGATTAATGTGAAAGCCAAGACTAACAACCAAACATGGTTGAAAACAAAATGTTCTGGAGACCATCCATCTAAATGTTTTTATGAATGTGGGATAACTGAAAGTAGACGCAACTATACGCTTTTGACAATCAACGAAACTTTGGGTTCGAACTCAAGATCTTCAGTACGCCAATACAAAGACGGCTACCGAATCCCGGACCTATCAATTCCATTCAAAAGTAAAAGAACTCGTATCGGAAGAACATCTAATGGATTTAGATATCAATTCTAATAAACAAAACTATTTTGGGCAACCCTAGATTTACGGCTGGATATTATGATAATCTGTTCGTAGGTAGGATAGAACACGTGACGTTTTGGCCTCGAGCAAACTATTTTCCGCTCATGTTGCTTTATCAATATTTGGCTCAGGTAGCGGATGGAGACACGCTGACAGGTGAGCTCGAATCAATAAACCCTTTCGGCAGTCATCCGTATGAATAACCCGACCGTATTGATACTACTTCTAGATAATATTTCGTTGAACGCTTTGCGTTTGATGCCATATTTTTATGCTTTTTTCTTTTTATGGGACCGTTTTCTTCTCCAAGTGGAAATAGTGATTCAAAATTTAGACACTTTTTCATTTAAGTATAGTTCAATGGATACCTTTCATTATTTAAGTACCTCTCTTCTTCTTCTTCATCATCAGCCTGTTTCCATCCATTGCTGAACATATGCCTCCCCTTTCCTTCCAATAATTCCCTTAGGTCGATTATTATTTTTATTTATTTATTAAATTAATTTGGTTCTTCATCTACATAATATATTTTTATACTGACGGTAGTTATATTATTTAAGGTGAACGATATTCACCAGTCTCAAAAAATCTCAAAGATAAAAACAAATTATTTAATCTTTAAGGCTTTTCGTGGAATTACGTATTTAAAATTAAAGTTTTGAAACTCCAATATAGTCGGTATCTGTTTTTTTTTTAAAAATAAACACTGTTTGTTTCAACTTTAATTCTTTTTTTTAACACTTTGAAACTCTTCGTGTTCCCTATACATTTCATTTTTCATAGAACTTATTAACTATTTTTTATTCAATAAAGCTTCTTATCGTATGCATTGTTCTCGACAGCATCAGTATTCGATTTCAAGATATTAAATATAAAAACCATACGCCCTATACTAACAAGACTATTCTATTCTCCCTTTAAACCCCACTTCAGGGCACAGGGAGACAACAACAGCTATTCATTGCCCTCGATCTTGCGTATGTTTATGACTTCCTCCCTTACCATGTCAAAATCTCCCAGCTCTGCTTCTAAGGATCAGAACACAGTATTAGAGGGTCTTTTTCGTCTTCGAGGCCCCGATGGGAGGAAGAATAGTGCTCTCCTCGGCCAATTATTGTCATTCGGCATCCTTAACACGTATGTCCAAGCCACGTACATCTCCTCTCCACAACGGTGGAAGTGATGGACCTGCGGTTGCGTAAAGCATTGTTTGTCATGTGGTGGTACCACCTTATGTCCAATATTCTTCTTATGGTCTGTTTTCCTAGAAATACGGTACCCGCTATAAACAGCGGTGAATAATTGTGTCATGTCTATGTGTGTTACCTTAGCGACAAACAACACTCTCACAATTTTAAAAGATTGACGCCTTGTCAGACGATGGACCACTCCCTGTAGGAACTCTGCTTTTTTGGTTAGGTGCCAGGACTAGGTACAATAAATCTATTACTAGGATATATGTTAAGTTTTCTATTATTGATATGAGAAGACAGTATAAATGAATGGAAGAAATTGAGCAGCAGAACAGTTTATCTGGAAATCAGGATAAACGGATTTTTGAAAATACAGTAATAAGGTGTGGTGCGTTCAAAATATACCTACTATTCACCTTTTTGAAAGTATTGATTTGTTACATTTGAAAATGCTTACGTTCGTTATGAAGGCATTATCTATAGAACAATCAAACCATGGAAGGTTTCATTTCGTTCCAAAGAGCAAGTGGGTTTTCTTTACAGAAATGTTTAGGTAATGTCTACAAATAACGTCCTTTGATCATTCATTTGCGGTTAATTGAATAATAAGCAAAACCGCCGCAGATAACGAAACCACAATATTACTTTCTGCCATTGGTCATTTTATCAAATGAATTATAACTGTTTTTTTTATTATTTTACCAATTATCAAGTATTTTACCTACTATATAATTATAAAGAGAAAAGTTTTATATGTTTGTTTGTTTGCATTGAATAGGCTACGAAACTAGTTGTACCGATTTGAACAATTCTTTCACTGTTGATAAGCTATATTTTCATAATTGATAAGTTCGCGCGTAACTCGGTATTTTTTGTTGAAATAACATATGTATTCGTACTGAAAGTATTCGTCTGTAGGTGGAAAGTTGCTACGGCGTTTGAAATAAAAGGCTAATAACTGCTAGTTAGTAAATAAGTAGAAAAAATTAAATGATATCCTCCATGTATTGTAAAGGTAAAAATAGAATTGATTGTAATTTAGAGGAATGAAACCGTTATGGAAGAGCACTCGTCTATTTCTATTTCCGAGTATAAACGACTCCTTTCTTGGAAGAAGAAGGGAGGAAATTGTCTTGAGAAGACAATCATTAGTATAACACAAAAATAACACAGTTTCTTTGGAGCTTATAGCATTTCATAGCGACACTCTCCATACATCGTGTATCGGGGATTCGTTTACTGCATTTGAAATATCAATTAATATTACTCATAGTATATGGAATATACATGTCTTTGTGATCGGATTTCAAAAAAAAATAGATTTCGCTGAAATTAATTTTCTCGACGTTTTCGAGAGTGTAGATTCCAAAAAAGCAAAAAAAAAAATTTTTTTTAATTTCCCCGTACCCGCACGCGTACCCGTACCCGTACGCGTACGCCAAAAATGTGTGCGCACCCATAACTCATAGTAATTCTTATCCGATTTGATTGAAATTTGGTAGAACGGTTAGCCCCTCGATGTAGATGAGTCAGTAAAATGTTGAGGTCCGTAACTTCAGTGGATCCCCCTTAAAGTACCGATTAATATTGAATATGTAGTTCTAAAGCAGATAATAAAAAGCTCCAATAGTCGATATCATTTTAAAGTTTCTATAATAATTCCAAGGATAAATTCATTTTAATCGTAAAATTATGAATTTTTATGCAAAGATATGTTTTACACGAAAAGGCTGTTATAATATACTATGAGTTCTGGCCTACCCTAGGTTAGCAGCTTTTTTTATTCTGTTATGTTAAGACAAAATGATACATTAGAAAAAAAAAATAAAAATGAAGTTGAGGTTTGGTAACGATTCCACTCTGTATATATGTGGTATACACCCAAAGTTTTTGTATGTAATCTGTTCAAAATCTCGAATATCGAATCAGTAAACAAGTCTGAAAACGGATTAGTTACTAAAAGTAGCACACATATTACATAGATCACTAATTCGAACTTTTCCATATTCTTTTAACACCTGCTAAACTACCGAAAATATTTGGATACTTCGTTTACAAAATGAGAAGTTGAGGTGATGTGTATCGATAATTAATTATTCGTTGCAGGGAGAAGCAATCGAGGCAGCGACATCTGGAAGTCCGCTTTGGTAAAATTTAATAAAAATCAACATTAGATTATCATCCCGTTTTATATATCCGAATAAGATGTGATGTACGGTGCACCGCTTCGAACTTACGTAAATGGGGATGGATGGACTCACCAGCATGCGCATGTGGGATTACACAAACAATCGACCATCTGATAAATGAGTGCCCCATGTACGCATTTAAAGAAGGACTACAGGACTTGCACGCACTGACGGATGACGCGATCCAATGGCTTCGGTCTCTGGAGGTCAGATTGTGAGCGACCATAAGAAGAAGATATAAGTACCTAGTTTAGTTAGAGTTACTGCACTGAATAGGTTAAGTATAGCCGTTTTTTTTTTCACGGATGCCCATGTTTTGTATAAAAATCTAGGTCTTAGTGTAGTTTGAATGATCACCTTCCGTCGAGAACACGTTGCCCCAAATAAAAATAATATGATATGATATAATATATTACGATGTGTCAGGAATAAGTTAGGTTATGGAGCATTTTATGTATGAAGAGCTGAACTCGTGATAGATTAATCGACGTGAAACGGATATTACGTAAGAGTTGGTTTGTATGTTTTAGCAATTTGGGCAATATACGGTACTATATACTTACCACTCATTAGTGAATTTATGTATTTGAAACAACTAGGTACACTTAACTCGACAGGCACACCTCTCAAATGTACGGTTTTAACTGAACTTACGTGAATACCCAAATGTCATTCTATGGATTTCTTATAGGTCTCAATCCATAGATTGGTCTGCCCCAAGCAATTTCCGTCTCCACGCCTCCCTGGGACCCTATTCTCGAACGTCGATCGATAGATTTTTCAATAGAATATTGATGATTTTCTTATGAGTTTTTTTAAGAAAACATACAAAGTCATAAAACTTCTATTAGAAAACCCATTGATCGACATTAGGGAATAGGCAATAGCGCATGTCTCGAACCACTTCTATGTATCGCTGTTTCAGGGGCGACTTCTGCAATTACCGCCCTTAATAATTTATTCGACATTGGTGCAAAGGCTTCAGGATTTAGTGGCCTATCCAAGTTGCCCCATGTTTTGCAATTCTTTTGGGTTTCTTCGTTTGTCCAACCCTGCTCAACACCTCGTCATTCGTAATGTGCTCTGTCTAATGAACTCTAGTACCACATCTCCAACGTAGACGTCCTGCTTCCTTTACCCAGACAAGAGTCTTGATCAAATTTTTCCTAATTTTGAGATCTAGATTAGCATAAAGATGGTGGAAAAGGGGAGTATAGAATTTGAGTTCCAGCCGCTAAACTTGGTCTATCACGATACAAGAATTTACTTATTGGCTTTGCGTGAAATATGTATACCCCCCTACCCCTATAGGGTATTTGACTAATTTCCAGGAACCGTTTTAAATTATTCTACGATACATTATAAGCACATTCTCTTTATATTTTCTGAAGATATGCCATATTTTATATGAAAATCATGTTTAAAGTTTAAATATCCAAAAACGCGCGTAAAACGCTGTCTTGTATAATGGCGCTGGTCACGTGGTGCATTTTACGTCACACTTCTGTATTGGTATGAGGTTGATTTGGGTTGATGACTATCATTTACCATGGGGTGACGTCACGGGGACCACAACTAATCACAAGGCGTTTTCATCGGTGACTAGTTCCATAGAAATATTTGGATTTTTATTACGTGTTTTTATAAAAAATAAGCCTATTTAAGTTGTAAAATAAAAGAAATAAGCTTTCTTGGGCCATTTTCAAACAGGATGACCACAATCTGTATCTTATTTTTCATAGTGTCAAATACCCTATTCTGAAATAAATACAGTATTACTCGCTTGCGTCAGTAATTAACGTGAACTTTCTGTAGGCTCCGAAGTTTTCCGAAGTATTGTGTGGCCGTGTTGTACAAATTACATAAGTACAAGACTTTGTACGCCAGTGTGTTAGGAAGATTCAGAATACTATATTATTTAAGATAAAAAATATATTTACCTTTGTTATATATGATTCTTTACCTATGCGCTGCGTTTCATAAAGATAATACACACCCTCATATTAAATCGCTGGCTAACTCTAATGAAAAGCTTGTTTTAAATTTCGACATGTTGCGTTGTTAAAAAATATACAGGTATCTGAGCTTAAATAAAATTAATGTTGCTAGTCTTTTGACATCGGCATTATGTAAACCTCAATTAAATATTTTTCTCAAGATCAGCCTGTGATTGTGCATATAAAAATAATAATTAAATGCAGAATGATGTCATAATCCAACAAGCGTGGATTCTAGCCAGACTGTTTTCTGACTAACAAATAACAATAACAACACGACATACCTCATTCCACCCACAAGTGTGAGCAAGGAGTTTGCGTTATTTCATGCGCTAAAATGACGATGATTTTAATATTAAATCTTCCAAACTCCTGACGGGATCCGAATTTTTCCAGTTACATAATATCGTGTTTTCGCTTGTTTTTCTGACCAAGGCTGTCAACAGATTCGACAGGTAGACTGGTAGAAACTGTTTGACAGGTAGATATATATTTTTTAATCATTTAGTTCTCAGACCTCTAGCCGAGTTAGAGTGATTTTGAACAGGCATAGTTTTATAAAAAAAATATCCATCATTAATTCATTCTATTGCATTTGATTTCACCGTTTCATTTTTTCTTTGTATTATTTCACTCGAAATGCATATTCTTCCGTCTTTAAAAAACTATTTGACACAAAAAAAGTTGCCATACTAATAATAGTTTCTCTCAATTTAGTCTAACCAGAAAAGAGACTTACCTTTTCTACTCCGTTTTTATTTTCAAATGATTCTTTCTCGTATTCGATTCGTTGCCCTATTTCGATTATTTCTATGCATATTCTATAAACATGATATTTTTTCAATGCATCTGACAATCCCGACACGTTTTATCCCTTTTTTATCCTAAACAAACTTCTGTTTTGAAGGAGAAAGATGGTCAGAATCGGGGTTTGAACCCAAACCTCCACTTGCAATGTAAGATAAACGCCAACAGGCAAGACCGGTAAGACAGCTCTCTTCATTCAATTCATCAAAAATAATAACAGCTTTGTCCTACATACTTATTCGTTTTTGCGCATAGTGTAAATTGTCGAAGTATTAGACCGATATCTCATAAAATAAATATTATATTCGCGTGTTTCCGTATCGTTAAATAATACCAGGAGCGTATGAATAATACCTATACCACCATCATTTAAACTAATTTAAAGCATATTATTTGACTTTTATTGATTTCATGCGGCAGACCTGTCTTTAAAATTCCTATCTCGGAAACTCCGAATTCTTCGTACTTATTCCGTTTTCTCTCTTCAGCTAGATCACAAATAGAAGTCCCTTGGCGACACTGTTGTTGTTTTACCAAATTAAGACGTAGGTACCATTTAATTGTTATATTTTATACATAGTTTTAAAGTAAATCACAAAAGTCGATGAAATAACGAAATAATGGGGTTTGAGAAACTTGTAGAATGATAGTAAATAGATTGTATATAAACGGAAGGAATACGTAAAAAGCAAGACGTTGTGAAGCGCATTCTTTCTAATGAATTCAACATTCATGCTTTTCGATTCAGAAACACTTTCATCGCTTTTTCAAATGCATCCCGCTTGTTATTTTTCCTGCTTTGTTTTTCACTTCTGACATTCTAGTATTTTTCGTCAATCAAGCACGTCTTTTTATCGTTACTCTGTCCAAACTATCTGGATCTGTTATTTTTTATGTTTTTTTTTACTTATCCTATCCTAAATCTGAATATTTTTCACATAATCTTTTACCACGTTCCTCTTTTTCTCGCGGATTTTCGCACAAAATAAGATTTTCTTCATTTTTTTTTATCTTTATTCACCAAGTCTTTGTTTAACTACAACAATAGCCATCTTTTTAACCCCATCACCTTGTGTATTGTATTACCCAGTAATTTTTCTTATCAATAAAAATAAATCTTTCTTTTCAACCTCAGTAACGAACTACTCAATTAAGTGTAATTATTACCTCATTGTAGAAATACTTACTGCACTAACTTAATTTTATTTAAATTAACTAGGGGCTATTATTGATTTATCTCTAGGCGCCGTTTATAATTAGACTGTACAGATAAAATTAATTCAATATACTCATATCTGTTCTAATAATATCAGAAATAATTTGACCCGTCAAACGTGAATAATTGGAACTCTTTGAAATTTAATGAGCCAGTTTTCTTATTGTTTGTTTCATGTTTTGTTAGAATGTATACATATAAAAAAGAGCCCTATTTTGCGAGGTTATCGCATCACGCATGAACGACTGGACCAAATTCGCTGTGTTTGCCATTTTTTGCAAAAATGAATAGGCTCGCTCAAAGTGCGCTCACAAAAAACACAAATACACTATTTTGACTCTTTCACAGTGAGACAATAATAAAATTGAAATCTGTGTCGTGAAAGAGAAAGATGATCGGCACGTGGGATCGATCCCACGACCTCCAGTACGAATCCTGGTTCCATAACCGCCAGGCTACCACTCACTTCTTCCATTGTCAGGAAAAGGTTCTTGTGAACGAAAAAGTTAAGAAAATTGTGCGAAACAGAAAATTCAAGAAAACTTAACGCAAGTAATCTACTTAGTGCTTTTGAGAATATTATAAACTTTTATATTTTTGAATGTTAATTATTTGGTGTTTGACATATTCTGTCAAATGTTGATAGTTGATGCGATTGTCAGAATGTGCCCTGTAAACATATTTTATAACAATTGCATCGGTCGGTATTATATTGGTTTAAATAGGTAAATAAAATGTAGGTATCATTATAAAAAAAATTCAAATTAAATATTCATAATAAACTAGTTTTCCAGGACTAGATCTTCACATAGAGAACCAACTTAAGGTAACGGTTAGCTCTGCTCAAATGGGGAGGTAATTTAGTTGATCTGTATTTTCATTTTTTTGTATATATGTATTTTTATTGAATAAAGATTATTATTATTATTTAAAAAAATGGTACATTTTCAAATGGCGTCTTTTTCCATTTTGAACAACTACCTACTTCATATATTTGTTAAAAAAATATGTTAGACCTATATATTATTATAGTAGCTGTTGGCAAAGCTAAATGAAAAACACAGTGAATCGAGATTCTTAAATGTCTCATTTGAGTGCAAATATCTAAGGAATGTTATGATCCAATCGTATGTAGCATATTTCTTTGTATCATAATTTGAATGCAATCATCGGACGGGCAATTTCGCTCGTCCGATCCAGCCAGCGCTATTGACACACCAGATGGCCAAATAAGTGCAATGAATCAAAAACTGGTCACCGGCCAGGGAGTCGTTCAACCCACTCCAGCACCACGCAGAGAGGATATTCAATTTTATACATATTATTTTTCTACCAGTCATCCTGTTATTATTGATAATAATCTCATTAAAAATACATCTGATAAGTACTCTCTTTCTTATTTTATATGACTGCTTTGAACTTCGTTAAAAAAATAAATAACCTATATCGTACAGTAACTTTATACATCACCGTATGCGTTAAATCCGGTAGTTCTGATTTTTTGCAGACTTGTTTATAATAATTATGGCCTGATGAATAATCCAAGTTTGTGTCCTCGAGCGCCGATCGCAACTTTGTCAAAAATCGAAAAAATGTTTTTTTTTTCAAATTTTGGCGATTAAACCCCTGAAGGACTATTTTTAGAAAAAACCTTTTCAGGACATTTTTTAAGTTGACTAAATTTGCTACAATATCACACTAGAATTGTCTATGTAAACCCAAAAGTTTCCGAGATTAAGCCTTTCAAAGTTTATCATTTTTTTCGAACTTCATCAGTGGTAATTGGAACTTCATCCCGCTAGAATTATTCGAGTGACATCTAAAATATTGCAAAAAATCGCCAAGTTATTACCAATCTATTATTATTGCGATGTCATTGCCGTATCTTATAATTTCAATTCATATTATTATAACATGCATACGTTTTACAAACAGTAAAATAGATACTCCTTATATAAATGAATATGACTCTATATACACCTTCCATTCATATAGGAATCATATTCACCTGGACGCAAACTCATTGAAGTGAAAGTTCAGCCCAAATAGGCAATATTAATCTGATACTCCACGTTCTCAAGTCTGAAGTAAAGTTCCACGCCGTCTCTAATTGGTCAACCCAGGATGGTACGGTTTTCCTCGTTCCAACTTCACTCGCAATTGGGAGATTCAATTAAGTCCGATTCCAAATGTCTGTCGGATGTTTCGTATAATATAGATTCTAGGGCATAGGCAGTTGAAATCCTAAATATAAAATATCGACCAAATCAACCAAAATTCAGCATATCAGTCCATAAGTGCCATATCGTAAGTAATAGATAATATTGCAGCGCTCGACCCGTATGGCGACAAATTCAATTACGTACAATAAGTGCCAAGGTATCTACCCATAGAAGAGCCAACAAGATATCAATACTAGGAATTAGAATCACCTAGTACGGTGAGTATTAGGGAGTGATTAAGTAGTTCACCTGAAGGTGATGTCGTGAACCGACCTAAAATCTACGCTCTTATACTGAATCTTTGCGAGATAACGCTGGCGTAAATTTACAGTTTTTTTTTTATGAAAACGTAAAAAGCGCCGATACCTATACAAAATTTACGCGAATTCATTACTCAACTGACTGACTTATATTATTTAGAATAGGAAAAATGACTTATCCAATGACCATTTTCACCCCAATCAAGTTGGTTATCAATTAAGAAGAACTTTACTGTACAAAAGACAGCGACCAAAATTTGTCTACGAACTATGTAATTAATTTCATAACCAGAGAAACTATAGGTATCGATCTTTTCTGTTGAATAGGATTTCCATAATAATTTGATAGTCTTATGTTGACACGAAATAGATTTAGAAAGTAGATTTCTGTCAATCTTAAAAAAAGAAATCGCCTTTGGAAAATAACTAACATTATTAGTAAATTTCCATCCTTTCGGGTAAAATTCTTGAATCATGGCTTGAACCAAACTAATATTTTAATTTTGGCAATTCTTCTTCTTCTTGAGTCGTGTCAGCAGTGTTATTCACGAAGAAGTTTAAGTTTAGAACTATAATATTTTAGACTTGAGGGTGATTTGCACCCGTAACACCCGTTTTGGCACTTTTACTTTATCGATTTTACTTACTGATGACGCGAGTTCTTAACCTAGGTACATAACTGAAATTCGTGTTTTATTTTAGAAATGAACTTTATTTAAATAGTTTAGGATGCTTTTTGGGGACGTTTGTTTTTCCTGGAACGTCTCTCACTTTTCCCTCGAACTTTTCTAAATGCATAACTCAAAAAATTTTAATATAGGTAATATTTTTTTATAAAAATGAACCTGGGCTCACTCAAAGTGAACAAATATTCGACATCTTTCACATAAAGCAAATAAGCTTGTGTTGTGAAAGTGGAAATGGTCGGCACCTGGACTCGAACCCACGACCTTCGATACCCTGAACGTACGAAAGCCGTCGACTAATACCTCTGGTCTACCAACCATTTGTAGAAACTCTTAATTTATGGATTCTGCATAGGCTATTGCTTGATGTTTCTAAGTCAGAAGTGCTAGGGCATCTATCCACACCCCGACTTCCATCAATATTATCTTTCATTATTAGGTGAAACAATCGTAGTTTGTGTTGAATGACGTTATATTGATTTACTTTATTACTTTAATCCTACTTCTACCGCACGTCCCTGTCTGTAGTGTGTGCTTATCCGTAATATAGTGTGTATCTGATGGAAGCGTGCTCGCAATAGACTGGCAGGTAGATGCCGTATATAAAACGAGATTGCAGTGCAGCTTATAAATAAATTATTAGTCTGCAGTCGACCCACTTCTGTCAGGTGTGTTAGGCTGGCTCTATGGTTCTCTCTCTACAACAATTAATATTCATTGCGTCATTTATACTTTAATCAACACTTTTTTATACATTTGTTGTCATGTTAGGTCTACTGGAGGATACGTTATTTTCGGTAGCGTCTCGACTGTTCTGATTCTTGTCGGTCTCTTATCTATCTTGGAGCCAAGAAATCTTTCTCCACATTTCCATCCTGTTTTGATATATCAAAGTAAATTTTGTGTATCTCATCATTGAGGATTCTGTTTGTTAGTAATCATCCAGCAATCATTTCATTTCGGACGTTCCAAGAAGCTGTTTCGTCCTTTTACTTATGATATGCCAGTTCTAGCTTCAATCCCTTACGCCGTGATTGGCCGCACTCATTTCATATCAATCCATTATGACATTAATCGTAATTGATTTATTTTATTTTGTACAAAGTATTTAATGGTTCGACTCCAATAAGTTGTTGCCGTGTATTTTTCAATCAATAAGATTTTATCTTATTTAACAGATGATAAATAATTAACAAAATAACTAAATAAATACAATGTGCTTTAAACAATCCGATACTTATAACATTAAAACATTTCTAGGCATCCGGTCCCTTTAATACAGCAATTAAAACAAGGTTATGTACCTAGTTTGAATTAATTGATGTGTTTATTTTTTAACGAAATTCAGAGTATGTAGCACCTGTATTTTTATTATACTTAGGTACGTTCTATACTTTGGATAGAACACTCGCGAATATCATTAACTATTATACACACCTGTCTAATTAAAATAACTTAGACACCTATCCTAACTCACCCGCTTTGACTGTTGCAATATTCTTTAAATATAATACATTTAATCTAACAAATTTACCTATATTTTAAAGGGTAATGTGCCTTTAGGGAAGAAGATTGTTTAGGATATATTTTCATGAGGGCCTAAGCACTGCTAAAGCACCGTTTGTGATGTTGTGCAGGAGTTGTATGCTCAGAATATCTTGGAGTGAATGGGCTCGTTGAAAGAATCTCGCCTGTGGACGGGTTCTCAGATTCTTCGGGCACATCTCTAGGCGGGACTTCAGAAGCTTTGAAAAATTAATAACGGAACGCAGAAAAAAGAAAACTGAATTCGGAGGCATCTAGAAAACATAGTAATCGGACAATATAGGTACATCTATATAATAATTGAGAAATGTTTGTGTGCTTTCTATCGTATATGTGAACATCACGCTCAAAATACAAATGCTACGTCAGATATGAATCTGCGCAGAGCGGTGCAATTTGCTTGAGAAGGTTCTTAAATACAATTTGCTGCATTAACTTTAATATATTTAGAGCTATTTAAAAAAATCTATTTTTTTAGGATCTTCATACAAATTTCTCAAAAAGACAGTAAGCCATCTTTTGGAAACAAAATTACTCATGTAAAAGTTGAATGGAATCATGGTATTACGGTATGAAAATGTAATAAAATAATTATAGATTGATTTGTTATACATATAAATGTTATTCAAATCTTATTATTCTCAATAAATAAAGATTTAATGAAAAAATTTGCAAAATGATTCCTCCATTTTGAAGTTTGACAGATAGCTCAAATCACCCTCTATGGGTGGAGAGCCTAATTAATTATCACACATTAGGGAATGTAGCTAAGATTCAAACCACAGAGCTATCTCTCTCTCTCTCTCTATGAAAACTTTGCAAATTATGTCGGTAGGTTCGTATAATATTATGAGGTCGGTGAAACAAAAATTTTAAAAGTGTCATTCTTCTTTTCCTGTGCTTATGTCAGTTATAGAGATCTGTTAAGCAATGGGAAGCTAGACTAGAACCTGTTTAATTACCTACCGATCAAGCCTGACAATCGGAATCAAAAACGTAAAGCAAGACGGGTATAAGCTAGTAATAGATATATTGATACTGCTGAACAAAGATAAAAACCAAACGATATAGAAACACACTTTTTAATAGGTATAAAATGTGATTCAGTGTACATAATTTATAAACAATATTAAGTAAAGGATTGTTGAACGTGATACATCTCTCTTATCCTCTTTTGTAATGAGTTCATTAAGAGATCCCATTTCATCAGGCAGATTGTTGTCCTGTACATACTACAATCTTTATTTCTTAGTCATCATCAAGTCTGACAACATCCTCGAGGAAGCTAACTCCATTAAAGAATAATGTTAATTCCTTTCCTCTCTTCGACGAAACACGGTCAAGTAGGCACCTTATAAAATTATTAGAACTACTTAATATGTAGTTCTTTGTCAAGGTATTCCAAGGTTGTCTAACGGCAGCAGACCGAATCTAGCCACTTGTAAAAATTCTACGTTTTCACTTCTGCTCTACTGTTATTTGAAAATGTGTTTTTAATGCTTTTGTTTTCGGTGAGATATTTGATAAAATGCTGAAAGAATTTCTTGTATACATCGCCATTAGACATAAAATATGAGCTAAGTGCACGCAAAGTTAGGCTTAATAATTGCAAATTGTCGGTCATTTTATTCTGTAAAATCTGGTATAAATCGCACTTAATTTTGTTATGTTTCATTCTGAACAATTTGTCACTAAAGTGTATCAAACTCAATTTTGTTGAAACTCATGCTCCAGTAAGATATCAACCTATAAAGCTGTCCCCTACAAAGACGCCAGCCTCTGGGCCAACATGTTGCAGCCTAAAGCGTCGATGTGGGCTAATCAGTTTTTGTTTGAACCATTACTATTTTGAGGAAGCTTGATAATATTATTGCGTACAAAAATTCAGCATCGTTTATTTTTAAGCAGAGTTCAATTATCACTAAACTTTGTTAAGTAGATTTTTCTGAACAAAATTGCATTATTACTTAATTTTTTTACAAAAATCAAAATATTCCTATTGTACATAGATTGATTTATGCACCGCAATATAGTATTACGTAAGTTTTATGATCGATAATTTAAAGTCGGTAGATATAACTGATAACAAATAATATTATGATTATAATTCTGATAAATCCAGTTTGCCGACAGATTGCATAGAAAACAAAGTTTAAGTAATACATTCATGTGATCATTTTGATTAACACATGAAACCAAAAACAAAATGCATTTTATGACAAGAATACATCAGCACACCTTTGTTGCAAATACAGTTACAGTATAATGCACACGAAATTACATCCTTTTCATATTGGTCTCTCTAAGGAGTCTAAGGCCTAAGGGTTTGTTTTTTCAACACACACTGCAAAAACGGTGGCTTTGAAAACATAATTGCTTTCTCTTCATCCGCAACTCCCTAGTCGCTAGGCGTCTGCGTTGGTCGCTATTTTCCTTTAGTTTTTACCATGACTGATTCTATGTTCAATATTAATGCTTCTTTTTGTATATTGGAGGTGTATGTTGGAGTTGTATATTATAATATAAGTTCCGCCGGCTATACTGATACCTTTGTATAGTAAAGTGTTATATTATTATTATTTTCAGTGTTGGTTTTTATTATTCTTATAGATTTCTACAGAGTAATATGTACATTTCTCTATAGGAATCTCAGCCATGATGCGTTTTCCATATTAATTATTCGTGTTTCGTATCTTTCTAGTATTTAATTCAGCCAGATGCGTCAATCGGTCTCTTCCAATCTGAGTCACAATCCAACCTCCGATAGAAATTACTTACAAGTCTATAACGAGTTTAAACGATATCGAAAACAACACTCAGCTCGTAGTCTCTAGTTCAGTCAGAATATAAACAGCGATAAGAGAACACTGGAACGTTGATCAATTGATTGAAAACGAAATCAATATCCTTTTCTTCTTTCTCTATAAATTAGTCTGTTGTCCTGTTTAATTGGAGAAAGGTTTCCTAGGACACTGAGCTCCAACTTCCTCACAAACTCTTCGAGCGTCGAATCCATCACCGTCCATTATTTCAACTAGATCGCGCTAAAAGCGCCTTCTTGTCCTGACACAACATGTTGTCTTCAGTGTTGCTGGACTCACGTATGATGATCAGGACCCCTATTCTGTAGCAAGTGTAGGGTAGTCACTTGAAAAAAAGTGACTATTAGGCGATACATTTCGTATGAAAAACGTCTATATGCGATTCTCACATTCGATACGTATAGACGTTTTTCAACGATACAAAATGTATCGCCTAATTGTCACTTTTTTCAAGTGACTACCCTACGCTTGCTACAGAATTAGGGGTACTGGTTGCCAGGTGTTCGGTGTTTTTGTCATAATACCGGATACTTACCAAATTTTCGGAATGATTTTTTCATTTTTTCAGTGAATTTATAACTTCCGGACACCAAATTTCGAGAATGACCTTTTTTGGGAACTTTCATCTTTTCGGAACACTGGTTCGGTATTTTTTGTAAAAAAAACCTGACAACCCTGATGATGATGTTTCCTAATTATTTCTCAGCGTTTTTTTTTTTCAGAATAGCACGTAGGGTATTTATAGCCGCGTTTCTCAGGTGTGCTTCAGTTCCGCTTGTTTTGTTACAACTCAAAATATTAAAAAAAAAAAAAAAATGGGAATAGTTTTCTTACCAATCTTGCTTAAAATCACTTAAAATTAAGCCATTGTGAACGTGAAACTCATTTTCACTTACAACTCCGCTTCAGTTTTCCACTCTCTCACCTCTACAGGCTTAGCCGAACCGTCGTTACATAATCAAGTAAAACTATTATTTATTGCTATTGAATAAATCGTATCGCAGGCTATTTATTTGAGTCGTCTATGCGCTAACCTTTCACAAATCCTTGCAAGACTCAGAACATATGGCCGGCCTCTACGAGACAAACAACGTATCTACAAAACATACACTGGTGGTTACACTTGCAGCGTGCAGAATAACAAGACATACTTACGTGGCTACATGTTAAGAATGCTCTTCTGTTCTAAATTCGCCATGAGTAAGAGAGAAGTGTTGACCATTAGTCATCACCGGTCCCGCTGCATCATCACTACAGTACAACAGAACAGCCATGACGTCACCTTCAAACTGACGGGTGACGTCATGGCATTCACCTCGCGAATCCGTGACGTCATTTTTATCACCGTATCACCTTTATCAAATTACATAAACCTTGTTTTGTATGGTATGAGCAGGGTTACCAGGTTTTTTTCAAAAATATACCGAACCAAAACAAAAAAAGGTCATTTTCAAAATTTGCCATCCGGAAAGTAGAAATTTCCCCTAAAAAAAAAGGTCATTTTTAAAAATTTGCTATTCGGAAAGTAGGAATTTCCCTTTAAAAAAAAAAGGTCATTCTCGAAATTTGCTGTCCGGGAAGTTTCAAATTCACTAGGAAAAATGAATATTATTCCCGAAAGTAAAAATACCGAACACTCCATAGTAGGGGCAAAATTACCGAACGGTTCGGTAAAATACCGAACACCTGGCAATCCTGGGTATGAGGTATTCTACTCTTTTCCATTTATATTGAAACCGGGTTCTTTATCTAACTATCTCAAACGTTCATCACAGATGGTTGAGAATAATTAATAATTATTGTTCTTCACAATCAATTTTAACCAAACTTTACATCCTCATCATACTCATGCAGTTTCAATTTTGTGGATTGATTGGAAGCGAAATCCTGCTCATCGTCTTCATATTGAAACTGATGACTTTTTTACCTTTCAGTTTCGATAACCTTCTCCACACCATATCCAGCTCCTTCAGCTTTGCCTCGAAGGAATGGTGAAAGAATAATTGGACTGCTTAAGTGTTTATTCTTTATTTAATAATCAACAGTTGTTACATTTTTGGCCTTACACTAGTACAGCTTACTACAAACACAGAGGCGGCGGAAAAGGAAGAAAAAGAGGCAGTGTTGCCATCATCATAATAAATGTATAATAGCGAATGAATATTCCAACAAATGGAAAACGGCATGAAAGGGTCTTTTCATATTCTTCGAGACCCTGATGGGCGCCCGCCCATCTCGCCATGTTCTCCCGAACAGCCCTCTTTTCTGCCAACAGCCGTTCGGCATTCCTAACACATAGGAGATGTTGTTAGAAAGTTGAAAGCACCAAACACAAAAAGACAATATTATGTTCCTCCTTTTGAATATACTGTAAACATGTTTTAATTTAATTTCTGTTTTGTTACAGATAACGCTAATTTAGGACCGTGCCACGCTACAATCCAGTTTGTGGTGTATCTCGTGAATGCCAGCACTGGAAAACACACCAAAGAAGCAAGAGCGTTGAGGTCATGGTTCAAAGCGACCCTGCCACTAGATCAGCGACACAAAAGGGCTCAAGATTTCTTCAGAGACCTGGTGTCACCTGATTTCCCTAGAGGTAAATAAATAATATGCAAATTTAAAAAATACAAAGTGTAGAAAGCATCAGAGTTTTTAATCTTAATTTCCCAAGATATTTCTTCTTCTTGGGGTAAGCCATTCAGGAGGTCCTCTCCCTGCTTCGTGTCAGTTTCTTCACTTCTTTGTCAGTCTACCTGTGAGACCTCTTCCTCGGAGTCAGCAGTGCATTACTATATGACTGTGTCTAGATGAGTCCATTCCCTTCGAGTTTATTTTGTCAACCAGAATCTCCTCAGGATATGTGTGATATCTGATATCGAAATTTAGCAGACGTGATTATTTTCTGAAAGACTGTTAGACACAGGGTCTCCAAAAAGAGTATTGTGCTTGTGTTTGAGCTTTGTCATTGAAATGGAAGGTCGGAAGAGTAGTGATAACCTTTTTTTGTATTTTGATTTTTATTTAAAACGAAGTCGTACTAAGGGACAAAATATCGCTTTTTGCGTACGAGCATAATATTATCGTAACTGTCATTCAATATTGACTGCTCAACATTTGTATTGTTCATACAATGCACCAAACTGGAATAGCATTGGAGAAAATCCAGATACAGGTGTGGCTGTAAAAAATTGTTTTGACCCCCTTGATCATTTCTTGTTGAGTAGGTAGGTACTTCATGCGGTTAATGAGAATTTTCTGTTAAGTCAGAAATAGCAGGTTTATCAATAATCTTTCTTCCAGATTAGAAAACTCAATGATGCCTATAATTGTCATTATTTTTCCAATTTTTGTTTTATTGAAATTACAAATACCCCATACTCCTTTTGGACACCCTGAATATGAATATAATCAGTAGTTGTTTCATGGTATTTCTGAAGTAGATACAAATATCTTAAATTTGTGTTAATATTTGCAGACTATGTCGGATTCATAAAAAAGATAATGAAGCTCATGCAGCACGAGTACACGACCTTACAAAGCCTGGAAGTAGAACTGACACAGTTGGCTGCAGACGCCGAGCCACCTCCTAGACCACGTAAGTCTAAACCTTCTTTAATTCTTGATATTTTCATTTTAAGTCTATTTAATTAGGTATATTTTTTGATATTGTGGGAGGATGATTCTTTTCGCTAGTCCGATTCCATAAAGTGAAAACTAGTCTTGCATATTGTTACCGAGTATTTTTATTTGAACCATGGACACTGTTCTGAAATTGACATTTCCATTTTTTGAAGATTAAATATTGAAGCTTTGAATTTTATTTACATTTAAAAAGAAACTTAACTTTGAGGTTCACTACCACCCACTCATTTGAAGTGGTTGTTAGTCCAGTGCTATCAATCGCCGGCTTTCATGCGCACAGCGTATTGGAGGTCGTAGGTTCGAGTCCCGGCCGTGCCGACCATTTCCGCTTTCACGGCACAACCCTTTGTTGGTTAGTGTGAAAGATGTCAAAAGTGTATTTGTGTTCACTTCGAGTGAGCACAGATTCATTTTTATAAAAAAAAATAATATAAATTAAAAAAAATGGAAGCGCAAATAAACGAAAATACCTGGAAAAAATTACCTTAAACAGTACTGTGTCAATCACAATAAAATTTTTAAAATTTCATTACAACAGTGTTAATTTTACATAGCTTTTTCTTCCATCTACAGTTTTTGCCTTTCTGAGTAAATAAATGTATACTTTTTTCTACGCAAAGGTGTCATTAAAACCAGCGGAACATTTTTTCCCTCTCTACCGCTTCTGTCCATTAATATAAAACAGTCCAACCCCAAGTAGAAATTTCATGTGAAATTTTTTGACCAGACTGGGAATCGAACCCTCTCGAGTCAGATCAGGACCTGTTGATCAAAAATTAGCACCTATCGCCCAACTATTTAATTTTTAAAAATCTTTTGTACACAGTTGTTTCCTATAATGCCATCATTACATAGTTCATATTTACAACTGAGATATGTTTAATTCAATTTAAACTATAAATAAAAATAATATAATTTTATTACATCACTAAATCACTGTTGTGTCAAACTTCCAATTTCAATGTTTTTCGATGTGAAATTCACGAGGATTTCAAATTTTGAATTCTAGCGGGTACTCGGTACAAGATAATACATCTAGGAAATCTAAACGGAACTAAAAAGGGTACAAATGATGTCTGAATTTGTTTGTGTTTTGATTTGATTGTGTCCACAACTTTTTAACATAACTACATTCATTATTTTCTTATCAATAATTTTCATAACACTTCATAATAATTTGTACCTACCATTATAAATCATTTGAGTGATCTTTTTAAATAATGTTTTTTCGTTATCTTTCAATCAAATTATATGACCCTATTTAAGCATGGTTTTATTGAGTGTGATATTAACACAGTTTTCAAGTGTTCAAATAACATAAATCATTATAAATACTTCGTTCATACATACTCCCTTTAAGGCCCCCCGCACAACGCAAGCCAGCCCGGAGGAGACCAATCCGCAGCAAACCCGATCCACGCGAAACCGACCCTCCAGCCCGATCAAAGTAATCAAACCGAAAAGCCGGCCCCACATAAACAAAGTCCGCCGCGGATCCCCCCAGACCAACCCACAATACGGGAGGCCTAAACCCCACTCAGGAGCATAGGGAGGCAACAAGAGCTCTCCATTGCGCTCGAAGGCGTCTGAGGCTCATTGTGCCTTTTCTGACCACTTGAGATTTAAGGACGCGAGGTGGTCAACCTCGCGGTCAATAAATACTTCGTACAAGATAAAAATGACTTAATTTTTATTCAATTGTGTTATAAACTAAAGGCAAAATTTACTGAAAATGAATGGTATTTTGCTTACAGATGCATAAAAGGTTTTTGAATGCATTCCCATTGTCTTATGATTAGGTACATATTCTTAAAGAAGATTTCCTCCAATCAATGCACAATAGCTTATTACAGATCGTAATCAAGTACCTTCTATACTCAAACCGCCCTTACTTTGCAAATGCACACCCCGTGTATTCTTCCCCACTCGTTCTTCCCTCACCATAGGTTTTAGACTACCTGAGAAATAGTTACCTTACCTATGAATGCGAGACCGAAAGGTTGGGACGAGTAAATGAGACAGAGATATCCAACATGTATCGGCCGGAGAAAAAATAGTTTTTCTCAAACTGAAACACATGTAATTATAATCAATTTATTGTGAGAAAACTGCAGTTATATTAGATTGGTCAAACAAATAACATCCTTTTGAATGACAGACATACATGCTAGAATTGTAACAAGAAAAAAGTGGCATCGATATTGATTTATTAAAATATTGTATAAGTAAATAATACTGTGAATTTTTTTAATTGACATTGAAAAACTTTTGTTAATTAAATGTGCCTTTTTTTATTTTTTTAGTCTCAACAGACGAAAGCATAGGACAAATAATTATTATAACAATATACAAAGTACTGGAACTTATTGAGCATGCCTATCCAAACCCTATCACGCCTGAAGAAATTGCCAAGTTAGTATAATTATATTATTATTTTTTATTTGTATTTTATGCTTCGTGATTTTTTGCACATTCTTCATTTTTTAATGTCACCGATTTCCTTTTACTCATTCCTCCCAGATATTAGCCATTATTTAGGATCCATGAAGTATGGTCTTCGTTGCCTATTATAGTTGAATATTTTCTTGGTTTTGCCATGAATAGCTTTGCTTTCCTTCACCTTTTCTAAGATAAATCAATTTCTCGAAATAAAGATTATATTCTACACATTATATGGTTTGATTTGAAGAGATCCTTCTGGATAAGTCTGCTGTTTGAATCTAATTTAACACATTCAAAGCCTTTTAAATAATCAAATTGTTTTGAAAAAGCTGGTAAAAAATTCACGGAAAAACATAATCCTTAACGACAATGCTTTTGTCAAAATATTTTGAAGGAAAGAGCATTGTTCTATAAAGTCGGCGGTGATGGTGTTAACAGTATAGTTATTATTTTTATTATTATTTTATTGAAAGGCTCGCTGCCCCCTGGGGGTTGCTGTCACTGCGTCCCATAGTGGAACTATTGTGGCTAGCCTTACATTAGAGCTCATCGCTCAGTCCAGCTTCCTGGAAAAATTTGAGGATTTTGTTGACGCTGAGCTCTTTAATTTCTTCAACAGTATAGTTACATTTATTATAATTACTATGCAAGTTTTTTTTTCAAATCTTCATTTCTTTCTTTTAGCTAAAATTGTAATTAATTCTTATGAAATATTCTGAAGCCTTATGAATTATAAAGGAAAATATTTTTTTCATAGCGTAAATCATCAGCTATACTGACCTGTATTTAATTTCAGTGTTGTTTTTATAATTGATTGTTGTCCATTTCTTTACCTTCTTCTCATTGAATTACAGGAGTCACGGATGGTCGGAAGAAGAAGTGATGAATTGTCTTCAAGAATTGGTTGACAGAGGCGAAGTCCGAGCTTTAGAACACGGAGCTTTCACCAGACATCATGAGACAGATACACATGTGCAGGTTTGCATTTTATTTTTTTTTTTATCAAAAACATCGTTTGAATGACATCTGTTGAATAATTTGTGAAACATTTTACAATATAGTCAGAATCATCAGTTTCATTGTTTGCCTATACTTTTTTTAGGTTGTCAAACAAATGCCCACCGTGGTTTCTTCCAAACAACCTAGCATTGCAATAATCACTGCTCTCTACTGTGAAAAATTGGCTGTAGATGCCATGATGGACAATAAAGAGACCTTTGTCAGATATACTACAGTCGGTAAGTTCATAATTTTATACATTTATCTTTTATTTTTCAATGTAAACTCCATGGTTAGAAATAAAGGGTAAATATAATTTAACTCAATACCATGAAGATTGATGTGAAACTAAAAACAATGTGTTAAAAAAACTTCTAAATAGTCACATACACAATTTTTAGTTAATTACGGAGTATAACTCTACTTCCTTGAATGTTTAGTAATCAACATCGAATATCATAGAGCTCTGTAAGTGTAACCAACAAATATCCTAAATAAAATTATATCAGAATCCGATATAAGTTTAAAATAATTTTGGAAAAGGGCTAGATTTTAGGTGATTGAGACGTAATCAAAACTTAGTAACTGTATCTGAAACGGACATATTAATCATACATCCGTATCCACATCCAGATCCCAAATTATTTTTTTTTTATCCATCACGCCGTGTCCCGTATAGGGTAGGCAGAGAGAACGGACCTCCACTCTTTTCTATCCAAGCACACTTCTTTCGCTTCTTCCACCGACATACTATTTCTCATACAGCTTCTCCTATTTCTCTTACTTCTTACCTGGCCTTCCTTGAGGACGGAATCGATGTGTTCGATCCACGACATTCTGCGTGGACCACGCTTTCTTACCCCTTTCCTTTCGGCCTTATGAATTCTCTTTGTCATTCTGTTTGCATCCATTCTTTCCACATGCACAAACCATCTCAACTTATTGAATTTCATCTTTGTCACAACACTCGCTTCCATAACATATTATTTCCTAATATTTTCATACCTTTCCATATCCCATAGAGTTTTTCCACTATTCTTTGCATTCATACTAAATTCCTCTTTTTTCGTCCATGTCCAGGTTTCACACAGAGACGTTGTTGTTTCTCATAATGGGTCTTATGCACTGAGTTCCTAGGGAGCGATCAGTCATTCAAGACGGTAGTCTTTCAAAATATTATGAGAAATATTTTTTGTTACTAAGGTAACATTATTGATAATCTTCTAAACTTTGTTGTTTATAGTAGCGCCATATTCGTAAAAAACAGACCATTATTTCACCGCCCACCCCTAAACATTATTACCTTCTGCTAAAGCTGTATCAATGTAAATTATTGCTTTAGCTTTGTATGCGTTTAACACTAACAGGATAGTTAAAGAGAATAAGTATCTATATTTTCTCCTTCTTTAATCATAGAATGCAAATTTGTAAGGTTTTGATGTGCTTTCATCAGAGCAAAATTGATATGTTCAACCCAAGTTTTTTTTCTTACCCATTGGGTCTCATGACTCTTAAGGGGTACGCAGGGAGAACAGACCTCCACTCTTTTCTATCTAAGCACACTTCTTTCAATTCTTTCACCGACATTACGTTCCTCATACAACCTCTACTATTTCTATTACTTGTTACCGACATTTTTGATTCTTGTCATTCTCAGTTTACTACACCTTCCCATTCATTTTCTTACGTTCATTATATTTTAGCACATTCATTTCTTATTCAATCAATAGTCTTTTCATACCAGAATCACTGATTTCGTTTTGTGGAAGTATAGGTCCCAAAAAAGTAAAATATCTTTCTGTTTCTGCAACATAGTCTTTATGGCTCATGACCAAAGAGAATTTTTTTTTGGCTATTAGAATTATGAATTTTCAAAAAGGAAAGGGATTTACATATAAAATAAAACACAATGATTATAAAAATTAATTTCTACAATATAGGTCTATATAAATAATCAGTACTGTTACGTATTATTAAAAAATAGTTATATAAAAATACAGTTAATTTAATTAAATCTAACCCTAAGTATAAATTAACAATTTTTAATATTTAAAATTGAATCCTAAATAAAATTATTGTATGAAAATAAATACAGCCCTCTTTGGCTTACATGGAAAATAGTTGCCCATAATTCGTGCAGTTTTAGCATTAAATTTTTTTATGAGTAACAAATAAATTATAATAAATTTAAAAAAGTTTCATTTTCTTCATGACGATAAGTATTTTAAATTATCAAATTGATATTATACATAAATTATTTAAATTTGTATGTACCTTCTTACTAGAAATATGAACTTGATGGTATTTTGATATCTTCAAAATCAGACCCAATGTGTGTATGGAATCAGAAAAGAACTCCAGATAGGTTATCATTTTCAAATTCAAAACTAGCTATCGAGTCAATTAGGTATCTGTATGAATAATAAAGTGCAACACAATCTAATTTTGATATCTTTAGTTTACAAGTAAATAAAGAGATTATCAGCTCTTCTACTCAATTTATTATTGAGTTCAATAAATGAAAATGTTGTGGTATTAAACCGTGTGTAACTCAGAAAACAGGCAACAGAGTCCGTCACACGATGACAAATACCCTTTCTAAATTTTTTTTGTTACAACTATTACGAAAATATCTACATATTCGTTAAAACAACAATAACTTATACTCAGGGATTGTTTGGATCTGTGAATGTTATCGTTATGGATAGTATCTTGTCAAGTCCATGCCATATCTGGAAATACTTGATGTCTTGCAAGTTGAAGTCGTGCTCGTAATCACTGTGGTGCGTGTCTTCGAAGTAAGCGGCTATGGTGGACTCCTCTTTGACGATGAGGAACATTTTGAAGGTGTCACCTGGAAGAAGATCTGTGGTGTAGGAAGACCTATTATATATTTGTTTTATAGGGGTTTTTGGTTATTGTTAGTGTAGCCATTATCAAAATATGTTAATTATTGCAGGCTTACTTTGTTAGTGAAGGCATATTTTCTTTTATTGAAATTAATCTGTGCTCACTCAAAGTGAATAAAAATACACTCTTTGACTGTAAGCTACTTTTATAGCTTGTGTCGTGAAAGAGGAAGATGGTCGGCACCTGCCATCGAACAAACAATCTCCAGTATGAAAGTCAGTATATTTAGAGATTGGGAGCAGAAAACAAAAAATAAAAATGTGTAGTAATAATTGAAATAATGTTAGTGAATACTACATTCTTGAAGGCACCCTGTTCTTACTACATTCTTGAAGGCACCCTATTCTGAACATTACTCACTCACACGGGTGAGATGAGAAGTTACTGTAAATTTTGTTTAGAGGTATAGAGTTTACTAGAAATATTCTGTTTTTGAGCAGTTTTTTTATTATAATACAATAATTTTCTAGTTATCAGACATGGGAAATAAATTCCAAGTGATAAATACATAGAAAAATTATGACCTAAACAGATTGTCAATAAATTCAGCAACCTTATTTTATAAAAAAACAATACTGCGTTCAATTTGATTGACCTTTTTCTTAATACCAGCATCGTATTACGGAAATTCAGAATAGAGTACAGGTATTTTCAAAATATTTACTGGGATAAGCAAATTTCCACTGCTTTGTTAGTTAGTTACATACATAAAGACGACATTGTCCTGTTATTTCCACCATTTCCTTGTGCTGTGAAACACCAACCTTAAATAGAATCTTTGAGTTGAGTTATTAGTTATTAAATAGTAAATCCATAATCCACACTATCTACTTACGCCTGGTTTCAGTAACTTATCTATCTTCTATCTTTTGTATCTATCTATATTCCCGTTTTGATGTTTCAATAAACAAAGATAACATATTATTTCTATCTGAATATTGTGTCTATCTTTAGGAGTGCCGCAAGCTATGTATTCTATCACATCTCTATAGAAATGAGAGATAAAGTGTATCATTCACTGAGTAGGTACAAATAGTATTAGAGAATTTTTTTGGATGCGCAGAACCGGAAATTGGTTCCTTTATTCAACAGTCACATGACTGAAGATAAATTATCAACAATAATTCGTTTTACTTTCACCCACAAGTACAAGACAACACAACAAAGCTCATAGATACTTCCTTTAACTAATTATATGATTATAAAATTCCTCTGTGTTAATGCTAAAATATTAAAAACAAAAAATCGTCACACACCGCTACCGACAAACATCACAGTTTGTATGAATTTGAACAGCAGTCACATGGTACATGGTGGGACCAAGCGCAGAAACACATTATTTCTCTAGCATTATTTCTTCTCAAAGGTATCATTACTCTAGTAGCTTGTGACATTTTTGATTGCTATTTATTTTTTCTTTGTTTATTGAATGCAGGTTAACAGTAGAGTAGTAATCATGGTTAAATGTCGATAAACATTTAACAAGATAAATACGGATATGTCATCGAAACCGGCCATTATTTGTTAGATCAAAATTATTACATGAAAAATTATTACAATAGAATAGAATAAATGAGTAGTTTTATACCTGGAGCAGGTAACATTCCGGTTTCAAGCTCTTCCACTTCGTCCTGCCACTGTCCGTCCCTTTTACTGTTCAAGACTGTTCTCCCTTCGTTGAAGAGTATCTTGTGATGGTAGATGACATTGTGTGGCTTGCATCCCGCTTCGTAATCCCCAACTAAATTTATTGTGAATCTGCAAGAGTATGAAAAATTAGGGCCAATCTCAATTACATAGATTTTTAACAAATTCTTGGAAAAAAAATATTAGTATGTTTTATAATGGGAGAAGATTCAAAGTACAATACTACCTAGTCAAGTTATTGAAAAAAATGTCAATGGCGCAATATGGATTATTCGCCCCAAAAAAAAAAGGGATGTTTGGTCTGTCGTTTATAAAACCGGCTGTTAGTGAATATTTCCGAAGAAAGAATTATTTGTCTTTATTTGTTCAAAATGGGACATTTGACATTACCTCAAAACTCATTTTTCGAATTAGATTTATTTCTTCTTACACTTTATTAATGAAGGTAAAGCTGGTTGAATATTTATCATTATGTCTTGGAATAGTATATTCATTCTCTCTTTAATTATAACCTGTTGACAGTGTTAAATGTATGAGATTGCTCAGGTGTTAAGTAATCAGTGAATGAAGCGAGTTCTTTTTTATCCCCGTCCGTACCATAAATAAAGAAGTGCTTCCCATGTGTCAGTGTTCGAAAGAAAAAAGCAAACAACAAATTGAACTAAATTTAGCAACTGAAGAGTATAGTGGACACTCACTGAACACAAATCACTTGCACTTAACAAAGTGTCGACAGGTCATATGTAGGGATTGCAATCCGGAAAACCGGATCCGGTATTCCGGCGGATCCGGCATCAAAAAGCTCATATCGGATCCGGAGATCGGATCCGGTTAATCATATATTAAGGGATTTTTCGTCATACTCAACACGGACCGGACTCGAATCCGTATCCCTAGCAATTCCACAGGGTCATTGTAGGTACCCATAAAGAAACGATGAGAAGAAGAGGCAAATGCGTCACACTGAGTGCAGTGTAATGCTGTTTTTGCCTCCCTGTGCCCAACGTGGGGTTAGGTAGTGTTGACTTATCGTATTGATAGTATTGACTGTAGTGATAGTGATTATACATTACATAGATTAGTTCGGTAGTCTGTCATAATGTGTGTGCAGCTATATTCAAGTTTCAAATCATGATTAATAAGGCAGGTCAAAATTAATATTTTCGTTAAATTTAAATTTGACTTTTTTAATACGTAATCTAATTTTGAATTTTATTTCTTTTGAAACTTATTTTTTATAGTTATTACTATTTAAAAAAAAATCATACCCTAATTAAATTAATTTCGTATATGTGCTGTTTTATTTTTAGCCTTCATTATTGTAAAAAATGACAATTAATCAAGGTTGTTTCAATCCGGCCGGATTGTCGAAAATCCGGTTGGATCCGGCCGGATTCAAAATGAGACCGGATTGCAATCCATAGTCATATGTAAGTCTCTGGCAAAGTTGACAAATAATATACTTGTTACTTACGTGTCTGCATTTTGCGCTATCTTAGCCACTATTTCAATCCTGTTCCCCACGGTTAGTGTCTTAGGTAGCATTATTGAAAATGGCCACTCCATCTTGTTTTTTTTATCTTGACTGGATATATCTTGTTGACACAACCCACCCTGTTGCAAGTTCAGCACTTTCAATCTGAAAGACGGAAAATATTTTAATGCGACCTTCCACACAATACATCTGGTAGTGGTGTCCAGAATCAGAATTCTTCCAGCATTGCAAATCGTTACATTTTTTTTGAACTTAGTTTTCAACAGTAGTTAGCAGATTTGAAAATACTTTGTGTAAAATTACCGAGGTGAGTGAGTAAGTATGATACTTTGACTTTTCTCAAAACTTCACATCAAAATGCTTCTATGGTTCGAAGTTTTGTTGTATTAGGTATATTGGTAATTATTTTAAGAAACTAAAATTTTATCTCTTCTTATGCTATTTAGAGTCGATTTACATTTTATATATTTTTGACAAAACATGGCTTGTGTTTATTTTCATTTTAAATTTACCTATCGTGTTGTCATACATAATAAAATACCATTTGACATGTCGTCATTCTTAAGAAAATAAAATAAAGTTTTCCAGTAAAAAAAAAAAAAAAATTGGATTCCAACTAGATTGTAATCAGAATTATGTATTTATTTAAGTAATATTTTTTTAAATATGTTTTATATTTCATTGTACAATCAGTAAAATAAGTGTTTTCCTTTTACGAATAGAAAATTTTAATTGAAATATGAAAAACTTCTGGATTACAGCCAAGAGACGTAATATAAAAGTGAAAATCAATATTATGTTCCCAATATTAATTTGTTCATTATTTAAAGATATATAAAAAATACGGAATACGTACAAGGAGGCAACTAATATTTTCACCACACAGAGTAAACCTTTTGTTTACAAATCACAAACACCTTATTTTATGAAATAAATCGATTACTAAATAATGTTATACGATTTAACACTGAATTCAAATAATAACTGAATTTATTTCACTAATTTTCATCACTTTATCACATAATAACCATTATTTCATTTGACAGCTAGTGCATACTAATAATTGACATTTCTACGTAACTACGCAAGGCTATTTTGATTTTCTCTGCGTGACTTTTACCAGAGACAAGTCGAACCGTGCCGCGCATTCCCTCGCGAATGACGATGTTCCGTGTGTGTTGCCATTATATAAATATTCAAATATGAAAGCGCGCCAGGGCCGCATTTTGTTTAAAAACAAATAATTATTTCAATCAAATCAATCAAAACTCCCTTTGAACTCCAGGAGCATAGGGAGGCAACAAGAGCTCTCCATTGCGCTCGGTCTTGCGCAATGCTTATGACCTCCTCCCACACCAAGTCCATTTCCCTCAGCTCTGCCTCGAAGGAACGGAACACGGTATGAGAGGGTCTTCCACGTCTTCGAGACCCTGGTGGGAGAAACAGCGCTCTCGTCGGCCAACTGTCATTCGGCATCCTCAACACATGTCCCAGCCATGCCCATCTCCTGATGGGCCTGCGCTGGGTGCGCCGACGTATAGCGTCGTTCGTGATGCGGTGGTACCATCTTATACCCAAAATTCTCCTGAGGCACTTCGTAATAAATAATAAATTATTTACCGTGTTATTTTATAATTACATAAAACGACCGGCCTTCTTCCAAAATATTAATCTCGCTCATCAACGATTTTAATTACCTACTTTAAAATGAAAACTCGTGAAGTTATTTTTTTTTAACTTAAAAGGCTGCGTGTGAATAAACGCATCAATCAAACAAACAAGAGAGTAGTATTTTTTCGTACCTTTAATACCATAGATAGACCATTAAAGGGAGACGTCATTTAACATTTTACCCGAAGGGTAAATTACGTGAAGCAAAAACTTTGTGTGACCATTGTTAACGAAAATTGCGCGGACGGAGTAGTATGAAATAATAGATATATGTAATGCGTAAGGGTAGGAACACGTAGAAAGCCGATTCCGACCCGCGCCGACCGGCTCAAAGAATGTTACTATGCATTTGAATGGAGATACCCACAGAAAAAGCAGGAACCCGCTTTCCGGCATGCCCATTTAAATGCATTGAAACCATAGACAACAATCTATGAGCCGGTCGGTGCGGGGCGGAATCGGCTTTCTACATGTTCTTACCCTAATATACCTATACTTTAGACAAGCTTATACTGTGAGACGTTAAATCTCAATACGGCCCTCTTGAATTTGACTCATTCATGTATTTAGATTTGATTGACATTACGTTTCGATCATAAGTAGCGTAATGTACAGGTTACACGTGCCTTGGATAATCCCAAACGTATTGATTGTTTTGGCGGTGTGCGTGCGTCCTATCTGTCAAGTTTTATAAATGCTTTACATACTCTGTGTCATGTATTGTTATCTAAGATTTAGCTCTACCATCTATCGAACTTTAATAGAGATGTTTTAGCCGGGAAATCTCAGTCTTACGTCATCGCTCCAATTGGTGGTTATGTGTGAATTACCTTGTTGAATCTTCGGTAGGTATATAATTATTTCAAATAAAAGTAATTACAACCATTTTTTGTCGGGCATTTAAATTAGTATGTTATTATGTCATAATGATGTATCGAAACGCCTAGTCCTTTTTGCGTTTTACTTTGAGCCCATTTAACTCATATTATGGCGTGCCTTTCAGTAGGTATAATAGGCGTTATCACTTAAGACAATTCTGGTTTCATTGGCTGTTTTCATCATCTATCCTATCCGAAAGGAATAAAAAACATTTTTTTACCCATCACGCCTTGTCCCGTAAGGGGTAGGCAGAGATAAAGGACCTCCACTCTTCTATCTAAGCATACTTCTTTCGCTTCATCCACCGACATAACATTTCTCATAAACTTTCTCTTATTTCTTACTTGGCCTCACTTGAGGACGGAATCGATCCACTTCATTCTCGGTCGTCCACGCTTTCTTACACCTTTCCTTTCAGCCTTCTGAATTCTCTTTGTCATTCTGTTTGCATCCATTCTTTCCACATGCACAAACCATTTCAACTTATTAGCTTTCATCTTTGTCACAACACTTACTTCCACACCACATTCCTTCCTAATATTTTCATTCCTTTAACTTTAATGCAAGTATTCAGAACGACTTCAATGTTTAGTATTCTGAAACAGTAATTTAATGTTATGTCTTTAAATATAGGTAGGTACTATATAATATGAATATACATAAAATTTAATCATATTACTATGTACCTAATAAGCAATATTTTGATCTGAATAGACAAAACAAAACATAAAAATAAGAATGTAACAGTTATAAAATATGTAGTAGAGATGAAAGTATTTAAAATCTGAAAAGGAAAGGTGTAAGAGGGCGTGGTCGACCAAGAATGACTTGAATGGACCACATCGATTTCGTCCTCAAGGAAGACCAGGTCAGAAGCAAAAAATGGGAAAGGTTGTATAATATATTTATATTATGAGAAACGCAATGTTCGTGGAAGAAGCAAAAGTGTAACTAGTTTGTTAGAAAAGAGCGGAGGTCTGTTCTCTCTGCCTACTGATAGACAAAAAGAAAAAAATCTATGGGCCGGATTTTAGTAAATTGACATCCGTATTCTCGACACGGGTGGTTATTCTTCTAAATTCAAATTCAAATAGTCATCGCGGGCTTATTACATTGTGATTACATTTTTGTCTTCCTGTTTGCTAATTGTATTGCCAGAGAGAAAAAAAAAGTAATTTGCCGCTTGTATTGTATCTAGAGTATGATCTATGCCCGCTAATATTATAGTGTGCGTATTACATCATCCATGGTGGATATTAGGCAAAACTCCCATTATAAAAGTAGGTGGTCGTTTAATATTTAGATTGTCTTGATCCTGGTTTATTGTTATCATTTCGTAGAAAGCGCGCGCTTAAGGCCAGATTTTTTTATAAAAAATAATAATTATCGTTTCATGTGAATTGTCAAGCCATTTTGATTTTTAAACACGGTCTGTTAACAATAAAAATTTATAGATGATAGAATACTTGACAAACATACCGAAACCTAAATCGTCTTTTTTCAACTTAAGTTTTAAGTTTTTCATTTTGAAATAGAGATAGCCATTTCCGAAATTCAATTAAAGGGTTTTGATTAGGTATGTTATAAGACGATTTTTTGAGAATTTTATGACGCATTATGTGCATGTAAATATGCATATTTACGTGTCATTCGAAATTTTGTCGGTCTTTTAGTCGGTCGGTTCTTTTAGATGTGAACATTGACGTATCATACTTTCCTTTGTACAATATTTGTTCAATGATAGGAAATAGGAATATTGCATCGTTATCTTCAATAATTAAAGACTAATACACATCAAATATTTGTTCACAGATCACAGTCTATTAACATTTATAACGCTGGTTTTAAATAAAAATAAAAAATAAAATATACTTTATTGCGCACAAAATATAACAAATATATTATTGTGGAAAGGGCGGGCTTATTGCCGAACGGCAATTTCTTCCAACCAACCCTAGGTGAAGAAAAACAGTTATCTAATTTTAAACATAACGCTGGTTTTACTACTTCTAAAATAATTTTACAAATCTTCAGTGCAACTTTACAAAATAATATTTTAATCCTTGCCTTATTACAGGCTATTTGAGCGTTTTACAGGGGAGGTTGATAGAGGAGGAAGTACTGTGAACAAGCATTGTGTGAAAGAAGGCGCATACGTTAGTAATAAAATTAACGAATTGAACGTGCATTCTTGGTGGATATTATTTAAATATTAAATAAAACAATTATTGATCCTGCATGGTCACAGGTGACTTAGAAACAACAGTTAACATTGTGGAATAACAAATCAATTGTTTTATTTAATTATTTTCCATACTTTAGTGTTTTTTCATTCCAATAATTGTAGAGATGAGAAGGCTTATCACTATCAGAAATTGTGCTCTGAATTTAGTGGCACTTTGATTAACTCGTAACACAAAAATAAAACAATACGGTGATCGAATAGCGTTCGGATTAATGAAACTTATTTTTGTGTTAAATTATGATATTTTATCCCCTGCGGTTATCTATGGCCTATGGGGTAAAACTGATAATGGTAAGAAAAAATTTCATTTCCTTTTGACCTACAACTTCATGGATAAGCTTTTTGTAAACTATAACCAGAGATATGTCATCATAATATTACGTAATTTAAGTGGTCATCACAATAAACTTGGAGTGGGTAACTTCCGATAATTCCAGGAATTGGGAATTCATTTCCCTCCTCGCATTATAAATCGTCAAATTTCAGCACGTTTAAAAATAGAAAATACCTTGTTTTATAATAATTGTGTCATGCAGCTCATATTATTATTTCTAATCACTTTATTAGTACTTCTAATTATAATCATCATGGAATACCTTCGCGCAAAACCAACAAGGCATATGTCAATAATAAAATAGTTTCTTCATGAGTCAACCTCCCCGGGGCCAAAGACCTTAGACGAATAAATCCGCACAAGTCTACATTACATATTACGTTAACCGCAAATGTCTTTTGGGCTACTCTTTGATAAGACCTAAACGGTGTGTCTGTCTGTATAGTATGTCTGTAGCAATCCCTTCTATATATAGTTTTCTTTTTATTCATTATATTACGATGTTTTACTAGCTAAAATTTATCTTGCCTCCTTCACAATGTCCTGAACCTGATAACACTCTTACTCCGATCGGTCAATTAGTTCCTTATCATTGACATCATTGCTGACCTTATCATTGACAATGTGCCACAATTGACAATAGGCACACATTCTTTCATTATCTCGGATACGGATTCCATATGGCCGTCGTTTGTAATTTATTGTCTATTGTTATTAGAAAAAAATCCCCTTTAAGCAACTCTTTCAAAAATCTATGGTCATATTATAGTGGATTGGCCATCTAAATTAAAGCAGGTATACCTAGTGGAAACTGGTCGAATTAGATTTGTTAATTGATTCACACGAAAAATTCCATTAAACTGATTTAATTAGTTCGTATAAAAAAAGGCCTTAATCTTTTTCTTAGCGAAATATTTGGTGGTCACGTCATCGCTAATTTTGGGCTTTGTGGGTTAGAATCTGGAGTTTTTGCGCGAGATTTTCGACATAATGTTGAAAACCAGTTGACACCTGTTAAAAAGTATATCACTTTTTAGCCAACCCAGACCACAGTATGCAATGGAATTGAGCCAATATGTGATTTTTATGGTCAAAAGCAGGTTCTTTTGCATTTTGCGATTACTTGATTAGTAATCCGTTTAGTTTTTTTGGTAATTTATTTTATTTTAGCATGTACTTATGGACACACGGGGTATGCAATAGTATTCATATCTATCTATCTATACCTATATATTTTTCCATTTACCAGACCTCAACTTCTAAGAGTCTTCAAAAATCTATTTTTCTTACTTAGTTTCGAAAATTTTGCAATAATAAAAGGGTTCTATACATCCGATCCCTGGCGTAGTCCGTATTAATTTATTAGTACCTTCTGTTTTAGCAAGATGCATAACTGATTACGGTTTGCGCCTACACATTTATCGCGGTTAAGATAGGAAGTAGACAAGTATGTAACAATAATTTGTTATTATTCATTTGCAAAAGGAACACCTACGTTGCGTACCGCGATTGAGGGAAGTGATTCAGTTCCGAAAATGCGATTAGCACACAGCATTTCACACTGTCAGAAATGTTTCGAACACTCCCACAAACCCGTCATTTAGTTATCTATACCAATGGGGGAAGCCAAATAAATTGCACTTTTTTTCATGATACAGGAAAACCACATTATAATCTGTATTGTGTGGGATTTTGAGTAAGTAGGTACCTACTTACACTGTTTTGGGAAAATCAGCTACTAAATATTTTTCTGAAAAAGGGCATTGTTTATTATAAACATGAGATGTATGTAATCAGTTGAAGTTTTCTGTTAATATATCCAAAGTCGTGAGAAAGATGCTCCACAGCATACAGTGAAGGTTTTTGATGTTTTGGGCAGAACGTGCTTGTTTGAAATCCATTCGGTTAACGAAAATCGGGCGCACAAGGATTCATCATACTCACTCCCTTTCCCGATATAGGGTCATTTTGCTTCATTCACGACAAACCCTAATACATTGGTAGGTACTGTTGCTAGTATGATTGCAAGAAATTGTAGTTCCTTCTTTTAATCTGTTTTTTTTTTCGAAAAGAGCCCACTGTAACCATAGTTCTTAACTTTTTTAAAGGCTTTTCTCCAAATGCAGCTCTTGAGAACTGGGGTTTTCTACAAGACTTTTCCCTTCAGACGATATCGCAAATGCTGCACCTTATCATTCTTATCTCCTGATTCTAGAAAAAAAATCCCTGATTTTATGATCCTCGTCATCAATATCCTCCCAGTGTTTGTTCGTAATTTTGTCATTTCCGCGTTTACATAATATAAGTAATTATTATTGGCTGAATTGTTACAAAAGGTGAATCCCCGAATTCCTACCATTCGAGGGCGCAGTTTATGGTTAATGCACTCTACTAACGTGTTTTCGGAGAGTTTAGTTCAATTTAAAAGTAATTATTTATTGCTAATGTCATGCATGATTCATTTTGCCAAACGTGTGCTCGCAATTATAAACCGCATCCTTTATCCGAATTAGAGAATAATATGTGGTAAACGCCAACGTTATAATAGTTGGATCATAATATTTCAGGAATCTCTTGTTTGGATAAACGATATTTTTAAACAAACAATTTGCAACTGTGACGTCATGTCTTACGGAATCCACCTGGTTTTTGTTTATTCTAAATCAAACCAATAGTCCGACATGAATATTTTTATTGTCCGTTCTAAAAAAACCGATGGGTTTCCTTTCGGCTGAAAATGATTCAGCGTAATATTTCCATCAATATTCGTAAGGCGCTTGATATCCTGCATAAGTTCTGCTTCTGGAAAACTCTTTTACTTTCTTCAATTATTACAGTAGACTCCAGTGAAAGTGAGACCGTTAACAGAGCTTCTTCTTTTTCTTCTTAAACATCTCTCTCCACTCCTGGATATAACCATGCTTTTTTTAATTTTTCATCTTGTCAAGCGTTATTGCCCATTTACACGATGCAAAACTATTGAATGGAAATCTTAACAAGCAATAATAGAAGAAACGTCATATTTACACCAATAAGGCAATATTCCCTTTCAATTGTTGACTCGTCTAAACAACGACTTGTACTATTTACTACTGGGTCATTCTAAAATTGCACGTATTTTAAGTTGTTTTTACGTTTTTTTTTTTTCTCAATATTTCTTGTCTCAGAAGAAAAGCAATAATGAACACACACCTCACTGATATATTTGCAATTTTTTACCCATCACGCCGTGTCCGGTAAAGGTAGGCAGAGAGAACGGACCCCCATTCTTTTCTATCCAAGCATACTTCTTTCGCTTTTTCCACCAACATATCATTTCTCATACAACCTCTCCTAATTCTCTTACTTCTTACCTGGCCTTCCTCGAGGACAGAATCGACGTGTTCGATCCACTTCATTCTCGGTCGACCACGCTCTCTTACACCTTTCCTTTCAGCCTTGTGAATTCTCTTTGTCATTCTGTTTGCATCCATTCTTTCCACATGCACAAACCATCTCAACTTATTGACTTTCATCTTTGTCACAACACTTACTTCCATACCACATTCCTTCCTATTAATATTCTCATTCCTTTCCATATCCCACAGAATTCTTCCACATATTCTTCGTAGAGCTCTCACCTCTACTGTATTCATATACTACATTTTTGTTTATTCGTCCATGTCAACGTTCCACATCCATACATCATTGGTGGTAGCAGGATTGCATTATTCGTTAGTTTCTTATCTTGAAAAGTTTCCTTATTAGAGAGCAGAATGGAACGTGGTGTTTAGACGATGCAAGTCGATTATTGCCTTGATATTATTGTATGGAACAAGCACGAAATTTGCATCGTGTAAATGGGCCTGAACTCTTTCACGCATAATATTGTGACTAGCCTACCGCTTCTTCGTGTGTCCAATAAATCATCACCTTTATGCCAATAAATTCTCAGTAGAGCATATTGCATTTCTCTTAAATATGACATCACGCGTTAATATAATGTCTAACTAGAGTGGTTTCGCGAATAAATAGATGAATGCGTCACGAGTGACGTTGAATCAAGAAAGTATGCAAAGTGGGTCCTACGCATAGTGTTGCACAGTTTTATTACATCAGTTTATCACAAATATTGTTGGTACCTACTATCAATTTTATATTTTTACGTTCATTTATTTTTCAATTTATTTAAGTATTTAAGTATTCATTCTTTACTGTACGTTGGTACATATACACATAAAAACTTAAGAGACATCACAGAATCAACATACAGAGGGTGAGCTTACCACAATTCTTCTTATACCTATCATCAATTTTGAAATATTTAGTTTTAGTGACAGTGACAACTAGAATTTGTGACAAATTAACTACTTATATGTAATTTAACCAATATAGTTCCGACCAATAAATAGGTATGTCTGTTTCAAACGATGTTTGCAATCTTCTTCAATCTTCGCAAATTCTGTCAATCGCGCCAACTGTCAAACAAGAGACAGTTATGTCAAACACAAATTTAAAAAAATAGATAAGTTGATTATGTCAAAATCACTATGAATGAACGCTATACCTACGTTAATTTTTGTTAAAAATTTCTCATGTTCTACGCAAATTTACAATTTTTTCTTTACAGTACTACCTTCTTCTGACAGTAGCAAATACAACGACAAAAAATAAGCGAAATTGATCCAGCTGCTCACACGTGAAGCCGTGACTAACGGAAATAGACCCCCATTTTATGTGTATAAATTTTCGACAGAAGCACACCGAATACTCGTGGCCGTGTCAATTTAATTGAAAAAAAATTAACGCATATGTGTAAAGTTCCGGTTCGAAGTCATCCTCCGGCCAGATCCAGAAGTATGTAGACCTGACGAAGGTGAACAGCTTTGGACCTGATGAAGGGCACTGCTATTAATGAATTTACCAGCTACTTAGTGTACTTAAGCTTCATTACATAGTTTGATTGTTGATAAAAATCATTATGAAGTATGTAATATGAGTAAAACACTTGTTTTCTTACATTTCACATAAACAACATCGGTTTATGTTCAATAATATTATTATTTTAAGTCATAATTCGTACGTTTTTAACTTTATTTTTCACTTTATAAAATTTTTTGACGGGTTAACAATAGTAATAAAAAACTTAATTTTATTCAAGTATCAGAAAAACCTCACGGATGACTTGTTTAGAAAAGGGTAGGTAATGAATTGTTTGCGACTGCAATTTATAAACAAAAAAATCATGGAACAAAAACATAGAAACTCCAGTGCTCCAATAACTGGTGTTTCCCGCTTAGCTTTTCTACATAGGTAGGTACAATCGACGTTTGCTACAAATCAGTTACATATCATATCGTCCCTTAAATGGTTCCGATTTTACTAAACTACGTTTGGGGGGGGGGGCTGCTGACGATTCCACACTTTATGCGGTGTTCACACGGGGCGATATAAGGCCAGACGATTTCGCTTGCATAAAAAAAATATCGCTCGGTCGCCCATTGATCGTCTGATGTGTTCACACGAGTCCACCGACATACATTCAATCTGTCAGGTGCGCTGATTGTTTTAAAAATGGCGGACGTCTAGGTAAAAGTCGCGGAGTAATTGGGGTTAGTTGAAAATATTGTTTTAGACGATATAAAAAGACTCCTAATTGAAGAAAAATAAAAAAAAACGCAGATATTGGGTGCGGAATTGGATTCTAAGGAGAAATAAATTTAGAGCAGTGCTGTCAACTGTCAAGAAACAGAACATACGGACGCCGCGCATATCTGCGCATGCGTGAATCGTTCCACCAGATACAAAAGTTGAAAGGCGTTCAACTTGAGACGATATCGCTTTCAACCATTTTTATCGCTTCAGATTTATCGACAATCTGTTCACACGGTTCAATTGGCTGGCGATATGTTAGTGTCCTGGCGATATTCGCCTCGTCTGAACACCGCATTACCGTACCAACGCGCAACGGTTGTACCTATGTATGGGCCTCTGATCATATTTCTGAAATTTTCAGGGGTAGTTCTCCATGAATATTAGCAGTTTTTAAGATACGTCGTAGAAAAAAAAGTTTGTGAAAATTTGCTCTTAGAGCCCATGAAAGTTTGTGGAAAGATTTAGCTTGGAAGAAAATTTTAAGAAAAGATTTGCTGTGTTGATTTACAAAGATACCTATTACACTTAATATTAGTGCCACTATCGGACCATTCTCAGAAAAAAATAAAGATCGTAAAATCAATGGTTTAGCCACAGTTCTGTATTTTAAGTGTGAAATCCGGAATTTGTTCAAAATTCACAAAAACGTAAATAACTTTTGAACCACCCATACGCTGAACATACATGGGGGTCAAGTCGATAGGTTTTGAGGTCCTCTACCTCCCTGCTTCGGGTTATCCACTATCTCTGTTACACCGTGTATAATAATATAAGGAACTTTATCCACATACTTATTTATTTACATACTCGTTATGTCTTAAGGGTTTTATTTAATAAGGAAAATTTTTAGTTTTCAGTTACTACAGAATTTAATTGTGATGTTTCTCAATTATGTACGAAATTTATTCTAATGTTTTCCTTGTACATTTCTTCTACCATTATGCCTCTTCATCTTTGATGATTGTTTAAGTGTGCGACCCTTCGCTTATAAAATTTCGGAGCCAGGTTTTGATCCGCAACCGGCTATGTTGAACATTATCTCGATTCAATGACGAGGCGTTGTGTGTTCAATAACAACAACAGTACATTCTGTTTTTAACCTGTCTGTTCGCGACATCTATCGATTGACTCGAGAAACTGATGATCCTTTTATCATATTATCTTTTCTCAATCGATCCATTTCGTATAAGAGACGCAAGAGGAGCTATACACTGTACAAAATGGAGGAAGGTTATGCATAGGTTTTTTAAGACTATAGGAACTCTTGCCTGACAACCTTTTTTTAAACTAGTTGTCTACTTAAATCGTTTTAAATAACATACCTATGTGTCTTTGGTTATAATTAAAATTAACCTTATAAAAAAATTATTAAGTATACTTACATCGCTCCAGCTTTGTTTCCCATAATGCGCCTGCGTGTTCAATTCCGAGATTTCCTGTCTCTAGTATACTTCCAATCAAAGCTGGAAAAACAAAATTCATTTATTTTATTGATCACTTGACGACATTTTCCTGTTGCGGTACTCATATTAGGTATTACCTATTATTATGTATTTCAATAACAAGGCATTAAACGAAGCATGACTGCTGAGTTATCAGTGCATTTTATGCTTATTCCGTTTCATGTCTCGTAGGTGTACATAATTTACCACGAGGTATTTGCATAGATGTGTGAACAAATTAATTTTATTTAACATCATTTAAGTATACTATGTAAGAATTTTAATAGTTGAACCATTAAGGGATAACGACCGTCTGTAGTTGAAATTTATTTCTAAACTACCTCTCTACTTCATTTCCAGTAACTCGCAACCAAAAACTAACGATCCTTAATATTGTTTATGCCACATTTGATGGGTAGGAAAATTTTGTAAAGAAAAAAGAAAGGTGTTTTCTTTTCTATTTTCCCACCGTTTAAAACTTCCCAGGACTTCGCGAATATTTTCCAACCACAATCGGTCCAGTTATTTTCGGGTTTAAGCTAGATTAACGGACAGCGATCCATTCAGAACGGGTATTTGATTAGATGCTTTATGAAAAATATTTGTTTCAGCCAAAGGGTAGATTTATACAGTCAAAGTATTTCTTCCTGTTACTACGTATCTCCGATTTACAAGAGATAGAGATCAAATAAGGCATCCATATGACAGAAAACATTTTATCAACACCAACATTTTTATTTCTACAAACATGCATTACGCCATTCAACAATATACTGTAATAAATAGGTGTCAGTATAGCCGGCGGAACTTAATGCTTGAAGTTTTCTCTACCAGTCAACCGGCTCCCTCCTCCGTCTGAGTCAGGATTACAAGTAATACTCATCCCGCTCTTTTTCCTTAGAACCCACTCTAAAAGCTGGTGATCGAAATTCCATATCGGAATCTTGAGGTTGGTCAACTTATATACAACTTTAACCAGTGAAGAAAACGAAAGAAAGCCTTGTAGAACCAGTGATATTATCGAGATTGTATTTGTAAGTCAAAGATGGTACACTCTGCGTTTCCGAAATTCATCATTATGAATTTCGGATTAAGGTTAAGGTTATTTCGTTTGTCTGCTAAATATAGAGATCGAAGTACGAGCCTGGGTTCATAACCGGAAATGTCCACCTCTATTTGATTAGCTTTATCTGTAGATAAGATTAAGTAACCAAAAAGGCACCCACCCATTCAATTACCAAATGATTGTGCCATTAATTGAGACATCGCCAATTTGCTTCGATTAAACCGAATCGGATTGGATCAATTGATCTGTCTATCTATAAACTGTTTGATGTCTCTAAACTGTTTGATGCGTGTGTGTTGCCCATTCTCCTGTATGGGTGTGAGTCCTGGCACCTGACTTTGGCCCAGGCACAAAAAGTATCTGCATTCGAAACGAAGTGCCTCAGGAGAATTTTGGGTATAAGATGGTACCACCGCATCACGAACGACGCTATACGCCGGCGCACCCAGCGTGAGCCCATCACCTCTACTATTATGTGGAGGAGATGGACTTGGCTGGGACATGTGTTAAGGATGCCGAATGACAGTTGGCCGAGGAGAGCGCTGTTCTTCCTCCCATCAGGGTCCCGAGGACGAGGAAGACCCTCTCATACTGTGTTCCGCTCCTTCGAAGCAGAGCTGAGGAATCTGGACATGGTGTGGGAGGAGATCATTAACGTTGCTCAAGATCGAGCGCAATGGAGAGCTCTTGTTGCCTCCCTATGCCCCTAAGTGGGGTCTTAAGGGAGTTTGGATTTGGATCTATTGTAACCTCGTCCAATGACAAGGTTACAATGTATCGTGAAATAGCTATGAGCGCATCTATTAGAAATGTTGATCGCTACTACTACTTAACAGTACTTGCTAAGGTACGGTTGTCTTTTACTTCAGATCGTAGTAAGTATAGCTGTGAAAAGTTCGAATTAATCATGTATCTTTTTTTTTTTTCTTAACATAATAATTCAAAAAAATTGGTTTAAATGGGGTCAATTCTTTCGACGTACATATGTATACAATTAATAGGTAAACATACATCACATGTGATGTACTTCCTACTACACCGCCATCTTTTGGATTTTTTTTAAAGTAAAGCAATAATTATAGAGGAATTGTTTTGATTTCAAACTTATGACCTTTCGAACTTCATCCTGCATCCGAATCAAGGATAGCTATTACATAATGCAATGAATTATTAGCTAAAATTAATTAAGTTTTTGCATCGTAAATTGCAATTTATTCATGTAATAACCCAAAATTATTTTTTTAATTGGGTTAGGTCGAAGGTCGACGGGCGGGACAGCTAGTAGATAAATAATAATGAAAACTAGAGATGAAACGGATAGCAGTTTAGCCGGATACCGGATATTCGGCCAACTAGCTGCCGAATACCGGATATCCTGCCGCCGGATATCCGGCGTATGTTTCTGGTTAGTTTGTGCATCAATATGGAATTATTGGGGACATTGTCGAAAAAACCATCAACTGGATTAGTTAGTCTGGATTAGTGTGGTGTAATAATATTTTTTCCTATGGGTACAACGCATGAATTACGCTTACATAGGCGGCATACCTATACCAAATAATTGGACTGACTCCGTTGCCGGAACGTTATTGTTCCAAAAATCGCGGATCTGCATATTTCAGCAGAATGATATATGACGAAACGTTATTTCATTAAACTTTCCTTATTTACGGAGAAAAGCAAAGCCGCTTGCTACCTCTATATATTCATTCTCCATAATTTACCCTTATTGCAGTATGTTTGCTAATCAATTTTCTAAGTTGGAGACATTTTTCTTGTGATTTCAAGGTGTATTTGTTATCCAAAAATATATATTTTTTTACTATCCGGTATCCGGCCGGATAGGTGCTAGTTATTCGATATTCGGCCGGATAGCATTTAGGCGCCGGATAGGCCGGATACCGGATAGTTGCCGGATATCCGTTGCATTTCTAATGAAAACACAAATTTCAACATTTTTATTCATTTATCCAATTTTTCTTGGGAATGTTTCCGCATTCCTACTTTGACCACATATTTTTCGTGGAGGAAGACGGGTTGTGGAGCGGAAGAGAGTCCTTTGACCCAAAAATCTTATAGTGGTTTGGATTATCACGTTAGACTGGCTTATGATCATATAAGGAGTTCAGAGTGATATGCGCCTAGCTCTGTTAGGAGAGGCACATTAAGAAGTAGACTTTTTCTTATATACCTATAATGCGCGTGCTATATTTACATACTAAACAATAAACATGTCACTATACTAAGCAAATTTTGGAAAATGAACAAAATAACACTTTTCGTTACAAAGGTATCACTATAACCGGTGATTCCTATTGTATGAGATAATAGTCAACTTTCAGTCTAATCTGAAGCAGAGTCTACCATTGGAAAAACTTATGGGCCGACCGGGAATAGAAGCCGGGACCTTTGTCTGCTTAGACATGGAAAATACTGATGAGCTTGATATTATCATCCACATGTGCGTAAAAATGCAATCAACTTTACACAGTACCTACCTACTTTTTTATTTCAGTCGGATTTGAACGCAATCAAATTCAACTCGTACATGAGGTTACTAAACTCAATAATATGTAACAGAAGATTTGTTCGGATTGAATCTCGAAACACGCGCTCATATCATCGCCCGAACCGTATTAAACTGCCATAAGGAATAAATCTAAAATCACAACTCACACTATATTATTATATGTAGGTATGTAGCTACTGCATTGGTTCGATGTACCTACTGTACATTTGTATGAATTGCATTTATGTATTACTAGCTGATCCGCCCGACCTGACCCAGAATAAAAAAAAATTACTCCTGGTTTCTGCAATGTTTGTTACATTTTAACCTTTTCTACTTGCAACAACTACCCTCCAAGGAGTGATATTGAACTCATACTCAGCTTAAACCTTCCCGGACATTAGTAGAACAGATCATCAAAGTTTCATTTAAATACGTTCACTGGTCTTTGAATCTATCGAGTACACACAAGATACACACACTAACATTCTGATAAACGATATATTCTTTTTTGCTCTCTAGAGTCTAGACATTTCGCGCGGCTCTTTGCGCTGAAAAATATCTGACATACCATTTGTATTTTCAGCGTGATGTGTCCATATGCAATTATACATAACATAATTATTATGTAGATTCATTTTTTTATACATTCCCGTGAGCGTGTTAGCATTGAGCAACATTTAAGATGCGCATGTCTCGACATCTATGGCCAGTGCTAATTAATATGTAGGTACGCGTCCTGTGGTATTCCTTCGTAATAAATTTACAAAATACCTCCAAGAGTCGCAACGTGATTTTAAATAGCCTAACTAAAGCCTTCCTAAAGAAATAAAAAACAAATTCAAAATATTGCTTTGAATGAGTGTAACTATATTATATACCTATCGCTATACTCCATATAGCGTTACTGGATAACCCAATATCTTATTTTCACTTGTATGAAATTGTACGTTTCTTTTGAGTATTGTTTATGTGAGATTTTGTTATTTTTTATCAATTTTCTTTGTAAATGTTTTATATTGTTAATGGCACATAGCCGTAAATAAAATAAATAGAATAAATATGTGATGGCTATAACATACATGGCACGAGATCGCATCGTCCAAACATAAAATAGTTTCAGCTTTACAAGATATTGGTTTAGATTCAGGCATGTTATTTCAGTAACACCGTTCCATCTGTACAACAGCAGACGCGTATAACCTGGGAATTCATAGCAATTTTATTGTTTTGTGCAGATATTTACCTATACCTACTTACTTCTGTGTAGACGTTCATAAATAAAACGATGATGTAATTAGTCCTATATAATATTGTATCGGACGCACTTACTCGAACGACTTGAATAAAGAGGTCTGCGAGATTCAATACGGGACTTCATACTCGTCTATGAAATAACTGTTTGGTATTCCAAATTGTTCTTTCTTTTTTGCAAACCTATATAAAAGATAAAACCAATGATTTTGTTTTACTCTTTGGGTTGCAGACACGACATGTCCTATTTTCGTTCCTTACTATCCAGTGGATACTAGGGTAGATTAGGGGGTGCCTTGCATGGCTGTCCAACATGCAGAACACATCCCTAGTCTCCTGTCTTGTATAAGCCCTCCCATCCATACTCACTCACCTAGTACTATTATTCTGGATGTTGTAAACCTTTCTAACAACCCCCAATCCAAGGAGTCCTTCGACCCTTGCCGAAGAATGCGTGTCCAACGGCCAACGGTTTAGTAACTAACGAAGGCTCCCTGATAACAAGTAACCTCAGGGTGATTTATGCGATGTTTAGAAGATGTTTAGATTTTCCTATAGAAAAGAGAAGCCGTAGTATTCTTTGAGACAAATACAAAGCATTATATCTTTATCTCTTTCACTGCCGGCAGTTAAATAATGTAAGCACGAAAGATACAGTCTAAGCCGTATCTGAAGTCTCATTGCGCGTAGCAGCTTGGATACTGATGCAGTAAACGAGACTCTCACTGAAATAAAATTACATTTTTCTATGTATTACGGCCTTTAAATATCCACTTTTTTCGAGAACCATTGAATTTACTGCCTTACCTCAACATGCTGTGCTCTATTATAGGGGCCGACTTATATTTCCCTAGCTCTGGCTATGGAAGATGCATCTGGCACCTTTGTAGAGATCATGGATGTGGAAGTTATACGCCTTGTATCTTCACAGAGATATCCTGATGTGGATGATACAAACAGTACCTTTACATCAGTGGTCAAAGGGGACTTTTTGGGGGCACTGCCACTCTTCAATAGGTCTCTGGAGACGATGCTCACCTAAAGGCAGCGCTACATGATGACTAACATTGTTGACATAAAAGCGATCACATTGATCTAATGTGTGTCGGCATACAATACAATACACATCCTAACCTCATACAATATACTTACCAGCTTGTTTGCGGTTATGGTTTTCATTAACGACTTGACCCTAATTGGTCGAGCGATTTTTTTCGTGTAAATATTGTGTTTCTATTCATGGAGTTTACATTATATTATTAAATCATTACAATACAGTCCTATTGTTTTGAGAACATATTACATAACTGACTAACTCCGACTGACATCATTGATAAAAACATAATATTATTTGTAAGTTTGTAAGAAATTCTTGTGAAAAGAGATCACCCCTTTTGACATTTGATAATTTTGCATGCTAAGGTACCACGACTTCCGAAGACGGCACCCCAATAACACTGAGATTTGGTAAGAATGAGACAAGAGAATTATATGACTTTGCTGATTTGTGTTTGTCGATTGACTTTTAATAATACACTGTCCTCTGATGGATTTGTCGAGTTTTGCATTCTTTTATTATGGAGATAGCATCATTTGCCTCATAATATGGATTTAGACCAAACGAGCGAATACTCATTCTATCTGATAGTATACAGAATTATCCTTGTGTGAACAGAGTTCTTCGTTGCTCTGATGCCTTTGTTTGCAAAGATTCTGTAGAATGCTCCTTTGATATAAACGGTAGGTACAAAACTTGCAGTTATTACAATTTCAGTCTGAAAATCAGACATAGTGTGCCACCGGCTACTGAGACTACTTGAAGAATGTCAATAATTGGCTCTCATTACCAACATATTTAGAGCATGTTCCCCAGAATTCTAGTTCTTCGTTTAGAAGGAATACTCTATTCTAGTTCTGGTTCTTTATTCGTTTAGCCTAAACTCACCGCAACAAAAATAGCTCTCTCCATTTTCAAAGAATGCTTCTACATACAATTTGACATTTTCGAGAGAAAACTGCATCAGCTTGCTACGGTAAAGGGTTGTGTTGTTTACGCACATGATAATAATATTTATACACAAAAGTGTTTCAATTTCATCGTATCGTGTTAATTTTGTGTTTTTATTTAATTTTTTTTAATTAGGTTTAAGTATGTGTTTCTTGGTGGAGGTTATTATTATAGTGTGTGTTATTTTTGGGTTGTTCCCAAGTGTGTTTTTGTGTAAACATTATTGTTTTATTAGCACAATTGCGTATTGATTTTGTTTGTTCATTCTTGTAAGTGTTCAAATTTTAGTCAGCAAATTCCTCGGCGTTCCGAGCGTTTCGTTATTCACAATAATTATTACACCAGGTATTTCCTTATCGGAAATAAAATATTTTTGTACTAAGGTTATCTGGACTTATCGTAATTTTATCAGTACAACTACGATAAGAATTATTGGATTTTCGATAGCACAAATAGTCATAAGAACTAGACTATTTAGACTAGGCATACACAATTTGACAAGCGTGACTATACTGCCTATATATAGATACTCAAAAACACTGAAATCCAAAGTTTAACTATAAATTCTTTGAAATCTTTAATGTCAGAAGTGATTTAGGATTTGGAGACTAAGTATGACTTCTGTCATTATAGATTAATCATTCAAATCATAAAAAAACTAAGCAAAAAAAGATAAACATATAAGTAAATGCTAAAAAAATTGTTGTTAATCTAAAAAAAGTATGTGAAAATCACTATGCTTACATTTCCCAATGCCGTATATTAGAAAATCGGAGCCTGAAGTATCTAACTACGAGATCTTTCATAATATTTATTCAATCCAGGGATTGACAGATAAGTTTATAGATATCCTAAAACGGAACAGAACCTATCAAGAAAGTACTGTCTCCCTTTAAAGAAGTCGATTGATCACCATGGTCTTAAAGATAAAACACGTATGTTGTGGGCATTGGATTTTCAGAGGGAATATAGTCAACATGTCATCCAGAACTGCAAACCTCAAATAATGACGATCGGTGAATCAGGATTTGATCCCAAAATATTATGTAGATAGACGACTCAATTGAACAAAGACGGCAAGGAATAAGACATGCAATGGAAGATATCAGAAAAGGACCTAAATGAAAATATCTGTAAAGAGGATAAACGCCTTGATTGAACAAAGATGGGGATTGGGCTATCTCCAGAACCACAAAAGTTCGTTTGGTTAGGGCACTAGTCTTCCCAATATTTTCTTACGGGGACGATAAAAGACCGGGAAAGACAGAGAATCGATGCCTTTGAGATGTGATGCTGGAGACTTTTTATTCGAATCCCCAGGACGGCGAGAAGAAACAATATGTCAATTTTGAGAGAGTTGAGCATAACAGACAGACTTTGATCAGAATTTGATCCCAAAATATGTAGATAGACGACTCGATTGAACAAAGATGGCAAGGAATAGGACATGGAATGGAAGATATCAGAAAAAAGATCTAAACGAAAATATCTTTAAAAAGGCCTACATTTCATGAGGATACCAGAAAAGACATTTATGTAAATACCTGTAAAGAGTAAAGGGGTAAACGCCTTGATTGAACAAAGATGGGAATGAGGGCATCTCCAGAACCACAAAAGTTTGGTAAGGACACTAGTCTTCCCAATATTTTCCTACGAGGGCGAGACATGGACCATAAAAGCCCGGGAAAGACAGCAAATCGATGCCTTCGAGATGTGCATGGTGCTGGAGATGTTTGCTTCGAATCCCTTGGACGGCCAGAAGAACTAATGTGTCAATTTTGAGAGAGTTGAGCATAACAGACAGACTTTCTTCTTTATGTTTGAAGCAGATTCTCCGGTTCTTCGGACACATTGCCAGCCGAGATGAAGAGAGCCTGGAAAAGTTGGTGGTCCTTGGTAGTGTTGAAGGATCTAGGAGGGTTGAAGGACAGACCAATTCAGGGCTGCTACGGGCACAATAGTTGTTGGAGCAGTGCGCACGGTGATGTGTCGGGAGAGGTGGAGGATGATTATAGCGATGTTGTTACGGCAGAGAGAGTACCAGGTCACGACCCTCAGTAATGAGGAAAAACTACGTTGATGATGAACAAAGATGGCATGAAATGGAAGATATCAGAAAAGGAACTAAATGAAAATATATGTAAAGAGGCCGTAAAGATACCAGAAAAGAGATGTTTGAAGAAGAACAAGTATATTACCATAAGACTATTCATCTGATATCAATGATGTCTGCGTTTCATCTTTATAAGTACAATCCAGTACTCCTACACGGATAGCCGGCCGATCAGGAAGGAATTTCAATGCGGTCGACGAATGAAAACAAAAAAAAGAAGCCCCTAAAACCGCAAAACTTTTAGGTTAGGTTTCGTTTACCGGTTTTGTTATCGGTACCTACCCGAATTCTTACATTATTTCATCATATTTAATATCAAATTGATTAGGGTTATATCTACATTTTTAACTTACCTATTAAAATGAGGTTATGAAATTGTCTGAAAAAAAAATATGTATTTTGATCGCAATAAACACCTAAGCACGCATACACTGTTAATTTAATTTTTCTTCTATTAGCACTTGTACGCATGTCACGAAATGTCAAAATTTCAATGCGAGCACACTTTTTTATAGATCACTGTCAAAAGCTGTTGTTATTTTAATTTGTTTTGAAATAATAAGATACGGACAATGACATGCGCAGTAAAGACCTTTTTCGCCGCAAGATTTAAACGAACTGCGGAGGCTTCGTTCGTATGAAACGTTATTTTAAAATTGCTTATGTCAACGTTATATTGTGCTGTATGTATAAACCGGGTAGCCGTCACGTATTTATGTGGGTATAGTAAAGATCTACAGATGCTCTCAAACTTTCAGCCTTTCGTTATATATTTTTTTTTTACAAATTCGTTAAATGCTAATATTATTATAAAGGTGTTTTGTTAGTTCTATATGTTTGATTAAATAATAAAAAAATATAACTAAGAAAATCATTAGCTATCTATATTTGACAAATCTTTAGCAAATTTAAAAGATATAACAACTTTTTATGCCTCTTTATAAAAAGAACACGAATGATTTAATGACTGCATCAAAGTATTATGTAAGATATAGTCCTGGAAAATGACGCAATAATCCAAAAATATTTGGAATGTTGTATTGAAAAATAGCATTATTACTTACGAAAAACGATAAAAATAGGTAGTTAGTAAATATTTAGATGAAAAGGAAAAAAACGGACATGATATCTTGAAATCAAAAAGCGATCTTATATACTATTGATTTCATTGAGAAAAGATCGATGCTCGATAGCCTATGTAGGTACTTACTTTGTTTTTGTTTTGTCCAAAACACCATGAGTCATGTTTTATGTTAATTATATTATTGCCTAATAACATAAATACGCTATCAATCTAGGTATTATTACATAATATGATGTAACTTTTATTGCATATATTTTATATTATTTTTAATGATATTATTAGATGAGCATCCTTTTTGATGAATATGAGATTAGAAGATATCGATAGTTTGCGATCTTTTTGCTTGTGAAAATACAAAATATCCATACATTCATGACAAGGAAAATGGCGTGAAAAGAACTGCCTACCTCAACACAACACAGATAGATATGGTGTAGGTTGAGTCAACAGAATAAGATGTGATGTAGGCTGCACCGCTTCAAACCTACGTAAAAGGGGATCGATTGACTCAACAGCATGCGCTTTTGGGATGAAACTATCATCTGAATAAACGAGCGCCCGGTGTTCGCATTCGAAGAGGGACTTCAGGACTTTCACGTTCTGACGGATTTTACAATTCAATGGCTTCAAATGTAAGCGACCATGAAAAGAAGAAGGTCAGAAGTGAAAGAAACAAGAGAAGCTGTATGAGAAATGGGGTGTCATTTGAAGAAGCGAAGAAAATGTGTATGCCAATGGAAAAATTTGAAGAATCTAGAACTCATAGAATTTGGTGATGTGTTGTGTATCTTTTTAGCCAGCTATTTTCAATCTCATCATGCTATTCCTTTGGAGGGTAGGTATAGAGGACACTACACATCATGCATACATTTACACCTCATCTGCTACTATCCAGAATCGTCCGAATTCACGTCTTTTGTCAGCGGCTGTCTGAGAACATGTGGTTCGTAATAATGGTCATCCCACAATAATTTTGGTCGCCCACACCGCCTTTCACTACCATAGTCAGCTAAGTCTCATCAGTATGATCAAACAATTTTACGGTTTTAAGGCACATTGCATAGATGAATGATTGTATATAACCATAGAAAAAAGACGACGAAATATAGGACTTTTTCATACACCTCCAATCTAAAACAATTAGAATGGGTGGTGAACTAGACGTTGTGTATCTCATCCTGCTCCTTTCCCATATCCTATTATAATTCCTGAGATGATATTCATATTGATGTATATTTTTAGGTGAATCAAATGTCTACACTCTGGGAAATATTGGAGACCACCGTGTGGTCAGCACCAAGTTACCGTCTCTTGGACATACCAGGGAGGCCATGACCGCCGCTGGAAACACCACCACAAGACTACTTGGGACTTTCCAAAAGGTAAGATTAAAGATTAGTTTAAGACTTATGCAGATTCATGAACTGAATCGTCTGATAATCCAGTTGGTTGGAAACTTTGCTTTGCTCTTTCACAATGCAAGATTTCTATAAAATCGTGTGTAAATATTTTCATAATTTTCGATAGATGTCTTAATATTTCATTTGTAAATTATAATAAACTTCCCACATCTTAAATCAAAGCTTTGCATATCTGTCTGTTGGCTTGAAGCTTGCGTATTAGCGTGGCACCGCTAGGGACAGTTGTTACAATCCTGCTGTGGGCATTGAAATTTTTGGCACATTGCAAATTTCTGTGTTTGAAATTTGACCACCAAATGGTAAATGTTGTGAGGGTAAAAATCATCGAGTATTTGAAATAGTATTAGGTATTACGTGGAAGTATTTCAAAAGCCTGTAGTGGCTTAATTTCAAATTGAAACTTAAATCGTAATTTTTGCATAAAAAGAAGAAAAAATCTATAAATCAATAATTTATTCAAATATCTCTCTGTAACATTTTGAGAAACGCTTTTACCTGAAGAAAATTTATGTTTTGTAATAGTCCCTATTAATGATTTTTGTAATTATTATATGAATAACTACTTAAATAAGTCATTATTGACTTGCTTTCCCTCCATAGTGGACTGTAAATCATTTTTATCTTATTGTCTACTACCACTTAACAGTCTTTTTAGTGAGAATATAAATGTCGGTTTCAATGCTATGGCTTACACAGAAAAGAAAAATGAAGATTATCCTTATTATACTTCGGGATATTTTTCAATTTTCAATGATGTTGATGCATTCATACTATTATTATCAATTTATTTTGATTTTATTTGCTAGCATTAGCTAGTCTTTCGGAAAACTCTAAATAGATTCTAACTTGAATACACTACAATTCTTATACACTATGATTTTCCTAGAAAAGATAAGCGGTCTTAAAATCGATTACAGTAGTCTTTCAGGCAAGTTCAAAGCATTCTTTGTTTATCTTTTGCACTGCCGCCAGTAAAATAATGAAAGCGCGATAGAGGCAGTGTAAGTTGTATGTGTCATTAAGCGTTGCTTCGATACCGCAGTAGACAAGCCGTCCACTGAAGTAAAAAGGTTAAATTCCAAAACTTTTGTACTATTACTTAATAATATTGAATTCTATACCTATGTATTACGGCCGTTAAATTGCATGTCCGCTTTTATAGGAAACCATTGCATTACCTATTGTAGAGAATTTGAAAAACCAATACATAGGTATGTAGAAGTGGTTGGTGGCCCAGTGGTATCAGTCACTTTCCTACTTACAGCCTACTAAAGGTTGTGAGCTCAAATCCAGATGCTGACCATTTCCACTTTAACAACACAGCTTTGCTTTATGTGAAAGATGTCGAAAGTGTATTTATGCTTGCTTTCATCCAATCCGAAAATAGAGCCATCTAACCAAAACCTTTGAAAGTTATGTTTCTGTGTATTGAATATTTTTTATAAGTGTGACAAAGCAAATTATCCAAATTATGTATGAGATTACTTTATTAGGAGAGATTAATAAAGTGATTGTGTATTGCAGGTTGATCATGTGTTCCTGGTCGGAGTGGCGGGGGGTGTCCCCCATTACACGGACTACAGCAAGCACGTGCGACTGGGAGATGTTGTTGTCTCGTCTCTGGACCCAAGTGGAAAGTGAGTATTCACACTTAAGTTAGTAAAATTGGAAAGAGTCAAAATTATCATAATATTAACAACCACTTGTCGTTATTTCCCTCAGGTACATGTATGTCTACTGCGAGAGCGCCACTCCCAACACTCTGGGCGGCTACGATTTTGAAACACGCCCATACAAACCTAAGGATCCTGTGCTGTTGGATTTGGCTAAGAAATTATACTCGCAACCTGAAGCCCCTTGGTTGAAGTATATAGAAGAAGGTAAGCCTTTCACCGGTATTCATTTATCAAAAAGTTGACCAGAAGTGGTAGATTGCCTAAACTAGTTGTGGGTTCGAATCCCAGTGCCAATCATTTCCACATTCACAAACTGGATTGATTTTAATAAAATCGATTGGGAGTTTTAAGGGTTATTTAAGGATGGCTTAGAATCACAATTATTGATTTCATATTTGTTCCAGGTACCAGATCTTTGAATATTGAGGCCCCTGCAGCGGAAACAGACAAACTCTATGTGTCTCTTGGCGAGCAGGGAATGATTGAGGTAGCGCATCCTACACCAACGCACAATAACAACGTTAAGTAAGTGCCACTAAACAAATCTATACAACTTTTTGATTTCTGCTTGGCATTTCGTTACCGTTCAGGTTAAATGAATAATTGATTTGATTGTGTTTACAGTGAAGTGAATGGTCGTGTTCAGTTGGGAGTTGTGGCGGGAGTTGGAAGTGTTCCAGGTTTGGCGAGAACAGCTCTGGCCACGCATTGTAATGCAATAGCCATGGCCGCGCCTCTACATCCTGTACTAGACAGTGTTATTGGCAACTGTAAAGATTCATTCCTATGTGTTAGAGGTCTGTATCATTCACATTTTACATTTTTTATTAGTTAATGAGTTTTTTCTGTTCTGTCACACTATGTACCTTAATTTTCCTCCATTCTTTTCTATCTAAGCATACTTCTTCTAATATAAAATCTCTCTTACTTCTTCTGACCTGGCCTTCCTCGAGAACGGAATCAATGTGTTCCATCCATATCATATTCAGTCGACTACGCTTTCTTACACCTTACCTTTCACCCTTATAAATTCTCTTTGTAACCCAGCTTGCGTCTTATTTTTCTCAACATATTTACTTTCACCTTTGTAACAAAACTAACCTCCATATTACATTCCTTCTTACCATTTTCATTCCTTTCTATCTTGCACAAAGTCTTTCCACAGAATCTTTTTTTTTTCAACTCATTACCAATTGTGACTTCCAGGTATCTGCGATTATCAAGACGGAAGCCGTGGAAAAGAATGGCAGCCATATTCATCTTTAGTAGCTGCAGCCGCCATGAAATCGCTAATTTGTGCCATGGACCCTCCGTCTAACGACTAGATATCGCAAATTCAATGCTCAACTTTATTCAAAATCAGTCACAATTATTAAAAAATATTTATTTCAATATTTTATTCATATCGTAGACCGACCATAGATAAACAACTTTTTATCATTCTGAATACTCTTTTGTTGTTCCATATATGGAGTACTCCTATATCTTTTCGTAGCAAAAAAAAAGTGATACCTCATTGACTGGCACTTTTGACAGATTGGTTGGCAAATAGGAATGTTTTTATATAGAGATTCGCTAGTAAATTCAGATATTTTGATTTTTAGGACTTATTTCGAAGGAAAAATTATGTATTCATTAAAAAAAACATGAGAAATAACCGAAGAAGAATATACCGTACCACACATACTTTTGCCAACGAAACTGTCAAATTTTGAAGGCTTCACTTTTGAATGTGATCGGGATTCTATATAAGTTTTTTTTAGAGAATTCCGTGGCTGTACCATTGGTTTGTGATTCATAGAGTTTGATAAAAATGTGTGATGGTGTAGAATGAAGATTTACCCTATTTTTTACAATTTCTGTCTTAATATTTTAGAGTAAAGAACGTTTAACAAAAAAGAAAGAAGCAATAGTTAGGATTGACAACAGACTGCCCGTAGCATTCTGTGATGATGTTTTAGATTAAGTTGAAGGTGTTTTTACTGATAATCTCACAAAGTTGCCTATTCATTTTTAAATTTTAACTAGAAATATTGTTTCAACATTAGAATTAGTATATTTATGACCTTAATAATTTTAAGATAAGATATTCTCATTTAAAACAAAAACAATAACAAATTTAGCTGAAAAAAATATTTTAAGTATATTTTTACCCAGAATCATTATTACATTGACTTATAAAAAAAAAAACTTAACTGTAAGTATATAAATTTATTTATTAACAAAAGAAATTCATTTAATCTTGAACAGAAATCCAAACATATCAAAAGCAGGGTTTTTCATGAAAAAAGTTCATGTTTATTTGTTTGTTTAATCCACGTTCGCTCCCAGTGTGGAGCATGTGGACGGCACGAAGTTCCTCCAATCCTCTCTATGCACAGCTTCATCCCAGCCTAGTCCAGCATCTTGTAGAACCGCAGTGAATGCCCGCTTGATTGTTAATTTCGGCCTGCCTCGCCTTCTTGTCCCATCCTTGTTTAGAACAAGTCAAAATATTTGAGACTTAAGGGACACCTAAACACCAATTTTTTGAACATTTACGCTATGGATTTTACTTAACGATTCCGCAAGACCTTAAACTACAAAATTGAATTTTATGTTTTTGAAGAATAAAGCTAGTTTAGGATCATTTTCTGTTTTCTGGAACGTCTCTCAAATTTTTCTCAATCCGTATCTCAAAAAATTTAATATTTATGGAAATCTAAGATGCAGAAAAATGTCAAGATTATTCTTAATAATAATAATTGTAATTTGTCTCATTTACCTAAACAATATTTTATTTTGTCAGTGTTATAATGCCCCTTAAGAAAATAAATAAGTTCAGTTCGAACTGAACTTTTCCGTGAATAACCCTGCTGGTCTTATAATTCACCGTTAGCACCTTTTTATTAATGCACAAATTGTTATAATTTTTTTTAATTTACTTTTTAACTGTTTACTTATAAAAAAAAATGAAAGTTCAAATATTTCATTTGACACTGTTCTAAACAATCTTCAAATTATTCTAGATCTAAATCATCCTTGTTAAGTAATAATAAAAAAAAAAACTGCTGCTAAATTATATAATTTTTTTTTTCTAGGTTAATATTTGACAACTTTTTTCAAATCACTTGTTTCGTTTACCTGTTTAAATTGTCATTAAGTACTACAATTTAGTATTATTTTTATTTATGAATAATTTTTTAATATAGTTTAGAACTAAAAAGATTGTAATATAAAACACTATTTATAAACTAAATATATTTAAAATAATATATTTGTAATAATAATTTTAATACATGTTATAATGTGTATGTTATAGATTTATTTAACAAAAAAACAAATACTAGACTATGGCAGGTTTTTCTTACATAAAACAAACTAAATTTTGAAAATTTCTCCTACAGATTATAAAAATAAAAAATATCTTGCCAATAATATACCTACGCAATAATAAAATGTTTAACATTTCTTAAAATTCTCGATAATACAGTTATAGATATGGATAAACCTAAGATAACTAAGTCATAGGTTTAATTAGAGAGTTTTATAATATAGAAAAATATTATTTATTCATAAAAATTATTTTAGTCACATTATATTTTACTAAAAATTCAACTTTAACTTTACTTTTGTCGAAAAGGGTCTTAAAATGACGAATTTGAGTTAAGCTCATATTTGTACTGTAAATTTCAAAGAAAAAAAAAGTGTTAAGTACATGGGGTTTGAAAATAGTATGCCATCGCGAACACATTTCCTTCATTTTTAGACGTACAGCCTTTTTCCAAAAACAATCTATATTAATTATTTTGAATTGGATTCCAGTAAGAATCTTAATTGTGAAAATTACATTTTCAATATTTTCATCTTTGTGTGTTTCGTATTTTGGTCTGTCTAACTATAAGTTTATATTTTTTTAAATATCTTTTTTTTATATTATTTTTATCTTTTTACCAGTGACTTTCTTACTTTTTTGTTTTGTTTTGTATGTTATTTATATTTCTCAAAATATAAATGTTCGATCCATTATTCTTTTCTTATTTTTTTAGGTGGTTTATATTTGCATTAGTGCCAAACCTTGATTTCTATTGAGTTAAATAGAAGTAAATTATTATTAATTTCAACACGAAACATCTATGACTACTTATTTTAACCCTTTGTCATATTAGATATTTACCTATGGAATTGCCGGTAGGTACTGGTCATTTCAAACGGAAAAAAAATTTTGAATGGCTGATAATTCTAAATTCAAATTAATTTTTAAAAAAAAGAAGAAATTCTTTTTGCTGAAACTATTTGTTGGAATCCTGTCTCTGCTAAGACGAGACCGGACAAGAAAAATGCTCCAAGTATTTTGTTTTTGAAACCAAGTTTCATATTGACTGGGAGAAAAGGTTTTACCTTTCCTTCAGCTCTTCATCTGCTCTTTCACCTTAGTATAGGAACGTAGGTATATCTAATTGTACATATAGTAAATTTGGCTTACATCTTTGTAAAGGAGGAGCTCACATAATATACACAGTAAAGTTTATAAAACCAATAAAAAAAGTATTTTAGAAGAGTGGACAGTGAAATATAGAATTTAGAGAAAGTCTGTTTTTAGTTTGTTTATTACTAATCGTAGCTTCTAAGCTTCATCAAAAGTTATTTTGAAGGTATATAAATCATCCAGTCCATCCCAGATTTGAAAATATTTAACTTCTTCCAATCCAGTCAAAAGATCAAAATCGGCGAAGTGAGTGGAACTGATGAATGTGCTGATTCTGTTCTCTTCTATCACCAGCTCAATTCTGAATCGTGTGCCTGCAAGACAAAGTGAAAAAAAAGGAGTTATGTGAAAAGAAATAGAAAGTTGTAAAGTGGCTGACAGCAGGGAGGGCGGTGCACTAAGACCTATTATGAGAAACAACAATGTCTCACTGAAAACTAAAAAAAACTAGTGCATAACGCATTTCTGCTACCATCGATGATGTATGTTGTGCCACGTGGATCACACCATACATCATCATCAAATGTCATCAAGGAAAGCCACGTCCGAATCTAAAGAAATAGGAGAAATGTTATCTTGATGGAACAAGCAAAAGAAGTGTTGGAATAGAAAACAGAAAGCGCTATTTTTCCTGTCATCAGGGTCCCGGAGACAAGGAAGACCCTCTTATACCGTCTTCCGCTCCTTCGAGGCAGAGCCGAGGGATTTGGACATGGTGTGGGAGGAGGTCATAAACATTGTGCAAGATCGAGCGCAATGGAGAGTCTTGTTGTCTCCCTATGCCCCAAGGTGGGGCGTAAAGGGAGTTTGGATTGTATTTGGAATAGAAATCAATGAAGGTTAATTCTCTTTGCCTATCTCTTAAGGGACACAGTGTGATAGGTAAAATTAAAATAACCTAAATACCTTTGTCAGGAAACCTTCGACATTCATTTCTCTGTGTTTCTGTCAACCATCTCCCGCAGAGTTTAGTATTAAAAGCACCCTTCTCCTCTTTGTAATTCATTTTGAAATGAAAAACTGTTGTGTAACCGTCAAGGTCTTCACATAAACTTATCGAGAATCTTTAAAATAAATTAAAAATCATTTAGTTAAGTTTTCACCATTACTTAATTTAAAATAGAATAAAAATATATTGTTTACATGTCAGCATCTTGTTTCATTCTCGCGTCTATTGCAATTCTATGTCCAACCTCGAGGGGTCGTGGAAGGACGACGTTGAAAGGCCGAACTTTTAATTTTGCCATCCTAAAGTATATTACAGTTACTGTCGATAGATTGGCTCAGATCAAATGTTCTTACAATTTTAAAAACAACACCTTTTATAATCTATTTATGAGTATTTTTATAACAACTTAATTTGAATTTTTGTAACATCGATTTAATATTAACATCAAATGTATTACATGTATTTTTTTAAATTAAAATGTAAATTTAATAACGAAAAAACTGAATAACATTGTATTTTTTTCTTATCAAGTTGTATTTGATAAATCAATCTGAAAGAACCATTTTAATGGTCCAAAATAATTGAAAAGTTAGCATCCAAGCATGCTATTAATTATGTAGGTAACTATATAACTATAATAATGGAAAAAAATGGTTTTTCTTAATACATGATTAGATTTATTTTATTTGATAACTATTTCTGACTAGCTTATACCCGTCTTGCTTTACGTTTTTGATTCCGATTGTCAGGCTTGATCGGTAGGTAATTAAACAGGTTCTAGTCTAGCTTCCCATTGCTTAACAGACCTCTATAATGTAGCTGTTTTACCGACCTCATAATATTATACGAACCTACCGACATAATTTGCAAGTTTTCATAGAGAGAGCTCTGTGTTTTGAATCTTAGCTACATTCCCTACACCCTGTGATAATTAATTAGGCATTCCACCCATAGAGGGTGATTTGTGCTAGGGGGCGTTCAAGTATTACGTAACGCAATTTTTGAAGATTTTTGACCCCCCCTCCCCCCCATGTAACGCGCCGTAACGTTTTTCTGTACCCCCCCCTCCCCCCCCCCCCTAAATGTTACGTAACACCCAAGAGAATATTTTTTTACTGAACTCTCGTAAAAAAATAAAAGGGTTCCTTTGCTAACTTCGGAGAAAAAAAAATACTATTTATATGTTCCATAAATTTATCTTTATTTTTTCTTTTGCTGTTTTCCAAATGCTGACAACGAAAATAAAATAAAAATGACGTAAGTATAATACAGTCGAGGGATTCCCCGTAAAAAATAAAAGATTTGCTAACTTTACATACAATGCAGTCGAGGGACTCCCCGTAAGACTTAAACGAAAAAGGTTCCTTTTTTCGCAGAGCGAAAAATTCTTACGCTTAGGGTGAAAACACGTAGAAAGCCGATTCCGACCGGCGCAAAGAATGTTGTATATGGTTTCAATGCATTTAAATGGGCATGCCGGAAAGCAGGTTTCTGCTTTTGCTGTGCGTATCCCCATTCAACTGCATAGAAACATTCTTTGCGCCGGTCGGCGCGGGTCGGATTCGGCATTCTACGTGTTTCCACCAAAAGCTTTAACATCGGAGAACAAAATAAAAATGACGTACGGTACAATCGAGGGACTTCCCGTAAAACATAAACGAAAAGGGTGCCCAACTTCGGAGAAAAAAAACAAAAATGACGTACAGTACAATTGAGGGATTCCCCGTAAAACATAAACGAAAAGGATTGCCCAACTTGGAAGATTTATTTCCCAATTTTTTTTATTTAAGAAAAAAAAAATACCGTTACGTAACGAGTTGTTCGAACCCCCCCTCCCGCCCTCGTAACGCACAGTAACGTTTTGCAAGACCCCCCCTCCCCCCCAAATTGCGTTACGTAATACTTGAACGCCCCCCTATGTGTGATAAATGCAGCTGTCAAATTTCAAAATGGAGGAACTATTTTGCATTTTTTTTCATTAAATCTTTATTTATTGAGAATAATAAGATTTGAATAACATTTATATGTATAACAAATCAATCTACAATTATTTTATTACATTTTCATACCGTAGTACCAAGATTCCATTCAACTTTTACATGAGTAATTTTGTTTCCAAATGATGGCTTACTGTCTTTTTTGAGAAATTTGTATGAAGTTCCTAAAAAAATTGAGTTTTTTAAATAGCTCTAAATATATTAAAGTTAATGCAGCAAATTGTATTTAAGAACCTTCTACAGCATTTTGTACGGCTCTGGGCATATTAATATCTGACCTTAACATCTGTTTTCTACGATTGATGCGCCTTCAAAAATATAAACGGACTAAAATATTATGTAGAAGATAACAATGACAAACATGTTGGGACTAACTTCTACTGATTTTTATATTTTCAAGTCTCTTGAGGAACAGACATTGAAAACATACTCCTCTCATCTCTAATCAAACACATTTCTTTAGCTTTTTTCGCTAAAATTACGTTTCTCAAACAACCTCCTATTTCTTTTGCTTCTAACCTGGCCTTCCTTGAAGACGGAATTGATTTGTTTCATTCTTGATCGACCATGCCTTCTTACACCTTTCCTTTCAGCCTTATAAAGTCTTTTATAATCCTATTCTATTGAAATATAAAACATAAAAAAACAACCATCGTCTGTTCATTTTAAGATTGATCAAAATAAAATACCAATTTAATAGTTTTCTGCGCAATCAAGGCGGATCTTTAAAATGTTGACCAATGAAAAAAGTTTTTCAGCCAAATTTAAATAATGACTGACAATCAGGCGGAGCCTAAATATTAAAATACCGCCTCAAAAGGGCGTGAACACTCGTGAATAAGTCATTCTCTCAATGAATAGATAATAGGTATTTTGATTTATTTCATTAATTATGTTCGATTGTTTATAAGTTAATTTTTCAATTATGGTAACTCTGGTGGATTTCACTAAGATATTTCTTTAGTAGGTAAGGTACCAATATGACCCGTTTATATTTTTCCACTGTTCTACTGCGTGACTATATTATGCTCTCACACACCCTCTGTAATTATTTTCTGGTTAGTGCCTTGTCGCCATTGGTGGTACTCGAACTTAAATAATATCTTTTTATTTATTGGTATACTTTCAACTTTTAGATACAAGTCATAAAGCAATATCATTTGGGTCCCATACTGTTGAAAATCTCATCTTCTTGATCTTTAAGCCCTCCATTCATTATCTCTCAATCCGTACAAATGGAGCGATGTCACTCCAAAAAATGACCGTGTGTGGAGAAAACCAAATGGATGATGTGGAGTGATAGTGTGAGTCAGACATCCAACAGTCCAAAACTCAATTCCATCAAATCATTCGTCCATCACTCCAAACGACTCATCAATGAGGAAACTCGAGTGGGTGTGGCCCAAGTCCTTACATCTTAAATAAAATTAATAAAACTTTATTTTTCTTAAGTACAGTGTGGCCACAGTAAAAAAAACATTTGGACAGTCAAAAGGGCGGACTTATCCCGAAGGATCTCTGCCAGCCAACCCAGTGACAATCACTTGATTGTCACTGATAAAAACTTTGACCAAATTTGTCTCAGTTTGTCATAATCCTTCCACCAGGGTACACATGTTGCTGTTTTAAATTTAATAATAGCAAAATATGTGTATTTACATAGTGAAATTTCATTTTGATTATTGAAAAAATAACTCAAGTTTCACATCTATCATAATGGAGTGACCTCATTAATTTGGATGGATGGAGTGATAGAGAATGGGACAATTATTTTGGAAGACATTCATTTGGAGTGAAAGTGAATGGGGGGGCTTTATAATTCCTATGAGATATTTTTTTTCAAAAGTAGGGCTTATTTTTATATTTAAAAAAGAAACAATACTTCGTATTAAAATTTTAATTTAACATATTATTTAAAAAGTTTTATAATTATTAAATGAAGGTTATTTTAAAACCATATAATCCCTCCAATCCGTCCCAGACTTGACAATATTGAACATCCTCCAATCCAGCGAGAAGATTATAATCTCCAAAGTGATCTCCATTGATGTATGTGCTCATTTTATTCTCTTGTATTAAAAACTTAATTAGAAACCTTGAACCTGTAAGAAAATATTGAGATGAGAGGAATATGTGGAAAGACTCTGTGGGATATAGAAAGGAAGGTGGAATGGAAGTTAGTGTTGTGACGAATATGAAAGTCAAAAGTTGAGATTGTTTGGACATGTGGAAAGAATGGATGCAAACAGAATGTCAAGGAGAATTTATAAGGCTGGCTGAAAGGAAAGGTGTAAGAAGACATGGCCAACCGGGAATAACATAGATCGATCACATCAATTCCTTCCTCAAGGAAGGCCAGGTCAGAAGTAAGAAAAATAGGAGAGGTTGTATGAGAAATGGTATGTCGGTGAAAGAAGTTTGCTTGGATAGAAGAGTGGGGGTCCGTTCTCTCTGCCTACCCTTTATGGAACACAGCGTGATGGGTATAAAAAATTGTTTAAAATGGTTTTATACTGTTTTTGCTGGATCGAACAATCACTCTTAGAACATTCTATAGAATCATGAGGATTGAAGGAATCATAAATCTCTGTGACACGAGAATTTGGTAGAATCGGATAGAATGTGCGTTCAGTTGTTTAGTCTTAACCCACCTTAAGATGTACATTTGAAAGAGTGGAAAAAGTGTATGGGTTAAACCAACCGACAATATTGCCTGAACAATGTGTTCTGTTCATTTAAAGCAGAACTCAGGTTTAGACACAATCAGCCAAATCAACATTCACTACCCTTAACTCGTAACTCTGATAATATTTTAATTATCCATCTACTTATATTTTCTTTTATACACATAATATAAAAAAATGAAAAAAAAATATTTACCCTTTTCAGGAAATTTACCAGATTCATCCACCTGCGTTTCTTTCAACCATTTCCCGCAGAACTTACTATTGAATGCGCCTATTTTCTTTTCGTAATTCATTTTGAAATGAAATATTACCGTGTGCCCTTCTTCCTCTTCACAAAAACTGAATGAGAATCTTTAAACAAATAATAAAAAGTGTTTAATAGCAGCAGCTCTTGATTATTATTTTTTTTTACAATAACTTTGGTTAAAATAAGATTGGTTAAAAAAATTGATTTACATGTCAGCATCTTTTTTCATGATTGCATCTATTTCAATTTCATCTCCAACCTGAAGAGGTTTTGGAAGAAGGAGATTAAACCGCCGATTCTGCGCCATCATAAAATTATTAAACACAAAAATGTAGCTACAGGTGTTTTTTTTTCCTATTCAAGATCAAGTAATATTCTTATAAATTTCAAAGTCAATCCCTTTTATAATATTTTTTATTACAATCTTGCAATGACATTAAAAAACCATATCTTTCAAGATAAGTTATATTATTATGTCGACTTTTGTTAATAACCGTAAAAAAAACTATTAACATCCATTTTTAAAATTCATTAAGTTGTATTTCTTCACCAATATTGCTAGAACACATTTTATAATTAAGGCATTCCAAAACAAACATGTTTATTTGTGCTAAAAATGTAATTGAAAAGATATTCTACAATCGTATTATCGCCTGTGTATATATTTTACAAGTGAGAAAAAAATCTCTTTTAGTTTAACTGAATTAAGAATATAGTTTTGGTATAAACGCTCTCCAACTATTCATTTAAGTGCAACAGCAAAATAAAATATATCGACAACCGAAGTTTGGGAAAATTAAGACTTGATTAAGAGATGATCGAGAAATGCGGAGGAATGAGAGACAAGCTGTGCAAGTTAGTGGTAGGCGTCCTGAGCTATTTTTTTTATCTTGACTATTTCTGTAACGGCGCTTTGTTTTGGATTAAAATAAATCGAATAAATGTGAAAAATCTTTAACATGAATTAAGACCACCAACTTTTAAAGGACTGTTTAGTCATCAGTTGGCAAAAGCAGCAAGAGTTAACACTTGTTAAGTATATGATTCTTCTGTTATTTAGACTCCAAATTTTAATAGAAAGAAAATAAAGCTGCTAACCTTGGGTAGCTCAGAACTCATAGTATATTATAACAGCCTTTTCGTGTAAAACATATCTTTGCATAAAAATTCATAATTTTACAATTAAAATGAATTTATCCTTGGAATTATTATAGAAACTTTAAAATGATATCGACTATTGGAGCTTTTTATTATCTGCTTTAGAACTACATATTCAATATTAATCGGTACTTTAAGGGGGACCCACTGAAGTTACGGACCTCAAATTTTACGTGCTTGTGTAGTAACCAACCCGTATACCAAATTTTATGAAAATCAAAGAAATTTTTTCTTTTTTAGCCCTTTTTCTAGAACAAGTGAAATTTTCTTTGGATACTTTAAGAGGGTTCCCCTGAAGGTACAGATCTCAACATTTTACTGGCTCATCTACATCGAGGGGCTAACCGTTCTACCAAATTTCAATCAAATCGGATAAGAATTACTATGAGTTATGGGTGCGCAAACATTTTTGGCGTACGGGTACGCGGAAATTTAACAGGTCACAGGAGGTCACTTGATATTTCTACACGGGGTTGGCCTGTCTTCGATTGGACAGGACCAGTTGACTAGAAAAATTGCCTCAGGAAATAAGTTCTGCCGGCTATAATGACAACTTTTTATAGAAAATGTAAATTTAATTGGAAGGAAATGGTCATCTCGTAAAGAAGAAAAAAACAAAGTCATTCATTTGAATCATTCAATTATAAAAAAACATAAGCACCAAGCAACCAAAGCTGAGGGATTTGGATATGGTGTGGTAGGATGTGATCGAAGCCACGTAAGATTGTGCGCAGTGGAGAGATCTTTTTGCCTCCCTATGGCCTGAAATGGGGTCAAAAAGAGAGTATCAATCTATCTATCTTGTTTGATCAAATGGTGAAAACTACACAACTATAATATAAAAGAAAGTCGGGTTAATGCGAACACTTGTAACGTGATGTATGGTTTATTGGATTCTCCTTCGCTCCGGAAAACAGAATAACTATTAAAAAGTTGAAAAATGCGTAAGCAATAATGTATTATATGATATTAAAGTTAGTATGGAACGGATTTCCTGCGACGCCAACGCCATCTATGAAAAATTTTATAACAACAAAATTATTGTTTACCTGACAACCAAACCATTGACAAAAAAATGTTGATACCTACGCAGATTTTTTATGGAATTTTTTTTCAAGCTCTCAGAAATAAACATTCAAAAATATTTTTAACATATTTTTGTTTAAGTAAGATAGATAGTAAGATATACAGAACAACGTCTGTCGGGATAGCTAGTTAGTTAAAGATAAAAACAAAAACATTTCTAGAATCCAAGATGTTTATTTTGCATTACAAAGTGTGCAGGAAATAAAAATAAATAAACAAAAACTTTTGATCTTGAAATATCGTTCAATATTTATCATTGAGAAACTTTATAGAAGACAGTCTAATTGAAATGAGCTTATCAAGACCCTCCCAAATTTGGAAGTATTTGATTTTTTCAATGCCGGAACCGTGCACATAGTCACTGTGGAAGTTATTGTTGATGAAATCAGAGAATGTCCTTTCATCTCTAGCCCAAATGTACATCTTAAATGTGTCATCTGAAAGAAAATTATTAGAAAGTTATATGCAAAAAGAAAATGATAAAAAAATCATACTCTCTATATCAATATTTTCTATTAAATCATAGAACCTTAAGTTGATATGAAAAATTTGATTGAAGGGTAATGTTTAGGCACAACCTTCCAAATATTTATGAATTCTTGTTCTCTTTCCCAGGACTAGATCTTAACTTTGACTAATTTGATTCATTCAATATAAAACGACCACCTTTTAAAAGTAGAATACGGTCGTAAGCCCATCGTGGGTCAAATTTGAAAAAAAATTGAAATTGAACATCCATTGATTTGACAGAACTAACCTTCCAGACAAAATAAAATAAATTTGCTAAAACTGAATAGTAAAAGTATCAAAAGAATTCATAGTGTTCTGAGTTATGCTCAAACTTTCAAATGCCTCTCTGTCGAATAATATGTTAAAAATCAGGAAAAAACACACACAAAGATGCTTCGTAAGATTTTGGGGAGTATAATTTAACGATGCTTAAAATCTTAACAAAGCTCCCAGGATCTCTGAATTATGAGATGGGCAGGGCATGTTCAGAGAATGTCGTCTTCACGGGCACTGAAGTAATTCCTGAAGGGACATCCCGGCAGAAGGAGAAGAGTAGGCAGACCCAGACTACATTGGGAGGATCAATAGGGATGCAGCACAGCTTCTGCAGGTGACAGACTAGAGGACAAAGTGAGTTGGAGGCGAAGGTTAATGGAGGCCAAAGTTCGATATGAGCTCTAGAGCCATCCAAGAAGAAGACATAAACAAAGAATACGACTTCATCTAACATGGTAATAAATGTTAATTTGAGTAAACTGTCAGTTATTCTGAGTGAGTCCTGACACCTGACCAAAGATTTAGCACAGACCCATCATCCTTTTAATCTTCCTGAATCTATTCTTCATTTCATTCATATGAGGTAAGAATTTAATATATAGAAAAAAAACTTGAGATAAGTACCTGGTCCCGGGAGGGATGCTGTATTCACCACAGTCACTTCTTTCAGCCAGACATTTCTGCGTTTCGAATTCAGAATGGCTTGTTTTTTTCAAGGTCTATCTTGAAATGAAAGTTAACATTTTCCGATGCACATCTCAAACGATGGTCAGGAACCATGCTTACTGAAAAACTGTGAAATTACAATAACAAATTTTTATAAAACAGATTTACAAACAGTGATGATACAAAAACTGTTACATAAAAAAATATGGACAACAAAAACAACACTAAAGTAGGTAGGTATATATTGTAGGCTCAGCAAGGGTAAAGGAATCTTAGCCAAGGGTGAAGGAAAGAAACAAGAGACATGGAAAGACAATGTTATTACTTTGAAGTCAGTTCAGTTATTTCCTTACATTTTGCCTAAACACAGTTAAGAATAATTTGCATATTAAGGTCAATAAATATAAGCAATATATGGTAATTGGTCCAAATGTTGCCATACTTAGGTAATGAACTTTAAAAAAACATTTGAAAATAGAATAGAATGTTGACATAAAATATGGTGCATTAGCAAAAAATATTTTGGCTCTAAAATATTTGTGAGTGGACAGGAATCGGAAGTTCCTTGCTACTCGGGATCTTTTTCATACTGATGGTCAATACTGGAATGAACTCACAAGAAGAAGGTTATTCTAAAAGCCTCAATTCTTCTTCACATGTATGTCCATACAAGAATTGACCATTTCTTAGTGACAACATTTAAAAAAAAAAAATTATCCTTCTTAATCACTTACAATTTTGCATCTGGAGAAATCCGTGCCTCAATTTCAATCCGATTTCCTTGAGAAAGAATTTTGGGAATCATCAATGTGAAGGGTCGAGCTCTAGACTTTCTGATATCATTCGAACTCATGTTGATTACCTTTGCTTAATCCAGCTAATCTATAAAACTTCTAGTCGTTAATATTAGAGTAATCTACATAATAATGACACTTGAAAGGTATCATGAGATGATATTGGAACAGAATAAGAAGTGTATATTATAGGTTGTTGTAGGCAACACTAGAAAGAGAATCTTTGCCAAAGTAATCAACAAATTGCACCAACGTCGACTCTTTGTTTCTTTTCGTAGATAAATTGAGAAAAACACCAGATATATCTTCTTTTTGATTAAAAAATATAATCTGTGCTCACTCAAATACTCTTTCACAGTAAGCTACTTAAAGCTTGAGTCGTGATCGGCACCTGTGTTCGAAGCCACGACCTCCAGTAAGAAACAGTACGAAAAGCCGGCATAGTAGCCGCCGGGCTACCAAACACTTCCATATTATGAAAATGCAACTATGTAAAATTTTCACTGTGTATATAAATACATTAATCAGTCATTTTGTAAATTATCTACATCTTGAAAATTATCATTATGGGTCTGATTATTACTAATCTGACAATATTTTTAAGCTTTTCTTAACTTCTATGATAATCTTCAAAATAACAATACAAGATGGTTGTAAAGTCATATTGGCTGAAATTACAGCAATTAAAATTCATACAGAAAAGAATACTTGTGAATTTTCTCACCTTAATTTCTGGTTCAGACCAATCGTTTTGGTAGCGTATAATCTTGACACAAAACAATGCGAAAAGTTTTTTTTGCTAATATAAATAAAAAGTGCATTCATTCATTTTCAACTTATCATAAAACAAAAAAATGTCTATTTGCAGATTGGCATATCCATTGTAATTATTAACGCTATGTTAATGAAAAGGGTTTTTTTTAACATTAAAAAAAAAAACAACATTTTAGAAATTATAACTTTTATTACAAAAAACATAAAACCATTTTATTGTGTGTAAGTAGGTATATAAAGTTGAAATTTTAATCAAAGTTTGAAAGAAATTAAAAATTTTACACATACAAAATTATAAATATAGAATTGGTTCTATTATCTATACAGAGAATTCAAATAATAATTCTTGTTCTCCAAGGGAATGTCATCAAGGTTAACCCCGAAAAAGGCAGAATGACAGCTAAGAAGCTACATCACAAGAGATGCCTTAGCGACAAGAGCAGATTCAAATGGATCCGAAGAAGAATTTTAGTACTCTCTATTGTTCATGTTGTATTTACAATTTTTAAATTAGGTATCTTTACTTTCCACATACTTTATTTTTTTAAGTAAGTTATGCCAGTGGCTTTTACATAAAAAAATTGAGAATATTAGAGTATCTGCTGATGACATTAGCTGAATAGTGGAATCTTGCCTTTTGGTTATGACCTTACACCCAAAACGAATCAATAGAGAAATTTCTAGCTTAAAAATGTTTAAACACAATATAGACCATTAACAGCCACGTGGATTTTGACATTAGCCGGGAGGCATAAACATAAACAAAAAGTTTAAGAGTTGGTATGAGTGTGTTTATACATAAACCCATCACTATGGTTTGTGTATGTGTGGTGTGTGTGTGTCGCCATGGCCGCCATTTTGCATCCAGCCTAATGTCAGATGACGTCATCCTTTATTGGTCTATTGCTTAATTTGCTATCAATGAGTTGACAAAAAAATTTAACAAAGTACCTACCTAAAAAACATTAATTTAGTTATCTATATTTCGAAAATCAATTCAATATTATTAAAAAAAAAATTGAAATAGGAGAGTTTAAGGAATAACAGTCGTATGCAGAGTTGTAATTTAACCCTAAATTTTATATTTTCAAAGCACTAAGCAATCTAACTTACACTATAACTTTTAATCCGTTGCATTGTGTTGTTTCTTTTGAATTTTGCATGTTTTGTTATTATTTTTTTCCATTTTACACTGAAATGTTCTCACTGTTCAGCACAAAGGGGGTAAACCCGATATGCCAGATGATGATATTTTTGTCAAGTAAATCTTATCGTCAAGTTAAAACTCTGCATACAGGCATATAACTTTGTATAGCAGAGAAAAAAAAACTTTAGTAATTACTCAAGATCCGCTTTGCATTATATTTTGATCAAAATGAAGATCAATTAATGAGTTCTAATTAAAAATTAAAAAATGATATCCAAAAATGTATTTTTTTTTTGTCAAATTGTATTACTTATACCAACAACATTCAGAACTATTCTTAAAAAGAGATCCAAGGAATTCAATTTCTTCTGCCCTAATCCAATATTGTTATCCATCTTGCGAGATCAATGAGATTCATAACATAAGACAGGTTTATGAAAATATCTCGTCTCACAGAAGTCTGATGTTGAAGATGAGATGATATTTTTATTTATTTAACTTTATCTTCACCTGGGTAACAAAAAAAAACAAAGTGATATTTTTTCATTATTTAATTCAAATTAAAAAAAAACATGCACTAAGTCTAAACCAACTACTTCTAAACAAAGTTTTTAGTCCATACACCAGCCATGTAGACTATTTATGTTTACAGATTCTTATGTACCCTTTGAAATATTTATCTACAAACAATTTTATAATGCAATCAATGCAAATTATAAATATGTGAATCACCCATCTCTAAAATAAATTAATGACTTAAGACATATATGTTAGTGAAGAGTACAGGGGTTAAAATCAAAGTTCACTTTTTGCAACTTTTGGTCACTTATTTAATTTAATTAAGTATAACTTTTTCGCACATCCCAAAGACGTTAAAAACTAAACATTTAACAGAATTTTACCTGAAATTTTTTTTTTAATTTTACGCCATGTTTTTGTCATAATTAGTTTAGCATTATGTAGTGGGCATATAATGTGATAAAAATCTAAATATTTTATACGTTTGTTACACCCTGAATCTACAATTTGCGGCATAAGTGGACACAAGAATTCTGTCACACTACACAACTTGTCTTAACTTTTTCACTGCCTTACAATTAACCAATTTTATTTAGAAAGTCAGATATTAATTTATCAATCAATCAATCGGTTGTGTTTCCACCAAACTATGGAAATCATGGAAACAATAACAAGCAAGAACTAATAAATGGGCGATGACAGATTAGTGTCCATATCCATAGATCAAGAAAATATACTCTATACTTCCAGATCTGGTTCTATGTTCGTTGGGTTTAAATGCACCCTTAGGAACTGTTTAAACACTAGTGTATAGTGTGGACATTTCTTTATGTCATAATTTATAGATTTTTTCTTTTCATTCTACTAAATTTAAGTTATATAAAAAATAAATTTTGGTAAACAAATATTTTGCTTTGGTAATTTAATTTGCCAATACGTACGCCTAAAAATGTATTTCTACATTATATTGTTTAACAGTTTTAATATGTTTTGTAAATGACTATTTGTTTACATTGATGAATAAAATAAAAAATAAAATCGTACTAAATTAACAGATTTTTTTATACATGCATAAGAATAAAAACCATCACCATCCCATGAATTTTTTTATAAATATTTACAAACATATCAATATAACAATTTATTTATCGCACTTGACGGACGTCGTAAGTCTAGTGATATAGGCCTTAACTTGAAATCACAAGTTGCTGGGTTCGACTCCTAGTCAGTTCAGAACCGTTACTTGAAATTTACACCCAGGGTCGGCCTATCTCAGATTGCACAAAATTGGTAGGCTAGAAAAAATTGCCTTAGGCAATAATCCACCCGCTACACCGACATCTTTGTATAGATGTGTTAATTTATATTTTAAAATATCAAATCATAACTAATAATCGATATCCCCAAGGGGGTACGTAGTTTGTTTTCAGACGTATAGTAAAATAAAAGAGATAGCTGTTATTGGAGCACTGGAGATTCAATGTTTTTGTTTCATGATTTTTTTGTCTGTGTTAAAAAAATATTAAACCACAGACAACATTTGTCCACCGGAATAAAAAATTGCTACTCCATGTGAGGAAGCTTTAAAAACATGACAAATGTAAACATGTCTTTCATTTTTAATAATAATACATATTATATACCACCAAGTGCCTTATAAGCAATTGAATGTTCACATTTATCTACCAAATTTTTACAAATATTACACTGAATTTAAGTCTGATTTTATGTGTGATGACAATAAACATCATAGCACTTTGAAATATTGTGATAACTTCAAATGAAACTCTCCATAATTTAAGAGTTTAAACTTTCTTCCAACCCATCGTGAGATCCTTTATCAATGCAACAAATATGAGAAGAAATTCCCATACTCAACGCAGGATACAAAAGGCTATAATTAGGTACATATATTTACTACAACATGCATTAAAATACATTTAAAGAACAGTTCTACAAAATGTTTTAATCTAAATAAAAATAAATTTGCTTAACTGATAATTAGGCAAGAAATTTTAAAAAGCAAGGTCAAAATAGGAATACCTGGAACAACTTTTCAGTGCATAGATGTAGATTATCAACAAGAAAAAAATAGTGATGCCAGGATTAACTTTATCAATTGACCCAAAGCAAAAGGACACAATTTTATTGGTTTTCACCATCAATATGCAAACCAATGCAAGTAATAAAAGGCTAACAATTAAATAATATCGAACTTAGGATTTCTTGATCATAAATCCGCCATAAGCCTTCAAAGGAAATTTATTTATCGATATTTAATGCTAGAGTTAAGTGGATAGTTTTTTTTTTGTATCTCGGGCATAACAACTGCTTTGTGGAACATATCTTTTGAGCATTGCACTAGTTTTCAAATGATTCGACAGGAAGAACATATTAGACCGAAACAAAATGTCAAGTTTTTACCACAAATTAGAAAAAAAAGCTATCCACTTAGTTTTAGCATGAAAATATTACCCTTGATTGTCTTTAAAGGCTATTATATGATCAAGGACTCTCAAGTTCGATCAGAAAATTACTAGTAAGTAGGTATATTTTTATTTGATTCATCTTTACTTGAGTTTTCCATTTTGTCTTTGATTGAAGAAGAGGGGTTATGATTAAGACATTGGGAAAGAAACAAATTGTAAGCAAAAAGTACTCCTTAATACTCTTGATTATTGACCTTACTTTTTATTTAACTTTTCAAATAATGATTATTTCTTAGATTTAGATTCATTTATTAACCCTTATAGAGGACATTTCATTCTTTCACTTAGAATCTCCTACTGAAATTGATTTATAAAAAATTTACAAATCCTTAGATAACAGTTAAGGGATCATAAAATATAATTTGTTATACGGACTATATGTTGATGATTTTGTAAATTCATATTTTGGTTTGGAAGAGGTTTGCCATGGGCTGCTTTTAGTAAACTGACTTATATACTCAAATCCAAAAAATTGCCAAACCACCTCAAGAAAAAGTTATTTGATATGTGCATCGTTTAGGAAACAGTCAATACAAAAATTCCAAGAAACACAACGAGCGAGCAAAGAGAAGGACGTTAAACATTAGTCTGAGAGACAGGAAGCGAAATGAATGGATTGGGATTAGAGAAAGGACCAATGTGACTCATAAAATAGCGTCACTAAATTGGAACTGGGCAGGTTAACAACAGATGATAGATGGACCAAGAAAACTCTGGAGTGGAGACCAAGAGCAGGTCATAGAAACCCAGATAGACCACAGCTGAGGTGGTCTGACGATATTAGGAAAGTGGTTGGCAATCAATGGCATAGAATAGCGAGAGACAGAGAATCGTGGATATCGGGAAGGGTTGGTTTAAGGCCTATGTCCATTACTGAACGAGTGAAGGCTGCTGATGATATTTTGGTTAAATGACATTTAAACTTTATAAAGAACAAAACGATTGTTTATGGTTAAAAAATGAATATAAATCTAAGTTCTATTACAAAATAAACTAGAGCTAACAAGCAAAACACTTAAACATAAAATACGTCTAACATAACAACTGTTCCACATCTATGGAGAAATCATCTCAGGGTTACCTGCAAATTTTCCTTCATCAAAGGCTTTACGAGCCTTCTTCAACTCCTCGTTCATTGTGAGTAAATCCTTTACACGAGCGTACTTCCTGTGATCTTTCCTAACTAAAAATATGATATCTTCCACTTGAACACGACCAGTCTTTCCTATTTCCATCGCTCTAAAAGAAAATAATTCAACGATTAAATAAAAAAATGTTAAAACTTCTTAACATCCCCGGGTAAAACTCATGTTTCATCACTCCTTTGAATTTAGGAGTAGTCAAATCCACCATCTTAAAATTTTACATTATTGTATTTGACTCATTTTGACAGTAATATGTGGGGAAATCAAAAAGAAATCTGTAATTTTGTATGAATAATTCAAGATGGCGTCAATGAATTCTGCAATCCTATTGGTTGAATTGGATTTGTTTAGATTTGAATGGAAAGTTTGGTGGGTTTGTCTAATTTAGAAAATCACGAAGATTTTAAGAGATTTTCATTATAACTTACTTGGATTAAACTAGATTTGAAACTAACTTCATTTACACAACTTGAAATAGTATAACCTCCAATTCATAGACAAAATATCACAATTTTGGATTTGAAAATGACCTCAAACATTAAATCATATCAAATAATGACAAAGAACTTGTCGAATCATTTTGAATTAAAAAACATCTAACTATCTTATAAAATAACCTCGAATATTAATTGTAGTGAAGCTGGAGTACATATTACCAAAATTTCATAATTTTTCACAAATTATTTAAATATCCATGTATTTTTGCTGTATACCTACTACACCTCTGTCTCAACAGTGGAAGAAATCATCATGAAGATTTGAAAAAGGAACCCAGATTTAGAAATGTATTAAATCCTATATTTACCTATGAGTTGTTTCGGTAATAAATTCTATGACAAGGTCTTCCAAAAGATCCACACTCTCTGTGTAAGGGTTAATGTCGTCCCCAAATCCATACATCATGCATCTCAATTCCTTGCTAAATAGTCTCTTTCTACCAGATGAAGTAGCACCCAGCTGAACCTCAGCATTTTCGTCTTCATCAAACTAAAATCATGAAATCTCTTTAAATTTACTTATTTCAACAATATACGGCATTATGCCTTTTATATAAGTTACACTGTAAATTAAGTGTGACAATTTCATAAAGAAGTAATATATGTTGCTAAAACATTACCTACCATGATTCATTATAAAAAATATAAACATTATGATAACATTTGGTTATGTTTTGTAAGTTGAACCATAAAATATGTTAGTTTTACAGGTCACAGTAAGAAAAATAAACATAAATTCAATACTAAAAGTTCGAAATTTACCTGATCAAAAGTTTCATTTGGGTCCTGTGAAGAAGAAGCCATGATTTTTACGTCGTTTCTCACATACGTGGATGCTTTAAAAATATATTGTATACTCAGATAAATAACGCATTTGGCAAATATATACGTAGTAAAGTTGATTTTTCAAAAGAAAAGATTACAACACCTACGCCGACATAGTATATATAGTACGCCATATATAAGTAGTCTGTGTACGCCGACATCGAAGCCAACATTGACATCTTTGAATGACATTTGGTAAAAGATTTTAAACAAATCTGTGGTTTGGAAATAAAAAACCATAAACAATACAGCGCTAAATTTGGCTAAATGGATTTTTCAAAATGTGAATTAATTACGAAATTAAAAAGACATAAAATATATTCTTGAAACTTAACAGCAAACAATAAAGAAAATTAGAAATATTTTTATGGTTTTCTAATATATTGACACATTATATTTAACAGTGGTTAATTATATAATATTTTTTTTGTGCCTTACATAAATATGTAAAACAAAAATGATTTATTTATCATGCAACGATAATGAGTAAAATGATAGTTTAAATGATTAATATTTTCTAAACATTTATAATTTTAAAATGTGTGGGATAGCCGCTAATAACTTTGAATTCAATAATGATTTTTTTAACAAAAATACTATTATTTCGTGAAGTAACGGATATTTTTTTAGTTGAAAGCACAACTTAGATATAATCAATATAAAACTTGTTATTGTATCAACTTTTATATATAAATTAAACATTCAGATTCAAAGTTTTAAAATAAATTTTATAAAAATATTGGAAAAATTTGCATTATGGCAACATTATTTAGAGACAGCTATGTGCGTTCTCGTTCGCAAGATTTTCTAAAGTGTAAAGTTGGTTGGGTGTGTGCTGTGTGCATTTTGTTGTGTACGTAATTTTATTGTGCCACTTATGCAGGTATTCCGGTGACATTTTTATGAAATTAGCTATTGCGTAAGTTTTATCCTCTATTTTCAAAGTTTTATCATACTTTATTTGGTTATTTATATGTGTCATGAGTATTTTGTATCTAAGTTAACCGGTGTAGTTAATTAGTGGACACTTGTTACTTGAAAAGTTTGCATTGTCTGTCAAGGTAGACGTTTAAGTTTGTAAAAGTTGAATCATTACAATATTGTTTGTTTTGTGGTTTATTTGATTAATTCTTTTTCAAATAAGTCAAATCCTAAGTTTGTCAGTGAATAATAATATTTTACTTTCTAAAGCGATGTGTGTCACGCATTCTGTCACAACTTAATATTTAGTTTCCATATTTTCATACAGGTTTGTTTCATTTCAGGTTTTGTAGTCACACATAAAACGAAATCAAAATGCCAAAATCAGTGAGTATCTTTCAATCTTCAATATTTACATTTGCTAAAATTGATAATGAATGTTTTTAGTATGTAGGATGTTTTGACATTCATTCATAGAAATGTGGCATTAGCTCTATGATTCACATAACATTCATTCAAGTCAATGTATCGTGATATCAAGTGAACCCAGTTAAACAAGTGGTGTTATTTTATTTTCTAATCAACTAGTTTTCCATCCTAAATAATAAGTTAAATTACAGCTTGATTGATCAAATCAAATAAATACCCACAACAAGACCCCTTTTTTATTTGTATAATCAGCAAAAAAAACAAGTACTTTATCAAAACACATTAATTAATATTAACCTAAAACTTTGGAAGGAATATTTCTTTAAAAATGTTATCTTCAGTTCGTCTATTTTTATCAGTTAATTTTATCCAACAAAGATACTGTAAACATAACACATATCAAGTGTAACTTGTAATTATAATACAGTGAGATTGAAACAGTAAAGGCATAAGAGTATCTTCTACTGTTGTTCTGAAGGCTGAATTGTGATCACTTTTAGATTAAAATTTTTCCCTATTTAATGGATGAAAAGTGAACACAAATACACTGTTTGAATTTTGCACAGAGAGCTATTTAAAGCTTGTGTCATGAAAGAGGAAGATGGTTGGCACTTGGGATCGAACCCACAACCTCCAGTACGAAAGTTGGCGTCCTAACCGCTAGGCTACCAACAACTTCAATTATATAACCATGATCTATCATGATAAGTTTCACTTGCATAAAGCTGTCTGTTACGTCTTTATTTTTATCCAATATAAAGTCTTGTAGCATGTTTGATAGTTTTTTTTAGAAGTACTTAATATCATTTAATTGTACAAATCTGTGGTTACATTGTTGCAAACAGACATGAGCATACTTTTTAACATCTTTTACATATTTGAGCAAGGCATAACACATCGGATATCAAGAGTTCAACCCCCAGTATCCAATACATGGTACTAAAGTCGAGTCCCAAGGGCTGTCAATTTTCAATATCTCTCTAAGCAGCATCAACATTGTTTGATAGTGGTGTCATATTAGGGTGCGTTTACACCAAATAAGTATAGAGGTGGAGAATTCTTTCTTTATTATTGATATTGATGTCAGGCAAACAACTGTACGCAAGAACTAGAACTCTGACTTGTGTTATCTGTCATGGCCCATTAATTCGTTCTTGGTGTCATTTCTTTCTCCTTGTTGTTTGCTTGGTGTTAATGTCAGCGATCAGGAGGGAATGCTCTATTTTTAACTCTGGCTCTTTGTTTGTTTGTGTAAACCCACCTTTACACAAATAGAATTAATATGAACAGCCTTTCTTTGCTTGGTTATTTTTTGATAATTTTTTATTGAAAGTTCTTTATCTATTTTAAATTAATGTTCACTAAACATTATCAGTGGTACTAATAGAAATAGTGTTATAACCTGGTTATAAAACCGTTATGACGGGAATAGTTATTCTGCATAAATAAATTATACAACGCGCTACCAAAAATCAACCCCTTACCGTGTCATAACTAAAATGCAAGTGTATACGAATCGGTACAAATTTTTCCGAAGGTCGATTTGATTCATTGACAGCATGGACTTGGTGCATCTTCGAGTTTGTTTGTAAGTAAAGTGTCAAAATATGAAGAGTGCCGTGGTAGTGTGTCTCATTAAACGACGCTATTACTTCTTTTGCTGGTTTATGTGTTGTATTTTTTCGTGTATTTGTTTTTATGTGTTAAAAAACTGTATGTTTGCGAAAATTTGAAAATACCTGGGGGTAGCCAGGAAGAAAGTTGGCATAGAAATTATTCTTGTTATAATTTATTTTATTCCTTGTTTTATTAGTAGCACTTTGCTTATTCTGCGTGTATTCGAATAATAATGTTCTATTAGTATGGCTGTACGTTGCTACCCAATCCTTACACCAAAATTGTTGATTCATTATTCCCGTAACTAGAAGTAAATTTGCAATTGTGCATTTTCCTATGGCGTGTGGTATTTAGTTGCTTTATTGCTTGTGTTAGCTATTCGTTGCAAAATTTGCTATTTAAATAACAATTGGGTCAACTTAAATATTCCTTTGTTTTGTTGAAATGCGATTGTTTTGTAGGATTGGCATATTTTCATTACACACAATATGCCTTTTGTCCGCATCTTAGTTGCAATAATATTGTATTGTCAAGACTTAAATGACCCTTTCAACTTTTAACCAAATTGCAATACCAATATTTCCACGACATAATGTAGTTTCTTAGTTAGTTGATTTTATTCAACTTCTTCTTCTGGTCCCGGTCATTTGTTCTTACCACGTGCCCAGCCCAGCTCCAATTCAGTGATGCCATTTTTTTAGATCACATCTGCCACATTTGTTACATTTTCTGTGTCACAAACTGATGCTTGCAATCTTTCTCGCCACTGATCGTTGTTTGATGTGGTGCTTTGGCATGGCTCATTTTAAAATTTTTCTCATACAAAAGTATCAGTATTTATTTTATTTATTTATTTTGACAAAACACATTACAGAGGACAAGTATACGTATAGCTGGCTATATGCAAGTTTTTCTAGTCAACCCGTCCAATCTGAAACAGTTACCAATCCCTCGAATAAATATTTCATTTGAAAGAAACTGGGTCATAACCCTCACCTTTTAATACATTGATCTTATATTCTATGGATTGCTAGCCCGAGTTCCCCGTGTTGCCAACACGACGAAAAGGAAAAACAGCAATTATGTGATTTTAATGATAGGTACATCATTAATGTAACAGTAAAACGTTTTTCCCTACAAAAATACAGCAGAATTTAGGTTGAAAGGCTTCAAACGAATACCATTTGGTACATTTTTACAGTTCTCCAATGCCTCTTCGTCAGAGAGGAAAAATCTTTGCATGTTGATAACACGAGTTGTTCCTTTGACAGTTCACATTAGCAGTCCATAGATATAGTAGGTCTTTGCTTTAGTAAACATCCATAGAGTAATTCATTTGGAGGCTCATCAGACTTATTTTTAATTCATCTGATATTTTGTATAATTCACTAGTCTTGAATTTGAATTGAGAATCAAATTTTTTACTTACTTTCTGTTATCTTTTCTTCCCGCAGTGTTGCAAAAAAACCCCTAGAGATAATAGCGGTGTGTGTACCTATTACCTTATCAAAGACCACATCTCATATTGCCTGTATGCATTCCCAACTTTTGTTACCCCAGAGAAATTTTACACCACACATCAGATATGAAATGGGAAATTTTGTTTGAGGATATGTGGTGTTATCATCTGAATGGGTTTTCCACTAAAACACCAAGATATAAATTCTTTGAAGTATAAATAAAAAAATTTCAAATTTTATCTATCCTCTGCATTGTTTTCTATCAATTTTTTATCATCATTAAGGTTTGCATGGCTTGGGTCTAATATAAGTAAGACCATACTGATAGTTTTTAGCCGAGACACAGGCATTAATATTGAGAGGGTGAGTCAATTCAACTATCTAGCATTATCACTCAAGATTTAGACCCTGACTAAGAAATAAAATGCAGAATAGAAGCTTCCCTAACTTGAATGAAGTATCTCCTTTGAGACGACATCCTCAACCTTAAATTACGACAACAGAAGGTCAAATGTTACGTGTGGTTAGTCTTACCATAAGGGTAGAGGCATGGACCCTCAAAGTCAATATAATAAAACGCCTGGAAGCATTTGAAATTTGGATCCATCCCAAAATGCTTGATGTATCCTGGACCGACATGATCACCAACACTGAAGTCTTATGCAGAGCAAACACAACTAGAAAATGATTGGTGAAAAATACAAGGTATCACAGCTCGCAGAAGAGTGGGAAGAAAATTCGTCTGTGGACTGGACTGAGAACTGTGGTAAATTTATTCAGGGTAGCTGAAGATGGGGAGGTTTTCTGTCAAGTGGTCATCGACATTGGGGGGGGGGGGGGGGACGCTATTGGACACCAGAAGAAGAAGGTTATTTTCATTGTGCACTCTTCTCTGTCCTCTTCTGCTCTCTTCTAGTTTTTCATGCTGATCTCTCTAGTTTCATCCAGTCATCTCAGCTTAGGGACTACCTTTTCTGAAATAATCATTTGTATAGATGGTTAGAACCCTTTTTGGGATACTATCATCACTCATTTGGCTGACATGACCCAACCAATCTATTCTGCATATTGGGTTCGTTGCACAGTGCACACTTTGAATTGCAACATATTATAATCCTTCAGAGTCTATGGTCACTCACTGCTGCAAAGATCTTTCTTGCTATTGTTTTTTTTTTGTTCTGTAATGTTTTTTCGTACTTAAATCTAAAACAAATGTTTATTCAACAAAGAATAGGGTCAATTTTCCTGCAATATTTTATTTTCAAAAAGGCTTGCACTGATTCTGTTTGAATTGAATGTATGTTGTGCTAGTTTGTTTATCATTTTTTTTTTCAAATTTTTATGCATACATGGAAACCTTGATGAAGTATTCATCATATTTTTAATAGCAAAATGTGAAGCCTGATTGACCGGCACTAGTGAGTAGTGAATGATTGGTTGTTAAAAAGAATTGTTGATGTGTAGAGATTATTTAGATATTTCTACTTATAGAAAAAAGTGGATAAATTTCGTTCCAATTACTTAAGGAGCAATCAAGAACTAGAGTGCACTCCACTAAGAAACATACTTAACCACTTTTTTTGCCAACCAAATTGTCAAACGTTGAAATATTTGGGATTTAATTTCGAATGCGAGTCGAGGTTCTAGTTTTTTTTTTGTAGAACTCTGTGTATCTATGCTCTCTCATGATGAATCAGAGACAATATCATTTTGTGGACTAATTATTTAAACCGCTTATTCGACTGATACCGAACTAAGGCAACGTCAGCACAATAGTCGAACTACGGGTGTAGTATATTATGTACCACCGCCCATTGGGTTCACCCATTAGCGGCGACCTTATCAAAGTTACCAAACTAACCGTATTAACCTTTGTTTTCTTTTTCATCACTTTGCTCGGACATTTTTGCTCGAAACTCCGTACCATCGATAAGTCCGTTCGAATACAATGATAATAATAGATAACGTTGATGGGTACATCTTGTTTATTGTTTCTTCAGCTAGGGATAGCATCAATGTCCTTACTCGACTGCGATAGGGGGACACCTCTGAAATAAGTGGTTATTACGTCTGTATCGTGATACATAGGCCTATTATATGATTATTTCAACGAGTCGCGAGCATGAATTTATGAATGCGAATGAATTTCCCAAATGTGAAAGTAAAAGTATGGAGTTCTTTTTTACTTGAATTTTCTATTTGGGGTTGGCCTGTCTTTGATTGAATTGGACCGATTGACTAGACAAATTGCCTCAGGCAATAAGTTCTGCCAGCTAGACTGATACTGCTTTGTGTAGAAGACGCCCGCGCCAGGAGTATTTGCAACATAATATGCCAGAACATGGAGTGCAGGGGAGTAGATCGAACTGAAGAAAACGGCGTAGAACCGACAGTAGTAGAGGAAGAGATGTTGGCGCTTGCTGCCAACCAATCCACAGGATTGAAACCACAGAAGAAAGATTGAATTGCTAGACTAGGATCTTTTTACGCAAGATGTTCAATATGGGTCGGGCAATAATTGTAAACTTGTCAGTCTCTAACGGCAAACATTGTTTTCGTAAAATTGACCACGTTAAACCAGCATTCAACACACCCGTAGACGATGGTCGTTAGCCCGCAAACCAACATTATAATGTTAGTTGTTGTGAAATGTAATGTACCTAGGTACAATAATGGTGGTTGGTAATCCAGTGGTATCAGTCGGCGGCTTTCGCACGTACAGCGTATTGGAGGTCGTGGGTTCGCATCTCGGTGCCGACCATTTCCATTTTCTGAACACAAGCCTTTGCTTAGTCTGTAAGCTGTCAAAAGTGTATTTGTATTCACTTCGAGTGAGCACAGATTCATTAAAAAAAATTATGCAAGTTGACGTAATAATACCTATTTTAGTTTTGTCAACGACCCGCGAAGTTGTTGAGTTGATGTCGAATGGACTCAAGTAAGCTCGATACAACCACGAAAGCGCCTAAAGAAATTTTCACTTACCTATTGAAGCATTTGCTTCTAAAAAGTCGAGGTATATTCTTAGGGCATTGGTGCTATATTATAGAAGCTAGTGTACCAACGCGGCGGTTAGCAGGTCGCCCTCTCTGTGGGCCACTGGGTCGACGCCTGGTCACCCGTGTCTGATCTCGGACCTGTGCGCGCCCATTCACTGTGGGAGCGTCTTCTGTCTTCTCGACCACTAATTACATACATATACCTTTTGCTAACTGTCTTGTACCTTTTACTTACTACTGTCTGTCGTTTAACTACTTCTATCTGAACGAGGTTTAATACTCTTGATGAAGTATGTGTACTATTGTGTACTTAATAAAGGTATATGTACACGATACAAATATCAACGACTGAGGAAGAATCAGATAAAAAGGTATTTTAAACCGAAAGGAAACGTCTCTATACATTTCTTTTGCTAGTCAAATAATTTTAATTAAGTACAACGATTACATAATATCGTCTTTTAAATGTTCAAAATGAATTAATTCTAACGATTTGGCTCAATTTTGTTAAACTAAGTCCATCTTTGGGTGCAGTGATATATTAATTACTATTACAGCGGGAAATCGAACCCGAGATCTCTCAATCAGGTGTCGATCATTACGAAATTTAATAAAAATTATCAGGGGTACGTTTGGTACGCTATCGCGGAGGATTGCCATGATCGTCTTTTTCTCTCAGGAATATTACCAGCTGTTTCATTCCCTGGATTCGGTCCCAGGGGCCACCATCTTCCTCTTTCACGACACAAGCTTTTAGTAGCTTACTGTGAAACAGTCAAAATAGTGTATTTGTGTTCACTTTATTCATTTAATTTCACAAAAATAAAATTAAGGCCTAATTCAATTGAGAACTAAGGCATGATTAAAAATAAACGTTTGTATTGCGCATTATCAATCCTGCGATTCTGTTTTTGTTCAAGAGATGCAAATTAATAGAAAAGTCTGCAAAATACATCTATATTTCTGTATAAAAACTTTGCATAATATATTGAAATATACTCATAAGCATAAAAGAAAAGATTGAGAAGGCGTTGTCGACCGAGAATGACTTGGATCACATCGATTCTGTCTTCAAGGAAAGCTAGTTTAGAAATTAACGCGACATGATAAGTTACATGAAAAAAATATTATGTCACTGGAGTTTAAATTCAAAAAGAGAATCCCTTCTGAATGCTTAGATTCCACGTTCGTCTTCGAGATGTACGAGTGTGTATTTATTAATGCAAGGTATACCAGAGAGAGGAGACTGGTCTCCGGTACCCATTCGAGTTTCTACTACTGCTGAGAATGAGTTAAGTTTGCCTAACGGTTGTGAGTAGGTACCAGGTCTCGATGTGGACACTCAATGATGCCCACACGACTGAGTGCATAGCTCAAATTGTGTCACAGTTTCACGTGAATGACATTCATATTAACAACACTGTATGAGCGATGGGTGCAATGTCTTACCTTTAAGACCTCCTCTTCTCTAGTCGTCCACTCCTGGATGAAAGACTCTCCAGTCTTCTCCCACTATCTGGTCTTTTCGTTTCCCATTGTATCTCCTTCTTATTTTTTTAATGAATTAGTGCTCGCTCAAAGTGAACACAAAAACACTCTTTCACAGGAAGTTGCTAAAAGCTTATGTCGTGAAAAGGGAAGATCATAACCGCCAGGCTCCCGACCATTTTCTTGCCCTTCTTCATTAAAATCTGGTAGAAGTCGCTAAACTTACCAACAACTATTAGAAGTAAACATGCAAGCGCGATCCCGGACACTCCCACTAGGCATAGCCATGTTGAGTTGTGTCCGGTGTTATACCCATTTTCAACGTTGATGGAATTAGATTTGCCATTTATAATGTCCATTTACAATTTTACGATTAAAATGTTTTGTCGACTATCATTGTTTCTTCATGTTTGTTGAGAAATTTCTTTAGATTTACTTCATGAATATGTTTATGAGGCAAATAAAATTGAAAATTTTAATAAATTTTTTTAGTTTGACCAAAATTTAGGCTCTTTATAGTTAAATCTACCCAAGGTTGAGGTGGTTCGATTGCGTGAGCAGAGATCTGGAATCTCTGGGAATAGGAAACTGGCGTCGCAGGGTGGAATGGCGTCGACTACTTTGAGGAGGCCAAGACCCACAATGGGTTGTAGCGCCATGGATGGATGGAAGATTGAGAGGCCTATTCTCTTTCTTGGGCAGATTTAAATTTATTAAAGTACAACCTAAGTATTAGTCAACGCTAAAGGGACCTGATATGGAACAAGAAAAAGAGTAACTAGTAAAGCTTGTGTCGTGAAGGGTTAATAGTTGACAGTTGACACAGAGAGTTCAAACCTACAGCCTTGAGTTCGCGAGGCAATCTTTCAACAACTGAATACTTGAGTATTTACATAGATTTAAGTTTGAAAAGTCATTTCCTAATAACTCTTTTGAATGAATAATAATTTCCTTGAGGTAACCGTGCACATTTAGCCTCGTGGCACTGATCCGTGCAATATTGAGAAACGTCTGGTAGACTTGCTACTCGGCGATGGGGTTTTTGTTATTGACCTTCGTGACTCCGTAGTTTCCTTGTCCCCTTTGCCGAGAGTGTGATTGATAGCCATTATTTGATTGGCCATCGTTTCATTGAGCACTCGCCGCTCCGTACCGTGTGAGTGCGACCTTCCTTGGATCATTCAGCAATTTGCAATCTTTGAATTATTACTTACTGAGACCGACGAACACTCCTCTCCATTACTTTCAGCAGTTTATTGCATATCAACACTCTTTACTGCCACATTCGGCTTTTGTCTTTCAACGGTTTAAGTACTTACTACATTGATTTTATCAATTCTACTTACTAACTAAAACCTTCTTTGCTTCCTTATTCCAACAATATAGAGTAGGTACTTCACTCTTTTCTTTTGCCAGTTATTTAAGATTTGAGGTTGAGGCTATCCCATTATTATTATCTGAGCATATCTTCAAATAAATCAAAAAGCTTCGGTATAACCGGTGGAATTTTTTTTTGTAAGGCATTCTCTTGCAGTCCAGATCTCGGCCATTCTGAAATAGGCATCTAACCCTGAGAAATTTCAAGTGAAATAACACCTTTGACCCAACAGTGTCATTCACGAAAAAATGGAAGTTTAGGAGTAAGTCAAATATTTGAGAATAAAAGGGGCTTTGCACAAAAACACCCATTTTTGGCACTTTTACTTAATCGATTTTATTTAATGATTGTACGAGTCCTTAACCTACGATACTGAAATTTACGTTTTCTTGTAGAATGAACTTTATTTAATTGCTTAGCAAGTTTAGCACGCTTTTTAAGTAATAATCGTTTTTCTGTAATGTTTTCAAAAATTTTATCGATCATTAACTCAAAAATACAATACTTATAGATTCGTAAGTTGCTGAAAATGTGAAGATTTATCTCAATAATAATATAAAACTTTAAAATTTAGTCCTAACTAAACTATTTCGTGAATACCCCTGCTGGTGTTTTTTTTAATACTTTTCATTCATAACACTAACATTATGTCTTTATGTACATATTTTTTCCTTGCAACTGACGTAACAATACATTGTTGCACCATGTAGACTTTAAAGTGGGGAGGTATGTGTGTATGATAATCTCTAATATAAATTTAAGTCGGGTTAGTGCGAAACTTATAACTCGAGATCGGCTCAACAGATTCTTCCAATGTGTGATTTATTGGATTCTTCTCCGCTCCGGATAACAGAATAACTAATAAAATGTTGAGAAATGGATAAGAAATATTATAAAATATAATATTAAAGTTAGTATGGGACGAATTTCATGCGACGCCATCTTTGAAAAAATCTAACTGATCATACGTAATTGCCACTCTTACAGCAGCCAATTTAACTTACCTACTCCACCGTTTCGGGTGTTTAAGAAATTTTTCATACAAAGTCAACCAAATTGCGCGCATTTTAGTTGATTTTTTAATGTGATATTGTTTTTTTTCAATTTTTTTTTATTTGTTAGTGGCATGAGATCATCCGATTGTGGATGAAATTCCAATGATAATAAAAAATACATAAATAAATTATGAGAATACAATAAGAATGAAATATGGACGTTTTAGAATTAATATTTTAATGCTATTATTTTAATAGTTTATTTTTGTTTCTGGAGGCGCAGTGCACAATGAACGGGCCGCCTGTAGTTAGGATCAAAGGGTTCACAGGACAACGTCTGTCGGGAAAGCTAGTATTATCATAAACACCTCATTCGTACGGCTTTATTCTTCAACTGTTTGTTTGTTTGAACATTGTATTGAAAATGTGAGAAATATATATATTTTCTATTCTAAAAAAAAAAAAAAAAAAAACTAAGGGTACATCGATAATAATAATTGTCGATTTAATCGCAAAATGGCCGTACACAATTGATTCTAGTGTGATGTGGTGTGATGATGATCATAATAACATACACATTTACATCAGATGATGTCTGATAGAACTGAAAGGCCTTGCCACAGGTACCTACCACTAATTGTGTTACATGCAGAGATTGTTGGACCTGTGTACTGTTAACCCAAGCCACGATTCATTAGCGAGTCGTTCTATTTCGTTTACCTCGACGTACCTACTTGCATGACACGAAAATGTCTCGTCTGTAGGAAGCTTAATCTTTTTTGAATTTTAGAACTGTCTAAAGTTTTTGGATAGTTTGCGAACTGTCAACCTTGTTTGAATATTCGAACGAAATAGTATTTGAATATAATTCCTAATATTGTATTATTATGAACTGTCAAATAATATCAGCTGTTGATATGTCAGCCATGTTATTTTGGCGCGAATAAACCAGTTCGGAAGTGACACATTCGAATTTTAAACCTTTAAATTATGGCATGTTGTTCTTACGATAATTTGTAGAACGAAAAATATGAAGAAAAATTAGCAACTAATTTGAAACAAAATGCGTACGAGTAACTGCTTACTCTCGCCTGGGGTATTGTGAAGCGAAAGAGTGAAAATATCGAAGGAACGATTTTTCATTCATGGCAACACACCTCCGTGTCATGGACTATTCCATATTTGAAATTCATTTGTTTTTATTATTCATCCATTGTTAGCCACCTTTTAAGGACTACGATTCCTTTTTAGAAAGAATCTCGCTATTTTCATTTTGGAAGTTCGGTTTTATATTGTTTTATTTCTGAGGTTAATTAACCATGGACAAAAAGAATTCGTCTGTATTATTATTATCTATAAAAATTGTATGCTTTTTTAACGCATGGGTTTTTTTTCAATCAATATAATTTTATGATAATTAAATGAAACGATAAAATTGTGGTGTTGGAAATATTGTAAGTTGATGTGTGTATCCCTACGAATTTTTTTTTCAGTTTGCGGTTTAGTCGCCTTGTTTTTATCTGCGATGTGACCACAAACTTACGTACCTACGGAATTTAAAAGACCTCCATTTAAAACAATAATTACAACAAACTATTTATTTCTATGAACATTGTTTAATAACTTATTATTTCGAGTTTTTTTACATTATCTTCTGCTATGATATTTCTATCCACTATGCGAACGGTCAAATATTTTGAATTCGAATATTAGAACGAAGCGTTAATTTGAAAGTTTGTTCTACATGACCTGTCAAATATTTTGAATTCGAATAATTAGAACGAAGCATTAATTTGAACATTTGTTTTACATGAGCTGTCAAAATGTTTTGAATTCGAATATTCGAACGATAGGTACGTCAATTTGAACGATTGATCTATATGAACTATCAATTAATGATATGCTGTTTGTATGTCGGCTACAGTATTTTGCTACAAACGAGCCTGTAATTTTTTCACTGCATCAAGAGTGCATGGTTCTATGAAAAACTTCAGCTAAGCTATTGTTAAATATAAGCATTATGTAACTGATGTAACCTAGGCCTGTATGGGCACTGTATGTCGTTTTGTTTATAGTCGTAATATAAGAACATAATGTATGTTGTACTAGCCTTCGAACAGGCAGAAATTTATATTTATTGAAAGCATTTAAAATTCAGTAGGTATAATGTTTGACTGTATTCTTTTCTTAGCATAGTTGATTTCCCAAAAAAAAACCAACAGATAGATTTTTTTTTAAATCTACATACCTAATATTATTGTGCTTATAAAAAATATAGTTTTCGGCATAGAATGTGCATCTTTTTCTATTGAGACTGCTTTGGAATAGACCTGGTAATCCTGAAATTTAATACAACCGGGAAGTCGGGTGCGCTATTATGCTACTCCGAAAGTGTTGACGATTGTCTACTATACTTTATTATTATTGTGCTTATAAAAAATATAGTTTTCGGCATAGAATGTGCATCTTTTTCTATTGAGACTGCTTTGGAATGGACCTGGTAATCCTGAAATTTAATACAACCGGGAAGTCGGGTGCGCTATTATGCTACTCCGAAAGTGTTGACGATTGTCTACTATACTTTATTATTATTGTGCTTATAAAAAATATAGTTTTCGGCATAGAATGTGCATCTTTTTCTATTGAGACTGCTTTGGAATGGACCTGGTAATCCTGAAATTTAATACAACCGGGAAGTCGGGTGCGCTATTATGCTACTCCGAAAGTGTTGACGATTGTCTACTATACTTTATTATTATTGTGCTTATAAAAAATATAGTTTTCGGCATAGAATGTGCATCTTTTTCTATTGAGACTGCTTTGGAATGGACCTGGTAATCCTGAAATTTAATACAACCGGGAAGTCGGGTGCGCTATTATGCTACTCCGAAAGTGTTGACGATTGTCTACTATACTTTATTATTATTGTGCTTATAAAAAATATAGTTTTCGGCATAGAATGTGCATCTTTTTCTATTGAGACTGCTTTGGAATGGACCTGGTAATCCTGAAATTTAATACAACCGGGAAGTCGGGTGCGCTATTATGCTACTCCGAAAGTGTTGACGATTGTGTACTATACTTTATCGTATCGCTGGCTACACCAAGTTGTATGAGACACGGTTATAATACACCGAACTATTGGCAAGGGCATATAAACGAACCGACAAAATACACCAATCTATTCAGTAGTTCAATACATAGATTGCGTGGACGAGAGTTCGATCAATCGTAATTGAATGGACAGGTATTCTGCAGGGACCCATATTCATAATGTCATTTTTATTTACTTTGGTACCTCCGTCTAGTCTATAGGCATTCTGTATATTAAAGGTATTTTCACATTGATTCCCAACAAATCGATTTCGTTCCTTCTTGTAGGTATTACCACAGTTCATACGTAAATTACTGATAAAGAGTATGTAGGTACCCTTCTCGATCCTAGACTAGGTTATTTATAACTGTCACAGAACTATGGCTCAAGATTTTATAGCAATGTAGCTATTTTACACGCGCCTTGCTAGATCTGCCCCATAATATTATGTTTTCCTCATTAAAAATTTGTAATGGGGATATTTCTGATCGATTCACCATAAGTCAACATTAATATTATCTCAATATAACATATTCACCATAATCAATACTTCGTGAAAGAGAAAATCATCGACACCGGAGCTTGTATTGTCTTTGATATATTATCAATTAGGTCATGATCTTTACTAAGCATGTTTCTATCTATAGGAGCTGACAATCAATTTTCTGGAAGCTTACCATCTGCAGTTTACAGCAGCAAACCAACTTTTCATCGACTGTCCCTTTAGAAGTACCTACTAGGCCCCTCTGTCTTGCCATCCAGGTGCGCAATCCTGTATGGCTATATCGTAATATCCTGTATGGCGAAATGGCAAATCATTCAAATGGCGACAAATTGCCCATTTAATAGGTTTCTTTAAATAAAATTCAACTCAGCTGCTAAAATACAAATTATCAAAAACTTAAAATTCATGAAGGGGTATTTTAGGGTCTATTTGAAGACTAAAAATATAATCGCAAACATTAATTTTTCCACAGATTTTGTCAAATTTTAAGGCAGATGCGCGACCGCGATGCGAAGATGTGATATATACTGATTCTCTTTATTTGTTTATCGTTAATACGATTAGCAAACTTTTCCGTGAACAACTTAGAAATAACAATGAGTTTTTACGGCCCACCCTAATCGCGATACAATTGAGATAAGCGCTCGAGCTCCTATAATAATTAGCGTGAAAGTGCAACCATGTTGTTTAATTTTATTATTGAAACACTTTGAAAGTATTCTGATGAATGCACAATGACTGTACCTAGAGTAGCTAATCCTTTTTAATGTATGACTAACAATTACGCATTATTTCACTCTTGATAAGAAGTACTCGTACATATAACTGAACTGTCCATACTTATTATATTTATACATTCATAGCTCATATACTGTTCTGCAGTAAATGATATCATACCCATTTGTCTGTCTGTATATTGATTTTTTCATCAATTTTATTATACCTACGAAACATTTTTTTCTTAAATTGATGTATCTCTCCATAGTGAAAAAATCTCGATAAACACGGATTCTATCAATTCACGGACAATAGAAATGAGGGGTGACAATCTTCATTGGCTCGGGTTAATACGTTGCAATAATGCTCCCCTTTTCCAATACTAAAGTTTGATTTACCCTAGTTATTACATACATACTTGCATTTATCCTCAGCATCCCAAAAACACTTCAAGAGTGAAGGTCGTTAATAAAGGTAAAAAAAAACTCTTGATAGTTCTTATTTACTTCCAAGAAACGTCTCCTTATCCCCCTGGCACCGGCTGCCACCTTCCAGTTTCTCGCCCCAGAGCCCTGCGGTCTGCGATGTCATCCAAATATTGCAACTTTGGCCTTCACCGCTTCTTCTTCCAACCAAATCAAGAAACAACACTCTTGGGAGGTCCGGGTCGTCCGGAACATAATTATGTTCTTGCCAGCGTAGTATCATCACCTTTAGCAGGTCCATATTATATTCGGATAAGGATCTTTCTTTCAAAGGCTTTCGTTCAGTCTATTCTCAAAATAACCCGACCCTAGTAATTAGAAAGGATTACAATATATTTCAAACTTGACTGCGTAATCTCTTGAAGGTCTAGATTTTCTAGGCCGTATTTCAGGACATTGGCCTTAAACAACTGCCAAAATTCTGAAATTTACGCCTGTCATGTACCTACACCTGACTACCTGAGAGACATTTGAAACGAACGGTGAGCCAAATTTAAATGAAACAATTTAGCTAATTTAATTATTCGTGTGTTATAAATATTTTACTGTATGGAGTTTAAAAACCGTCCTTCCAATAACAATGATTATTGTCTATTGATTACATCCAATAAATGTTATACAATAGACAGCACACACACGTATCTTATCGGTCTACATTTCAAATTTCTCATATCTTCTTGATTTATGACATAATGATCCTATACTGCAAGGTCAAATAATTTAGGTGAAAACGACGATGTTTTGGTAAGTAAAAATAACCCTCATCTTTACAATCGCAAAACACATCCATCAAAATCACCCCATCTTTTACGAGCCTTGGTCAATGCCTATCCTATCGGACATCAATAGTTGCCTAGTGATTTGCCTCAATCGGATCGTTTATCTCCACCAAATTTGAGAATACCTACAAGAATGTAGATACTTGTCGTCTTCTACCTTTTCACTTTGAGATTCTTCTGCCAAACTTATGTGCCCTCTATGTAAGTATTTCTCGCACTCTGTGATCTAGGATGCAATATGTCCCAGTCCCAAAGTCTTTGAAACCGTAATCTGTACCAGAATAGACATTTATTTTTCTGCCCTAGTCTTCTTGCACGTGCACCACAGTTTGAAGAAGTAGAAAATCAATTACCTGCATTGCAGGCAGGATTCCCCAGTACGGGACTATTATGCGCGGTCACACAAGTACATAATAAATAATTATCTTGTATTGATGCATCCACTTAGACCTCGATTATTAGAGACTTCTCTCGTCTATTTCCGCGTATTGTGTTCCTATTCTCATGCACTTTGTTGCGCAACCAGGATGGTCTCCTACCATTGATCAGAACTGTGTATCTCTACTCTACACGTTTCTAGTCAAGTTATTAGCTTTATCTTTTTTGATACGTCACAGCAGCAGACTTCAATCATTCATGGTGCGCTGCCTCTTATTGTGCCTCGTCTCTAGAGGCATCTTGCAGAGTAACAGTACCTCTTCCCGGCTTCTGCCCTTAGTCTCCTTAATTATATTTTGATTATCCCGAAAAATAGGTCCCAATAGCATTTTCATCCCGGCTTTTTTATATGAGGGGAAATCCGTCATGGACACCTAAAAGGTAGTACCGGACTCCTACCGACTAATAAAACCCCTCAGTTCGCCTTTTAAAACCCGGTACCTATCTTTCGGTCTACCCGGTACTGCAAAAATTGTCCTATTATTATATAGGTTACGTTCTTTGGTGTGTGTCCTTTGTTCGGACTACGCCCTCTACAAAGCTCTCTATAGCCGTCTATTCTTTTGATGTCTCTCCTGCATTGAAATCTTGGTCCAAGAGGACAGTCAGCTCCTCTCTTTCCTATCTTCATCTTATACAAGCGAACAGGGTATGCTCGGCATCGTCCCTCATTTTCATCCTGGTTGCAACAATTGTTTTTGGTCATGGGACCTAATATCCCCTTTGACAAATGATGTGGAGGTACCCAGTACATCCTCCATATCAGGTCATCTCTGTGCTGGGAGAACTCTCCATGGTGAAATTCAAGATGACAGCCATTTATAATCTTCTCAACAGTGGGAGAACTTTTCTCTTGAAGATCCTTACCAACCTTTTAATGTGCTCAAAATTTCTTCAAATTTTATTTCATTTGTCATCAAATTTAAGATAATCCTTAGACAATAAATTGCGTCGTAATATCTTCTGACACATATAGGTATATAGAAAAGTAAAAAAATATATATAAAATTTTTAGTGAAATGTAGGTATGTGGGCATTCTGTCAATCTGTTGGAAAAATCGAAATTCGTCTGTAACAAACAGAAATGGTGATTGAAAAGGCCTCCGTAATGTCACTATATTAAGCCAGTTTTTACCAAGAATCTCCTGTACCTACCAACATAAGGTCACAAGTACCATTATTTAAGCCAATATTTGGCTCGCAGCTCGTGATAAAACTAATAGGATTATTTTATTTATCAGTACATAGCCTAATGTTTAAATATTTTTATTTCTGTCTTTTTTTTCATTTAAGTTTGACGTTATCTTCTTTTTATTTATTTATTTATTTATTAAATCTACGGTCATAATAAGACCTATAACAATTTTCAGATACAAAAAATCACACTTACAGCTAGACATGATACTTAGAAATTAATGTAGCGTATATTAATTTTTAGAGATGTTGATGCTTTTGATTGAAACTGAAAAATAGTTTTTACCTACTATATTCGCAAATATAATAATGGCGCAGTGTTAATCAAGTTACTTGTCATCAAAACTTGCGAGTCGGGTTAAACCAAGGAATTGGGAAAATCTCGAGAGTTTTAAAAACCCTGATTTACTCTGTTCAATATTTGATTTAATTATTGCAGTTTGATTAAATTTTGTAAAAGTGCAACTATTTTCTTTTACATTAAAACTTACAAAATTAATACAATATTTTCAATGCCACTCAGGCAATCATCTCCGCTCCCAAAAAAAAAATCTACCACGAGCAGGGAATCGAACCTGGTAGGTAATTCAGTTTCTAGATCACTAGAATATTGCCTAATTCCTTCAATACCCCCTGTTGTGGTGACTAGTGAATAAAAAATCCCATGTTCTTCATTGTTATTTTGGGTCCATACTAAACGATCATTCCGTTTCACACGTCCTTTGCCCATCACTACGTACCTATATTGATTCTATATACCTACTATCTTCATTTATACTACATCATTTTACTATACTATCAATCAAAATATCTACATAAAAATATGTAAATATCATACACACTATATCAGGCGTCGGCAACCTATGGCACGCGTGCCAGGCTTGGCACGCGATGGGGTTCTGAATGGCCCTCTACAAAGATAAATTTGGTATAAAATTCTTAATTTGGTATAAAATTCTGAATTAAGGCGGCACCCTGAATCATATTGGTAGAGTGGCTTGGCACACCACAGCTAAAAGGTTGCCGACCCCTGCACTATATTATTATCCTACTAAACTATATTATATAGATGCCCCATAGTATTTTTTAACTGTGGTATAGTGTAATATTCATGTCCTCGGCTTATACCCACAGTCCAGGTATTCGTATGTATAATCACGTGTGTAGGTATAAATAGTATGTAATTTAACACGTGCGAACATTGCACATTGTGAGTATAGATATTTAATGTGTATAATGCGTGCGTGTAGGTATATGCTAGTTCCCAAGAAACCTTCCAACTTCGCCCTCTTCTTATTGGTCAGTTTAAATTTATTCGCGCACGCGCATCACGATTCACGGCCAGGGATTGTAAACCATACCTAATATTTTATTACTGAAAAAAAAACTGTAAGAGAGAAAGCTATATGCTAAAGATTGAAAGGCTGAACTAGTTATTTTCTTTAAAAATAATGGGCTTTTGAAAAATTCAATCTCAAATTTAAATTAAATACGAGAACGACCTACACTTTACAGATATTTTGCGTTGGCTGATTAAATTTGATGATAATCTTTGCCATAAGAGTATTATTTCAAAAAGGTTCCAATGTGTTCTTTTCAAACCTGTGCATACATAATAAGTAGGTATATTAAAGTTAACTCGCATTGTTTATCACTGTAGCTCTAAATTGCATTCTCAATAATAGAACAACTGAAAAGTGTTGCCACCTCTTCCTATATAAAGTACTAGAAATTATACATCATTGGGTTATGATAACTGAAATAATATAAAGTTTATATACCTTCTGAAATGCATATATATTTCATGAACAATAAGTTGTTTTGAATTAAGTAGATCATTTTCCAAGATTTTTTTTATCGGGACTCGCATTCTAAGATAAACTGAACATGATTAAATCGTGCTGTGCGTACAATAATAATTGTAGGTACTCAGTTTTTATCTATACCAAAATTTCTATGAAAGAAAGATAAAAATACTGAATGATCAAAACAAGTTATTACCAAGGTGTGTTTGCAAGGAATACCAGTGTAAAACAATAATTATAACACCAAGGTAACACAATTAGTTACTAAATAGATGTCCTCTTTCAAAGAAAAATTATGGGAAGTAGGGGTCCACAAAAATATTGTCCTAAAAAGGTGTGTATTCTGTATTATTCGCCATGGGTGACAGAATGCAAAACAAAACATGTCCATTCATCACATATCATTACAAAATTTTTAATTAGAGTATTGAAATTGGAGAATTTTGCTCTCAAACACGAGCAATTTTGTATGGGATCCCATACAAAGAATTTCCCATTGACCCCAGTCACGTGACTTCCCATACAAGCAGTTTTGTCACGGTTTGACTGTATGTTTGACAGGTCGCATTACCAGTCCATTTAGTCCATTTAATATAACTTGTGGTCGTCCAGTGCTCGAAATTCGACCATAACTAATTTAGATTATAAGTTTGAATTTTATTAAGATTCCTTTGTCAAAGACTGAGCGAGCGCTAAGTCAAATTTGAAATGTTGATATCTTCAAAATAATGTCACATACATCGAAGTGTGTGTGTGAGTATGAAATACATAACACTACAGTAGTGTGCATAGTGTTTTGTTTTATTGATTTAATATATTTTTATGCATAATTTTTAAAAAATATTAGCATTCGCCACCCCTTCTCTATATAAACTATAACTGTGCGAAATTTCATACTCCTCCATGCGCGCGATTTCCGTAAAAATCACAAAGTTTTTCCTTTACGCATTAATATATAGATATATTGTCTAAGTTGTCAATGATACAAACACTGGGAACCAAGGAACTGGTACAAAATGTTGGTGAGCCCTGAAAAAGGTATTAAGATTCATCTTGGCTTGGTGGTTGATTGCACAAAACTCCCTGACGTATACGATACAACACACAACCTAACTCAACCGATTCTCCCGTCCCTAGTTCGCGTCTGTGTCTCTCTTCGCTGGCTCGTCTGCCGTGCAAACTACATTACATACATTAGTAGTGAGTGACTAACAAAAACTACCACTAGCCACCTGCGCCGGGTGCCTCTCGATACAACACACAGACAGACACCATTAAACTACACGGCGGCGCTAACGTGCCACCATCGTTGTCTGCTGCTCAGTCGTTTTGAAACATTCGCCTGTGGTGTCGGCTCTCCTCTTTCGTCGTCTTCCTGTGCCGAACTTTTCAAAAAGAAAAATTAATTTTATAATAAAACAGTGCTTTTAAAAAAAAACGGGATTAAAAAAAAGTGTAGACAGTGCTTTTCTTTATTCGTGAAAGAAGTGTTTTCTTGGTGTCGACTGTTGTACCCCTGTTCAACGGCCAAAAGACGGTTACTACATCCTTGATTCGTGTAGCGTGGATTACAATTTTTTGGATAACGACTCGTCCTGTTTTGAAGGATTTTTAAGTAAATTGTATTTTGAAGCTTCAAGATGGTAGCTGGAGGGAAACAGGTAATATTTTTAATCAAATGTATTAAAATATCCTTGTGCCAAAAAACAGGACAATCACCAAAAGTGAATCTGGATATAGTGAGCAACGATTGCGTTGGCTGATTAAATTTGAAAAGTGAATCTGGATATAGTGAGCAACGAATATTCAAATCAGTTTTGTTTGGTGCAATTCGTACCTTTGATATTCTGTCTATGTCAAATTTTGCAAAAATCGTGTGCTTTGTTCTGTTAGTTATTCAAATTAATAATCATGATGTGTAGTGCACTTGCATTTTCACATAGATCATATTTCGTGTGCACCAACGTTTAGAGTTCACCTTGAATACGTACTTAATCATACATCGATCGATGATTTATTTATCCTCAGTGAGACGAGTTTTACGTATTGACTCTCAATAGTAATTATTTCCAAAACGTACGTTGGACCCGGCGACAAAATAATACATACAGCCAGGTTGCAAAGAAATTTATTATAGATTCAGTTTATAGTACGCAATCATTATAATTGCATTGCCCAACATCGTACTTTGGTAAAAATATCATCACAATATATCTTGGCCTTTTTTACTGATTTCTTTCGCGATTAAAAAAAAACATAATATGAAGAGTTTCCATTATGATTATTTCGATATGGTAAGTTTTGAACTGTAACGGATTTTTTAGCGTATTATACCGGCGATCCCGCGTTCACATCCTGTCGGTAGCCATCTGTTCGCGAGAAGGACGAAGACAGCTGTGACGATCCTGAGTCGGGTCACTTAATAATAATATTTTATTGACTCAAACAATGCGCATAGTTACATAATCTTGTAGTTACTCTGAATCATTTTCCACACACAAAAAAAAATAGCTCTGAGTTGTCGCTGTTTGCTCTCTAAGATAAGGGTCTTTGCATTATCGTATATAAAGTTATTACTTATCTAAATTATTTGCTCTACTATTTTGTCTCTGATAATAATGCCCGAAACGTTTATTCTTTAATACTGATAATACATAAAAAAAGACGAATTCCTTTTTGTTGTTGTTGTAATCTACGAAGATATTCTTGTTAATAAAGTTTCGATTTACGATGTTACAATCAATGGAAAACACAATGAAAAACTTTCGATCAGAAAAAAGAGTAACGAATTATTATGAATCTTGACAAATTGTCGTAGTTCCGATGTCGTGTGATTATATCGGATGGTGTCATGTTATTTTCTAGACAGAAGAACGAATATCGAGATGATGAGATACCTATATAAAAACCTCTAAAGAAACAAGAGTCGGTCGGACTGGAAGTATTCCATGCTTGCGTGCTGCGAATTTCTAATGGAATACCAATTAGATCTGATTATTTATTGCTTCATACGTTATAGACCCCGGTAGCCGAGTTCTCTTCATCATTTTACCTGATTTTTATCACCATTTATACACACTATTGCTTGTTTTGAATATCTTAGATTTCTGACTCATCTTTCAAACTTGACTGCGATTAAACCCAAATCTAAACCGATGTATTTGATGGTCTTTATGCCAGCTTTCGAAACAGTATTAGGAGACGATCTCCAGCCCCTGTGAAAAGAAAAAAACTCTCAAAATCGAACACTAAATTATCATCAAAGGAAAGCATCATATTGTTGGTTCTATAATTTTTACTTATACGAGACATAAATTGCAAATAAATGAGATGTTTACGAATCCCACCATCAATAGTAATTATGTCAACAAAGTTCTTCTCAATTTAAAATTACGTAGGTATTTCAAAGAATGTTTCTCCTTCTATAAAGAGTTCCGTTTATCAAAGAAATTTCTGTCGTAGCTTGATAACGATTTTTCGAAATGACAACATGTCTTGTTACTTAGACTTGAAAGGTTTTAAAAATCAGAGAATCTATTGACAAAAAATGTTGCAGTATTCTTCGGTTACAGACGTCTATTGACGTTTTGTGACAACTCCAAAGTTATACACCAACCACAACTTTTTAATCCGTTTCCGACCAAAAAACATAACCTTCTGAATTGATAATATGCATTGTTGTATCCTTTTTTGTTGTAGGTTTACGTAATTTTATTAGAAGAATTATTAGTAGAATACAGACCTTTTGACGGTTTTTTTTTATTTTATTTTTTATATGAAGTCACGAGCTCTTCATAATAATATAGCCTTCAACTAATAATGTATGACGTGTCTAGAAATGTCTGGCCAGATATACCATGCCCCTCGACGACAGCCGATCTTTTAAATAACGTACGACACTATAAAATATTGTCATTCGTCTAATTCATATTAAATCTACCTACTAGGAAAATATTGTGATAAATAAATACTTTGTGGATAGGATTTAATAATATATTACGCGAGTTTTCCTCAAAATATTGCGAACACGAGCTGAATTCATACATCTTCTATACACGAAATCATGTTTTAAATTAACCTTTGATTGTGTTACTGGTGACCGGTTCTAGAATATTCATTACATAAGGCTGTTGGATTGTTTTGTGGATGGTAGATGTGGGCCGTGACTTGAGCGGATATAATAAAGACACGAGGATGCTACATAACGTTGAAAAAAAAAACACTACCTAGTACCTATACGGAGACCAAACTAGAACTGACAGACTACTCTTGAAATTCAATCCCGATTTCAATGTCTACCGTCTGTACTTTTATAATATAAAAGAAAGTCGGGTTAGTGCGAACACTTATAACTGGAGATCGGCTGAACAGATTTTTATCATATTTGGTTTATTGGATTCTTCTCCGCTCCGGATAACAGAATAACTAATAAAACATCAAAAAGGGGATAGAAAATAATATAATATTAAAGTAATTATGGAACGGATTTACTGACAACAACGCCATCTGTGAAAATTTCCATAACAACACAATTTTTATTTACTTTGACTTGACAACCATTGAGTTTCAAAACATTGGTTCGCAGATTTTTGATAGAATTACTTTCAAGCTTTCAGAAATAATTTTTTAACATTCTAACATATTATTTTAAACCTATTTTTATATTAATCACAAGTTTGAAATCAAAATTCGTCTAAGTACATGACAACGTCTGTGGGGAAAGCTAGTTTTATAATAAAAGTGCTTGTATAAATCCTTATTTAGACTAGGTTTTTCGTATAGCAATACCTGATTCAAAATAGACCTACGTGAACCTATTTTTATGCAAAATAACCAAAATCTAAAATGTCCTAAGGACATTGTTATTAATATTGGAAAAGTGTGGTACCGACATCGTTATTAAGATTTCAATTGGGTCGGTATTGTGATTGAATATGCAGAGTAACTCCCGAGGTATCGTTAAAACTTGGAAGTATACAAAATTTCATAGATTTTGTCCTAAGTATTCTGATTTGTCATAATGCGGGCATATAGCGGAGGTGTAATGTGTTGTAATATGCATTTGCCTTCGTCATTTTGCACCGCGTTTGGCAATTATTGCAATATGTCACGCCGCGACCATTGTTAGGAATTGATTATGTTTTATTTTTAACGCCTCATACGGTTGTAAAATTGCGAATTAATTATCGATCTTAGTAGGTACCTTATAATAATTATTATTAGTGAACCATATTACTGCTGCACACGTTTTAGAAGCGAGAGCCAGAGGACCTCAATATCTATCGATTTACCCCATGTATGTTCATCTATATTGGGTGACTCAGAACTTATTCACAGTTTTTTTTTCGAAATTTGGATAAAAACCTGATTTCAGACCAATTTATATATCTAGCTGTGGTCAAACTTTTAAATAATTTTTGTGTTTTATTTTATTGTTGTGTTTTGCGCTCCGACCTGTAGTGGTCTATTGTGCTTCCCCTGCTTGCTCACGAGGTTTCCCAATTAGAGCTTCCCCACTAATCCTAGACGCTTTAGGAAGTCCAGCATTAGGACGAAACTTTTGAATTTACGAAGATGAATTTTTTCTAACATCGTTGTGAATCATCATCTGATCATCAAGCTTTTGTTCGATTTAATTCGAATCATCAAGCTTTTGTTCGATTTAATTAACTTTTGAACCTCCCAACATCGCTGAACATACATGGGGACTAAATTGATAGGCTTTGAAGTTGTCTACCTCCCAGCTTCGGATGATCTACTCCGTGTACCTACTCGCAATAAATAGGCTTGTCCTACAGTGTGTAATAAGTACTAAGCAAATACGATTTCGTAATGTTCTATTTGTTCCAAATATTTTTTTATCTTGTTTGGTTTACTTTTATTTTACGTCTACCCAAAATCCAACAAATGTGACCCATTTTATTTTATCAAGTCATCAAACTGTGTTTTTTAACAAATAATTTTGAACAAATGAATGGATTCGTCTTAAGGTATTCAAGTGATATAGCTACAAATAGAGGGCATTGATAATTTTGTGCTAAACCGATGTTCAAAAACTCCAAAAAAAACTATTCTTGGACCAAACCATTTTTTATTTCAAACTTTCATTTGTTTTAGCCAAAGATTATTGATGGTAATTATTTATTCAAAAACGCCTGCCTTCTTGAGATGGAAGTTTTTTATTCATAAGAGATTGCGATGATGTGACTACGGAACACAGGGAGGATCGGACGGGTTTTGTTCCCAATACAATCCCCAAAACATTTTCCCATAGATCACAACCGACAGGAGTGAAAAATGATTGAAAAGGAAGAAGATATGGATAGAATGAGAGGGAGTCAATTGCGCATGAGGCAAACATCCATTTTTCGCTGAATTCTTCATTAAAACTTGAACAATTTCTTAAAATTACATAAAATTGTTCGTGAAAAATGACGCATTGCGTATACTTTTTCGCAATGTGATATATATTTTTGATAAGGTGAGGATTTGAGGAATGAGAATATTAGAAAGGAATGTGGAGTGGATGTTAGCGTAGTGACTAGAATGAAAGTTAATAAATTAAGGTGGTTTGGGCATGTATAGAGAATGAACGAGGAGAGAATGACAAGAAGGATATATAAGTCTGAAAGAATGGATGCACGCAGACGAGGTCCACCTCGAATGACATGGTCCGATCATATCGGTTCAGTCTTAGAGGAGGGCCAAGTCAGGAGCAAAAAAAATAGGAGAGCATGTATGCGGAATGTTATGCGTTTGGAGGAAGCGAAAGAGGTTTGTTTGGATAGGAAAGAATGGAAATCCGTACTCTCTGCCTACCCCCTTCGGGAAACGGCGTGATGGGTAAAAAAAAGAATAAAAGAATGCGTATTTTCTTCGAGACAAAACTTGAATCATGTGTGATTTTCAGTACAAACAAAATCAGAACGAAATGAAAGTTACAACAAAATTTAGAGTGATACACTAAACTTGCACAGTATTTTACAAATTGTTGAAATTTGCACCTAAAATGTGATGTGATAACACCACACGTCTAAAGGTTGATGATTTTATGAACTAAGTATATATTTAGATTAATTCAATATGGACAATGGTGAAGTGATTTTGAGACTCGAAAACTACTGTACCAACCCATTTGTTACCTGCTGTGAATATTTGTGGAGTGTATCTATCTATGGCTGTTGTATCGATGACAGGTGACAACATTTGAGTACCTATTATGTACCTCAGTTCGGATTGGCGTGGGCGGATTGATCCCATACGAAGTGGTGGGTCAAATACTCAAGGTCGCGGTCATCTTGAGGATATTTGAACAACTCTATTTGGAAATATCTCAGTGTGAAGATCGCTAGTGCCAAATTTGGTTCTGTCAATTATTTATTCATATCATGTCAATTATTAACGAACTGAACAGGCGTTCTTGGTGAAATAATTGAAATAATGTTGTTTTCCTTACAATATTCCTTTGATAAGCTCGTTCCATGTTACTTTGGAAAAGTGAATGTAAAAAAATGATGGATAGGGTTCTCATTGGATTGGAAAAGAATAGTACCTGAGAATTGATCTCAACTATGTCATTTGTAAAGATATTAAATAACTTTGGACCTAAGTGCGATCCTTGCGGTACACCATTATATGCAATTTATGTTGTATCTGACATATAATTTCATAGTTTGTTGTTACCATGTTGAATAATATTGTATATTTTTATTTAATTGTCTCCCTCGGTATTCTTAAAAACCCTGACCAACAGCTATATCTTTGATGGCTTATTGACACCAACTTTACCACCATTGAAACTGCACCCCACTATAATAAATTTATCACAAACCAAAATAAAATGCTTCAAATTTTCTTACAGAATTCAGATTATTTCAAACTTGTTACGTTAAAGTGTATAAATCATGTTTTGCGATTCATTATTTATTTTTGACAACACTATCTTTTGATTAGCAACCATCTTTATCGTTGATATTTTTGACAGTTTACCCAGATAGATGTTGCAGTGTTGCTGATTGCGCGTTTGCAGACCACCTCACCACTTCCTCTCTCTAATGATTCTTTATCAGCGTCTGTGGTTTACTCGTTATTAACATATATTCTTTCATCTTTTGGCCCTTGATTTGCCAACTCATGCACTCGATAGGTTTTTCCCGAATTAATGTTTCTTCAGCATAAAACTTGTTGTATCTTATTTGTCCTATGTAAGTTAAAAAGAGTCAAATAGCACTACATTCTTAAGTTAACATTTTTAGGAACATGCTATTGTTTCAAAGATTATATGATTAATATGTTCAAGTTCAACAAGTTTCCTTTCAATAAAATTATTGCGTAATAGGCTTCATGGGACTCGCCTACGTGAAAGAGGTGTAAGGGATAGGGATTCTACTTCGCAAGAGGAACAAATCTCTGAATTAACAGGCCGATAAGAACTATACAAGGAAGATAAATAAGATTTGTGGCCTATTCTAAACTTCTTCTACCGCAAGGAACCTTCGAACTCTTAGACACCTTACCTACGCTTCTTTCTTAAGACAACACTCAAAAACTGTCGTCAATTCTTGATGTTATATCTGTAAATTACATAGTTTTGTAAAGTCAGAAATTTCCACATCGAACGGCGTATTATTTAGTTAAATCCTCAAAAGATGCCAGACTTCACACGATACTTTCCTACAAATACGCCAAGGGAAAAATCTTATCAATGTAGGAAGACATTGCGTTCGGTTCATAAATTTCGTTATCGTCCGCATTTTTGGTTCTCAGCCGGTGTTTGTTTATTGGTCATGTCACGCTCGTCGTTTTCACTTTCTCTCCTCTTACAACGAGCAGCGAGCAACTCAACTCGCAGACCCTCGTCGCACGTTCGCACTCCGGCATTACCATTTTGTGTGTCTTCCAATTGAAAACAATTCGTGTGGTGGGTCACAAATCATTACTCTATACGCCAATTATATAATGGCATTCATTACGCATTTGTTAACATTCGTACGGCCCCTTTTTAATTAATAAGTAAATATATACCTACTTACACTTATTTTAAAGACTATAAGGCCCTTCGCAATTTGGAACCAGTCCACGCCGCTCCTGATTCGGTGCCCTCGTGAATTTTTTTGTAGAACGTTGTTTTAGAACCCATTCCATGGCTCTCATATATCTATTAAATAATCTAGATTGCGTGTGCCATGCCTGCCTTGAATCTACAAGAGAACTCTTATATTGTCGTAAAGACAAGAAAAATTCTTTGGGCCCCGCGCAATGGCGACTAACTATTTAGTTGCTTTGAAAAAGTTCCGAAACCGCCGCAACTAAAAATTAAATAGTAACAGTAATCCGTGCTCGGGGCTGCAATCAATACCCCGTGTTTCATAAGAATCAACTAAACACTAAACAGTTGCTTTAAATAAGTGTTGCCAGTGCACGACGGTCCTTACTCATAAAAATTGACATTTTTTAGTACTTTTTTGGCAAACCATTAATTGAATTTCCACTTATTCAGGTTTATGGCTGATTTTCCACTTTCTGAGTTTCCCTTCGAGTGACTGTATCCTGAATGGTTCACAACTATCTTGAATATTTGTTGCATCCTGGGATGAAGATTTCTGATAACCTCTCTTTTCAGCCCATATTTCTTCCATCAAGATCTGATAGGCTCATTATCTACCGAGATTATTTCTTAGATCTTACGTGTAGTTTCTTGAGAAATTAGGGAAAATCCGGTCTTTATCAGAAAAGTCTCTTCGTTTAATGCCAATTCCATCATAAGAATAATGGTATTGTCAATTTAAACGAGACAACATCAAATTAAGAACCATTGACTGCCACAAAAATAAAACACCGCGTGTGTTTACCAATGCTATCCGAAGAATGAAAGACGTTGGTTCTCAATAATGCTACTGTGTGTATAAACATTACATTCGGAATGACAAACAGTCGTTGCAGAAATAATTGAAATAGTTGCAATCTCCCCAGGAATGTCGATGGGAAGGTGGTAGGTGGTAGGAAGAAAGTTTTTAGATGAGACAACTCTCGGGAATTCCAATAAAATATGTCTGCAGCATCGATACCATTATTGTTCTCGTACTTTGGTATGAAGTTCTTTCGTAAATAACATAGGTATACAAAAGGGAGAAAAGGATTTTATTCATACACTAAAATATAGTGGTATCTATTTACTTTGTGGGTATCTACATGGTGAATTAAGTGCGTATTATCTTATTAAAAGACAACAATATGTGGTACATGAAATGTAATCATAAATAAGCTGTTATTTTTATAAGTCTTTCAGGATCTACTTTCTCGTGATCTCCCAGAAATGCCTTCTAGATCTTTCTTCTCGCAGGTTCTCCTAATATCGGATTTCCTTACCTTTTCCCGGAGTGTTGTTCCTGTCGGATAGTCATCTCTATTGTGCATAGGAGACTCTTTGTCTTTGCTGTATCGGTTCCTGATTTTATATCAATCGTCAGGATAGGTCCAATAGCAGGTTTTGTAAATTTCTTTCTGCCCAACTCCCCAATTATTGTTTCATTTTCAAACTTCTACGTAGTTGGTAATTTGGTCGTAAGTAGATAATATCGGACATCCGGTCGGTGGGTCATGCTCTATTTACTTCCAACAATAAACTCATTCACTTAATATAAGGTAACAGGTCGCAAACACCTGCCCTTATGTTTCGTCGGTCCCCGTCAGGTTTATCCCCTTATCTACTTAATTTACAAAGAGGGGCGTCAAACGATTAACTTGTTGATATCCTCCCCTTATATTTGGGTAAATTCTTTCTAGTTTATTCTTCTACTAGCAGCAAAACCTGTTGCACGCAGGCATAGAGTAATTAATTACTATTTAATTTGCCAATTTTTAATCAGCTATATCATTCCTTAAGAAAGGGCAAGTATGAAAAATATTTCCCGAGTTACGAACTATTTAGGATTTTAGCGTATAATTGTTAATTTTTTTTATATTACACGACTTCTTGTACCTCTTATTCTCCCGATAACGTAATCAGCACTGATGGTATTTCATGTTATCGTCTCAATGCTTAAGAATTTTTGCGATAATGTATTTTTATTATTGTCATTTGTTCGAGTATTTTCATTATTTGATAACATAACATCAATATTTTTATCTTAAAAAGTCTTTTTAAATGAAATTGAGAACTTTCGCTTTTCTCCAATTTAAGGCGCATCTTTTATAATATCTATTTATTTATTTCTCTTATTTTTCATAGGCCCCATCTGGAGCACTTGGATTCGTTATGGTACAATAATACTGTGTACTTAAAAATAATGTAATGTTCAATGTAATTTTAGATGTAAAGGGTCCAGAATGGCATTTCATCAAGCATATAAAAAAATAAGGATAACAACATATTATAAAATATAGCCATTTACATACAACATGCTGCCAAAAAATTATAGTTAAATGTTGCATATGGCTTCATTTAACATGTCGTTAACAGAGTAGAATTCATTATCAACAGGATACTTCTTCACTCTTCCACAAAACTTGTCCTCACTTTTGTTTCTTACGTCGAGAGGTAATTTATTAATGTAATTTATGATGTTTCACGAAAGCCCCGGTTTTTCAAGGGCGCTGATAAAATCTCTTGGTAAGTTTGACCAGAAAACATCTGATTGATTATTATCATGGAATTGTAAGAGTTTTTGAATTCAGTCCTTAAGGGGGGATGGGGATGCAGTTTTTGGATTGCACAGGGCCGATTAAAGACCTTTCCAAAAGTGATCATTCGATGATAGGAAAAACTCATGATAAGTGGGAACGCGCTTGATATATCGATGTTGCTATGGTATGGCATGATGATAAGCTGTTTACGATTTCTGTGGCACATCCGGGAGCTGTTCCCTTTCCTCGTCTCTACTATCCTCCATTCCAAATATTCTGTTTAATTTACAGATAATTTCAGACACTTGACACTATTAATATTTGGATAAAAAGAAGACTTTAAAAAGTGGTTGATATTTATAAGCAACCCCCTATAATCATTTGATAAAGCTGGCCATTGTGGCAATCATAAGCGGGAACCTATCGATAGCAGTGAAAGTCAGTTTTGTCATGTGTTTATCCGGATTTATTAATGAACCCATAGATTTCCACAAACCTTCCGTACATACTTTTGTGATTGCAAATAATGTCAAAGGATTAAAATGATGCGGGCTTCGAGTGATTTGCACTACTTACTGCTGTTAAAGAGTTTGGTGGACTAGTACGAATGATTCTACAACAGCAATAATTGTTTATTCGATAAGGGGGATTGCAATTCGATTTAATTATGCAACTCGTTCATGGTTTCCCTCTTCAAATTGACATCGCAAGAAGCTTTGATTTATATTTTTTTTTTTCAGAAAGTTATTTGTTTTGATCATGGATGCCATCTGATTTTTTTTCTTTATTTCCAAATAATACATTATAATACATTAATGTGTACACATATAAATACAGATTAAGATAATGGAATTTATCACCCCACTAGACAAAAGCCCGTGCTGAGGTGATACTAAGTATTTATACTGCGCATTAGTTTTTATTCCGAGTATTGGTGTATTATGATGAATAACTATTTACTGATGTAGTTTTGTACAAGTAGACCCAATTTTAACGAGACACAAAGACAAGCAAACGGTGGACAACAGAAAGAAACACAAACAAACAAAAAGAAAAAGATTTAGAATGCCAGTTTTCCATATTTCATCAATTTATGAACTGCTTTTTGGCAACGACTTTCTGCATTATCGATATTTTCAAAATGGAGATGGTATTTGAAAACGACTGCTCATTGCCTTTAAAAGAATGAGTGACAAACCTGTCTGAAGATTGTTATCATTTATGAAGTGGTTGGTAGACTAGGGTTCACTCACCAAGTTTTGTTTTGAAGGTCGTAGGTGCGCCGACCATATTCCTCTCTCATAAATAAAACAACACAAGCTTTGCTTTCTGTGAAAAATGTTTTATGTGTTCTCGTTCAAGCGAAGGTACTAAAAAACCTTTTCTTTTCAATTACCGTATTCATTCTTATGGTACTTCTCTTACAAAAGTGCCAGTTTCCTCCGTGATGGAGCCTTAAGCTGTGATTAGCGTGGGTGGAATGTAATGCCGGTTGTACACCGCATTATAATAATATGTCACTCTCCTTCTTATTACATAATTTAATTATACCGACCTAGTGGTAGTCCACCGTCTACCCAATACGTTGTCCCATTTAATCATCATACACATAATATTGTATAGCGTACTGTCTTGGTATAATTATTATAGTATGGACTTCTGTCTCTGTATTACTGTCTGTCGTCCAGATGTTTTAACGGTCGTTTTTTTTTGTTGTCTTCGTGACTTCATCGCAATTTCCATGAGCAGAGTAGCCATTTTTTTTTCATTCAAATAACTCTCATTCTTATATTTGATGAACTCTGTAATCCTCTATGGTGGAATCTTTCCTATTTGTAGGATAAAATCAGCAAACTACAGCTTTAGAATCATGCCTTTTTTCGATTCTTGGTATTTTTTATGAACTCAACACAGTTCATCTGGCGCTAAGCCTCTTTTTCGATTCTTGGTATTTTTTTATGAACTCAGCAGAGTTCATCTGGCGCTGTTCATTCTTGCTTTTTTGGTTAATCAACTCTGTAATCTTCTACAGGAGAATCTTGTCTATTTTATTATGAACTTTGTTTTGTGCCAGGATATAATTTTTCCGTATTTTTCCGTCTAGAGTTTTTTTTTTAAACATTCATATCCCATCAGACTGTAATTAACTTACGTTTTGGAATCTTATTTTTGTATTTCGTGTTAAGCCTGTGTTATTTCTGGAATATATATTTTAAGCTTAATTTAAAAAAAAATGCATCTGCAAGCATGAAATAATTTTCTGGATGAGGTGGTTGATAGACCAGCGGTTACGACGCCGGCTTTCGCACTGTTTCGTGCGGAGGTCGTGGGTTCGAATCCCGGCCGTATCGACCATTTTCCGCTTTCACGACACAAGCATTTGCTTACTGTGAAAGATGTCAAAAGTGTATTTGTGTTCACTTCGAGTGAGCACAGATTCATTTAAAAAAATGTATTTGGGTTAGCTGGAAGAGATCCTTCGGGATAAGTCTGCCCTTTGACTCTTTTAAATGTTTGTATAAAAATTGTTTATAAATTTCACAATAAAGTTATATTTATGTATTCGAAAGTATAAATATGTAAAAGTAAGAATCCACAAGTGAGAAAACATATTATTCACAAGGCAAGTTGAACTATTTATTTTGTATGAGTCATCAGGAAATTTGATTTCTGTGTCGTATTGACAATGGCCTGAATTCTGTCACTGCGGCCTTGTAAGCCCTTACTATTGATTAAGGTTTATGGTTTAATCGAGGATTATCCGCAATAATATGAAAGACAGCACCTACATACTAACGTTTTACTTCTACATATATGCATGATCTGATCAATGTAGAAATACCTACAGCAAGAGAAACGTGGGAACCACTACTCTTCACAATACCAGTAACGGTCTTTTTCAGGAGTACTCGAATATTTTTGGCGTATTGTATTATTTTATTATGTATCCGTATATTTGAAGACGCGTTGTTTATGCACACTCGACGAACTGGTCCACAAAATAATGATGTCATCTCCCGGAGCTGTCGGCGTCTGGGATAACCGTCGCCTTGTCCTTGCCCCAACGGATTTCAAGTTTGAATCCGAATGTTTTGTTTACTTCCTAAACTCCGTGGGTGGGACCCAGAGATTATTTATTGCGTTCGTCTTTATTTGAATAGATTTAAAGAGGGTGCTTGGTGGTATTTCAAATATATGCCGTATTATTTTGCCAGGCATTTCTTTAAAATATGAAGTGCTTTGGCTCAAACTCTATAGTTTACCAAGAATGTTTCTCAACACCCTTCTTGTCTTTTAATGTTGTTTTTCCAAATCTACTACAAGTACATATTCTATATAGGCCTAGGTTACACCGTTGTGGAAGATCATTTTGTGATGTTTGTTTCGAGTCTCGGATAGCTTTCGGAGTAATTCTCATAGATTGAAACGAAGTTTAATAATATGGTTATCAACAGAGGTTTTTAGAATTAACATCTTACATTTTTTTTGCTTTAAACATTCTCTCATTCATCAGCAATTAGAGAAATGCTTTTTTTTTGTTTCTCAGAAATAATTTCACAAGTGTCTGTATTAGAAAAAAAAACAGGATTTTTTTTTTATTTTTTTAATATGTAAAAATATTTAGCCTAAAAACGAGGACATAACAAAACTTTTGAAAATGAGCTCCAGTACCTACCTACCTTTTCCAAAGATTCGATAGAATCACCAAGATGCCAGTTGCCACTAGGGAAAAGGTTACCTACATTATCTAAAGTATTCTCCGATACTGCAACATCAGCAAAATCTGACACATTCATCGCGCGTTAAGATTTTTTCCATCACTATGGTCTTACAATATGTATTTTGTCGTCATTTACATTTTATTCAAATTAATAGTTCCCATACGGCTATTGTTATTCCGCAAATTATATTATTTATTGTCGTCGACCATTATCGTAATGCGCGTACTAATAGACCGAATTACCATTCAAATAAGCATAGCGACATACCAACTCGTGTGTTTAAAAGCATGGATAATCCAAGGTTTTGAAAAATAGCTTTGAAATTTAAATCGCTCGATCTACCCGCCAATCTACGTAGTGTATTCACTTTTGATTCGGCTATATTGTTTTCGGTGATACGCCCATTATCTAAAGCGTTTGTTTTGCGATTGTGGGACGGATATTGTGTGGTATCCAGCCAGTAACTAATGATTTATGGGTATGACAATACCATAAATTACTACCTATATGGAGTACCCCTAAGAAGGGAAGCGTCATGGACGGGCATTTTTGACAAATTGGTTGGCAAAAATAAATTTAAAAAAATGAACAACCGAGGAAAGATAGTATGCCGTGCCATGTAGTTTTGCGAACCAAACTATAAAAAACGTTGAAGTATTTGGGCTGAACTTTCGAATGCGAGTCGGGATTCTAGGTTATTGTATAGAATTATGTGGGCAATACTCGCACATAAAAGTAATGTGCGTTTTTTGCATTTTTTTTTGTCTCATCAAGAGTAAGCTGTCTATTTTCTTAAAATAAATAAAATTAGCGATACCCATCGGAAAATTAGTAAAAAGTAACACACCTTTATGAGAAATTTCTGAAAAAATGTTCTTTTTGTTTTTTGTCTGTACTTTTAAATTAGGTCTCTGAAGTAGACTTTTGTGTAAGTGTGTTTTGTTTAACTCCTATATTTATTCTGCACAATTTTATACACAATTTTGGGTCTATCTCTTTATGTTTTCGAGATATTCTTCGTCAAAGTGTGCGAGTACCACGCAATGGTTCACTTTCGAGCGCCATCTACGCACAGTTGTACATGGAATGAATTAAATAAAAGTGAAATGAAAAGATTTCTAATTTAACTTAACATTTTTCATTTTCAATTTAGATCGAATCGATCTCGATCATCTTTTATCCAACGATATTTTGTCCCAACATGACGATAGTAATCGGTCTCCTACTCGATTGCAATAGGCGTTCGAAACAATGGTCGCTTCTCTCGATGGATCACATATACTGAGGTCACCTGTTCCCCGTACAATGGAAAGTACTTCTGACTACAATGCGGTATTGTTCCATTTCAAGGCATCCTACTGTGCCCATTTGTGCCTGATCAGCCTTATCTTTCAATAGTATTCATAGAGGTACAACTCTTCTGGCTTAGCATGGGCTGCTTTCGTTAAATTGTCATACATATTCAAGCCCAAACGATTCGCAAACCACCTCAAGAAAAGGGAAAGTATTTGATATGTGCATCATTGACATATAGTTTTGAAACTACCACCCTTACGAAACGATCAATACAAAAACTCCAAGTAACACAAAGAGCGACGGAGAGAAAGATGTTAAACATAGGTCTGAGAGACAGGAAGCAAAATAAATGGATTAGAGAAAGGACCAAATGTTCCAGATGTGATTAATAAAATATGTAGGTCACAAACGTGGAACTGGGCCGGCCATATACTAAGGGCAACAGATGACAGATGAACCAAGAAAACCCTGCAGTGGAGACTAAGAACAGCCCATAGGAACCCAGGTGGGCCACAGCTGGTTTGATGGTATTAGGAGAGTGGCCGGCAATCAATGGCACATATTGGCAAAAGATAGAGAATCGTGGGAGTCGGGAAGGGAGGCCCACCATCTTTCTTTTTGATTCACCATTCTGTTGGTATATTTATGTCACGCTTGCCGAAAGGGTTTTCTCACCCTTGCTGTTGTTTATTTTTTTTCGATCTCCAGTGAGTGATCTGTACCTACACAAGTTTGATTATTTTTATATCATGCTCGATTCAGCGGAAATTATTAACGATTATTCAACATCTCATGTTAGACAAGGTAATGCGGGAGGTACCTATCTACAAAAAGACAAACACAGCTGTTATAATTGGCTCAGCACTTAGACAAGTATAATTGGTAGATTTCGTATCTTAGACAGTTCAGTAATACTGTGTCATAATTTGTTGTCTATTATAACCGTGTACCCAAATACCTCGGTTAAATCTCTTTATCGTTTTTCAAAACATAGGTAAATACACTTAGACACGTCAGGTATTTGATGCGTAATCGATTATCTTTTAATTATCGTTGTCTATCCACTCAGCCTTATCACCGGTCATGGTCTATAGGAGTAATCCAGGTATGCGGGCGAACTGATGACTCTTTTTGATTTCTGACTAATTTTAGTTACGAAAGTGTCTAAATATCATAATGCCTGAAAAATTTCAAACTGCTCTTTCAAAGTCTCATTGACGGTTTGTACAGGGTTGGGCACTCACTGTAGAGCGCGCAAGTGAGTTAGCGGAGTGGAAATAACGATGTTAGGTGTGGGAATCGACGCCATTTTCATTTCAAGAAGTCTATGATAGTGTGGTGGCGACGCAGAGGGCTTTTCGTAGGCTATCATTGTTTTTAAAGAACGTTTCTACGACAAAGCCTCGATGCTCACCGGACCGCTTCATGTCGACTTGAACGAATGCTCGTTTTCAGCATTCACACCAAGCTTAATCTCGATGAATGAGCTAGAACAAGAACTCTGGGGCACATGCCTTAGAAATTTTGAACATGAATTCCAATTATTGGTCGATCTTCAAGTGTCTGCGGCCGTTAGTATACAAAGTCTGATTTTGATACTGAAATTGTATGGGAAGTCTATACAGGGTGTCCCAAAAAGTATGGATAATCGGTAAACCAGGGATAGAGGACCCCTAGGGCTATCCAAAAATCTCAATGTATGTTCTACGATTTTTTGTCGTTTTCGAGTTATAATTTTTTTTCGAAAAACTCCGACTGTCACGACATAATTGCTCGCAGAGACACTATTTATTGAGATACACCCTTCATTATTTTTTTCAAAATTGTTAAATAGGGTACGTTTTTGATGTAATAATTTGTTTTATCCAATTTGATACCATAGTTTAAAAAAAATGTTTTTATCCCATAAATAGTCAAATCAGAAAATTGGCAAAAATGTTTGAGGGCGATTTAAAAATAGAAGGTCACATAAAAAAAAATCCCAAACAGTTTTCAAAAACTTCCTTATTTCATCTAGTATCTACCCTGTAAATTTCATTTTCCTATTCCTACGGGATCATACTTAAAAACGGTTTGAAAGTACGAGAGGGCGATATCTCACGTAATGAAATACATACAAACATAATCATTTATCATTCTACGAGTAATACATATTATTGTATTAGAATGATCAATTTCACTTTATGGAAATATATGTAGCGAATGATTCTACCAGGGTGCATATTATTAGGGAGCTTATTTTTCATATAATTTAAAGCTAAAATAATTATGCTATATTTTAAAACTATTGTGTATTTTGCCTTTCAACAAGCCTGCGAACACTTCAGATTGCATTAAATTTGCATTATTTTTACACTCTGCATAATTAGCATCAAGAACACGTCACTATCGATTGTTTCTTGTAAGACATCTGCCCGTCTAACAGACTTCCCATTATCATTGTAATACATCATTTCAAACTGTATCATTATTACTTTTTTTTGTTGTTTCAATGTGTCGATTAAAAACAACCGAATCTATTAAAATTGTCGTGTATTTCGTCGTTGTGTAGCGTTCTTTATTCCTCTCCGGCGTAATGTGTCATTTATAATTAAGAGACAATCGAATTGTCTAATGAATAAAATTAAAATCCATTAGACCGTGTATTCGGGGCCGAATATTGAAAGAGTACTTAATGTCCCCATCGATCCGATGATAGATCATAATAATTATTATTGTTTTCGGTCACTTGCCTCTGTTGTATTGTTTCTAAGTACAAATATTACATTAATAATTGAATCAATAGTCAAAACGACCAATTGTTGAGTCTAAATTATATCTCTTAATTTCTTTCACTTAAATAAATTAATACGTTGTTGTACTATGTAGATTAGAAATTTATTCATTAAAAAGTAAACGAACTAGCACAGGCTTAGCTTATTTAGGCAACATTCTTTTTCTATATTTCAAATATTTTGTAAGAAATAAAAAGAAGAAATAACTAAATAAGGCTTTTATTTTGAATATAAGGTTCTAAATATTTATGAATTCTCGAGTCCTATTTCAGGCCTAAAACTTATTTTGTGATTTGTCTCAATCAATTTCTATGTTTTTTTTAGAGAATTTGTGTCTTCTCTACGTTTTCCTATTTTGATGAAATTTTTTAACCAGGTTGAAATTTTAATAAATTTTTTACGTGCTATTGAGCGAATGTGTTTGTCTTAACAACTTACTACTTAATCCATGGTCGCTCTAAGTGTGTTGAAGTTCCTCCTAGCCTAGCCCCTCTATCTTGCACCAGTTATCTTAAAGTCGTTAATCTTACAGTGAACATTTTTTTCCCTCACCGAACTATGAGGTGTATTACAACAGATTGAATGAATCATTTGAAGCGGTAGGTACAATATGCTTATGTTCTGATGAAGGAAGTTGTTCGGCTTTAAAGGGGGTTGAAACTAGAGATGAAACGGATATCCGGCGATTATCCGATATCCGGCCTATCCGGCGGCATAAAGCACCTATCCGGCCGGATACCGGATAGTAAAAAACATATGTTTGGATAACTAATTGACTTATTTAGTACGTAACCCATAAGAAATACACCTTGTAATCACAAGAAAAATTCTACGACTATGAAAATTGATAAGCAAGCATACTGCAATAGGGGTAAATTATGAAGGATGAATACTAATATCTTTATATAGGGGTAGCAAGCGAGTTCGCTCGTCTTCGTAAATAAGGAAAGTTTAATAAAAATAAGCTTCGTCATATATCATCCTGCTGGAAGATGCAGATAGATTCTGCGATTTTTGGAACAATTTTAGGTAGGTTCCGGCAACGGAGTCAGTCCAATTGGTATGTGCCGCCTACATAAGCGTAATTCATGCGTTGTACACACGGTAATTTACGCACTGCTCAGGCTCTACTAAAGATTTCTTTAGCATTCTGCGACTTTTATAAATTTTGAAAAAAAACACTGCTATTTTAAGGGGAGCACTTTCTTCCTCACATCAGGGTCCCGAAGACGAGGAAGACCCTCTCATACTGTGTTCCGATCTTTCGTAGCTGAGCTGAGGAATCTTGACATGGTATGTGAGGAGTTCATAAACATTGCGCAAGATCGAGCGCAATGGAGTGTCTTGTTGCCTCCCTATGAACCTAAGTGGAGCATAAAAGGAGTTTGGATTGGAATGGATATTAAGGGAGCCGTAAACCTAAACAGATTGGGAACCTCTGCACTAATGCTATCCTGGCTACGACCATGGTTCCGAGGATAAAAGTTAAAAATCTAAACGCTCTAATCACAGGAAAAAAACATGATCACACCGCACTAATCCAGACTGACCAATGCGGTTAATGGTTTTTTCGTCAATTTTCCCAATGATCCCATATAGATGCACCAACCAACCAGAAACATACGCCGGATATCCGGTGGCCGGTTATCCGGTATTCGGCTGCTTAGTTGGCAGAATATCCGGTATCCGGCAAAAATGCTATCCGTTTCATCTCTAGTTGAAACTCTCGACCTTCGAGCCGTCAATCGGTACGAAAGCCAACATCCATCTTCAAGCTACCAACCTTTCCAGTAACCGTAAATATAATATTAGATATGTCATTGTATTGTTAATGAGTTGCTGTGAATGTGTAATGAATAATAGTTTAAACAATAAAGAATGTTGATCAAAACGGAAGTTGTTGATGGCATAATCAATGAAAAATGCTACAAGATAAATAGAAATAATGCTGAAGGTGGCAGTGACAGATGGTACCTAGTAACTCTGTGTTCCAGCTATTAGCATCTGCAAGTGGGTACTATTGTTGTATTCTTATATCGTATGAAATGTCCGACACGATCACGTGTTTAGAAGCATCGAGGAGTTAGTCATTATTATAAGGTGCTATCATGATCCGAAGAATTGCTGTTTGAACACGGTGACGAATGGAGGCATTACGTCATCCCTGTGGATGGCAGCTAATCTTAGCTACGATATATGTAAGTAATACTATGTTTCAATGTTTTGCATAGCATGAAACGGGAAAATTTAATCGGATTCGATTTCAGATTCGCTACAAAGAAAGACTGTATGTAATTGGGGATGTTTTTCCACATTACTCCGTGTCCCGAATGTGTTTGGCAACGGAACACACTCTATTCTGACTTATTCCAGTTGTTCCTGCAGCATTTTTCGTATAGTTTTTCCTTTTTGGTAGAATCACATCTCTGGTGCTATACTTTCATTCAAAGCAAAAGCTAATTTTCTTCACACCAATAATTAAATCGATAGCAATGATGGAGTATCTTAGGAAACCTCTTATCAATAAAAACAGGTCAACAGACCTATTCAAAGAGAGAATCCAAAGATGTTTGAGCAGGCTACCCTAAGGTGTACTTAAACCAAACAAACGTAGTGCCAGATCTGGACGTAGAGTATACTTTCTTTTATGGCTATACTGGACACCACGGAAACAAGAACTAATTAATAGGCGACGACAGTTCTTTCTCGTTGTTATTTCTTTGTGACCATATCAAAGATCATGAAAATAATATACTTAAAATAATATAATTCTCCTAAGACACCGCAATGGTATGGATGAATAAATTTTAAATAATCATCCGATTACAATAATAAAATCAATAAGTTTACTTTCTACCGCCGATCACCGATTTTGTTCCAGTTCATGGCCTCTAGATCTGTCCAAATAGCAATCATCGGAAACTGCGGAAGTCTTATTTGTCAAGAATACTAACTAGACTACTTGTTTGTTTTATTAGCAGTTGTGTTCCGCTAGTCAAATGGATGTAATACTATCTCATGCGTAGTGTCATCATCTACGATCTGATTGTACGAGTCTAATCAAGAGACTGCAACACCATAATAATCGAGTCAATCACTCCAAATACCTACGTTTGACACTTCGGATATTCCCAGTAGTCGAGTTTTACTTTCTTTCGTCTGTATCGCGCTTATCAAATTTTATTTACAGTCCAATTATCTCGTTCAATTTTTGTTTATTTTATAGACTCTTTTGGCTTGGTACTTATTTATTTTTCTTTCCTTTTCATTGGTACCTATAGTGTGTGTTGTAATTTTCATTTTTTTTTCTGATCTCTTGATTTCAAAAACACTCTCTACATCTTTCACAGTAAACCAAGCTTTCTAGAAGTAAATATTAAACTAGTTTGTCAAAATCAAAGTTCTTGTGCCGGTCCTTGCCAAAATCAGGTGATCTTTGAAACATTGTTTTGAGAAGATATTCGACTCTTGGCTGATATTGTCTTTATAATTTGTAGAACTCCAAAAGCATTCTGATTTTTTTTAAACAAGCGCAAGGAATTACTCTGAAAACCGTTACGAAGAATAATGTGTGGTGCAATACCTTCCACCCACCCGACCAGGAACCCTATATGGGATGTTAATATAACTTTTATGACTTTCGTATGTTTTCTTAAAGAACTCGTACGAAAATCATTAACTTTCTATTAGAAAACCCATCGATTGTCATTCGAGCATAGGGTCCCGTGAAGAACATGCGGGGTGAGCGGATCCAAGCTTCAACAGATGTGTGATTTGAAACGAAACCTTCGAATTTTTTAAGTATTACAACTGGATTATTGGACACTGTGAACTGCGTCATCGTTGTTTTTCTTTGGGCTGAATTGCCTTTCCTTACTGTATTATCTTTGATATTTTGCTAACAGAAATACAACGAATATTCCATTTTTTGAGTTGGCACTGCATCTGATTGTATTAATGCGCACTCCGCTTCGCACGATATGAAATCATTGTATGATTCAGAATCGTATCCTTGTATGATATGTTATCCGTTCCACAGAACTAGGCTCCAAATTAAACGGATAAAACGAGTTGTGGTCAATATTTGCTTTGGTCATTAGTGATGACTGATGTGGTATAGATAAAATAATATGTATTCTCAAGTAGGTACTACACGTCGTGTCCTAAGCATTAATACTTACTTACCATTCCTATAATTTTTATACTGTTATATAAAACGATAAGTCGTTCATCCCTAACCTCTTTTCTATTTAAGTACGACGGCTACGATGCCGGCTTTCATACTGTTTCAGGTGCCGATCATCTCTCTCTTTCGTGACACAAGTTTTAAGTAGCAAAATAAATGAGTCAAAGAGTGTATTTTTGAGTGAGACAGTGTTTAGTGTCGAGACGAAATGTAAACTGTTTGATGCGTGTGTGTTGCCCATTCTCCTATATGGGTGTGAGTCCTGGCATCTGACCAAAGCCCAGGCACAAGTGCCTCAGGAGAATTCTGGGCGTAAGATGGTACCACTGCATCACGAATGACGCTATACGCCGGCGCACCCACTGTGGAGGAGATGGAATTGGCTGGGACATGTGTTAGGGATGCCGAATGACAGTTGGCCGAGAAGAGCGCTGTTCTTCCTCCCATCAGGGTCCCGAAGTCGAGGAAACCCTCTCATACTGTGTTCCGCTCCTTCGAAGCAGAGCTGAGGAATTTGGACATGGTGTGGGAGGAGGTCATAAACATTGCGCAGGATTGAGCGCAATGGAGAGCTCTTGTTGCCTCCCTATGCCCCTAAATGGGGCGTAAAGGGAGTTTGGAGCTGGAGGTAGGATGTAATTATAATGCAGTGAAGAGACATATGTTGGTATTTTACGAAAACGTATTGTTTACTTTGTAAACGGTGGGTAGTTGTAGGTGTGACGCCACTAGTATTCTTGTACTGTGCTATAATATAGTGTACACAAATCAATTTATTCAGTGATGGATGTCCTATACTATAAGACACCTCCACTATATGCCCGCTTCTATTTATAGCGATTCAATAATGATTGCGCCGATGTAATCATTATGTCATGCTCTTCTCACCGCGCTCATGAAGCAGGGTTGCACTCCTGCTCAGCCTACGATTCATGATTACCATTATATTGGAATTAGGACATTTAGAAGATTTTTAAACTTGGACAACCTTCAAAGTGTATGAAAATCAAGACAAGTTTAGCTTGAAGTCACCGTGACTTTTACTCTGGCGTGAAGTAACAAAATTTTGGATGGAAAGGTGTACAACATCCTTACAGAATACTTAGGAAAGCTCCGCAGCCCATAAAAAATTCCCGTGAGTTTCTCACTTACGTTAGTGAGTAAAATTCGGAATAGTGGTAGGATAATGGATGTTAGCAAAAAAAAAATTAAAAAGCTCTGAAAACTGGTTGTTTCTTTCATATCATTAAAATGTTTCGCGATTGTTTTAAAGTAAGCCCCAATAACTTTGTTGAAATCGTCACTTGACAACTGCTCATAACCCAGAAATTCAAATATTTCGTTCGAAAAAAAAAATTTTTTTTTTCTCAATTAGTGATATCGTTCGAGGAATGAAGTTAAAAAAGTATCATGAAATTCGTAAATTATTCAATTTTAATATTGCTTCTGATACTATGTTTAAGGCCTTCAAAAATTTAAAAAACAAAAATAAGTTTGTGAATAACACCGTACTAATGCGAGGAACAAACTCTTGCATTATAAAATTTAATTAATTGTTTAAAAAATACTTTAATTAATGTATATTTTAATCAGCAGGTATTCGCAGTTTTTATTATACTTAGATTTAACTTGAAAAAAAAAATGAATCATCATACTTATCTCGATCAATAATAACTCAAAAAATACTTCGGACACGTCATAGTTGACTCTTGATATTTTACTAACGATTAACGATAGTTTTATCCAATGAAGAATTAAAAAAAAACAACACGAAGTTTTCGGGTTGACTAATATAATAAACTTGTTCGATAAAGGCAGACTATTATTATATTCTGCATGAACTAGCTGATTCGGACAGAAATCGTGCTTTCAAAAGTTACTAGAACATCAGAGACTCTTCAACCAAAACATAACACTTTTATATAAATGATTCATCTCATTTTAATCGTTGAGAAAACCCTTTCATACCGGCTAAACATTTGTTTTATAATTTCACAATTTTTCGTACGAAACTCTCACCAGATAGCAACAACTTTTAAAATTTAAAATATCATTTTTTTTCTTCTTTTTAATTTTGGCCCAAGAGTCTCTTGAGAAATGTGAATGAATCCATTCTTAACCATTCCCAACTCAACCAAAATCATGTAAACAAGATTCCATAACAAATATTCCAGCAGTTTTAGGAAGAGTTTAATCACAAACATGTTGATGGAAGAAATTTATATACTTATCAAGATTTGTGGAATGCATCAAGCTTGAGACGTCAGAACGTGCACCAAAGGTTGTTTGTTCCACATACACATTCTATTCTTGTATCGCAATCCATAATCTTCTGATTATGTGTTTCTACACACCGTTGTCACATATTTTATTAGGTTGCATGTAAGTTTAGAATACAAACTTGGACAAGTGCTTTTATTTCTGTCACATCCGCTAATGTCCCTGTTCTTTTGTCACTGTTTGCCCTTTACGCACTTTTCGTAATGTATGTATATGTGGAAATCGACCAAGAATTGACCAAACATTATAAATTATCTACCTATAATATCTGTAATTTCGAAACCATCAATATACTTAACTAGCAGATAACCGGCCCGTTGCTGCCATTCAAGAAATTCATTAATCGAAGTCGGAGTATATAAAAGGAAAAATACTTATCATACAGCCGTGAACACTTATCACACGTTACGTTTGGCTTTATTGTATGTCTTTTGTCATTGTCCATCGTACTACAAATGTGCCAAATGCTAAAAGCATACTTAAATCCACTTTTAAATTCCAGAAATTATTCTCTTAACAAAATTTTAGCTAAAGGTACCTACTTACGACATGATCCCCAACATCGTCTCTCCGGAAATTCCAGAGGATAATAGAACGAGAGGAAAACAATCAAGTGGGTATGTATGTTTAGACCTTTGTACAAAGGTCTTAACATAAATACATAAATCCTCAGCGTCACAACTCTTGGTGGGTCTTAACAGCCTCCAAGCAACCCTGTTGCCGGCTGCCACCTTCCAGTTCCTTTGCCCCAGAACCCTGCACTCTGCATCGTCATCATCTAACCATCGCATCGTTGGCCCCCCAATGCTTCTTCTTTCAACTGAATGATTGAACAACACTCTTTTCGGTAGCTCTTGGTAATCTATACAGAACAGATATCCTAGCCAGGAGAGTCTGTTAATTTTGATGAAATTGACTATGTACGTACATCCTGTTATAGACCATAGAGCTCAGCGTTGTATCGTTTATGACATCCTGGTATAGAAGTTCTTGAGATTTAACATTTCTCGGTTTATAACATGAGTAAAAAGAAGATTCAACTCATGTGTAGATTGATTGGTCTTGAAAAATATTACATTATTTTTTAGCTGCAATGTAGGAACCCTATGCAGCAATTAGATATGTTAGCACATACTAATACTTATTATCTTGCGATAGTTGGATGTTGGCTTATGATAAATGAACAGAAATTACAAATAATGCTGTCTCGAAACTTGGCATAGACGATACATCCTGTTTATCGTCTAAACAGTAATAGGTACCTAATTAGAATTTCCCAATATTTTGGATTATTATTAAACATTACGTACCTCTTACAATTTCGCAATAATTTATTTTGGTTATGACCTTAGGGTATAATTCTAAATTTAGTTACGCATTTGATTACTTTAATAAGGTTTTGACATATTAAGGAATGCGCGTCTTCTAACAAAATATTATGTACAATGTTGCATTTTGTGTGCGTACGCGCATTATACTCAATTTTGAATAAGATTACACACAAACATGAGATTCTTGAACAACGGTACAATGAACATTACATATTCTTTTATATGAGATATGGTTCATTTTAAATGACTTTCTTACTTTGAGTAGAGACTAAAATATGTTACTATATTTAGAGGAATCATTCATCTATCTTATTGTGATTTGTATGACTCGTATTACATTTCTATTTAATAGATTATGACGTATCTATTGATAATGATTTGAGTACTTGACATTCTAATTATTGACAAGAATTTAATCAATTACATTATTACATACCAGTATATTTTTAATCTTGGTGTTGAGAGGAATTTAGCTGATTCCAAGAAAAGTAAAATTTTATCCAAACAGCTTCGACAATAATTTAATGTTATACATATGACAATGTTTTGTTGTGCGTATATCTCGCTAAAAAATTAGAACGGATTGACCGATTTAGCAAATTTTGGTTTAGAAATATTCCTATAAACTCAGGGTATTTATTAACGGTGAGAAAATATGAAAAAATTGCGAGAAAAAAAACAAAAATTTCGTTTCCCTCACAAAGTCTTCCTGGCTGTCAGATGTCTCACAGCCACGGATCGTTATAAATAAATAACACTCTTCTATACATAGGTGTCAGTATAGCCGACGAACTTAATGCTTGAAGCATTATCTACCAGTCAACCGGTCCCGTCCAATCTGAGACAGGATTCCAACCTCGAGTAAAATTTTCAAGTGAAATAACACATTGAAAATTTCTGACCCGACCGTGAATTGAACCCGGGACCTCTTGATCTAAAATCGGAACCTTTGCCATTAGGCTACCGACGGATCGTTATTTTTTGTTAATGCGTCGCTGGAAATAAAGGAGTGTGCTTAGGACTTGGTTGCCGAGTCGTCAAGTTATTTTATATGAATTTATGGGAATTTCAGGGATTTCCTTTTGCTGACTGACACAGCAACTGAATACATTTTAAATAATATTGACCTTAACCTTTGACAATCAGATATCTGTGCTATTATTACTGTTTTATGTCTAGATTTTAAGATGTGTTGTAAAAAAGTCACACGATAAATAATTAAATATGAACAACTCCTTGCATATTTACAGTATCACTCCCTAAAGATTTAGATACCGAATTAATTCATGAATATTGACTCACAACGTAATTTCCATCCACTGGTGCTTAACATTGCCCCCTCCCCCATATTTCTTCAGGAATCTCTGTCCTGCGTCCCATCAACAGGAATCCTCTCCACTTCATCTCACAACTGTGGTACTGATCTGTCTCTGCTTTTCCTATCCTCAAGAGTCAGGAGATGTTCATTCCACAAACCATTTGTCTCAACACCTCACAATAATGACTTTTAATAATTTATCACAAACTTGTTCATTTCCGTCGGCTCCTTTCAAAAGGTTTGCTTTTATAGATTTAAGTACCTATCCAAAGAAAATCCGCTGTCACTCCTATAGTATAGGTTACTCATTTTAAAATTGTTTTTCTTCTTCTTTTCCAGATGAATGTGCGGGTGACGACGATGGACGCGGAACTGGAGTTCGCGATCCAGCAGACGACGACGGGCAAACAGTTGTTCGATCAGGTCGTCAAGACCATCGGCCTCCGGGAGGTGTGGTTCTTCGGTCTGCAGTACACCGACTCCAAGGGCGACCTCACTTGGATCAAGCTCTACAAAAAGGTAATATCATTTGAGTGTTCTTCAAATGTGGCCGTGTGCCGTCTATCTAGGTCAGCCTTTGACTGGCACTCAATCACTTGGCTAAACTTGATGTGCGCGATCAAAGTGTAAGGTGTTCAACTATGTAACTAGTACATAGTATGCCTATTACAAAATTGTTGGCAAATTCAAAGTGTGAAATTTTACATATCATTTAGTTTGTTGAGTTATGTCATTTTTTGATTTGTGGCCCGCAGCCACATAAAAATGTTTATGTGTTCACTCAAAATGAACACAAATTAACTCTTTCACAGTAAGCTACTAAACGTTGTGCCGTGAAAGAGGTAGATGATTGGCACCCGGGATCGTCGGCGTTGAAACCGCCAGTCTTGGCTACAAACCACGTAGGTACATCGATTGATGAATATTCGTTCGATTTATTGCCTCTGTACATCATTGCTCGTTTCTTCTCAATTATTCGTGATTTGTTTGTTTAGAAATATACGGATGTGTATAAATTTTCTAATCATCTGTACATCTTAATGTCAGATCATCGCAGCTAGATTTAGGATCCCTATGATCTATAAATCTTCGCTGCAGTGCCCATACTCTTACACAAATTCCAATTCTTCCCCTAACTTGAGCTTGTTTTCTTAGCAATTATTTCTGGCATAATCTGTTTAAAGTGCGATTCACTGCATATTTTCTTAGACATTGTCAACAACAGATGGCTATGAATGAAAGTTTGAAGGAAATATCAAAGTGATTTCGAGATATTTCAGCACTATATTATTTAGTGTGACTAACGTCGTTAATTAAACAAAACAAAATTATCTCGCCTGTTGTTAAAAGTGATGATCTTCTTTATAGAATCCCTATATTCTGCTAAACTTTCAAATTTTAATGATGGTTGGATTGCATCTGCTCGTTTATTCAAAAATTGAAATTTTATGATCATTGCTCCATAAAGTTTTTTGCATTATATTTCTAATGCTGGCTCAGCTATGCTTTCCTGTCAATCTTCATATTCTAGAAATGGCATGTCAGATTCCCCGACGTTGGCTACCACTCTTGTTCTCATATGTATACACACACCTCGACTTTCATCAATTATGTCCTTCATTATGTAACCTGGACATTCATTAACCTTCTCTTTCTTTATATGGATTTTAGATCTGTTAATTTAGGAACCTCGGTCTTATTTTTGAGATGTGGATTTCTACATAGATTTAGTGATCTTCGTCCTTCTGGTCTCGTGCATTACTATGTTGGACAGTTTTTCAAGATCCATTCAATTTGCTATCCCTCGATCCCTACAGATTCGCCTTTTATCTCTGCTCCATCCAACAACGTCCTTACCTTACAGCTGCCGCGGACATCCTCGGGATTTCTATCTCTTAAGTAAGAGTAATCCCAAGGATAGGTCTGTACTCTCCTGTTCTAAGTTTCCGTGACATTTACGCTGGTAACAACATTTTGTATAGAAACGTGTAGAGCATCCTTACAGAATACTTCAGAATATTCCGTAGCCCATACAAAATTCCCATGCGTTTCCCAAATGGACTCACTAATGCGTTAGTGTGTAATGTTCGGAATAGAGGGTACTGAGCGTCTTTTTTTCCACTGTAGTTGTTCAATCGCGTTGTATCCACTCTTGCCTCTAGGTCATTTATGGATCTTATGCATCTGTTTTAATCGTTCTGTCTAAATTGAATGCACCTTCTAAACGTACGCTGAAGATGGAAGATAGCCATAATAGTTCTGGGTCCTCTCCCACGTTCCGCCATTGTTGCGGCTTCTTGTTTGACTGCCGGTCGGTTCGGCACTCTCCGCCTCCACCTGTCAGTTCGGTTAATATAGCGATCATTTTCCCACGATTATCTCCATACTATTATTATTTTGATAGTCGCACACATGGATGACGAGCGGTTCACCCAGTTATTATTATGTCTGTCCGTATTCCCATTGTACTGTTGGTAGATATCTGTCTGTCTGTGTGTGTGTGTGTGTCAGTTATCATTCATCACAACACGGACAATTGTTTTGGTGTCGTGATCGTCAAAAATAGCGGAAACAAGTGTGGATCTACGATCCATCAATGGGTTCAAAATTTTAGCGTTTGTGATGTTAGTAAATTGAACGATTGCACAACAGAAATTATGATCCATCAATGGGTCCAAAATTTTAGCGTTTGTGATGTTAGTAAATTGAACTATTGCACAACAGTAATTATGATGCATCAATGGCTCCAAAATTTTAGCGTTTGTGATGTTAGTAAATTGAACGATTGCACAACAGTAATCGGTTCGCGGACCAAAGAACCTAGGTTCGATAGATAATTCTTTGCCTTTAACGAATTATGAAGGGTGAAGAATAGTATATCTTTTACCTATTTCTCCGTGTCCCTATGATGATGAGC